>OZ018308.1:2247801-2847801 GCA_963969455.1 Arge pagana | reverse complement strand
AGAAAGATGAGCGTCGACTGCCGTTGAAGGTAATTAAAAGTGTACAATTAATTGGCAAAGTTGGCGAATGGGCTCGAAACGGCATCGCCGCGAGCATTCGCGCGGCTAATCTCTTCGTTATCCAAAAGCCGGAGAGTTCTCGATACGAGGGAAAAAAACTAGAACCCCCTGCGATTTCTGGAAGCAGAGTTCGAGCGAGTCGAGTCGAGCCAATGAGAATCCGCGTAACGCGCGTCCTATCCCGCGAGCGCTCTCACTCTGCCGAGCCAGTGGGCGTGGCTCGCGCGCTTAACGCGAAATATCTCGGCTTCTGTGATAGATAGAGAAAAAATTCCTTCACCTTTTCTCTTCCCTGTCGCGAGGGGAACAATTTGGCGCCGGTTTCCTCGCCGCTACGTCGTCTTCGCGCGCCAAAAACTGGTGCGTCGAATCGAGCACGAGGACGCATCTGGGGGCTACACGGAGCATTACATTCGCATATCCACGACTCGCTCTCTCTCCTCGGCGCATCCGAAAAAGCCCAAAATTCCACGCCTACCACAAATTCCCGTTTCCCGTCTCATCAACCCTCGAGATGACGGGACTACCCAAAAATTCGTAAATTTCCTCAACCCCGCAAATTTGTGACCCGAAAAGTCCGCATTTTTCGATTCTATTCCACCGTCTATCAACCCAACGATCGAGCAGCTGCGCCCACTCTTACCATCGGCTTCGAATGGCTCGTGAAAACTTGGAAAGTTCGCGGCAATTCGTACCCGTCCGATCAATGGCTACATCTGACTCGATAAGGCGCGAGTGGACTCGCCGTGGGAAATTTATGGTTCTGGCTATTTACGAGCTGGAAACGGAAACGGTCGAGGAACACCTCCGGCGCGTCGTTCCTGTGACACGGCGATGGTGCGGTGGAACCCTCCGCATTGTACGTGATGGCTATTTGAGACGATAGCTGGATGGCGATGGCGATCGCTAGTCGACCGGGTCGAGTGTCGCCTTCATGTTCTCCACGAGTTTCTCCAGCTACTACAAACTTACATACAAATATCTCGCACCTATCGGACATTCCGATGCGATGGTATTCGAAATATTTTTCTTTAAAACTCACGCCTTCTTTGCACATTTTATATACATACATACATACATACATACATACATATATATATATATATATATATATATGTATAAAATGTGAAGAAAAAAAGATGGCGAAAATCAAAAATGCAAGTCTTTCGAATTGTGTTATTTTTACGGATAGTAATTTTTTTTTGGGTGAAAAGAAGGAGAAAGTCGTTGATGGTGGGTTGTAAAAGTGGGCGTCGGCGGACGAAGAGACTGGGGTCGTCGGTCCGAACTGCTATCGCACTACTTGCGACGGACGCGCCGCGCAGATCTTCGCATCGTTGCTCGTTCTACTCGCAATTTCTGAACTTGCGAGTTTCGCGCGAAAGCAGCATCCGAATCGTTATCCGATACACCGTGACAAATCACGCGCCACCAACAATTATTACGTATCGCGTTCGTATCTGGGAAATCGCAGTCGTCAGCGATAACTGGAAAACGTGGGTTCGAGCGAGCATTTCGGAACATTACTTCGCCACCGCACGACATTTCCTCCCCACAGCAGAACCGATTTAATTAAACACGTTAAAAAAAAAAAAAGAATAACGTTTTATTATAACGGACCTGGGAAGCATCGGTCACCGACTCGACTTCTCGCGTTGACGGTGGTTTCTAACAACCCTTCGCTAGGTTACTCTACGCGAGGGTGGTGACGGCGGGACCCAACCACCGGATAACGGCCGAAACGCGAGCACGGGGACCCAGTAGTACAGTAAACGGGGAGTTTGGCACTCCTATGTTTGGTGCACTATTTTAAGGAGTCGATTTTTTTTTATCTGCCGTAGTATCACTTACTGAGTATAAAATCACAAAAATCGGACAAATTGTGCCACGGCGTCACGCGCCATCTTGAAAAAACGTTATCGGCCGATATCTCGGTAACTATGCACTTGAGGCCAAAAATCATCAGAACCATTATTGTAGAGAACAAAATTCCCCATCTTTTATTTCCAATAATGTTTTTCATAAAACTTACCGTTTGCGATTTATGGCTCATTCAACGAACAGGTTTTTCTCTTTCAGTCGATAACTCTTCTAATAATCGATTAAACAATGAAATGCTTGAAACAACTTTGAAAGATCAATCAATTTACTGTAACGTTTACTCGAAACCTTTTCTTCTAATATTCATACCTTCAGAGCTATAACGCGTTAATTGCCATCGCGTGGTCCTTTCATCGAACTTTCCACCTAAAAATGTTAGTTCGCTTCTGAATGGGAGAAAACTCGGTTAAAAATCGCAGATGAATACTGAAATAAAAGCCAGACGAACTCAAAAACTCGGTTAAAAAATGTCGAACAAATTCGGGTTCGGAAAAAAAAATCAATTTCCAAATGTCGACCGAAAACGTCGAAAATTTTGGTACTTTTGGGCGAATGGAGATTTTTTACTAATTTTTTTTTCAAATCGTTAGGTACGAGTCCTCGACGCTGTTTTCGCGTGCATTTCGTTGCTGGAAAATTGCCTGGGTTATCGTAAAAAAAACTAGACGCCGTCCTTCGCCGTTTCGATTCTTATCGTTGCGCGATAACGACGCTTCTTCGTATCCTTGTCTCGTTGTCACCGCTGCTCGTCGGCACTCGCACCGGAATACAGCGATAAAACGTCGAGCGCCAGCTTCGCGGCACGCGAAGAGCGCACTCGACGCTCGAATTGCATACCGCTAGGCGTGACTCGCATCGAGAGACGGAGATCGCGCGCCGATCGTTATTTGAAAAAAGAGGAGAGCAAAGAGTCTCTCGTTATTCTCTTCCTCGTGCCGGGGCTCGTCACGCCCGGGTGTCGCGACCAGGTGAGAAACGGTGAAATAATTGGGCGCGGAAAAAAAACCGGAACGAGCGACTAGAGAAAAACGAGTCCGGTTGATTTGACGTGACGCGCAATCGGCTGCAATTCCGACCGGGCACCTCACCTTCCTCAAATCCGCGGAAAACCGAGGGACTGGCAAAAAAATCCTGGGAAATTCGTTGCTAAATTTGACAAAAATCGCTCCTTCGAAAATTGAAGAAGAAAAAACGACTGCATTATTAAATACTGACTGAAAAATAATAACTGAGGTATGTATAATATGAGGATCACTCGAGTGTCAGAAAAGGTATTGGCAGGAGACGAGCAAAGTGATCCAAAAAAATTATTTGTGATTCAAACGGTTTTAATTGAAGACCTAACTAACTGAAGATTTCCTAACATTCGGGCTTTAACCCTTAACGATCACACCTCCGGATTCTGACGTGATGGTCACTTGGGGTGTCACCAACCCCACTCACTTTGGAAAGTGATAAATAACTAAAAAATTGAAAAAAAAATTATATCAAAATACTACAATGTAACGTCAACCTTTACGCGTAAGGCCATGTCAGTTATTTTCAAGTCGTGTAATTTTTAATACCAAAAAAGAAAAGTCGAAAAAAAATCGTAAAATATGACTTTTTTCGTGAAAAGCCATGCGGAGACTTCAATTTTCAACCAAAAAAAAATAAAAAAAATCGTTTCATAAATCTGAAATAGCATACTTCCAAGTGGGTGAGAATAAATTAGTGGCGGTTCCAAAAACTATATTTATTTGAACATCCGAAGTGCGGAAAAATGATACGCCAGATTTATTATAACGAACGATATTTTATGATGAAAAATGGTTAAAAATACCCACAGATGACGACACATGTCCCATTTTTCACAAATACCCTAGGAGGTAGCGCAGTTCGAAAAACCGCTGGGGTTGAATCCACCCCGAGTGACCAGTAAGGGTTAAGCACGTTATAGTGTATGTTTTATTTGCCCGTTTTTTTGTCAGTATCTCTTAACGCCGTTGGGTTTTATGGAATAGTTTATTCCATTTCACGTTTTACAGTTTTTTATTATTCGCTCCCACAAGTTGGAGGAACTCAATGCCACCGCATGAGTTGAAATCCGTCATACGGTTTGGACTGTATGGCGTGACAGAGAATTAGACGTGCAAACAAACGTGCATACATACATGCATACATACATACATACATGTGCATTGAGAAATGCATGCTAACACTCTATGAGTATCTTCAAGTATATCAATGAACATTGTAAAATTTGCAGCTCTCACAAATAAGAGAAAATTAAATATGATCTTTCATTCCTCAAAGTAGGCGTGCATTACACTGAAGTCGATGACTATAAAAGCCCAAACCCTTCCGGTTCATGAAATTACATTTTTCAGGAGTGTTTCAACGTATTTTGAATATTTCAAAATGAGCGAATAAACGAAAATGAAGTGCAGCAAATTCGGGATGAAGTGGGTCAACGGAGGCTCAAGAAACATTTAGAAAGTCTGATTCGGATTCAGCGACCCCAAAAACGTGATTAGACACTGCTCAAATTTGCTTGCAGTGCATTTTGCAGATTTGACCTTGAAACGAACCTGGGGTTGATCCGAAAACCGTAAAGCGTATCTGGTCTGTTTTTTTTGTTTTGTTTTGTGTGTCTATGTTACCGTTTTTTCGTTGAATTATTTCCGCGTTTTTTCGAACGAATCAGCATCGTGAAATATATTTGCGGTGAGATTGTTAGTTTGGTAGAAAATGGCACTTGGAGTGACGAGTCGTTTTTGATTCGAGGTGGAGAATTTTCTCCCCGGGAATAGTGGGAAATGGAGGAAGGTGATTTTGCTGGGGTGAAGCTTTTTGGCGCGTCGCGACTGTGGTGGAAAAAAAATTCGTTACGCGGTAGACGAACGCCCGAGGTTTTTCGCGAGGAGGCTGTGAATACGATAAGAGTGTCCGTATATCTATGGCTCGTATATCTAGCGGTGGTCAGGATGTGTCTCAGATTTTCGGCGGGAAAATGGAATAGACAGCGATTTTGGCCAGTTTTTGTCGTTCCATATCGCGTCGGACCTCGCGAAGGCGTCATTTTTACGAGGATCCCTTTCATCCCGGTATCATAATGGACGCCGCGCGAAGAGCCGGACGCGCTGGCCCTTCCACTTCCCGAAGTTGACCGATACTCGACTGGAAATCGACACCCTTATTTGACGCCTACGATTCGATGCTGTGTTAATTTTGGGCTTAACAATGTTTGCAGCTCCCAAAGAGGAATGTGGATATTTTTTGTCACGTTTGTTATTTCATGTGTAAATGTTGATCCCTCGTTTAATTGTGATTCCAAGGATTCTTTTATCGTTATCCCATATTTCTCCCCATTGAACGTTGATTCGCCCAGATCTGGGTCCTTTCTCCAATTCCTTCGATTGTTTGGGATTTTTCCCCGCTGAAATGCGTGAAAGGGGATCGGAGAAGGTAGACGAAAACGCGTTATCCGGGTTTATTGACCGCGGCGTCGAGAAAACGAATCACGAGATGAAATCCGCGCGGTTGTGTCCGGATAACGCCTCGGCGAAAAGCCTTTCGTAAAGGCTTTTTCCTTGGGGTCTGGAGAAGATTTCTCTTTTTCAAAAGCTCGATCGGCACGGAGGGACTCTCGAAGGTAAGGCAAATGGAGACAAAACGGACACTTATCTCCCGTAACTAATGCCCAGCCGTTAAACACAGCTGACTTGTATTTCTCGCGAAGAACAATAACCGTAACTTTTCGCTCGAGGCTCCCTTTTTCCATCGTCCTTTCGGTCTCGCCGCGATTCCCGGAAATTCGAGAGCAGAGGCTGCGAATTCCATCGCGAAGTAGCGGAAAAATCACGAAAACCGCGAGCGAAGACGAAGAGACTTCCGGTTCGGACGGGCGTTTCCGTTCCGAAGCCATCGGTGAAAGAATTTCGATTTTATCTCGTTCCGTTCGCGAGATATCCGAGAACGAAGATCTACGAATCGCGTAGCGCGCCACGCCCACGACCGCGCGCCGTCGTTCCCCGATTGGTCGGGGCCAGCTTGCTCCGATCGGGTTGAAAAAAATGGCATAATACGTGAAAAAAATCGAGGATCTCGATTATCCAAAGTAGAAAAACGAACTTCCCAAATTTAGCCGCTCATCACCGCGAATTTCCACTTCTCCTTGGCCGTATGAATTTTTCATCCCAGATCAACGCCACGAGAATAATTTGCGTAATTACGTGGGGAGGATAAGAAAAGGAAATCCGCTTCTTATCGCTCGTCATCTATGTCGTAGATCGCGAGCGAAGAAAAGCTGAGAGGACAAGAGAGGGGAAAAGTAGGGAAACGGGACCTCACCGCGATTGCCGGAAATTCGAGAGCAAAGGCTGCGAATTCCATCGCAAACTAGCGGAAAAATCATGAAAACTACGAGCAAAGGCGAAGAGACTTCCGGTTCAGACGGGCATTTCCGTTCCGAAGCCATCGGTGAAAGAATTTCGATTTTATCTCGATCCGTTCGCGAGATATCCGAGAACGAAGATCTACGAATCGCGTAGCGCGCCACGCCCACCGCTGCGCGTCGTCGTTCTCCGATTGGTCGGGGCCAGCTTGCTCCGATCGAGTTGAAAAAAATGGCATAATTCGTGAAAAAAATCGAGGATCTCGATTATCTAAAGTAGAAAAACGAACCTCTCAAATTTAGCCGCTCATCACCGCGAATTTCCGCTTCTCCTTAGCCGTATGAATTTTTCATCCCAGATCAACGCCACGAGAATAATTTGCGTAATTACGTGGGGAGGATAAGAAAAGGAAATCCTCTTCTTATCGCTCGTCATCTATGTCGCGCGTCGCGAGTGAAGAAAAGCTGAGACGAGAGAAAGGGGGAAAAGTAGAGGAAAACGGGCCCTGCGACATCGCACACCCTCGCACGCGTGACCGCCTACGTACTATACGTAATACTTTACGACTCCAACTTCCGTGAAACGGGTTACGACCACCCAGACCGACCCTCGCGCTACGAGACGTCGGAATATTTACGTCGTAGCCATAACCTGTAACCATTACCTCGAGTCAAGTTCTCCCGATTCTCCCAGTTCCTCTTTTCTTTCTCCCTTCATCTCTTATTATTTCCCCCACGCGGTCCTCCGCAACGTCGCAGGACCTCCGCGACGTCGTTAACGATTCAATTCCTACAATTTTATTTCACCCCGTTGAATTCCGCTCGTTTTCTTTTTCCGCGACAAATGAAAATATATTTACGTCGCGATGCGGTTTCACCGCTTGGAAAAGAATTCTCACCACGGCGATAGGGATAATCGCTTTTTTCCGCTTCGTCACCCTGCTGACGCAACAACGAGATGATCTTTTCCCTTTTTCTCCACCTTCCTGGTTCCCCTCGACCACCCTATCGTACCCAACTCAAAAACGATCTGCTGCACCCTAGAATACGACATTGTGGTATTACGTGTGATTTTAAGCGATAGAAAAAATTTGGGTTGCGATGTAAGTTTTTTTTCAACGGATGCTCATTAACCCAGATAGCAAATTCCTAATAGCGTCCCCCCCTACGCGGACCTAGTATCGTCCCCGGCATTGGGTAACGATATTTAGGTAACTACGACTTACTTCCGTGTTTGTCTTCCGCAACTGTTTTCCACACTCATTTAACCCGTAGTAGTCCCACCGTCTAGGAGAAACGTAACGGTCTCGCGGGGTCTACCTGACCCCGCGCAAAAAATGCCACTAATTCAACTACTAATCACGTTAAATGAACGAACAAAATTTTAGTAAGTACCCGACATGTTGAGAAATGGAGTCCGATTGGTTTTTTGAGCGAAATAATAAAGTTGATAGGTGAAAAAAAATCTAGAACGAAGAGCAAACGAAAAAGTCGTAGGCATTCGAAAATCGCTGGGGTCCGAGCGACCCCTCGGAACCGTCGAGGGTTAATATTCTCCTTTATTCTATAGCTGCCAGAAAGAAAGCTGTGGGATCCCGAGGCAATGATAAAAGCTGCGAAGCTGTGCGAACGAAAGATTCATCTGTACAACTTGCCTGGAGGCTTAAAATTACTTAAACCGTACCAATGATCGATTAGATATTACCATATATTTGCCAAGTACACATTTTTCGTACCAATTATTATTCCGAATACAATTTAATTTCACGTACCGATAATCGTGATCCGAATATCGGAATTAGGTGGCCAAAAACGTATTTTTACAATCTGTACTTTTTTTTCGTAAAAGCTAGTTTTATAGAATTTGCAAGAAGGTAAACGAGTTTTTGATTATTCTTAACAACGAAGGAGCCCTGTGCCCGATGTTTGACGTCTTATTCAACAGTTCACGTGTAATAGTTCTTCTTCCACATTTTTTATTCAAAAAAAGGGGACGATATTTGGCGACTGTGACACATAAGATCAGCGAATTTTTATTTGTTTTTTCTCTTCAAATTTTTCCGCTGGGATTTTTTCCCCAGGGATTTCACGCCTCCGCGATCTCCTTCTAATCCTCCCATCTCATGAATGACTGATTGGAGTTTACCTCCGCCACGTTTCACACCTCGTTCATCCGACGCCTGCTCACATTTGGACTCGTGCTGAGTTATAAGACGCCGAATTTCGAACTCGTCGCCAAATTATCTCTCGAGAAATATTAATCAATTTCGAGTCAAACTCCGGTTCACTTCAGCGTTCTGCCCTCGAACTTCGCGTTGAATATTGCGCGACGTCCTTTGAACTCCCACTGATCCCCTCGAAATTGAATCTCATTGAGCATCCACTTCGCTTCCTTTTCCCAACGAAAGCTCATCGGCTCTCGAAAGACGAGCTTCCAGCATGAGTATTTTCCACCTAACGAAAAAATCTACCCTAAAAAAAGCTCAGTCGCAAGGCTGCATGGGATGGCCTTGGTGAGCATCGAGATTAGCAATAAGATTGATTTTGGATCCATTTCTACTCGCAGTTCGTGATCTTGGCAAAATTCGCTCTCCTCTTCTTTTAGATTTTCACTTTCATTTTGCATTACAAAAATCGGAAAGCGAGAAACAAAATGACGGATCTATTTATAAGGTAAGGATGCATGCTGCTATCCCTGTCCTTCAGTGTGGCAGTACCGAAAACGAAGACGTAAGACACGTTCCTCTACATTTTCGGCAATAACACACAAAGCTGACGAAAATAGGAAAAAATGTTGCTGGATCTGCAGAAAAGGAGATTTTTTCCCCGGAAGAAACATTGGCGAAGATATTCCCACATTTCAGCTGGCTTTGGAGAACGAATCGGTGGAAAGTCGCGTTTTCAGATTGTTGTCAAATTTGTTGTCAGATTGTTTTCAACTTTTCTTTTCTTCAATTTTTAAAGTAGATTCTCTGAGTTTTTCTGTCCAGTTTTTGATCATTTTTACATCACAAAGCTGTGGGATTCCTTAGAGATTGCAATAATAAGATTAATGTGATTTTTTTCGGTAATATTTTAGCCTCGGGTGTTAATTGGTTAAGTTGGTTCTTTTCAAGCTGCTCGCAATTGTAGCTTCGTTAGTTTTTCCTAGATTTGATAGATCGTAAAAATTTGAATGGAACATAAAAATTGGATCCGGAGGAGGAGAGTATAAGGCGGCGAGCGAAGATTACGATGAGAGAGTCGCGGTTTTGAGGTTGGGGGAAAAAATCGGTCCGACTTCCGGTTTCGACGTGAGCGAGGAAGACGTCCCGTCGGGTGCGGGCAAGACAAATAGACAAATGGAACAGTTCGAGAAGGGAATTTGTTTTCTTTCGGATTTGCTCGTCCACGTTCCATTTTATTGCCTTTTCTTCGTTTACCAAGCCTCGCCGAGTCGAGCGCGAAGGTCGAGGCTACGTGAGGGTTCAGTGAAATGGTGAGAACCGTCGGAAATCCCACGTAACACACTCGATTCCCTCCGGAGCGGAGTTTCGAAGGAAGGAAGTAAAAACCGCAGGAGAACGAGACGTGGAGAGAAACACGGGCGTCGTTGAATTATTTCAGGCCGCACCGTTCGTTCCTCCGCAACCCCGAAACCTTTGGCTGGTACCCGGGCTTCGTCCGCGACGAGAGTTTCTCTCAAAACTTCGTACAAATCTCACGTGTTCGGTCTTCTTTGAAGTCGCGAGATTTCGACCGTCGGCCACGTGTTTACCGTAGAAAAGGCAACGAGCAGCTGTATTATGCACATCTGCCACAACCAAGACGCCTCAAGAGCTGTCCTAGCCCCGTTTTGTCTTTCTCCTTTTTTTCTTATTTTTTCTTGAACCAACAAAAAAAAACAGCACGGACTACGTATTTTTTCGGTAATTTTCGAAAATTCATTCCGTCTTTTTGTTTACTGCAACAGCTGATGGCACCGTGAGCTTTCACGTTCCATACAAGCTGCTGCTACCACTAAAACTGGTCATTGTGACTACACTTAACCCGCGATGCCCATATGGGGTCCAGCTGACCCCGGGCAAAGTGTGCTGCTAGGTGCCTGAGAACCGGCCCTTCAACTTTATCTTGCATGTTTGAACTTCCCCTCGTTGTTTCACGAGTTCTATCAAAATACCATCGAATCCTGGAAATCCAATGGAAAAAGATGTCGGTGGAAGCAGCTGAAATGTTGCAGAAAGACTGTCTTCAGGATGCTGATCCAAAGTTCAAATGGGCCAAAAATCCAACTATGCACAGCTTTCGAGATATCATCCCTCGAAGTAGGACTTGTGCAACTGAATAACTCTGGCAAGCCCACATTTCGTTTTAACAACGTCACCAGACTAATCAAAGGTGTATCGTGGGTTTTGGAGTCCCTAAATTCGCTTATCTTATTTGCTTACCCCCTCAAGGTCACTTGGAAGTCATTGCATGAGGGGTCGTTTCAAGGTCATTTCAGGGTTGATCCGTATAAAATGTTTGGAAACATGTACAAAAGTCGGACAGGCTGAATCCGATACGGGGATACGGTCACGGTAGAGGTCATTTAGCGGTCGTTTCAAGGTTATTCGTAGGTCAAGTCAAGAGACCTTCAGTGTTGCTGAATCCAGTAGAGTTACTTGCCCCACTTTGCGAGTACTTTTGCGAGCGAATCAATGTCCATGTAACAAAGTGTCCACGCGTCTTCGTGTTGTACAACTATTTTATTCAAGCAGCAATCCTCAGCCACTTGGATGATGCTGTGACCGCGCTCAGGTAGCTTCACTCGGCGACCTTGAAAACCTGTCTATGCCCTGTCCATGTTTCCAACCACTTTATTTGGCTTGACCTTGAAGTAACCTTGAAAAGACCTCGAAATGACGTCTAAGTGACCTTGAGTCGGTAAGCAAATAAGATAAGCGAATTTAGGGACTCCAAAACCCAAAAAGCACCTTCAATCGGTCTGGCGATGGTGGTAAGACGAAATGTCAACTTGGCAGAGTCATTCAGTTGTACAAGTCCTACTTTGAGGCCTGATATCTCGAAAACTATGCATGGCGGGGTTTTGGACCCATTGGAATTTTTGATCAGCATCCTGAAAACTGTCTTTCTACAAAATGGCAGCCACTTCCATCACTTCTGTGCCCTGTCCTTGTCTCATACTCGATGTATCTACCGGTGAAACACAAATCTGAAGCGCGACACAGCGAAATTGGCGAGAAATATCCTACTCGGAGAGAGGAAATGTCGGCGAAAGGTGTCGCGGGCCTTCGAAATGACGGAAACAGTTGATGCAGTCGGCATCAACGGAGATTTGACGCGAGGGAGGAAAAAGCTCGGTGTCATCGTAGAGAAAGGAAAAGCGGCGGGAATTTCTCTCGCGTATCCCTGAGGACAGTTTCGATCCTTTTCGGACGAGCAGCCTCGCGAAGAGGAATCGGAGGATACCGCTTTTCTCCGCGGCTCTCGTCGAGCTCTCTCCTCCTGAACGAGATTTTGGTCGCGTCGTGACGCGGCGATAGACCGAGCACTCCTTGAAAATTGCCGAGTGAGTGATAAAATTCCGTTTTCTCTCTCGCTCCTCCCCACTTTTTCTCGGGGGATCAACCGCGCGATTATTCCGCGGGTACTCCACGGTCCTCCGCGGCTAATAAATGCTAATAAAGATAAGCGAATCGCGCTGGGTCGCCGGAAGGGAAGTCATTCCCGGATCCCCAAACTCGTCCTGGTCCGAAATCGCGCCTGGAATTTCTACGGCACCGCATGAAAACTCGTCGGATCTTCTATGAAAACTTTAGATGACCAATTTCCACGGCCAGTCAGTTCAGCCCCGTCGCATCGGACCAGTAGGCCAGTCAACGGGGAACTTAACCGTGCACTATTTTAACCCTTACTGGTCACTTGGGGTTGATTCAACCCCAGCGGTTTTTCGAACTGCGCTACCTCCTAGAGTATTTGTGAAAAATGGGACATGTGTCGTCATCTGTGGGTAGTTTGAACCAGTTTTCATCATAAAATATCGTTCGTTATAACAAATCTGGCGTATCATTTTTCCGCACTTCGGATGATCAAATGAATATAGTTTTTGGAACGGCCACTAATTTATTCTCACCCACCTCAAAGTATGCTATTTCAGATTTATGAAACGATTTTTTTTATTTTTTTTCGTTGAAAATTGAAGTCTCTGCATGGCTTTTCATGAAAAAAGTCATATTTTACGATTTTTTTTCGACTTTTCTTTTTTGGTATTAAAAATTACACGACTTGAAAATAACTGACATGGCCTTACGCATAAAGGTTGACATTACATTGTAGTATTTTGATATAATTTTTTTTTCAATTTTTTAGTTATTTATCACTTTCCAAAGTGAGTGGGGTTGATGACACCCCATGTGACCATCACGTCAGAATCCGGAGGTGTGACCATTAAGGGTTAAGGAGTCGATTTTTTTTTATCTGCTGTAGTATCACTCACTGAGTATAAAATCACAAAAATCGGACCAATTGTGCCACGACGTCACGCGCCATCTTGAAAAAACGTTATTGGCCGATATCTCGGTAACTATGCACTTGAGGCCAACAGTCATCAGAACCATTATTGTAGAGAACAAAATTCCCCATCTTTTATTTCTAATAATGTTCTTCATAAAACTTACCGTTTGCGATTTATGGCTCATTCAACGAACAGGTTTTTCTCTTTCAGTCGATAACTCTTCTAATAATCGATTAAACAATAAAATGCTTGAAACAATTTTGAAAGATCAATCAATTTACTGTAACTTTTACTCGAAACCTTTTTTTCTAATATCCATACCTTCAGAGCTATGAAACGCGGCGAACGAGGAGAGAAGAAACGACCAAATGATCTTGCTACCCTCGTGTTCCAGGTTTTCGTCGTACCTCACAGCCACACCGATCCCGGATGGTTGAAGACGTTCGAGCAATATTTCCACAGCAGCACCAGAGGAATCCTCAACAACATGGTGACGAAGCTGCAGCAGTGGCCCAACATGACGTTCATATGGAGCGAAGTCTCGTTCCTGTCGCTGTGGTGGGAAAGGTTAGTTTCACCGAATCAACGCGAAAACCCCAGAGATGCGTGTTCCTTGCGACTACATCCAACTCCGTCCGAAGCTTCAAGTTCACAATTAAAAAACCCCCCAAAAAAAAAAATCGAAAATGTACGATAACAGTTTCGATAGTAGGTAATTTTTTTTTACATTGCATAGTTCGATTGTTATTAACAATTTACATTTTTTTCTCGACTATACGCAATTTTTGGGAGAGTCACCTCAAATCCAAAAGCTGTTATCATACTTCTTTGATTTTTTTTTATGTTTGAATTTGCGGAAGTTTTTCTTATTCATATTTAAATAAGAAAACTTATTCATATAAAAAAAAGTGTATGGTGCTCTTATGCGGCTACAGTTTTGGAGATCGGTCGATTTTGGTTCGATATCGAGAATTTGTCGGGTAAAATGCGCCGATGACAATCATTCTGTCGGGAAGAGAGGGGTCGCGTGGCGAATCGGAAAAGGAGACGGTGGGGCCAAGGAGCGTAAAGCAAGCCGGAAACAAGTTGATTAAATTTTCCGTTCAAGCGCACCGAGCCAATTAATCCGGACGGTTAATTAGCCGGTGCGGCGTTATTTTATCACGATTCGTTTAACATTATCGTCACGCGCGGGAAATATATGGGGAATTCGGGAAATGGACCGGTAACCGAAGGAAGCAATGAGAAGACCCGAATCGGTCGCGGATTTCTCATTCGAGCACTGAAAGATGAATGAATAAATGATTAACTGAATGATGAATGAGTGAATAAACGAACAAACTAAAAAGTGAACGAGTGAACAAATGAATAAACGAACAAGTGAACGAGTGAACAAGTGAACAAGTGAACAAGTGAACAAGTGAACAAATGAACAAATGTACAAAGAAATGCAGGAATAGCTAAATAAATAAATTGATAAATCGATCAACTAATTAATTAATCAACGTATAAATAAGTTTTAAAAAAAAGCACGCGCCGGACATTCTTAAAAAATAGCAACGGGTAAAAGAATTCTCGCTCCGCGTAATTACGGCGATTGTGCGCGAAAATATTTGATAAATAAACCTGCCGCTGTATCTCGGCTTATTTCGTCGCAGCGTCCGTTGCATTTTTCCTCCTGCTGCAAGTGCCGCGCGGCGCGGGGTGATTCAATTCGCGGCTGCCATTAGCTTGATTGTAACGTGCTTTCTCGCCGGGAGTTCCCACCGTCTCGGAAAAGTTCAACGCGGCAAATTTAAAAATTGAAAATTGTTTGCCAGCAAATAGAGACCTCCGCCGCGCCGGAGGAGGGACGAACGAAGGGCAATCGTCGAGCGGAAAGCTTCTCCTCGTCGGAAAGAAATTCTCTTCCCGACGGAGAGCATTGATATTGAATTTGTAACGCAGAAACGAGAATGCTCCGCCGACGAGGAAGGCTTCAGCCAACTCTCCGCTCTCTGAAATTCTCCAACAAAAAAAAAAAAAAAAAAAAAAAAAAAAAAACGCCACGACGAAATCGACAAATCTACTCGTGTCCTCAATTTATTCAAGTTCTTCCCGTCTATTTGGCAGTAGAAAAATGGGTTAGCAGTGGTCCCTCGAGTCACATATGCCGCGCGTATTTATTCTTCACCTGCTTTCCTCCCCGACTGGCATACCTGCTCCCTTATTCATTCGCTCCTCGCGCCACTCGTTCGTTCACCTCCTCGCTAATCAACTCATTAAAACCTCCGGTGCCCCCGTTTTCTTACCTCATGATTTGCTTATTTTTCAATCTCCCCCGCGTTCGCCAACATGGTCGTTCGCTGGTTCGCCTCCTCGTTCATTAGACTACCCTGCCGCTTCGCTTCCTCGCTGAATCGGATATTTCCTCGATTGTTCGTTAACCCGCTAATCGTCTCGCTCCGCTCGATCGAGTCCCAAGAAAAACCTAGTCCGAATTTTATTTCCATTTCTCGCCCCATAAATTATTTATGGCTGCTTTATCAAAAAGAAAAAATGAAAAATGGAAATTAAGCATATTTCACCATTTTTCACAAATTATCACCGCACTTGAGATAACAAAAATTAAAAAACGAACAAAAAATCCCTTGAGGAAGATTTGAGCACACTGAAATAATCTTGGCTCTCATATTTACCTCCTCAAAATCTTGTCCTCTCGTTTCGCAGTGCCCACCCCACGAAGAAGAGGGCTGTCAGGAAGCTGATCAAGGAAGGAAGGCTGGAAATGACTACGGGCGGCTGGGTGATGACCGACGAGGCGACGTCGCACATCTACGCCATGCTGGACCAACTGATCGAAGGTATTTATAACGATCTTCTTTATCTCCGGCGAGCGTGGTCCTCGGCGGGGCGGAAATTGTGTCGTGAAGTCGAAAAACCGAGCGGAAATTGGCAAAGTTGAAAAAAGGGAGCCGCCGAATTGCGAATTACTCCCATCGAAGACGAATAATTATAATAATTTCTACGAGAATTTCCTCAAATTTTGTCTGCAAAATATTCTGAAAGGTGGACAAAATTCGTCTTCAGCGCCATTTTTTGTGCCCAATATCCCGCGATTCCCGCAGGCTTTTTTCCCTAGGCACGGGAAGGTGAGGCGAATCGGGTGGAAGGAATACAACAAATTTTTGCGGATTTTGGAAATTTTGAGAAATAGGAGAAAAAAATCGTGGGAAAAGTGCGAAGCGCTTTTATCTAAATTTTTAATGATTTTTACACATTAAAAACATTACAATTTCGTTGAAGATTGGAATAATAGATTTATTGGGATTTTGACAGAAATCGCTGGATCTGATAAAACCAGACGATAATGAATTATATTCTCTTAGTCCTTCTTATATTAGATGGTTCGTCGAAGCTATTCCATTGAGAGCCACCAAAAAAGTGGGATGGATAGCATCAAACTGAGTATGCCATTCGTGAGCGAATAACAAAAATACTCGGGTTTTGTCCTTGTCATTTGCAATTGTTTATAACAAATTATGATGAAAGTGGTTATTTTGAGAAACTGATGGCACCGATCGATTCTACGGGAAAAATGATGACGAAAACCTGTATAATATTTTTTTGTCAAAGTTCAATTTGTTAGTGTGAAACGACTATAAACAATTGAATTTCTGACACAGAAATTATTGAGGATTAGGTTTTCGGCATCTATTTCTCCGTAGAATTGATTGAGGCAACCAGTTTTTAAAAATAAATAATTTTTATCATAATTTGTTTAAACAATTTCTTATAAACAATTTCAAATTTCAACAACAAAAAAAACACTGGCATTTATTTTTGCCATTTGCCTATGTAGGGCATAGTTAGTTTGATGCTATCCCGAGTTTTGCTTGGGATTTGGCGTAGTCATTTTCACTCTCCATCATGCAATTGTTTATAACTGTTTGACACTAACAAATTGAACTTTGAAAAAAAAAATTGTTGTATAGGTTTTCGTCGTATTGTTTCCTGCAGAATCGATCGATGCGATCAGTTTTTCATAATAACAACTTTCATCACAATTTGTTTAAATAATTTTTTATAAACAATTGCAAATGTTAAAGGAAAACCACGAGCATTTAGTTTTTACATTTGCTATGAATGGCATAGTTAGTTGATACTATCCCGAGTTTTGTTTGGAATTTGGCGTAGTCATTTTCACTCTCCATCATGCAATTGTTTATAACTGTTTGACACTAACAAATTGAACTTTGAAAAAAAAAATTGTTGTATAGGTTTTCGTCGTATTTTTTTCCGTAGAATCGATCGGTGCAACCAGTTTTTCAGAATAACAATTTTCACCATAATTTGTTTAAACAATTTTTTATAAACAAATGCAAATAAAAAAATAAAAAAACGAGACTGCTTTTTTCCCATTCGTGTCTGAATAGCACGATTAATTCGACGCTCTAGTTAAAAAAAAAAAAAAAAAACGGAAAATTTATTGAAGTCCGCGATTCCGAATCACATTTTACGAAGAGACTGAGCCTACGCGATGAAAATTGGTGCGTGGCAGGGATCGTTTCCATTTTCGTCCAGCAGCGCGTCGCGAAGAGAAATTGCCGCGGGTTGTTGATCTCGAGGGAAAAATGTTGGCAGCCATGCGGTAATAAAATGTAACAATTATCGGGCAACTTAATTGCGCGGAAGAGCCGGCGAGTTTTCCAGGGGCGGGGAGACGAGTCGTACGGAAAGGGATCGGCGAGGGCGAGGGCGAGGGCTGACCCCGAAGTCTCGAGGAACATCCCGCGGATGAAAAGAGCCCGTTTCTCCCATCTCGTCGATTCTCGGACTGTTTTACGACCCGCAAGGTTGATTAGCCTCCGCACCCGGCTATCGCGAGATCCGGAAACCTTTCAGATCCCAACCTTACCTCCTCTCATCGCTCCCCGCCGCGATAATGTTTCCGAGGGCTCTCCACGCGGCTGAGAAACTCGACGAGATTTGCGGATCCTCTTTTATTTTCCCTTCTCCTCTCCGTCTCGCGCACACGTTCACATGGTCGCGAAGTGTTTCCGACAAATTTTCGCGTTGCGAACCGATTTCCAACAAATTTCAACTCTTTCACCCGAAAACTCGTGCTCACACCAGGTGGAACGGTAAAACGCCATCTTTGGAAAAAGTGCATCCAAAATCAACCACAATCATCAACATGGGAATGAGAAAATTGAAAAACAAACTCCAAAAATAATACCAAGGTCAAATCAGATCAGAAAAAACTGGTAAACAGAATCAAAATAGACAAAAAATTTGGAGAAAATCTGACAAAAGTCGAGAGAGACAAAAACAAAAGCATATTTAGTAAATAAATGGATGTAAATATTCGTAAAAAGCTCGACGATCTTACGAGCAAGTAACAATTTTGTCAAGTAAAATTTGTTTACCACTGTTTAAAATAGACTCCATTTTTGAAAAAACGGTGCAAAATTTTCAACAATCAGGTTTTTCAATTGATTTCACTCAAGTTAGATTTAGTACACGTGTAATGATTTTTTGATAATCCTCTTGCACACTCGAGGACAAAAAAATGATTGAAAAATTCAAATTTTGTAATTTTGAAAAACTAAAAAAATCAGCAAATAAATTAAAGCTTCGTAAAACTAAAATTAACAGCTATATTCTACCGCGATATAAATTCTATTGGTTCGTTATAATCGACAAATTTTTAATAAGCGTGAAATAAGAATTCAGTTCCCGAGGAAATAATAATTATTTATTAACTATCAATTTGATTAAATTGAATTAATTATTAATTTGATTGCAAAAAATCGTGGGGTGCTTGACAGCAAGTGTTATAATAATAGTTCGTTTTTCACTATTAATAAAAATAGGCTCGGTGTAAGAATATAGCAAAAAGCACCCCACGCATTCTTACAATCAAATTCATTATTTTATCAGCAACTCAATTCTTTTTTCGAGCTTATAAAATCGTTGTAAAATAAAGTCTGCTGAATTTAAAAAAACTTTGAATCCTTTTAGTTCGCATTGCTGAAGCAATCCAAAAAAAATTATGATTAAAAATGGACCAAAAATTTGTAGTTAATAAAAAAAAACAGGCCTAAATATGTTGAGGTAGATCTTTAGTTGTAAAATATTCGTGTTTTTTTAGTTTTTCGAGCTATAATTTTCTGGTTTCAACTGCAAAACCAGGTGGCAAAATGTCACCTGCAAAACTACGGAAAATGTGCTAAAAAATGTATTCTCCCAAATTTATTCATAATACAAAGTTTTTGGGCGATTTCATAACAAAATGCAGTATTTCGTGAAACGGATAAAATGAAGTACCTTCAACGTTTTAAAAAACATAAGTATTTTGTCTATTTAACTCGAAAACAACGGCTCTGTCAACGTTGTGGTTGAACTTTAGAATATTTATAATTCTCAATTTCTTCATCTTTATAAAAGTGCAGAGAGCAAAATTATTTGACAAAAAAAAATAGAATTTGTACTCAGCAGTCAGAAACTACAAGAAATGATTTACCAAAGGCTGAAGGGCTCCGTCGTGCTCCGGTCGCCCCTATTATAAAAAAAAATTAAATAAAAAATGAAAATACGTTTTTTCTATTCCAGTGACTCGATCATTTATTTTGCAAATTGGCGCCTATTCGCACTATAAATTTCGCGACAGGCAGCGTTTTTTTCTATTTAGTTTACAATATTTCACAGCTGCTCGTTTGCCTGTCCCCGCAATTATTCCCGAGGGAATTTCACCCTCCGGCCGAAGACCCAACAATGGCGAACGCGCCGGCGAACGGGTACTGTCAATAATGCTTTGCGGCACGTCAAACGCGTCGCGTGATGTCCGTAATCCCGCGATTCATCCATCAATTAAGGTGTTTCTCTTAATACCAGTTTGATCCTTCCAAGACACCGGCGCGAATCCTCCCTCGCGCGAGCTCCAGATGTTTGAAATATCGATTACGTGCTCGCCGCTCTCTTATTTGTTCCCATTTGCCAACGGATTTTCGCGAATGTCGAGCCAATTTTCGTTGCCCAGGGGTCGTCGTCGGCTTCGGCTCCCCTTCTCTCCCCGGTAAACGAACGGGTGCCCGGACGAGAGGTCAGACGCTGAAAAAGCGGCCCTCGCTGATATTTCGCCTCTCGAATCGCGGCAGTCGCCTCGGCGCCGACAGATTCTTCGGCAAACGGCCATCACGACCTTCGTGCCTCGCCGCCGTTCGCCAAAGAACGCGCGGTGGATGTTCTCCATCCCGCAGCTCGCCCATGACCTTGAAACTCCTCCGACCAACGCGACTCGCCCGCCGCAAATTTCTCCTCGCATCGATCTTACCGATCCATTCTCAGCTACACGGAGAGACACTGTTAGTACGAATATTTGTTTTATTCCGTGTGCAAAATTGACATCAAATATGAGAATCTAGGGATAATCGAGGTACTGTCACAAAAGTTCGCATAGTGACTATGATAATGCCGAGTTGATAATCGCGTACTAATATTTCTAAACCACTATACGAAAAATTGAGGTCACGTGGTGTATTAACAACCAGTCATGAGACCATTGTTTAGAAAAAATGAAAAATAAAAAATAAAAAAATATTCGGGACTCAATCCGGCGAGCCAGCGCAACTTCAAAAAATGCTCTACCTATTAGATTTGGAAGAAACACTTCCACACCCAAATACCCAAACTGAGTATCACCTGAACGCAACAAATTACAATCCGTCAGGCAAGTTAGGGACCTACGTGTCATTTTCGACAGCAGACTTGCGTTCAGCCCGCACATTGATTCTCTTAGATCCCAAGTTTGTTACCAATGCATCTGCTATCCGGAGACGTCGCCTAAACTAGCAAAAAGCGTCTTTCGAAAGTCCACACCATTCATTCCTAAGATTTGCAGCAATCAATCTGAATTGGAGCTTGCATCACGCAGATCACTATTACAGCCCAATCCAGAATTCTCTCAAGACGCCTTAAAAATATTAACCAACTCGATCGACAGCACTAGTGCTACACTCCGGTTGGCTTGATCTTTATAATTCAAGGTTAAATCGAGTCATCACCAAGTCGAGAGGCGTGCCGAACTACGATACAGCAGTTCTGTAGCAACAATTTTCAAACTATTTGTACGTTGCATAACTAAATATTTCCACATTTTCGTCGGCCATATTGGATCCGGCATTTTGCATTTTTAATTTTCCAGATGATACTAGCTATTATTTTGTCTTGGCACTAATTTGTTCTGAAAATTCTGCGCTTTTCAATACTAATTTGTTATTAGCAACAATTTTTTTAAATAGTTATGCAATATCGTGATTTGTTCGACGCTTAATGGATTTTTGGAAAGGCAGGAAGCAGAAAATCGCGACGAAATTGATAACAAACTGCTCGTAAGGGTTACAGAGTCGATAGGGCAAATAAAACAACCCGTCAAAATGATGGTTTTTGGCGCGTATTTCCAAAAATACAGAACATTTCGAAAAAGTTGTCGAACACAAGTTGTAGATCTCATTCAAATGCGTCTTTTATAATTTATGCATTTTTCACCAAAAACGATTATTTTTCGAGTGAAATGCACAAACTGTAAACAGCTGTGAAATCAAGCAATATGCACATCACTGCAACACTTTGGCCGCGTAGTAATGCTCTCAGTTTTACGACAGATTGAAAAACGTTGCAGGGAAAATTGGGTACCGAAAAACGAGTTTGGTATCAGAGTAGGGAGTAACCGATAATAACGATAATCCGTCGGGAGAGTTTGAAATATTTCCGTATAACTTGTTTTTTTCAGCAAAACACACGACTCACCAATGACCTTGAAGCTGGTTGTTTGCATTTTCCGCATTTTTCTCGAAAAACAATCGCTTTTGGCACAAAATGCATAGAACCTAAAAAACGTATTTCACTAAGATCTACACTTTTTGTCCGAAGTGTTTTTCGATTTTTCGCGTGCTTTTCGAGATAAGCTTAAAAAGCCATTATTTTTGTAGGCTTTAATTTGAGTAAAATACAAAAAAAAAAATTGGCGCCCCTGCAGAATGTACTTCGAGTCGCTGGAAAAAAATGCGATCCCCGGATCTAAGAATCCCGGATGCGGGACGAAAATTTCACGGGTGGCGGAAATTGTTGAAAAAATTCTTGAAAAAATTCTTGAAAAAAACTCTAAATTCGCAAGTTGGACTCGAGCGGCGCTGCTCGAACCTTTCGGATTCCAATTTCCCCGACAGAGATTAACGACGGCGACTCGTGTTTTGAGCGGTAGTCGGGTGGCGCATCCCACGTTCCGCAAACTCCGCTACGGCAAAAGCTGACAAACGATAATAACAACAATCGCCGGTGTTCTCGGCGATACGATCGCTGCTCGGCTCGGCTAATCCGATCCGGCTTAATGTGCCGAAGACGACCGCCGCCAACTGAACGGGGAGAACCTCGTTACCTTGCTCCTATCCCGTGGAAATAGAAAGTCTCGGCGATGTCTAACCCACCCCGCAAGATTCACGCAACAGCGAACGCGATCTCGCCCAGAGACAAGGAGGGCTGGATCCTGATACCGTCTCAATCGCACCGCCTTCCTACCTGCTCAACGAATAATTATAATTATAATAATGACAACGATGCGAATAATACAAATAATAATAATAATAATAATAATAATAATAATAATAATAATAGCAGCTGATGCTAATGGTACTATAATAGCAACGACAGCTATAAGGGTGGTTATAATAATAATGATGACGGTGAGACTAATAGATAAGTAAATTATATGCTCTAGCGAGAAATATTTCCAATTTTTTTTTTTGGTGATTTTCGATAGGCTGTATTTCAGTGAAAAATGGTCGTGGGGAGAATCTGAAAAAAGCATTTTGAAGCTCTAGGATCCTAGTTTTGAGAAAAAATTGTGGATGCATTTTTGGGATCCTGGGTAAGGGGTAGTGCTGAGAAATATTGAGAGAGAAAAATTTGAAAAAATTTCGTCCATCTTTTGTAGAGGCCATGGGCTTGGGATAATTTTTAGCAGGTGAGGAATCATATGGGCCTGGTAGCCTGTTTATCTAGCTATAATTTGACGTTTGGCGATTTTCTCTAAGTTAGTTTTTCGCGGAGATATCCAATTTTGAATGAAAAAGGATGATTTCGTCATTAACTGAGGATATCTCGGCGACAGATGATCGTACAGGGGATTGAAGGATAGTTTCGGAAACTGGAAAAAAAAGTCGTACGAGATGCATTCGACGGCTTTGGAAAAGAATTTTTTTTCTATCCGCAAGATCAGTTTGGAAAATATCGAAAAAAGGGACTTTTTCACGGTTTTTGGTGAATTGACCGTGGCGGGGCTAATTTTTATGGGAGAGGTGATGGTTCGAAATTTGTTGCCTCGGTACATCCCCAGTAGCCCTGTGAAACTGCAGATCGATGAAGAAAAAATTCCGGTCTTCAAGTTTTCGAAAAGTTTAACTAAAAATACCGCCGGCAGTCGCGTCAGCCAAAGATAGAAAAAGGTTTTTTCTTAACATTTTTTTTTCGAAATCTTTTCCGGAAGTATGTTCCCAGAGGAGACGACGCGCTAGTGGGCCGGCCATTTTTAATTAAACATACCCCCGACGAGGGTTCATTTTATTTTCCAAATCGTACTCTTTACGACCGCGAGAAAAAGGCATCGTTAACGTTGCACCGCGCCGCCGAGTGCAATTGAGTTGCAAATTTATTGCCGTGCGCATCCAACGACTCGGGTTCGCGTTTTCAATTACAAGCTGGATAAAACGTAACAGTTTTCGGGAAACTAATTCGATCGACGAATCTCACCGATTTCATTACACACGTCTGCGAGATGAATGTTTTACGAAGATGTTCGACCCTTCTAGTCGCACATTTTGTCAGCCATCGTCTACTTTCTTAATAAAATTTGTCGTTTGAGAGTTTTCGAGACTGATGATTACGAATCCGCCTCAAAAAACCCTGAATATACCAAATTCCACAAAAAATTACCACATTTCCAAATTTTTTAATCGGCCATATTGGATCCGCCATTTTGAATTTCATAAATTTGACATCGAATTCCTGATCAGTAACGTCCAAAACCCTCGTATACCAAATCTCACACAAAATAACCACGTTTCAACATTTTTATCGGCCATATTGGATCCGCCATTTTGAATTTCGAAAATTTGATAGCGGATTCGTGATCCGTGACGTCCAAAACCCTCGTACACCGAATTTCAGATGAAATTACCACGTTTCAATTTTTGGCGGCCATATTGGATCCGCCATTTTGAATTTCGAAAATTTGATTTTTGAAAATTTGATAGCGGATTCGTGATCCGTGACGTCCAAAATCCTCATATACCGAATTTCAGATAAGATTACCACGTTTCAATTTCAGCGGCCATATTGAATCCGCCATTTTTAATTTCAAAAATTTTACCGCAACTTCGTGATCAACGACCTCAATAACCTTCGTATGCAAATTTTCAGATAACACTAGCTATTATTTCGTCTCGGAACCAAGTATTCTGAAGATTCTGCTTTTTTTAATGCTAATTTGTTGTTAACAATAATTATTTTAAATAATTACACCGTTTTATAATTTTTTTTCAACACTTATTGGATTCTCTCTCGTTGGCGTCGCCGAAATTCTTCGTAGACGAGATTCGGAAATTCGGTGAACGAGACACGCAGGCGGAGAGTAGTCTTCGCGAGTCGAGATTTAATTTCACAACGTCGATTCTCACCCTCCGTTTCAATTTTCGATTAATACCAAACGAACGAAGCCGCGTTCAATCGAGCCGTCGAACCGCGCGGGACCGAGCGAAATTTTTAACAGACGCGTCAGGTATACCTACCCCCGATGCCCAGTCGAGCCGAAATATCCTCCACGAATCGGCGAAAACAGCCGACAAATTCGCAAAACATTTCACCCATTTCGATCGCGTTGTCATTTCTCGTTCGGACAATTTCCACGCGGAATCGCGAATTTTCGATCCAAAATCCATTCGGCGCCGGACTGCGGCCTGGATTTCGAATCGGCTCCCGATCGGGCCTGGAAATGATAATAATAGTATTCGGAAAATTCGGGAAACGAGATTGAATCGCGCTCGAATAGCCGATTAACGCGATCGCTGCGAACTCGTGCCAACGAAAAGTAATTTATACGATCGAGTGAAACGGATCAGATAAATGCCCCCGGAAAGTGTCTGCCGCTGCAGAGAATCGCGACAAACGACCCGCGCGACAAATAATACGCGGCGATCGCGAGAATGGAAATAATAGCGTTTTTTACGGAGAACGACGACGAAGAGAGAAAAAACGCTGGAGAGGATCAAAGGCATGCTTTTTGTTGCTCGATAGAAAGTCGTTGCTTCAAACTCGTATCCACTCTATATAGTCGCGTATTACGGGGGCCATTTCGCGTGAAGTCCCTTTTTCGCGACTTTTTTTTTCTGCCGAACTAATCAAAATTGCAACTTCAAAATTATTCCCACCTATTTATTCAAACTTCGAGCCCCTTCTACAATTTTTTCAGCCCGGAAATTCGTCGCTCGCCGCTGAGGTACGCGACAAATTAGCCACTCATTTTCAAACACAATTTTTTATCGGCCATATTGAATCCGCCATATTGGATCCGCCATTTTGTATTTTTAAATCAGGCAGGGAAGAAGGGAAACGATCGGCGATGTAAACGTCGGCGCTTACGCGGAACAGCGCCGATCACGAGTGCCGGAAGCGATCAAAGTAGAAACAAGATCAACTCTATAAGTAGATCTGCGCGGTGTAGAGCAACAATAAGCCGAGGCGACTATCGATAGAGCGAGCGCCAGCGGAAGCCTCGGCGAGGGAGCTCAACCCAGTCAACGGATGGGAACTGATCCACAGATTACGAAAGTCGCAACCAAACTAATCGTAATCCAGCGTGATGCCGCGTTCTACTTATCAGACTCCAGGATCCCGCGTGTCCTTGAGGGACGTACGATTAACGCGGAAAAAGATGTACCAAGACGCGTTCCGTTGATCTCTCGTGGTTTTCGCGGAGGACCGAAAAAAAAATGAAGAGGCAAACCTCGAGAGACGATGAAGCGGATGGACGAGTCGATCTTGGGGAAGGATTTGAGTTTGGTCGTTGGCAAAACGGGTCGCGATACATACAGGGTGCGAGGAGAGCCTAGAAACGCTCAAATATCTCGAAAACGAGACGTTTCTGAGAAAAATGTCTCGTTCAAAACTTGTAGGGTTTCAAAAGGGCTATTTAATGATAATATCCATTTGACCTTGAGAAGACACATCACGAAGAGATCGGAACCAACATGATTTTTTTTAATGGAACACCCCATTTTTTATGACGGAGTACTAAAGATGGCAGCGAGACGTTTCCGAAACACTACTTGATAAGCTATTTTCGTTGAGAATTGCCCGAGTTATGAACTTTGGAACTTACGCTGTCGCCTGCCTCAGTGCCACTCATGTAACAACCTCCACGCGGTGCACCTTGGATTATACCAATGCTGGCGGCACCGTAAGTTCTAAAGCTCGTAACTCGGCCAATTCTCAACAAAAATAGGTCGTCAAGCAGTGTTTTGGAAACGTCTCGCTGCCATCTTTAATACTCCGTCATAAAAAATGGGGTGTTCCATTTGAAAAACCCATATTGGTTTTGACCACGCCTTAATGCGTGTACTCAAGGTCGAACGCATGTAATCATTAAATAGAACTTTCAAAACCCTACAACTTTTGATCGAAACATTTTTCTCAAAAACGTTTCGTTTTCGAGATATTTGAGCGTTTCTACCCTTTTCTAACACCCTGTATGTACCTAAACACACCTCGCACACTCATGTAGTACCTGTATGCTAGTCATGTAGTACCTGTATAGTAGCTGTATGTATGTATATCATTCAACTACCGTTGACTTTGGGTAATTCTGTTAGTCGTGGGAACTGGAAACTGGAAACTTCCGTTGAAATTAATTTTGAGGTTTCCTCCCATTTAATCCCAATACCCTTCACGTGTCTCGCTCCGATAATACGTCCGCTTCATCGCCTCGCCCAGTGTCGCCAACACTCCACATTCATGCCCCCTGAAAACAGTAACTTCAAAAATCCCTAAAACCCCCATACTCAGAATATAAAAAACGCAAGGTACGTCGGTAATGTAGATCTCTACTATCATTTAAATTTTATACTTTAGTTTCGAGTGCAGAAAAAAAATTGTTACTAATATACAATTAGATTTCACTCTCAATCCCCCGAATTCTGTTTTCCAAATTCACAAAAGAAAAAATTACCTTACTTATTTATCCATTTAATATTGAACGCTTTGCTATAACTTTTTTTAAAAAATCCTTACAATTTTTTTTCATTTGGTTAGCTGATTCCTTGGAGGAAATTTTCGACTTTGATTGTATTCATTATATAAATGTGAGTGTTTTTGTTAACTTGACTGGTTATGAATACGGTTCATCGTAAAATATTTACAAAATTAAAGTATACATTCGGGTTGGGAAAAAATCCCTAGCAGTTTTTCTCCCTAAAAAAAAAATAAGAGCAATCGTTTTATTCGCAATTTTGACGGGAAAACCTTTGAGTTGGCTTCACTCGCCTCGCCTGTGCGTATTTGAGAAGGAAGCCCTGCGGAAGTGAATTTCACTAGCTCACGTCCGCGTCAGAAGTCGCGATCAGGCTGCATCCGCAAAAACGTAGACGCGTTGCACCGGATGGCAAACGGGACGTGGAAGCTCGTAACCTACCGCAGACAAACGGGATTCTCATCAAAGAACTGAAATTGGATGTATTTGATATTAGCCCGAGAAGGAAATCCATGCATGCGATGCACCGTCCTCGCAAATTTCATTTCGACGCCGACGCCGCGCACACCATTCTCCACAATTCTCGTATCCTTTCACGCGGATATCATCTTCGCCAACAAACGAACTCGCATCATGCCACACACGTTTCTACCTCCGACCAATTTCAATTTACCCTTATCTCGATTTTCAATCCCAATGCCTTTCACCAATATCCACCACCTTCGCTCGCGCCGAAATTCGTCGCGGCATTCACAGGCAAACCTTCGATTTACAGGCGGATATTCCTTCCCCCTTTTATCTAGTTGCTCGCCATCAAATTTTCAACTCTTCCCCTCGCGAATTCCATTTTTCTGCATTTTTACCATTTGCACTATGCAAGCGAACGTGTTAGGCACATAGATCCTCGTCGTACACCCCAGACACGTGGCGACGGAGAGCTACTTGTGCTATGGCTATGGCTATGGCTACTTGCGCTTTAGCTATGGCACGTTACAGCCATGCACTGCATTTGTATGAGTATGCAAAAACTTACGCCTATGTGTAGGTATATCACCGTGTACTGCTGCAAATTACTGCTACTGTATATTACTGTTATTACTCTGTACACCTACCCTGCAATTCTTCCGCAGCCAAACCTCATCGTTTACTGCGCGGCATTTATTTAGCCTCGACGGAACACGCCTGTCGACACCAAAATGGCGCATTTCAGCGAGCACCCCATCGAGCTAATAATAATCGCGAGGGATCACGATTTCTATTGAAATTGCCTTGTTCATATGCAACGAGTCACGAGGCTGTGGCTAGCGCAGCACTCGTCAACCACCACTTCATATTTTCATAATAGGAAAACTCTGTCTATCTCTCTGTCTCTCTCTCTCTCTTGCTGTTCTCTTGTATCTGGTTATGGAAAGATCTGACTCCAAATTAATGACATTGTCTGACGGTCAATTTGTTTCCACCTCGTTTCAGGTCATCAGTGGCTGAAGACGAATCTCGGCGTTTCTCCGGAGTCCGGATGGTCCGTGGACCCCTTCGGGCATGGAGCTACCGTCCCTTATCTCCTGAAATCGTCCGGCGTGTCAGGGACGGTGATTCAGCGGATACATTACGCTTGGAAGCAATGGTTCGCGCAGAAGCAGTACGGTGATTTCCTGTGGCGTCAGCCTTGGGACGACGCCGGCACGAGAGACATGTTGACTCACAACCAGCCTTTCGACATCTACAGCATAAAGCACTCCTGTGGTCCGCATCCCCACGTTTGCCTGAACTTCGATTTCCGCAAGGTGAACGGCGAGTACACCGAGTATTCCGTGCGCGCCGTCGAGGTGACACCGGCGAACATCAAGCAGCTGGCGGAACTTCTGCTGGAGCAGTATTCGAGGACTGGATCGTTGTTCCCCCACAACGTCGTGCTGATGCCCCTCGGCGACGACTTCCGCTACGATCATCCCATCGAGTGGGATCAGCAGTACACCAACTACAAGGCTCTGATGGACTTCATAAACCAGAGAAAAGACGAGTACAACGCCGAAGTCGTCTTCGGGACCCCGAAGGATTATTTCCGCGAGATCGAGAAACGCAGGACGCAGTATCCGACCCTCAGAGGTGACTTCTTCGTCTACTCCGACATATTCAGCGAGGGGCATCCAGCCTACTGGAGTGGCTACTTCACCACCAGACCGTACATGAAGATCTTGGATCGCGAACTCGAGGGCAACCTCAGGTCCGCCGAGATCCTCTACACGATAGCCTTCAACGTGGCGAAACAGTCGTCCCAGGACGTGAAGTTGTTCGAGACGTTCTTCGAGAAGATGGTGAAGGCTCGAAGGAATTTGGGCTTGTTTCAGCATCACGATGGCATCACCGGCACGTCCAAGTCCTTCGTCATGAAGGATTACGCTCTGAAACTCTTCGAGTCCATCTCGGATATGACCAGCCTACAGAGCTTTGCTCTACAATCCTTGACTCTCTCAGATACGAAGGCAAACTCCATCTACGTTGTGCCAGAGTCGGACAGAGACAGCTACGAGAAGTTGGCCAAGAAGATCCCAATAGTCGTCGACAAGTACGAGACGAGGCAGATCCTCCTCTTCAATTCCTTGGCCCAATCTCGTCAGGAAGTGATTACCGTGAAGGTAGCCTCGCGTCAGGTCCGAGTTCTGGGTCCTGACAGGGAGCCCGTTCCTTACCAGATCGTGCCGGTGATGAACGCTACCAGCATTACCCACGACGTCTACACCGTAGTCTTCGTGGCCGATCTGCCACCCCTCTCTATAGCTGCCTATCACCTTCAGCACGTGGACAAGGTCGCCGAGGAGGCGATTTCAGTTGTCTACTGCAGCCGTTGTCCCAAGGACTCGTTTTTCCCCGTCAAACCCATGCAGACCGGCGACGTGCAGCTGGAGAACGGCAAGCTGAAGCTCATGTTCGACGGGCAGACGGGATTCTTGAAGACGGTGACGAGGAAGACTTCCGGCAAGGTTATGCAGTGCGGTATCCAGTTCGCCGCGTATCCCTCCGCCCAGTTCCACAGCGGCGCGTACCTCTTCAAGCCGGATCCGAACCTCCAGGACACCGAGAAGAACGTTCTCGAGGCTTACACGCCTCATCAGAAGATCTGGATCGTGTCCGGTGCTATCAGTTCTCGTTTGACCGTGGAGTACGGCAAACTCTTGTCACATCACGTCTCCATTTATCACGTGGACAAGAGTCTGGCCGAAGCTATATTCGTGAAGAACGTCGTAGACTTCGAGACTCCACCGAAGAATCGCGAAACTGAAATGTTCATGAGAGTCCAAACTGATATCCTCAACGAAGACCCGCCCGAGTTTTACACGGATTTGAACGGCCATCAGATGCTGAAGAGGACCAAGATAGAACGGATAGGAATCGAGGGAAATTACTATCCGATTACGACGATGGCTTACATAGAAGACGACAACACGAGGTGAGCGCTCTCCTCGTCTAACAATAACATCTGTCGTCAAGCCACCCCTCATCTTTATTCATTCGCGATTTAAATTTCACTCTCTCGACGTTTACCCGAGGGAGCGGAGTGTTGTTGTTTCCTTCTTTACGCTCCGGTCAACCTACCCAAGTTCGTCTTTCTTTCATCATCCCATCTCATCTTCGCGATCGCATCTGACAGAACGAATAAGACCCCGGCATCTTATTATCCCGATCCGCATCACAACTAAACTTTACATCTTTGGTATGAGCTCTCATTACCCCACACTCCCTTATATTTGCACGAGCCATCACATCTCAAGCGTTTATTCGTTGCAAGTAGGGGAGAGAGGGGCAAAATGGCGTCCAAAAAATAGTAAATTTGTCGTACTATACATAAGAACTAGAGGCAAATTGGACTACCCGCACTAAAACTACCTCGAAACAATTAGTCCTACAAAACTAAAACAGTTTTACGTCCCCCCACGTTTCAAGATTTTTATTTTCCAATATCACTACCAGATGCTTAGCAAGGGACTAGAAACAAGTGGTGAACATGAGTGTACGAGCATTTTTTGCTCAACCCAACCCTTGCAGTACACACCTATTTTGTCTAACATCTCCTACACAGTGGGTCAATTTGACCCTGACCACTTTTTGACCATTCATAACTCCTAATCTGCTGCATCTCTTCGCTTGAAAAAAATCACAAATATAGTTTGGATAGTCTCGAAGTACTTACACAGTAACAGTTTTACGTCCCCCCACGTTTTAAGATTTTTATTTTCCAATATCACTACCAGATGCAAGCAAGGGACTAGAAACAAGTGGTGAACATGAGTGTACGAGCATTTTTTGCTCAACCCAACCCTTGCAGTACACACCTATTTTGTCTAACATCTCCTACACAGTGGGTCAATTTGACCCTGTCCACTTTTTGACCATCCAGAACTCCGAATCTGCTGCATCTCTTCGCTTGAAAAAAATCACAAATATAGTTTGGATAGTCTCGAAGTACTTTTCAAGTATTACAAGTATCTCGGAAGTCTTTGACACACTTGAGAAATTCGCGAAAAAAAAATTTAAAAACCAACGAAGGTTTTAGGCACAAAGGGCTTTAGTACCGTTTTATATTCAAACGCCTCGACGCTATTACAGATCAAAGATGATCATAGGGTCAAAATGACCCAGTGCCCCTATTTTTTTAGCGTTAATTCCGTAGTCGTCACCTCGATTCCCTAGTCGTCGTACTTGTTGCTTTTTGAATCTACACCCTTCGAATTTTCCCAGGTTGACTCTCGTCGTCGATCACGCCCAAGGAGCAGCCAGCTATCAGCCCGGATACCTCGAGCTCATGCTGGATCGGCGTACTCTCTACGACGACTCGCGAGGCATGGGCGAGGGTCTGTTGGACAACAGGAAGACCATCTTCAAGCAGTGGCTTCTGCTCGAGGACATCACCACCCTCAGGGACGCCTACTCCAGAGCCTCCCTCTTCGCCAATCACATGAGCAACGCTCTCAATTATCCCGTAAACGTCTTCGTCATCTCCGTCGACGGGGCCGAGCAGGAGGTGAAGGTTCGGCCTGTAACCAGACTCCTCGCCCGCGGCTTCCCCTGCGACGTCCATCTTCTGAACCTTCGGACGAATCACGACCAGAAACACTCCAACTTCCCAGCGAGCAGCGCGCTGATGGTCCTACATCGCCAGGGATACAGCTGCGCGGTCGGCAATGGAAATAGTGCCAGCGAATGTTCGCGCGCCGAGGAGTTCGCTCCCGGCACTTCTTTCTACAAACTAAATCCTAACGTCACGAAAACTTCGCTGACGGGTACCAAATCCGAGCGGCAACTCGCCGGCGGCTTCAAAGACATCGACGTGTCGCCGATGGAAATCGAAACGTACGACTTACGCTTCGTATAACAAATTCTCCCTAGATTTGCCCAAAATATCTCCTCGCGATGACGCAACTTTATAGGCAAATTTTCCGCGTCTCATTGTACATATCAGTCGCCATTTTTTTATCAACGCGCATCGATTTCGCCGTCCATGCGACGTCTACCCACGAAAATGGCTCGTTGTCTCTCGCGTTTTTCCCCCGTTGCGTTCGCTAGCTACTCATTTTTTGGGCTTTCCTCTGGAACACCCGAAAAACTTGAAACTCTGCGACGCGCGATTTTGTCAAAAAAACGTTACTCCATTTTCTCTCCGAAAAAACGTATTTCGAAGGTCTTCGAAAACGAGGATGAAAAAAACGAACCTTTTCCACGGGCGGAATTCGTGGTAGATTTCGCGTGGAAGGCCCCGTATTTTGATAGAGTGAGCGTTGAAATCAGATCGGTTAGGAAAAATCTACCCTATTTTCGTAAGACTGGCATTTTTATTCGATATTAATTAGTAAACGACGACAATTTCGTTGCTAGTGCTGCGATGATCTCCATCGGAATATACGATCATTGCTGATCTTCTCGTATTCGTGATCATCGTTACGCTGATTCTCTCATTTTTCTCTCCTCGATTCAGTCGGCATTCCACGAGCAGCGAAGATTCTATATTGTACAGGCTGAGTTTTCTCAGCTGTAGCACGAGGGCGGGGCCTATTCTCGCAATTGCCCCGCCCCTTTCTCTTATCGTTGTCTCGTGGCACCCCAAATTCATATTCACGAGCTTTTACCACTGACCTATTCCACGGTAAGCAAGCAACGTATTCCAAGTGAAGACAGGAGCTCGACCAAAATCTGTGTTCAATAACGGTTGACTCGATTTCACGTCATGTGCTCAAACTCACCTCCCTCGTTTTTCTACTCCATACTCGTTATTGTTATTTAGAGGACCCTCAGGTTCACGTTCACCTTATCGTTGTAAAGAGAAACCCAGTTCTCCGAACACCCGATGTAAACGTCGAATAAACTGGTGTAAACGTCGAATAAACTGGTGTAAACATCGAATAAGTTGATGTGGAGCACAGCGTTCAGAGATCAGTGGTAAAGACGTGGTTCTCCTAGATAACAACAACAGGTCTGAACAGAAAGGGGCGGGCCAATCGCGAGAAGAGGCCCCTCCCTCGTGCGACAGCTGCGAAAACTCACGCTGTACAATTCCGACGTTATAAAATCCTGACATTATTATTCGCTACTCAGGCGCGAAATTGTGTTGTGAATAATAATTACTCGACGATTATTCGTGATCATTTTGAGCACAAAAAAGTGGCGGTTAACAATTTATTTGTAATCGGACCAAATTTTGGAGAAATGGCTTCACGGTTCTCAATCACTTCGCACGTGGCGACGAATTCGTAACGTTCTTCCAAAATATATCCAATTCTTGTCTCTTTAAAAAAAACCACATAGCATCCACGTAATTCGCATTGTTTTCCCTTTTTGCTAGAACCCTCCTGCTGTTCCATCTTTCGTCGTCGCATAAATTGTCCGAATCCGTTCACTGGTCGAAGATACGTGCGTATATTACGCATACATGATACGTACGTCACGTAAGTACGTATCACTGCGATGGAACGAGGAAACATATTGTAAATATTTACATCGTAATCCATAGATTTATATTATTTATTAGTACTCCTAGTGTTACGGACATTTTTTTGTATAATGCCATCCACACATTTCCACTAGGTCAAAATGCCAAATAATCGCGTATTTTGCGCCAAAACAAGGACGCTATCGTAAAACACTCCTCGTATTTTTACACGGCAAAGAAGTACGGAAATTCCCTCTTTTCGCGGAAAAAAATTCTTCCGAAACAAGACGAGCAAATCGGACGGCGATCGAGTGATGAGGAGATCGCGTACTCCTCGGCATTCGGAACTCATTCTTATCGCACTCGACACGTTATTTGCACACTGCCATAGCAAGCTACGATTCGCGTACGCGTTCTACTGATAAGCAATCCAAAACTATCACGGAGAGACTGCCCAGCGGTTGGGGTTTATCTTCTCACTCGTTGCGAAGAGTGTCCGGTTCTCTGCTAAGTGCCCACAGATCCGGCGCTCGCAATCTCTCCAAAGGTCGTATAATCCGTGGCGCGAGGTTTCGACCATTTTTCGAAATAGGAAATGGTAATGTTGCCACATTCGCGAATCCCCTGGCAACTCTGAAACGAGACTAGCTGCATTATTTAACTCACAGTCCTGGTCATTGTGCTCCTATTCCACATTCCTGGGCTCGAGCCTCCAACTTTCCACTCCGTCCTCAGCAAGTACAACGCAACTACCTAGACACGTCTCCAAGTTTAAAAAAAAACCGCAATCAGTGTTGGAGAAACAAATGATTTAATATACAGTGGCGATCTGCCAGTAGCAACAACAATTCTGTTCCTCTGGACTTTGAAATGTACCCAATGCCTGAGCTACTCCAGAGGCCAAAAAATTGTGGACCCACCTTTGGATTTTTTTTCAACAAAACTGGACAACCTATCGAAATTCGGTAAAAAGGTTTTGATTGTACAAGCATTGAACACTGTTTGCAAATTTTATCAGAGCTCCACGAAACAAAATGGCGACTTCCCAGCAGTTTTTGTAGCTGCGTGGTTGGTCCAATAACTGCTGCGATATCGAAGATAGAAGAGTGCTCAAAAAACCGTCGGTAGAGTATTACGACAGCTTGGACTGTGCACAGAGTTTTTTTTTATCTAGTGCACACCTCGATTGTTATTAACAATTTTCGTACGATTTTTTCCGACACTTGCATTCACCACGCGCAAGCAGTGCTCGATGCTCGTGTAACGAAGCCGTGTGTACCGAATTTCGATATATAGTTCAGTTTCTGGGAAAAACTGGAAGCAGCGATGTGGATATTACCATGCCTCGCAACAGCCCCTGGCTCATGCAAACGAGCGAGTTTTACCTTACTACCGCCACGGATTTCTCATCCTACCAGAGCATTAGTTTTCATCAGCACGACGTTTCTCCGGGCAAAGTTTTTTCCCAACGAGAATCACTAAATCGGTATTTTCCGATATACCTGCTGTGATCTTCGAAATCTAGACTGCTATCGGTCTACCAATCGGAATCCAGACTTGTCTTACGATCTTGCGATCTACATCGTTCTTCATATTTCCCAAGGTCATTCCACTCCAGCATTCGACATCCGAGTCATCTCTTCTATATCTTGCCAATTTTTCCATACCCCTTCCATCGTCCTCTGTTACTCGTGACTTCTGTAACCTATCAGCTAACAACTTCTGACCCCGTTAATTAAGATGTGACACGTCGATGAATTTAATTTAGCCGAATCACATATTTTTCACTCACCTGTTGTTGACCATTCTCAATTAAATGTACGAGACTGTAAAAAATGTATTCAACTTGCACTATCAATGATTGTTCTCTTCGCACTGCAATTTCCAGAAGAATCGACCGTGCGTTGTTATTATTACTAGTAATTGTAAATATTCGAGTGTCGATCTGAAGTGTGTTTCGCGTCGGACTGAATTTTTTCGTTTTTCAATAATTTCGTTGACAGTTTATCCCGTTAGGCTTATCGTTTCGGTGATGGTAGAAATTCGAGTGTAAATTTTATACTCTTCCTAGATGAGAGAAAAAGGAATTCTTCTATCTATTATTAGTATTATTTTTGTCTATTTTTTTTTTCATTTTTTTTTAATAATCAATAACTCTACAGAAAAATTCGGGAGAGTGATGATTGTTCGACGACATCGTTCCTGAATTTTCTGAATATTTGTCCGGTGTTACCTGTAAAATTACCTTCGAGTTACGTTAATTTCTGTAAGTAGAAATAAATTGCGAAAAAATGTCGTCAACAACATTTTTCGCAGTGGAACGAATATCTGTGCGCGAGTGGACTTTGTACGATTAGAGTAAACGGTACGAATAGCGAATACGTGCGATTGGTAACTATTGACCATCAGTCGATGGTTATTTATTAATTATCGATTTAATTGTGTAACGATATTGTAATATATTTCATGTTTGTGCTGTCTAGAAGAGAATATGAATAATATTATACAGATACACATACCGATCACGTTCACATCGATAATAATACTCCAAAACGTCCAAATTGACGCATTTCCAGAAAAACTGGAAACTCAAACAATTCGGCGAGTGAAGTTATTAGAGACAGAAGTGATCGCGATCGTACAATATTCCTTACGTTGCGATGTAATATTATATTTATTAAATAATTACTGGAAAAAAACAATTTTGCAACAAAAATTTATTCCCCCAAGAACCAGCAACTCCACGTAGAAAAATGGAGGAAAAATGGCAAATTGCACCGAATCGCCAGTTTCCGCAGCTGAAAATCCGGAACGTTTGTTTTCTTACAAAAAAAAAAAAAAAAAAAAAAAAAAAAAAAAAAAAAAAAAAAAAAGGACGAGAGAAGCGGCGCAAAGGGAAAGTGAATTCAATCGTCGCGAGACACGATTCGATTAGTTTGGCGACTTTTAACGTTTCGGGAACGATTTGCATAGAGATTGCTCCCACTGTTGCCATTAGGTATGTCCGACGATCACGCGCCTCGTACCACTCGAAGTTCGAATCGTAAACCGATCGAACCTCTCCGAATTATACCCACTCGTCTTTCCAAGTCTTTACCCCGCTTCCCTGTCTTTTTTATTCCTGGCTCCCCCTCACAAATAACTACGAATAGCATACATAAATGAAAAACTCATTTCTGGCCTTGTTCAAATTTTCCCATGTCGACGACCTTGACGAATAAAAGCATCGATTTTCCACTGTACACGAATAAAAGCAGCGTTCGAGCTCGTCTTGAACGACATCACTTGCAGCCATAATCCTTGCCACCAAATCCATCTCCGTGGCTACAGGTCTACCGTTTTCGGGGTACACCAGATCTTTCATTCTGCCCCAAAAATAAAAATCCAAGGGATTCAGATCCGGGGATCTAGCAGGCCATGCAACGGGCCCACCTCTTCCAATCCATCTACCTGGGTACTTCTCGTCGAGGTACTCGCGCGCAATGAGACTGTAGTGGCACGGTGCCCCATCGTGTTGTAACCACATTCTGTGGCGAAGTCCAAGAGGAACATCCTCGAGTAATTGTGCTAGACTTTGACTCGAAAATGCTCGGTACACAAAAATGCTCCTCCACAGCCGTTAGGAGGAGTTTTCGACCATAAGTGTGTTACCTGAAAATGCTTGTCCGAGCAGCCCCAACATACCGGTGACGTGTTGACAGAGTTAAAGGATTCACCCTGTATATTAGGGTGTTTCAAAAAAATGAAAATTTTTTATTTTTTTTCCAAACAGGCTTAAAAGTTTCCTTTTGATGTCACGAACCGCCAGTGAAAACCGGAGCTCTTAATATTAATATTAAGTATGTCCTCATCGCATTTTTTTAATTCTCATAAGAATAACACGGGAAAAATTATTTTTGTCTCTTCTAATTTTTGTACTGTTCAAACGACTAATCAACTAATGAATCGCTGCTATAGTTATTGTAGGGAATTGAACGCTCTACAAAATGGGACTGATAAGATTTTCGATTAGTCCACGTGTTTAAGAGTTTTTTACGATCAAAATTCAATTTTTTTTTAATACGTGGACTAATCGAAAATCTTATCAGTCCCATTTTGTAGAGCGTTCAATTCCCTACAATAACTATAGCAGCGATTCATTAGTTGATTAGTCGTTTGAACAGTACAAAAATTAGAAGAGACAAAAATAATTTTTCCCGTGTTATTCTTATGAGAATTAAAAAAATGCGATGAGGACATACTTAATATTAATATTAAGAGCTCCGGTTTTCACTGGCGGTTCGTGACATCAAAAGGAAACTTTTAAGCCTGTTTGGAAAAAAAAATAAAAATTTTTCATTTTTTTGAAACACCCTACTGTATATCAATTTATACGCTTGCAAACATGAAGATCTCGACAAAGGTTCTATCTCACGTACGGTGTACGTGTGTCTACTGTGATGCGCTGTTACGTAGGGTAGGTAAAAGTTGAGGGGATTCTGCCGGTGTGGCGATATGTTTAAGGGACCGCCGAGCAATTGATCTTTTTATGGGGAAGTGATACGACGCTGTTCAACGTCTGAAACATAATAACGCGACACGTGTCTCAAAGCACCACTTTGGAACTTTAGAACATCCGCTGATACGGGCATTACGTACTTCGACGGAAAATCTTTGCTGGAGATGGCAGTTTGTTATCGGCGATATATCCGCTCGCTCAACGTGGATGCGACATATTTCGAGGTGAAACGCGGTTCTGAAATGAGTTATTCGCGTGTTCAAAAAAAATTTTTTAAAAATGGCTTCGTGAATCCGATTTGCAGGGTTTTTCAGCTACACATTTCTGTCGCGAGTTTTTATTTGGCGACGAATGTGGCATTCGACCCTTTCAGTCTTTGTTGACGGTTATCAGCAGTTTGTTATCGATTTCCTGGCGGTTTTCTGAACCCGCCTTCCCAAGAAACTAAAAAAACAGGGTTACAGGTGTCGCGGTGTTTAGAAAATTATCAAACTCTTCGCGGTCGAGTGAAATGCGAACGGGAAGTTTGTGGCGAAAAATACGACCGAGTAAGGTCGAAGGCCGCGCGAAACGTGCATCGATAATAAAGTTGGCGGAAGCAAAGTAAGACGGAGTACGAAGTTCGAAAGTTCCGACAATTCTTGACGCAGTAGTTTCAACACGTTGGCTCGGAGCTCATCGCGAAGCCTGAGAAAACGCGGACGATTATCATGTATAATGCGCCAAACCGGAATATAACCTCGTTTCATAAATATTGAGCGTTTCGTATATACGAATGAAAAAGTGGATAAGAATCATTCGAAAACTTAGTTCTCTGCGGTATCCCTCGATTTCCGGTTCTACGCTGCCGAAGCAGAACGAGTCTCGCAGTTATCGCGTGGATCGCGCAGCAATTTTTACTCAACCAATCACAACTCACTCAATTTTGCGAATATCGAAGCGAATCTTACGCCATTTTGTAGATTACGGTTTTGCGCTTCTTTTACGCCTCTTGCGATTTCCACTCATCTTCGTTAGTTTCCGCGTAAATCGCGATCTCCCGAACCACCGATTCGACGATTTTCGAGTCACCGGAAAAGTGCCCCCATAAACGTCGATCTCGCGGGAAAGTGAAAAGTTTCACGTGAAAATGTTTCGTACAAAAAATGAGCCGCGTTTTACGTGCTAAAAAATGACGCGAGAATCACGCGGATATCTGTAAAATTGCCTAAGTTACGGGCGGTTGAAGCGGAGACGGTGGAAATGATGCTCGGATTGAAGTACAAGAACGGAATTTTGAAGCCTCCGTTAATGATGTATCGCTGACGGTGAAGAATAATCGCGATAAGCAAAAAAAGGAAACGAAAGGCTCGGATGTATTAAGTAAATTGGAAGAATGGTGCGAGGTAAGTGAGGTAGATCGGGGAAGTGAATCCAACGAAGACACGAGGAAAGGCGGCGGCGTGAGACGTAGCCGGGCTCGAGGGCATGCGAATGTTTTTTGTTTGCAGCTCGCCGATTCGCAAGGGGTTGCCCGGGTGGTCCGGGTAGTTCGTGTGCCTAGCTGCCTGACAGTTGCCATCCATCTGCGCAACTTAAACGTTGCCGGGACCTGGTAAGATAAATTACTAGCCCAATCGTTTTTCTTCGAGGAACGCCGCGACGTGCCCGTATACATATACATAAAACGAAGGGGGAGAGAGATTTTTTGCAATTTATATTTTTCTCAGCACGACACAAAAAGACGTATCTGTCCGAGAAGAAAAGATGATGTATAATTACATTACAAAGATTTGCCGGTTATAATAAATACTATACACGATGCGAATATTATTAAAATTTATAAAAAAATATTCGTTGGTTTTATGATCCTATAATGTTTGAAAAAAAAAAATTTTAAAAAATATTTTATCATCTATAGCATTTCAAATTATGTGTACAATATATACAATCTTTTTTCCTCGAGTGTTCTCTTTCTCGTTCTCGCAGTAACCAAGATCGCGGAATGTTCGCTCGATTAAATTCACTGCATCGCACTTTTTCATGAAATTTCTATAAAAATGAGCGAACCTGTGTAAACTCGACGCACGATGTTCCTCGAATGACTCGCGTCTAGAAATGAAACGACGGCATCGAATTTCTTTGAAAACTTCAACCTCCTTTCCCTAACGATAGGAACGACCTTCCTCGTGCATATTTTTCTGACGCCTGTGCACCCGCGAGCATACTCGCGTGCGCTCGAACGGGTTGCATACTTCGCGGGGCCGCCTAATGATTTCTCGACGCTATCTCCGACCTAAAGTTGGGAAATTAGCCTGAAACCTGGAAAAATCTACGATGACATAAATAAAAACATTTTTATTTTCCCGTACATGAAAAATCCCAACTTCAGAAAACAACGTTCTAATAATAATAATAATAATGGTTCCTCGCATCTCCGTTTGGGGAAAATTGTATTAAATTTTTCCGCGCATTTGCGCGGTAATACTAGTTTTATTTTAATTTTGCGACGATTTTTGCGGCAATATTTATTTTATTTCGATTTGACGCCGATTTTTGCGGCCATTTTTATTTTACTTCAATTTATTGACGACAGTCTGCTGCAATTCGAAGGACGAATTTTGCACCTACCGTGCGACTCGCCGTTCCGTGGACTTAAAGACTTTGGTACTGTAATTTACGTAGTTTTTTACGGGTCATTAGCTACGCGCAATTTGCGTCTCGTAATTTACGGTCGTCACGTTCATCGGCATGTAAACAGCTTGTTTTCCCACCTTCGACAAGTGACGCCATCTGGTCAATTCGCGAAGTGGACAAGTACTTACTCGTGTCAGCAGACCCGAAGGACAGGGACTATCGGTCGCATGCGTGCCATTGAATACACAATAAACTCGAGTTACCGACGCCATGCTTGTCATATCAATCCTCTCGTGAAATCGATTTGTCGTAGGCAAATACCGAGGAACTATTTTTCTTCCCGCGGACTTCTCCTATCCGCAGAGTACGCGACATCGCCAACAAGCTTTGCCAACGTCGTCGTCGTGGTGGTATTGATATTCACGTAATCGATCGTCCTTGCACTTAGTACCCTTCCTACGATTCGAAGCTGAAACTCGACATCCGCGCAAAATCTTGCAACAACGTTGTCGAGTGTACAAAAAGAGGAGAAGGACAACGAGAAGAAGGATTAAAGGATTACAGGCTTAAAAAAAAAAAAAAAAAAAGCTCGCATCCGCCGCATGACACTGAGAGAACGATCCACGCACTTCGAGTGATTGTTTATCACGGATGTAGATGGTTTCCCGAAGAAAATGTCTAGTCTAGAAAATGTTGGAACAGCGAAGGGCATTTTTCTGTACGAAGACTTGGCGTCCCCAACGTCGATAGCTGACACTGTGCCAATACCTAACGCCAGCGCAGACGTCAGGTCGCTATGCGAAGAATATGACCCCTGAGATGCGAATCTTGGCCCAAGATTATATTGAAAAGAGCTGCTTTTTTATTTTTATCCAAAAAACAAAAGGATGCTGTACAAATGTGTGAACTTAGAACTAAGCTTGTTAAGGCACCGTAGGGGAGACCGGGGCAAGACGGTCACCTAAACCGATTATTATTCTTTGTGGCTTTTAACCATCAAGTCGATTTACTCTCGTCCAACTTTATCTCAATTCACCAAAATTTTGGTGAAGCTCCTGAATTTTTTTTTTTGGGGCAAGACGGCCCCTCCGAAAAAAAATGATTTTTTTTTTAATTGTAAAAAAGTTTCCCGCGTTATAAATGTTTATATTTTTCTCTTTAAAACTGTATTTACTTTTATATTACTCGAAATAACCTTTTTTGATGTAATACGAGTAATTTGTTCACTTCTGTAGAAAAAAATTGAGTGTTTTAATTTTTTTTCAAACATATTACCAAATACTGTACAACTGGATTTTAATTTAAAAATTTTAAAAATTTTTGGTTAATTTTTGAGGTGGGCCTTCTTGCCCCAGGGGGCCGTCTTGCCCCGGTCTCCCCTACCTCGCGATAGAGGATCAGTTGGCCCGTGGGCAACAGACGATTTCCTCGAGTTCTCAACTTTTTGGCGAGTATTAGTTAAACAGGAATGTACCGGATCTCATATTCTGCCTTTATTTGTTCTGCGACCGAGTTGAAATACCGCGTTAGTCTCCTCGCGTCATATTTTTCAACCGGAGGTCGGCTGTATTTCTTTCTCGATTTTTCTTCCATTCCTAACGACCTGTTTCTCGAAGCAGCGGGCAAAAAGTGTTCGACTGATTAAATTTTAATCGGGGGCGCCGAACCAACGAGCGAATGACATACGAAAGATGAAATTAGACCAAATCGGACTTCCAGCGCAATTAAAAGCAGATTTTATATAATTGTACACAAAAAATGTTTTGAAAAAAAATAATATTATTTTCACCAAGTCTATATAGTTGTACGTGAATTATATAGAATTGTATAAATTCGTAAGACATGATTTTCGTAGAAAATTTTCGAGTTGTCGGAAGAAAAAAAATCCAATTTTACAAAAACGACGGAGAACGCGGTGAAATGAACATTTTGAGTTTTCAGAAAACGCCTATAGACTCGATTCAGAGATCTTTTATACTCGTTAGCACCTAAATGCTGGGAGGAAGTGATACAAAAATTGGCAAAAATGTTGAAGCTGCAGTTGCTTACAGGATTCGGTGGAATGGCTCGTATATAACATAAGTGTAAAATTCAACTTACGAGCATTACATTTTTTTGGTATTTCACAGCTGAAAGTACTGTCAGTGCTGTAATAGAATAACATGGTTTTGCTCGCTGACACGAGCGGATTGAGGTGTCCTATCGCTCGTGGAACCACTAGAGAGGTCAGAGAAAAATTACCCCGAACAACCCAAAAGAGGTGGAAATCGTTTTATATACAATGCCATCCAATCTTAATAGTTCTGGCTCTCGAATGAGAACGTAAGCAGCAAAAGTTTCAATACGTGTCCCAATTGCACGCATTGATATCGGGCGTATCAGCATGCTCGTATGCACATGTCTGACGAGACGAGGCCACATTGCTGATCGGTACTAAATCCGGAGAAAAAAATTGGAAATGAAATATCCGAAGTTCTGGACGCCAGAAAATGTTTCGTCTGATAGAAAAGTTGTGCGTTTTAATAACAAGAACGTTTATGCAAATTTTTGAGGAAATCCTACACCAGCTCGTAGTAATGGATAGTAATACGTTGAATAAAAAATCGGGGAAACTTTTGACAAATGTCACACGCGGTTGAGAAGGGTTGTGTAACTTTGTAGGCTATTCTCATCGACTACTTCCATTATCGCGACAAAGGTATAGACTCGCGTAGCGGGCTCGTGTTTCGAATGCGACGATCCATCACACGGTTGTTTTTATTCTAACCGCTTTGAAAACATACGCCTTAATCGTTTTCTATAGAACGGAGTTTCGACCAAGATGTCTACCTCGAACAAACGATTAGTTGTCGAACTAACGGCTAGCCCTATTTCGATTCTGAAGTATGCCCTCGAGTATCGCCCCATAAAGTTTATTACGAGGCTTTGCTCGGAAAAATCGTATCGTCCAATACGAATTTTATATACGAAGTCGAGTGTCGTGTGAGAAATTGGAAATACCGGCGAACAGTGCAAAACTGGGAGCAAGAAAAATGAATGGAGGCACGCAATGTTAGCAGCGCAACTTCTGGTTCCAGGAACGTTGACAAACGAGGCCGCCAATCAGCCACCACGTTGGGACAGAGAATACGACATAAAACGCAATTGCAACAGCTTTATACCACATCGATTTTTATAGACGTTAAAAGTAACGCGGTACAGAAATTATGGACTTATGTACAATTTTCTACAATTTTGTACAAGACTATATGTGTGTAATTATAACCGAATTAAATGTAAATTATATAGAAATTGTGCGTCATATTTTTTTCGTTAACCATTTCTAAAATGGTCGCGAAGTTTGAAGAAAAAATCGGGTGACCTTGAGGACTGCTTCGAGATGGGTACAATGTTGTGTTATTGAACAGTCGAAACGTCGAATTTTGTAGCACGTTGCGGCGATGAATAATGTTAATGACCTTTAACTTTGACGAGATTATACGCTGGTATAAAACTTATCGCGACGTAATGCAATTCTGCTTCGTTGCGTCACGCGTAACGGATAATGAGATGTTACAGACGAACGATGAGACATTGACGGTCAGCAAGCATTTGTACATTCCGTGGAAATGTACGTACCAGGATGCAAAATACGCGCGTATTTCCGCTCTTAACGTCTGACATCTAGTTTGCCTCCGGAAACCGAGGTTTTTTTTGGAAGTGCTCGCAGGTTTTTCCTTTTTTCCCGCAGTAAAGGATATCTTTTACAATTTTATTACTGGAAAATATTTATAAACGAAGGAGATACGGTAAATTATAAATTATAAATAGTGGAGGTGATCCCTTTAAGTAGTTGTGAGCTCGAAATTTCCGTCATCGCTTCGCAGCAAAGTTGTGCAAAAACGGGACTCGATGAATGTTCGAGTTACGAAATTAATTACAAGCAATAGCGATTTCCACTACGAGCGACGATGAGTCAGGCGAGACCGTTCCTTGTGTACACAGAGATTACATCGGCAAAGACGATTGAAATCGATACGGCAGGTGGCATTTAACGTTCGCATGCAGCTTTAGACCCTGGAATTAGACCAAGTTCTAATAAATAGTTTCACAGTTATCATCCAACCAACTTTCATCGAACTACGAAACAACTGAAAGTTATTCATTAGAACTTTTGCCAATTTCCTGAATAATGGACGTCGCTTTCGATGAATGATGTAACGTCGCGGTGAGGAGGTTGTGCTTTCGCTGGGAAGCTCTGTAAATATCTTCTGGATTCGTACCTCGTAAACGTCACTCCGCGTCGTAAATGGACGTGGATTTTTTTTTTGTTTGCTTCCGTTTTTTTTCAGCAGACATACAACTAGCGTGTGCTATTTTTGGGCAATTTTCTTTTTCTGTCTCGCAAACGGGTTATTTACTTACTGGAAGGTAAAAAAATTGCGAATTTCCATTTCCCATTCAAGTAATATGGGAGGAAGTTCTTTTATGCTCGACAATGGCATATCGTTCAGATTGGTTCAGGACGTATTTTTATAGAGAATTGATCGCTCTATAAAAAAGGTCTCTTAGACCTTTTTGATAAACATGACCATTCAAATGATATTCAAGGTCAAAGTTCGAAATGAGTAAAAATTCATTGTTTTTTTAATAATTTCAGGGAACCTATTGACTCTATCGAAAAATATCAGTTAACTTTTTTGTAGATCATTGAATTTACAACATACATTTCTTCCTTCAGAATCAATTAAAATTAATATACAGTTGTTTAAGCCTCAAAAATGGATGTTTTTCAGAAAACTGGTTTTATAATTTGTACGAGAAAGGTTGTTAAAATACCCACGAGTAAAATATCAGTCTTTGTGACTGATAAGAATGTCTCACCAAATTTTTGTAAATAGGTTTTTTGAATTACAAATATTTGATAATTTATAAGCGCTTGAGCTTTGAACTCCAATATCATTTGAATGACTATGCTTGGCAAAAAATTGTAACACACCTTTTGGGTAGAGCGTTCAAGTCTCTACAAGCTCTCTACAATATACCATTGTCGATATATAGAATTCCCAACATAAAAGGCATTTCCCATGTTATCCTGCTCGTGAGTCGAAAAAGAAAGTTGCCACAAAATGGTACACCCTAATGAGAAGACCCTGAAAGAAATTATTTTGCAAGCGAACCGCGTTCTCGCTTAGGTTCACTCGGTGCATTCGAATCGGTTCAAGGTCGGCAATAAATGAAATCTATCAATCTCGGGGCGTTGATAAAATAAAAGGAACGCTCCGATTCTACGCGTGCCATCGTAAAAAAATGAATCAGGTAGGTACGTACGCGAAACGTCGTCGAGAATAGGTATGAAATGATTTTTACTGCTCTACCATGCGCACTTTTCTAGCGACGATTCACGAAGACATCTGACCCCGTCTTCATTGACAATTCTACTGTTCCCTAATTACCATTAATTACGCAATTGATACAATTATGTACGTCAATCGTGCGTGTTTGTCTGTATGCAACAGCGCCGAATTCATATCGTCGCACGTTCGCGTCGTCTATACTACGTTTGTAATGTCGCCTAAGAATAACTCTCGACTCTCAAGAACAACAATGAACCCGGGTCAGTTTGGTTCGGGATCTTTCATCGGATAAATAAAGCTGTCGCGCGAACGATATCGGAGCTTCGCCACCCAGATTAACATACATTACCACGCCGAGATTACTTTCAATCGTGGTAAGCGCGACCCGCGACTCCGCGTGCCGTAAATATGATACTTACCTACGTCGCGAGTCGTATCGTCGAGTAATCGAAGCTCGCTCGTACCGTCGACACTTGACCCGTAATCATCTGTCTCCCCTTACATTCGAAAAAGCTGTGCGATTCATCGCGATACACTTCACGGCGTACGCGTAGATATCGCGATCGTTTTTTGTTTTTTTCCTCGTCTTCCGTGAACTTGCCTCTGGATGGTCGCGATGGCTATGAACATGTGTAGTATCGTATAGTGTGATCGAGTTCGTGACGACGCGCGCTTCACGGCTAAGGCCTACAGTGATACTCGATACGACTCGATATAGTTCGTGATTTATATTTGTGTGGTATGTTTGAACTCGCATCGCTTATTCGACGCGTATGATATATCATGACGCGCCTTTTAACGCGATCGATCGATATAGAGCGATTGAAATGTATTATTGTCAATTGACGTAGAAATTGACGTACGAGAAGTATACCGCCGAGAAAGGAAAACTGAGCAGGAAAACCAACTGTAACGCGCGCGGGTGTCGCATGGGTGTCAAGAATCATCGAGATATATGCATGGTGACGAGAGCTAAGCTGTGATTCGTCTCTGACTTATTTGTGATTAGTGATCGGTCGTAACGTGACGTGATTTCGTTCTCGAAATAACATTGACCTGTAATAACGCTGTGTACACGCTTAAAGAACACGACACACGTTCGACGTGAATTCACGATCGTTTCCCTCAACTCGAACGAATGGTGTGCTCACGAATCTACGACGTACTGCGATCTTCATTTATTATCGGTGAATTATTACCAACAATTATTCGCCGCCCCGAATGTTTCGGTGTGAATAGTGTTTGTGTATCGAGTGACAACCTTGATCGGAAATTGTTTTCGCACGTTCGAGTCATAGGCGTTGAGCTAGCGAAGTGTAACATAACCACAATTGACATAACCTACAAATCTATAGGTAAGTCGTGTGTCAGCGATTCGATCTTTGATCTAACACTTGGATCATCTATTTTTGACATTCCACTCTTTCGATTCCTCGATATGTGACGCGTTATTCTCGCTACGATTCATAAACAATAATCAGCAGCGAAGCGTAGAGACGTCGGTCTCGTTCCGTCGAGGGTATCCAACTTATTGCTCCCTTTATATTTCAAATTTATTTGTGTTTTGTAAATTTACAGAAACTATTCCAGTCCTTCTCTCTCGATAGATTCAGCACATGTGCCAGCCCATTTTTCATTAACTCCCGCCTAATTCGATGCTACGGCGTCAGTTACGTCGAGATGTTCATTGATCTCGACGCTGTACGTCAGAAATCGTTGATCCCTTTATTTCTCGTAACAATTCGAGTAACGTCGACTTTATTCGTCGACGTTTGTCTATTATATTCGATACCACGCTACTGGCACGTGCAGGCAGCATCGTTATTCTATTAACACCTACCTACGTTTATTATTTTCTTCCGCGTAAAGATTTTTTGTTCCCACGGTACATCCTACACCGTCTTAAACTTCGTTATATTCTGTCGCACGAAAAGTAATTGTATTCGCCTTATTTTCATATTTTATCTCAGGTTATAAAATTCGGAGCGAGCCATGCATGTTATTTTTGTTTGGCCCAGATCTGATATTCGTTCGATTTGTTTCAATCTTCCGTTGAAAATGAGAGAAAAATATAGAGCTACGTGAGATCTTCCGTTGACGATAATTAAAAAAAAAAGGTCAAACCTTCTTTTCCATGGTTTGTATTAAAAGTATAAAAATGGTGCGTTCGAGGTACTACGTACTACTTTTCTTAAACTGTTTACCTACTAGTCACTCCGCACCTACTTGACATTAACATATTCCGTCGTTTTAGTCAACAAGCGCACGGTGCTGAAATTTTTTTTCTACTTCCACATATGTGATCCTAGTATTCTCGTTGAACATATTAGCACGATACTGTTACCATCGACTACGAGCAAAATGAATAAAAACTGCGATTACGTAGGTGTATCGTGGGTGATTCACGTTCTGCCGAAGTTTCAAATTCGGTCATGTCGTCGATTACTAATTATGAGTCTATGGTCTCTGATATTTTTAACTGATCCGATGTGGTAGTCGGTGTAAACATTATTCCTGGTCCTAGGACATGTTGGTGAGGTGGCCTTGACGTGAGATGTCCCGCAGCCTACCGGATCGCGTGGCAGGGCTCTATTATGCCCATGGCCTATTTTGCTCGTCTCATCCTGTCGCCGCCATATCGTTGGCAATATCCGTTGCCTTGTTGTGTTGGTCAGTATCGGCATCGAAATTCGACGAGCACATTTATCCCAACACCGCAGAACCGTGTAATGACAGAAGATTTTTCAGTTATCCGCTGGTGAATCTTCCCATGCCGGGCAATGCTCCGCGAACGATAATCAATCGCACAGAATTGCCGATAAATGGTTCGGATCGCTCGGATTTGTACGTTCAACAAGTGACGCTCAGAGTCGGCGTGGTACCATGGACCGAAGATCTGGCATTGACCGACGCTTTCAGAGCACCCCTCTTTGAAGTGTTTAATTTGCTGGAGATCATACGGAATTATCAAGATCCAGAAACGTAAGAGTCCATTTCCATCAATCAAATAATCAGCACGTTATCACCCGATTCATGGCGATGCTAAACGTCGAGAGAAATGTCCATGTACTCTTATTTTCAGATTCAAGACGCTTGCACAAGTCTGCCTTCACGTGGAAGCCGTGAAGAGGAAAAATGTTAAAAAACCAGATGTCTTACCGGAATATAACTGTCTCATACTATCACCAGCTAATTTATGGCAACAAAGCGTTGAACTCTTCAATCAGGACACGAATCTAATTGGTTCAATTTACTCTTATCAGGTGATGAAGAAAATCAATTTTTCGTGCTATTCCTCAATAATCTAATCAGTGTAGAAAAAAACTTACCGAAGGTCAGAATTTATACGTTGATATTCTTCGTACGTGTACGTCGAGACCCATTTGGGAATTGTGAATTCCTCGTATTGCGACAAATCTCAGAACATCATGTATGCTACTTTCTATACGTGTAGGCCAATCATTTGCGAATAGTTATTGAATCACATTTATCCACCTGACTTTTAAGATTTACATAATAACATCACGTAGTAGTCGTATCGAGTATTACACCACATGAACGGAGATTGGACCGAGAATAAGTACTTTGCAATCATATTGTACGTCACTTGTTACTTTAGATTGTAGGGGTTCATCGATTGTCTCGCAAATCATCGCAGATAAAGCAATAATCATTCAAAAGTGTTGGCAATTTATGATGCATCTATTTTTTAATCTTATCGGTCAATTATGTAACCATTATAATTATGTTGCGCGTGTTTGTTTCAGAATCTCCAGAAGAGCAAGATAAGCTTGGCTGAAATAATGTTCGGCATGAGCCTGAAGGAAACTGGAATCAAGCGTTATCCAATTCGTGTGAGACAACGAATCCTGCAGTACGCTGTAACCATCGTCTTGAAGGAATATGATCCTCAGTATGTAGAATTAGTAGTCTACGGTGGTTCTATGTTTTAAGATGCAGAAAATAATTATGTTGGAAATTTCTTGTTGTAAATTTCAGATTCATCCGAGGTTTGAAACACCGGTTGACCACCTACTACCCGCTTCATCAACTTCCAGATAAAAATTCCTCCTATTCCGTCCCGGTAGACGAGACACTGCACATTTTTTATCCAGGAGAATTCAACTACTGCGATTTTTTCCCCTTGGTCATGACATTTTTCGCGTTGTTTTTGTACGTGTATTTTTCTGTGCGAAAGATTGAGCTAGTCAAGTCAAAGATCGGAATGGCATTCAGCGCGTGCGTAACTGTTATAGCATCGCTGTCGATGAGCGTTGGACTTTGTTTTTTCTTCGGATTGACATTGAGCCTGAGTGGAAAAGAAGTTTTCCCGTATTTGGTTCTCATCGTTGGTTTAGAGAATGTTCTGGTTTTGACGAAGAGCGTCGTAAGCACACCGTCTCACCTGGACGTAAAGATCCGTGTGGCTCAAGGTTTATCGAAAGAAGGATGGTCGATAACTAAGAATCTGCTGACGGAAGTTACCATTCTGACGATCGGTCTGTTCACATTTGTACCGGCCATTCAAGAGTTTTGTATCTTCGCCATCGTCGGTTTATTGAACGATTTTTTCCTCCAAATGGTATTTTTCTCCACTACTCTCGCCATAGACATAAGGAGGATGGAATTGTCCAGCGAAACCTCCAGATTTCATTTACCTAATTTCCCACCACCTCGAAAGCAATTCTCCGCTATGACCGTTAAGAAGTCTAACATCTTTCGATCGAAGTCTCACCCGAGACTGAACGGATTGACAAATGGGCCGACGAACATCGTTGCTCCGAACACTCAAAATACTCTGCCCTTGACTAAAATTCCAAAACGATTGAGGTTGGTGCACTTCTGGGCGAGGACAAGAATTTTTCAAAGAGCCTTCATGGTTTGGATGGTGGTTTGGATCAGCATGATCATCTACAATTCTGGAATAGTCGAGCATCTGATCAGACTGAGCGATCCGTTGAAATCTGAACCCGATATCGACGGATATACCATCGACAGGCCACAAACTATGAATAATTACATCGAATTTAACACGATGAAACCTGTACTTACCGCATCTACACCTCCGCCAAATCACTTAAATAATCAGGTAACCATATCTTATTGAATCTCTCTAGTTTTCTACGCTTCCTGCTGCGCCACAGGAAACGTGAATGTCGCCAATTTATCGTAACTCTAAGACTAACAGGATTTTTCTACAAGTTAAAACCAATGACTCCGAACCTCGGACTCAACGCAGCAAATAAATTCCATATACATTTTTCTTCTGAAATCATGAATCAGATATTACGGTTTAGATATCAGGTTCGACGTGCAACAAACGCTAAGCTATATTTTCTCATGAAATTGTGTCGCTTCGCCTAGTACAAACGTGCCCCTTATCTATGATAATGCGATACACAGTGATACAAATGTTTCGTCTATCTTTTCATATATGCTTACAAACATAGATTAGATTATCTACCACCAGTCATTAACAATTTTCGCTCATTGATATGCTCTTTTTCTTCTTCACAGCTTAATAGCACATTTTTTATTTCAGAACACGCTGTCCAATAACGTTACCGAAGAATTGAACAAACTACGTCCCGTTGATTTCCCACCCTGGAATCGTCTCTCGCTCTATCATTGGTCCTCTATTCATACTCTCTACAACATTTCCTTGGCTGGAGAACAAATAACGATATTACCGACAATAAAATTGTCCCACGCCGTCGATCCTCAAACAGCACGGCAAATTAGCAATCCAAATGACGTGCAGCAATTTCAATGGCAAAGCTTCGCTACCGCTGCTCTCGACCCGTTGGATTTTTCAGGTAAGCAATTACACCATCGATGTTGTTATTTGTTATTCTCATAAGAAATAAGCAACGTATAAAGTTTCTCGAGAAAGCATTTCGATACGCTTGGTCACAAAAGCCTGCTTGACCGTAGCTTGATCCAATCAGCCTTAACCGGCGGAGTAATTCAATGAAAAGTAATTGAATTCCACCGCCAATTTGTCACAGGACTTGATTATAAGTGCTTAGCCACGAGTGAAAGCAGCTCAACGGGGTTTCGGTACATCTGACCAGCCACTGCTTTTACTGGAATCTGTGGAAAATAATATAACATACCTATAATATAACGTACCTAATAAATAAGTTTATGCATCATTTTACGTCGAGGCTTTTTGTAGGTATTCGTACAACACTTTTTTCTGGCTTGTACCACGTATATTTTGCTTGTGCATAAGAAATGTATATCAAATCTGATGGACGGGCAGTACAAGTAACTTTAGCTGTACAGAACAGCCCACATATGCATCGTACATGCGAAGCAGCCTCGACTAGAATAATGCATGTGCCAACCCATCTATTTATGTTCAATGTGCGCTGTGTTCGCACGTTCCATTTTTCTTATCAAAGATTTTACCACGTCTTGCAAGTTTTTTTTTTCTTATTCTTTATTTCGCTGGATACATTTATTTCAGATTTTCATCCACATCCGATAACAAATTATACGCTACACATTGTTTATAAAATATTCGCTAATCTATCTATAGCCATGACCTTAGAAATGGCGTTTTCTTATCATTCGACTGCGATGTCGAGCAATAAATTACCCAGCTGCGAACTAAATTCTCACTTATTTCTCAATTCAGTTTTAACTCTTCGTTCCAGATCTACTTTTAGAACACTCGAATATCTCATCTTTCGATATTCTTTTTTGTTACGTGAAGAAGTTTACGCCTCGCGTAAACTTCATTCGAATAACGAGAATCGCGCAATTATTACTTTTAGTTTGCTTTTTAGAGAATTCTTTCTGCGCTTCATTTAGAGGAATTTCCTTTCATACTTTTACTCGCAGCTTTTGCATGTTCGTCTCGCACCAAATTGCATGAAATATATTTTTTAAATGTGAACAATTTTTAAACAGGCGTTTTTGGTACAAATTTCAGTTTAACTCTAATATAAATTCACTGCTATCTCATTCTAACTTAAAACAACATCGATGTTCCAAAAATTTGTTATCTAACTTCCAAAGCTCTCGATTGGTAAAAATTATCTTACGTAACCGATAAAGAAAACACATTTAACGTAACCTTGCGCACTTGTTTTTCGAATCTTTACCATTCGATGCCTCGATTCAATTTTTGCAAACAAATATCAGTTTCGCAGTGGCGCGTCGACGCCGCAAACATTCACTTTGTCTTTAGCAACATCGTAATTCGATTATGAATCGAGCTGTGCTATTCTTGACCTATCAGGCACCCCTTTTCATGCCAATGCGAGGAAGAAATAGACTTTCTGACGAGATATGTTTCGAGGGAAAAATATATCTCACACCTTTATTCATGACCATACCTTTTCGACCCAATTTGTGAAATAAATATGATGTAATATGACTTTTAAATACATTATTGAAAACATTTGGTTCGACGAGTAACATGCTTTTTTAAGACAAAACATCTTCTCTTTGGGTTTCAGATATGGAAATCCCTACTGGGTCCGAAGCACGTGGATTCAATGCTCCATTCGTACCGTCCAGCCCGATGGAAATATTTTTAGCCGCGTTGTTATGTTTGGTCAGCGTTATTGTTGTTGCTTATACGATGGTTGTTCTCTATCGCTGCATATGCAGCAGAAATTACGCAGAATGGCGAACAAGCTGGCACCAGCAGGAGAAATGTCAAGACTCGGTGACGCAATTAGTGATGGAAGCTGTGCCGTTGGTACTCGAGGGTCATACTCAAGAGGTGGAGTGCATAGCGACGGACGGAAATACGATAGCAAGTGTTTGCTTGGCGGGTCACATCAGAGTTTGGGATTCCATATCCGGAGAACAATTGACTCACATCGATCGCAGGCAGTTTTTCTCCATGAATCAGAAGGATATCAATCAAACGATTCCGGACTCCGAAGAACTGATGTCCGATTACGAGAGCGGTTCGCCTCCGTCTCGCGGTGAAATGGAAAATGCAAATTCATTTGGCTATTATCAGCAAAATCTCAGCGGCATTCATATGAGAAAACGCATCGAGTGCACGTCCTGCGACGTGAGGAATTCGCCAGCATCCTCGTTGGACTACGATTTTCAGGTCAACGAATACAGTCCGGAGAAACAAAGATTCGCTCGCAGCAGCGTCGACAACAGTTTTGACTTTCCAGACTTACGCTCTACCATAAACACCAATTTCTCAAACATGAAATATTCACCTCTTCAGAAGAACTACGATCAAGGTTTCGATTTTGGACATCAGTACAAACAGCTTTTCGACGAACATAAAAAATCCATCAACGGTATTCAGCCTTTCGATAGCAGCGAGCATTCCAACTCCGCTAGCAACAACATGAGCGGAGGTGACTTAACTGGTAGCGTGGGATCGCTAGCTATTGACAAAATGACTCAACTCGTATCGCAAAACGTTTCGCCAATTTGGTGCATCGACTATCAGGAAAATCTCATCGTGGTTGGCTGTGCCAATGGAAGTCTTGAGTTTTGGGAGGGAACGACCGGCTTACTTAAGGTAAATACATTTACCGCAGGAAAATTGTCACAGTAGTGGTAACGACCACGAGATTGAAGACTGTACCCACGAGAGTTGGAAAAGAACATCTTCATGCGTGCACTTACGATAGACCTTTTTTCACAAATATGTTTTCAGTGTTTGTTCGACGATGGCTCCGGGATCGGTATTTCAGCGGTGAAATTCATAGATAACAGAATAGTGGCAGCAAAATTGAACGGTTCCCTAGATTTCCTGCAGCTGGAAATTTACAACAGAGGACAACACATGAACTGGAGTTCCATGTCGTACAGGAGAAGTGAGATATGAAAAATGCCCCACACTTGAGAGTTGTTACGCACGTCGATAGAGATTCATTGTTCGTCATATTTTACAGCCCACATCAGAACGCGAAGCGCGGGGTCCCCGATGGACATGAACGGCTTCGTGCCCACGGAAGATAATCTGCGCTGCATAAAAATTGGCTCTCACAGAGCCCATCAACAGCCAATTACTGTGCTGGACAGCGAAGGGGGCAGAGTTCTTACCGGCAGCCAAGATCATACGCTCAAAGTATACAGGTACGATGGAATTTCTCGCCTCTTGTTCGTAAAGCGTCGAAAAGGGTGGAACTCTGTTTCATTTTCTGTAATAAAAATGTTACTCCTCTCCAGGCTCGAGGATCAACTACCGCTATATACACTGCATGGTCACTGCGGACCGATATCGTGCCTGTTTATCGACAGGGTGAGTCCTATGACTTCTGGAAGCGGCTCGCAAGATGGGCTATTATGCGTCTGGGATCTGATGACAGGTATAGTCTCTATGCATTCGTATATAACGATTCTGATTCTGTAGCAATGGTCAAAAAAACATTAATATCGATAACGATGCAGGGACCTGCATGTACAGTACTCAAGCTCACGATGGTGCTGTCGCAGCGATAACTTGCTCAGCTTCTTACGTAATCAGCATCGGAACCGACGAACGATTATGCGTTTGGGAAAGGTTCCAAGGTCATTTGTTACATGCTCTACCAGCGCACAGGGCTGCTTACAGCCCACAACTAGTTATGCTCACGCATCATCTTCTCATTACGAGTAATCAGGTAATTATGGACTATTTTGTACCAATAGTTGTCTATCGAAGCTCAGACATTATTCCCAACCGGTGACCTTGAGAGGTGAAGATCCATTTTTAACCTGGAGATATCTTGTTGCAGGGCTCGTTGATAGTGTGGGATGTGAGAACGGGGGAGCCTGTTCGAGAAGTGAGACTCGGACATAAAGATAGTTGTGTCTTCGTTAAGCAAATGCTTGCGCTGAGGGACAGCGTTGTCTGCGATTTCAGTCGACAGTTGAGAATAGTCAGATTTCCTATGGTTTCTGATAAAATGGACTAAGTTACGTATGACGCGATTTGTATATAGCAAAACTCTTTCGTATATGCCGATATCGAAGGAAATTTTTTTATCGTCGCGACCAGAGATTTAGAAAATCTATCCTTCAATGTGTATCTGTTAATTAGATACGAGCGGTTGAACCGTACACGTGTATCTAAACGTAGATACGAACGTACGAATGATTAAATTCGTAGAAACACTTGCTAGGAAACTCGAAAGAAGATGTAGAAACAGGAAATCAGAACTATCGAAGATAATGCAAACCATGTGATAAACAATACTAGACACGCCTTCATTTTTATTACATGTGACGTTCGTCGACTTCTTTGTTGGTGGTTTTTCCAAAATCATGCCAAACAGTGTCTCGATCGGCGTGTCTGATACGATCCAGATACTGTTTTGTATCTAGATACAAGCACACATGCTGGAAATAGATCTGGATACTTTATTAAGTATTTGGATGTACGTATCTACGAACAGCACGAGACTATAGTTCAGGATGTCTCGTAGTTATATTTGCTGAAGTGTAACATGGACAAAACTGAATGTATCGCAACTTCAGAATCGAAGAGCAAAGGAAAATTTCACAATTTGACAGATAAAAGCTGAACATTTTAAGGATCGACGACTATGAAATCACAGTTTCTGAGTGCAACATGAGAGAGTTGTGTTGCCTCCTTCGTGGCAGAAAGTTGAATGTTTCTCAAATACATCTCGACGTTTCGATCGTCTCTCATTTTTACAGTTGATCTGTACAGAATCCCACAGATGGTTTTAGACATTGTGATGGTATTTTGACCAGCACCAAGATTACACCGTACATTACACTGTACATTTCTCCCTTGCTGAAATCATGTATCCGTAGCGAGAGTAAAGCGACCAATTGAAACCTCGATCAAATCTCATCAAAATATTATAAGAGAACTTTTGCCCATGTTATACGAGAAAGCATATCGTATTGGGGTTGTAATTAGTTCCAAGACATTAGAGCTACCGTGACGTTACGGTACGATGTCGAGTATACGTGTCGTCTACCAAACCGCGAAGTGAAAATATCATGGGAAATGGTATTATAATTTTTGGTCAATTTTTCTGACTCTTGCAGAAATGAATGAATGCATGCACAACGATAAGACACTTCCACCCTAACGTCACGGTACGCGAACACCTTGCAACGAAGCGTATTGGGCAGAGCGCGACGAGGCCCTCGGCATGTAAACCTAACGTTTCGCTTGGCACTTTCGTTGCAGGTATTCGTTCTCATTTACCCAGTAACTAACGATATATTTATGTACGACCATTAAAAGTAAGGGTAAAATATCTCGCATTTGCCAAACCACTATCCTATTCCACTTTAGATATAAACATCGAGGACAGAGCTCCGTCCGGTGTGGAAATTTTCGAGTTGTACCAAACGAATAATCTTTTGTCTATTCGTCGAAGAAGGAAAGAAAAACATTTTCAGTATACTTGAGAAAATTGGTGGCACGAAAGAAATCGTTTAAGAAATCGTTTGTGGTAAAACAAGTTTAAAGAAAGTCAATTTGATAGAAATAAAAAATTTAAAAAAAAAAAATCATTCCTACCTAGATAAAATATGGAAAGAATTATATTTCATTCGATTTTCGAGCATAGAAATTATTGGGCGAAATATTTTTCAAAAAACACGATACAGAGGGAAAATCTATCTCGAACGATGACACAAATTGTTAACGCTTCCTTATCGTTCGTGAATTACCATTCACATTGGAAATAATTATAAGCAAACGATAAAATATTTTGAATAGCAAGAGTATTAAAAATCCTCTGGAAAGTATATTTGAAAACAGTTTTTAAATAACAACAAGTATGATAAATCACTTTTAAATATTTCAGTTAGAAAACTGCAAGACCGTAAATTCATCGATCATCGGTAACCCTTTTCTAATATGAGAGTGCCTTCGATAAAGCTGTCACGCCGTATCGTTTCACGTTGTATTACTATATCATTGTAGTTTTGTCTCTAAGAAAAAGAAAAGCAATGTCATTTATTTATTGCGTGTTTTTGTCTCAAGCTTGTTATCCTCGAATAGTATAATGCGTTAATTATATAATTAGTTGATAATTTGTAAACTGAGTCATGAATCCTAGGTGACAATTAAATTGAAAGATCTTTGAATGATCTCGTGGCATTTAAATTGGTTACTTACACGATAGCTTACGGAACAATTAGCAAAATGATCCATCGAACGTACAATCTTATACATAGGTACACTTACCTACATGTATGCATATATATTTTTATGACCGTTTGGAGAGAGAAAAATATAGTATATTTCCATTATATTATTTCAGTTTGAGAAGAAAAATTACTCCGAAATACAAATTCACCGATCTTTCGGTGGCATGAAACGTCGAATGACGATGCGAATGAAAATTAAACTTCAGCGAGTGCGATGTTAGACTGAACATTGATGTAGTTGATGAGAGAAATAATATTTTTCCCGAAGTAAATTCGCTGAGAATATAATTAATGGATCGAGTCGTTCGTACGATGGAGTATAACGCAACGAAGGACGCTACAAACGAGTGTCGGAACCAAAGTATACCTTGTTAGAAATTAACCGCGATTTTTAATGTATAAAAGTGAACGTGCGAAGGGATGCCTAGTTGGCAATTAATCATTGCTATTAATCGTTGACAAATTGCGTAATTTTTATATTTATTTAAATAATTTAAATCATGTGAACACGTTTCTATTAAGCTTTATTGATTTTAATAAATTATCATCATTATTGTATTCTAGTTGTGTCCTGATCCTTCGACAACGTCGAATATCGAGGTGGGTGCAGCGCTAACCGACGACAAGCACCACAACGAACTAGCAAATATCAATTCCTAGCGACGAGGTTGTATCGAGGCTGCAATCAATAAATTTTTGGATTCACAACCGATAAACAGCGAATCAGAAGTCGGAGCCCATTATCATATCGCTACTCCGCATGGAATTGAAAGCCGAACGTTGAAAAATATACAACTTAGGATCGATGATATCTTGTCGATATGGAAACTAGCGAATTTTTCTCTCCATTCTTAAGGAATAGCACGTTCTGCAGAATCATATAGAATCGATAAGTCTCTTTTCAATATTTTCTTTTATACCTACTTAGAACGATCAACCGGGCATTGAACTCTTCGATTCCACAGTTGCGAAGCAGTTGGTACGAATGCAATTAGCAATAAGCTGCCGACGAATTATAAGTTGTACGATTAATTAACTCTGACACATCGTGTCACGGTACATTGATCCGGGGTTTCAATCGCTAAATTTCCCTCGCAAGGAGTATTCTGTAAAGCTGGTTTTCTTCACCGACAAATAGTTTCAGCATTTCATTACAAGTGACTCAACTTTTAATCCATACACAACAGATTTCCCATAAATTTCCAGGATCCTAGTGCCGGTCAAAGCTTATGCAGAGTTTGTAGCAGCCAGAAATATTCATAAATCATTTATGTGAGCGTTAACTAGCCTCGGGCTGTGAATGTCGTCTTACAGTCTTATATCATCGAAACCTAAAATCGTACAATCGTTTTCCCTCGAGCACCGCTGTAAATCACGTGAATGTTAGAGGAGCCCGATAAAAAAAGATTATGTATAACTGTATGAAAAAAAACTGGCCCGATATAACTATATCGAGCCAAGTCTCTTCAATATAATTATGTTTAATTTTTTTTTATTGGCACAACTAAACGCAGTTCGTTTCTGATCGGCGTCGCGGCTCAAATTCAGTGAGAATACTTTGAGCTTCGATTGCCTTGTTGACGATAGTCTGAAACCATTGTTAGCACCGACGTCTCGTTGCACTCACTCGAGATAATAAAAATTATCAGTGTTTTCCAAACAATGCTGCAGCATTGTTTATCTGTAAACATCTCGATGAGACAATATACCTGTGTATGCATAAACAGGATAAAAATATGTTGTCCAAAATATTGCAGAGGGTCTGGAACATGTACCTAGCCGAGAAGAAAATATTCTACATAATTCTATACATATATTTATAATTCATATTTAATTGTATACAGTTCTATATAATTATATAGATCTTTTTAACGACTTTATATATACTTTTCTGTATAATTTATTCTGCATTAATGCAAATTCACAGCAAGCAGAATGCTAAGATTTTCGAAGTTCAACACCTCTGATCGATATCAACATCATCGACAGCCCGAATACAAATATTGCATATAATTGCAACAAAAAAAACTGACTCGGTATAATTTTATACAATTTATATGGGGCATTCCACGCCAACGCGACCAAAGTTAAACTCCGACCATCTCAAAATCATTCCATGCTTTTTTATAACATTCTAGTCGCTAAAAAACGCGACCTGAATGTTTTGAAAAAAATTTTATTCGACCATTCATTTTATATAAATATTTGGAGTCGATTGCGAATGCCAATTTTCAAAAATTGGAAAAATTCCCAAAAATCCAGCGAAAGACACTAAACACCCCTCGTTAAGGAAAACGTGGGCTAAATTTTTTTTGCTACTTTTTCGTCACCTAAATCGGAATTTAGAGATTTTTAAGCCCAAAATTATCGGTGAAACCGAACATTTACTAGAGTTATTACTAGAGGAATTTTTGCAAGATGCAGAGTACATATTAACCGGAGTACGTCTCGATGAGCATGATAGAAACAATCGCTACAATCTTGCAATTGTCATTCGACAGTCATCGGCATCGTTACCCAATACCTACTATTATCGCACAACCAACAACCAGAGCCGCGTGAGTCAGTCACCCGAAAAGTGAGACTCGATGATAACAGCTCCAGAGCGATGCAACTAATTTTATACAAATTAGAACGACCATTATCGTCGCAGAGAGTCAAAGTAAATAACAATTTCCGTCGCTTTTTTTTTTTTTTTTTTTTTTTTTTTTTTTTTTTTTTTTTTTTTTTTTTTAAGAGAATCGCGAAGTGAACAACACTCGCGCATTACATAACGTTGCCAAAGCCAACTTCTCCAACATCGTCTCGTTCAAATTTCAATTCGACTGATCCATCCTCACTTTTGGCGCTAATATGTACACGCGAAACGCGAAACTATTTCTTTTTCGTCGATCGCGAATCTCGCGATGACGAGTTCGCGAAGTATTTCCGCGTTGGGCGAATCAATCTGCATGCTAATGCGCGAGCAACGCGAATTCTTCCGAGCCGCTGGTTCTTCTCCAGTGATCCATGGATCATGTTTCGAAGTACTCGCCGCATACACGTCCCAAAACAACTTGCTAGCGTCCGAAAAAAAAAAAAAAATTCTGTACAACCATAATTTAACTACAACTGTAATTTATAGATAATTATACAGACAATTGTATAGAATTATTTATAACATTTATAAAAAAAAGAAAGGTAGGGAAAATGGCGATGGCACGATCCAAGATCTTCGCATGGCAACGAGAAGCTTTCGCGGCTATTAGAATCGTCAGCCTATCGTTGATCGATGATCCGATTAACGACGTGTAAGATATGATAATGAATGCTGATATCTACGAGCAGAACGAGAAGACACTTGGGGATTAACGATACGTAGAATACGACTCCGCGATTTTGTACGATTCCGGGAGATTTCATCTCTCATTTCGACATCTACGCACGTGCCAGCCAGTCTACGCGTGTAGGCCAAACAAATACGAAATGCTACGTTGATTAAAAACGTCAAATATACCAGCAGATCTTATTCAAATATACCAGCAAATACACTCGTCCTCACGTGAAAATGGGTTTCACGATGCTAATCGAGACGATTTACGTAAGACTTGCTTTCATCTGGTACAATATTTTCTCGTTACAGTCGCATTCGCGCTAACAAATTTTCCACATTTTATCGGCACCATAATAATAAACTGGTCTGTAAAAAAAGCTCACATAATACGTATATAATTATAAAATTAATCTAACGACATAAATATAAAAACAAAATGAATATAATTGTATAAAAATAAAATTAATATAATTGTATAAAAATAAAATTAATATATTTATATGAAATAAAATTAATATAATTGTATAAAAATAAAATTAATATAATTGTACAAAAATAAAATTAATATAATTATATAATTATGAAATTATTATAATAATATGTAACCTTTTTTTCTCGGACTAGGAAAAAATAAATTCGACCGAATCCTCAGGTTTTCCCAATTCGTATCATGTTTTCAATTGTCTACGAGTGAGGCACGAATTAAATCCGTACATCTCGAAGTAGCGCCGTTTCAGAAGTGATACAACGTGGTTTTTTTCCACTCTTCGTAGCAGGACTGGTGCGCAAACGTCGGAGTGGCCTTCACCTGGATGCTGCGTTACGACGGTTTGTCTTGCTACGTCGTGCCGCGTGCTCACCTGACGTGGACCGTTTACGAGGACTCTCTCATCCCCTCGATTAGCACGATTTCGACTCGACGAAAGACAGAGAACATGCTCGATCGCTCAGCTGACGGCTGAGATTTCCGCGCTTTCGCATCTCTAGGAAAAACGCGGAGATGACTGTTCCCAAGGAAAAACACGCTCGATTTGTCGTCGAATTCTGACAACGATTCTGACACTTCTCATTCCTTCGTTTAAAATCTTTTTCTCCACGATTTTCCGCGCTGCCTCGAGGAATCTTCGAAATTTCGACGATGTTCCATCGCTTAGCTCGTACATATTATCACTTGTTCGACTCGTGATCCGTACAACTTTAATGCCATTTCGTAAGTTGGGCAGTTTATCACGCGAAGAAAAAGTACAAGGTTCGTTGGTCGGTCGGAGGTCGATATTTATCATGCACAGATACTATATCGCGACTGTAGTGAAATTTCGCGAGAGATCGGGCACAATTTTCCGAATGTGCAACGTACTCGCGCGAATCTCGCATCAACTTTACCGCGCAGCGCGAATTACACGTGCCTCGTGAAAATCTAATCGCGGTCGAAAGCCACCGTTCCTCTCGAATATTCCATAAAAAATGTTGAAATGGCCCCGGAAAAAAAATTATACATAATTATTTTATGCAATACTATATAAAAAAAAATTAGCGCGATAAAATTCTGTACAATTTACATATAATTTTTTGAAATTACATAGAATTCTATATAAAACTGCAAAAAAACTGTAGATAATTTTACACGCATTGTAAATAAATTATAAATGCATTACAAACAAATTACAAATTAATTATAAATAAATGACAAATAAATTGAAAATAAATAATAAATAAATTATAAATAAATAATAAATAAATTGAAAATAAATTGAAAATAAATTGAAAATAAATTATAAATAAATTATTAATAAATTACAAATTAATTATAAATAAATTGAAAATAAATTGAAAATAAATTATAAATAAATTATAAATAAATTGAAAATAAATTATAAATAAATTATAAATAAATGACACATTAATTATAAATAAATGACAAATAAATTGGAAATAAATTATAAATAAATTATAAATAAATAATAAATAAATGGAAAAAAATTGGGAGTAAATTGAAAATGAATTGAAAATAAATTATAAATAAATTGAAAGTAAATTATGTATAACATTTTTTTCTCGGGGTTGAAAAATGTAAATGATTATTCGGGTTTATATTGGTCGATTATTACGGTTTTGATAGATTCGGTCGCGCGTTAATTTGAAAGATACAGTTATACGAAATTCCGGAGCCTCGCGAGCGAGTAGACTTGGCTGGTATCAATATTGAATGAACATTCGTTGTATTTTTGTTATTGACTCGATGCTAATTCCTTTTTTTTCGCACGGTCGCAGACCTTTCTTTCTGGTCTTCCTTTCGCGTGATTTACATCGAGGCTACCGATATCTCGATCCGATTGCGAATTTAGCGCTGATTGGGAGACGAACACGCGTGCGGATACAGGTGTACAGCGTACGTTTCATTTAGGAACGGCGGCGATGAGCTGGAGGGGGAATGAAAGGAAACTAGGAACGACGCGGCTTGCGTTCAAACAGCAATATTTTACGACTGCTCGAATGAATAGTAACTGTCAGTCTGCTCGGGAATTTCGATCGGGGCACTTTTCATCCGCGCCCGCAATTGTTTCTCCACATTTTCGAAACGTACAACCGAAATTTGCGGTGAAAAAAAAAAACAAATTACTCGAACGAGAAAACCAAGCTGGTGATGAATTCTGTGATCGGAGAAGGCGCCTTTTCAACTCTCCGCGTCGTGATTTTTTAAACGTTTTTTAATAGCCGGACATTTTTTTAAAAACGCAAAGATGACTGCTGGACCAATTCCGGAGCAACCCACGATGTGAGTCTCGAAATTTATGCCTCATCTTTTTAGAACTCATTTAGGACACTCAACATAACGAGTAGGAAAACTCGAATTTCAGCGAAGCAAAAAAAAAGTAAATTTGCAAGAATGGCCGATCGCGAACATTTGTTTACACTGAAAAACTACGGTTTATGTATACGGCGATTCGGTACAATTCGCCACAATTCGTAGACAATTCACGACGCGATGTTTTGCAACGTGATTTAAGCAGAAGAGAAGGTTTTTTCCACGTTCGTTACGGCGATTCGAGTCACTCTGCGAGTCGAAATTGACATAATATTCGACGACCTTTTCAGTCACGAATTTTTTCCGCCATCGTTTTTTTTCTCGAGAAATTCGGCGTATACGGATAGTATATCTCCAAATTACCCTGTATACCAAATTTCAGGGAAATCGACCACGTTTTAAAATTTTGGTCGGCCATATTGAATCCGCCATTTTGTAGTTTGAAAATTCGACAGCAGATTCGTAATCAGTGACGTCAGAAATACTTATATATCAAATTTCAGAAGAATCCACCACGTTTCAAAATGTTGGACAGCCATATTGAATCCGCCATTTTGTAGTTTGAAAATTCGACAGCAGATTCGTAATCAGTGACGTCAGAAATTCTTATATACCAAATTTCAGAAGAATCGAGCACGTTTCAAAATGTTGGTCAGACATATTGAATCCGCCATTTTGTAGTTTGAAAATTCGACAGCAGATTCCTAATCAGTGACTTCAAAAAGCCCTATATACCAAGTTTCAGAAAAATCGAGCACGTTTCAAAATTTTGGTTAGCCATATTGAATCCGCCATTTTGTAGCTTGAAAATTCGACAGCAGATTCGTGATCAGTGACTTCACAAACCGCTATATACTAAATTTCAAACAAAAATTACCACGTGTCACAATTTTGATCGGCCATATTGAATCCGCCATTTTGTATTTTGAAAATTCGACAGCAGATTCCTAATCAGTGACCTTAGAAACCTCTGTATACAAATTTTCAGATAATCCTAGCCATTATTTCGTCGAGGTACGAATTTTTTATGAAAATTCTGCTCTTTTGATACTAACTTGTTCAGTATCAGCAATAATTGTTTTAAATAGTTATGCAATTATTATTGCAATTATTGAAGAGTCTAGATGGAACACTGGTATCCCGCTGCGACTGAAAGGGATAGTATCCCGAGAACAAATGGCATGATCGATGAGAAATCGAGGCGAGTTGAGGAAAAAAAAAACATTAATACCTCGCTGCTCGAAGACAGAGTCATTGTTGTCATTCTGTCAAATCACACTCGGCGATTAATCACGTTGCGACAAGATGCTTCGGCGATTCTCACGAATGTTTTTTCAAACAATACCTTCCAACGCGCAATATTTTCCACGACGTTTATCGCGAAAAAAATCCCGAGACTTTCCTGAAAATAATTAGAGAGGGAAACAATCTGGAAGATGAAAGAATAAAACATGCTCGAGCGACGCATCGCGAACTTAATTAATAATCGAATCGGTAACGTTTCCTCGGCGATCACCTTGTTGCGACGACATTCTACCAGTTCTCCATGGTCACACATGCCGAATCAATTTGCACTTCCATTTATAGTAAAACTGCACTTGAAGTACCAATACTTTTTTTTTCTTTTTTTTTTTAACTGAAACGAAACGATTTAACCGAACTCACCAAAAATCGTGGAGAAATGAAGATAACAGAAAAACTACCCCTTCATTCGTCGTTCTTTTGGGGGGACAGAAAAAATCGAGAAGAAAATCTTTATTAAAAAAAAAAAAAAAAAAAAAAAAAAAAAAAAAAAAAAAAACAATCGACGAGTTTTTGCTTTCGTCAGAAGATATTACTTCATATCTTCCAGACAAACATCATTTCGTATTTTTCTCGCCGCCAATTTTGTCGAGCCTCGCTAAAAATAATTGTCGATTCGCGTGACTTTTTGCAAACACGTCGCGCCACGCTCCGCGGGTAAAGTGAAAGTAGCCGCGTTTCGTAAACGTCGTTCGCGAAACTTGACCACCGATGAACGTTCCAGTGGGATGCAAATTGAATCCAATGTGTTTCCGATCGGTGCGCAAATTGGCGAACATCGTATTTGATTTAAATTTTCGATCGTTTGACCCTCGGCGGATTTTCAACAAATAGTTTTCGACGCGAGTGGAAATAAACTCGAAATGTTTCCTCCGCATCTAAATCTACTTGATTCCCGAATTTTCGACTGATCAATCTCAACAGCTTTTAATTGCTCTTAGCTAGAATAATTTTGGGAAAAAATTACTTCACTGTCAAAAAATTCGCTCGATACAATTATACATAAACTTTGCTGAAAAAAAAACATATAAAAATAATAATTACACAGATTGGTAATTACTAATTATATACAACTACAAATGATTCTAAATAATTATACGTAAATTTTATATTATTATATTGGCCCAATTTTTTCACGCCTAACTACATATAACCTTTTTTTCTCAGCTGGAAAGAATAAAATTCTGAAAAATAGGGGTTTTTTCCGGAAATTCTACGAAGATCAAAGATTAAATCTGAACTTCTATTCTCATTTTACCGAAGAACATCCTGACTAAAAAAATCATCCTGAGTCAGAAGAACATCCTAAAAAAATATATATATATATATATATAACTGTACAAAAAAAATGATAAATAATTATTTAGATTTTTATTTAAAGTTGCAAAAATTGTTTTTTAAATGTAGAGAATTAGACGGGATTATGCAATAAAGCTGGGCATTTTTTTTTCGCTGTTTGTAGTCCAGATTCGACGGAGCGTAGTTTTTCGTTTGGAATAAATAAAAGTTCAATTATTACGCGCGATAAAGCGTCTAGACGCGGAATGTTGCTCGGGTACCCTTCGTATCGTAACCCTGATAATCGTACACCTGTTCCCACTCGAGTCCTTTCTTTCCCGATAGACGATCGGATTACCGGCAAATCCTTTGGCTGCATCTGGTGATCTGGGTCACGGATTAATCACGCGCATTTACGTGATACCCGTCGGACTGCCATTTCTGCGCGGCCTTATCATCGCTCGTTCGTCCGACTAAAGGCGATCCTTATCACTGATGCGAGCAGAGAAAAATCGGAGTTTACCACCCTCGCGGGCATAATCGTCGTCTTGCCACGCGGCAATGGTCGTAAATTGCAGCGCGATACGCGGAAATCCAACGCCGTGCGCGTGATGCTGGGGAAACTCTTCGGTCACGCGTGATTTATTTACCCCGGTCGAATTTTCCATCCGACATAAATGCTCGCCGAACAACACGCTTTCGCCATAACGACAGCCGTTGACGTTCATTTGCCGCGCGCATAAAACGAGACCCGCCTCACAGCGATATCAGGAATCATTATGCGAAATTATGCATAATTATACATAATTACACGGAAGTATATGCATTTTTCTACATGTACATATATATTTCTACATAGCGATGTACAATTTGTTTGCAATTTTACGCACAATTCTGTATAATTATACACAACGAGAAATAAATAACGTACAAGTTATATCGAGCCCCAGTAAAAAAGCGTCCTACCCGAAAATAACTTTGAAAAAAATCCTATCTTGGAAGCAACATTTCAAATTCGAAAAGCAAAACGAATTCGACCTGCTAACGAAAAAAAAAATTGCATATTTTTTTTTCTTCCGAATTGCATATTTTTTTTTCTTCGCAAGTCGCTTCTGAATGTAAATTATAAACAAATCGGAAAAAACAAGTTTGAAAAATACGTTTCATCTCCCAGAAATTCAGTCGATTATAGGAAATTCGTGGGAATTTTATACAAAATAGAAAACATTTTTTCCACATTTTTGTTGCGCTCTCTGTAACTACATGGTGCCGCGTATGTGTATAATTTTGTTGTTGTTGCGATTATACGTGAGCATAATTTGTAATAATATCGTGCGGATTAATATCGTGCGCTTATCTTAGCTCTTTTTTTTATTACGCCTTCAGGAATTCGTTATCATTATCCTCTTTCGTCACCCGTGTTATTTTTCCTCCTATGCTCCGCACCGACTCGTAGAATACTAGGCGACGACAGACGTATCTGTGGGGCAATAACTACCCAACGAGACAGCGAAGTGCCAATCACGACGTGAAATGAAAAAAGATGATTTTTATCCGCAGCTAAGCATCATTTGCAATTGGCTCATGGCTGATTACTTCCGGATTAATCGAGCCGAGCGGCGTCGCATCAAGGAATTATTAGATTAGATTCATGTCTGTAGATTAAATCAGCTTTCGACGATTATACAGTCCGTCAGCATAGTTCATCTAATTTTTGTTCACAGTCGTATTTTTCCCACGGGGAAAATAAAGCTATTTATTGAATAAACAATAAATTCAATACAAGAATAATAAAGGAGTATATATATATATATATATATATATATTGAGAGAGAGAGAGAGAGAGAGAGAGAGAGAGAGAGAGAGAGAGAGAGAGAGAGATGATATATAATGAGAAAATAAATGTATAATAATAGATGTATTAGTTAGATAGTGAGTAAATAATTAAGCAAATTTATTCACTCGATTATGTATTATTATTTTTGTTATGTAATAATAAACAATCGGAAATTTCATTTTTTGTAATACGTTTTTTGAACCTTGGAAATATTTCCGACTCGAAAAACATGAGAAGCAAACTCGGGGTAACAAAAGCTCTGTCTAGTTCCGCGGAGTGATTTTCTGTTGCACAGATCCGAAAGGCTCGGTGAGAATCGTGATGGTCGGTCATTATTGTCAATCACGTGTCACTTAGAAACGTTGAGTAACGGCCTTGAGGACAAATTCACCGAGTAGAGTATTTCTAATGGTTCGTCGTGCCCGAGTCGATGATCGAGAAACGAAACGACGACACGGTTTCGAAATATGTTGCCAAACGAACGACTTTCCATTGTCGCGTTGATTCGAATTTAATTGTGCGCCACGTCGATGCGTCTCGCGCATCCGTGTCGAAAGGCACGATAAATGCGAGAGGTGAGCTCGGGTCGACTCGGCGAACTTGAAAAACGCCAATTTTCAGCCGACTACGGTGGAAATTGAAACTTTCATGCGGATGACCTTGGCGCGGTATTCCTCGTTCCACATCTTCGAAAATGCACGACTGCACCGCGAGTTATCGCCGTTCAGTCGATGAAACGCGCGTGCATATTATCGTTGTCGACACGTAACAATCTACGGTTCGCAGACCTAAAAGCAAACAAAATTCCTCTCCAACCCCCACCGGGACACTGTGGAGTTTGTTAGAGATTTCGCTACAGTTTTTTGACACCTGCCTTCCCAAGAAGCCAATTAGCATAGAAAAACAGAATTTTCACAATCAATTCATGCCAATACGAAAAAATAGATAGCATCATCTGGGAATTTGTATACGAAGGCTCTTGAGGCTGCTGTCGAATTTTGGAAATTCAAAATGGCGGAGTCAATATGGCCGATCGTAATGTTGAAATATGGTCACTTTTTCCCGAAATTTGAACTATAAGGATTCCGGAGGTCAATGATTACGAATCCGCTGTCAAGTTTGCAAAATACAAAATGGCGGATCCAATATGGCGGACCAAAACTTTGGAATGTGGTCGATTTTTCTGAAATTTCGTATATAGGGGTTTTTGAGGTTCCTGATTACGAATCTGCTGTCAAGTTTTTAAAATACAAAATGGCGGATTCAATATGGCGGGCAAATTTTTTGAAATATAGTACGTTTTTTCTGAAAGTTTGCATACATGGGTTTTTGAGATTCCTGATTACGAATCTGCTGCCAAATCTTCAAAGTACAAAATGGCGGATCCAATATGGTGGACCAAAACTTTGGAATGTGGTAGATTTTTCTGAAATTTGGTATATAGAGCTATTTGAAATCACTGATTACAAATTTGCGGTCAACTTTTGGAAATACAAAATGGCGGATTCAATATGGCGGTCAAAAATTTAGAAATGTGGTCGATTTGTCGGAAATTTGGTATACTAACATTTTTGAGGCCACTGATTACGAATCCGCTGTCAATTTTCCGAAACACAAAATGGCGGATTCAATATGGCGGGCAAGAATTTTGAAATATAGTTCGTTTTTTCTGAAAATTGGTATACAGGGATTTTCGAGGTTCCTGATACCGCGAATCTGACAATGGATTCGTGATCGACAATCTCAAAATCCGTTATAAAAACCGATGGCCGAAAAAATTCGCGAGCGAAACGATTAAGGTGGAAATCATCGATTGAAATTAACAGAAATAAATTGTCAAAGTTGAGCCGTTATGCATCAATGTTGTAGCTTAATCTCGAGTTCTTACGTATCTTTCTATACAAGATGTTCAAAAGAAATGACCCTGTCGGACCAAAAACATCTTTATCGTACAATAATTATTTCTGGATCCGTATCTACAGCGAAAAGCAGTGGTTAACCAAGCAATAAAGATATTTAATCGGAAACATGCATTGCTAACGCTAATTATTATGCATGTAACGTGGAACACGTCGCGAAGTCGGTCTACACGTTTTTTATTGCTCTTGTCGCCTCTCTTAACGAAGATATATCGGAAAACAATATTTTTATGTAAAAAAAAAATTAAAATCTGACGACAAAAATTTTAGTTTTCACTATTGGGTATTGAGTCGTACCTTATGCACTCCTCAGCGACCAGTTGGTAATGAAATTGTGTTGTGTACTAGTTCATGTAAAAAAAAAAAACCCAATGGAGTCCCACCTCGTCGAGCAGGAAATTCGAAAAATTTTCAAAAATTCCACGTCACACGAATCTCCAAAAATTCAAGTGACTGGATGAAAAAAAAACATTTTGAAAAAACCAAAAATCAACGTATTCGAGTCATCATTTTGAATGCTTGAATTACCAAGGATTGAACAAATTCTCTGAAGAGAAAAGACGACAAAGTTGAGAAGTGTAACGCTTAAAGTATTCTTATCAACCACTCTTCATGCTAATGCATGGTAAGAAATGCGACGCTGGTGCGCGGTACTAAAAAACGCCGACCGATAAGCTCCCAATAAAATCGTATCGTGTCACGTAGTTTTTATGAGCAGGTTCTTCCGCATAGCGTCGGTATTCAAATAACAAATTGGCCGAATGTATACAGGCTCATTTTAATAGCAAAATTGCAAAAATTACTCCAAAAATATGCAAAAACCGAAATCACCTCTAATTATAAAATCGTTCTTCGTTTCATATTTTTCCTATTTTTGTTCTATTTTTCTTTACGACTTCAAACATTTCAACAAACTTTTTCTCAGTTCCAGAAAATATCTTCGTATTTTAAAAATTATTTTGTGCGTAATTTTTAAAAAAAATTAAAAAACGAAGAATGATGATTATTTTATTTTCCAATGGCGAGCTACTTCACAACTGTAACATTTTTTCTATCTCATCCTCCAGGCGTCATTATACACAGAGACACGGGATTTTTTTTTTTTTTTTTTTTTTTAAACAAAAAGGTTTTTGTCGGAATTTGCGTTTTATTGGTAGCTCCATTGAGTCCACGGTACGTTACGCTGTCCGTCATGCATATATAGGTGAAGGTAAAAGGCGTATCGCCGTGACGCGAGGTAGGCATAAAAATCCTGCGGTAGAAAATTAATTGATTACGATTTTAACCTCGACCACTATTAGTCTTCCGGCTTACGCAATTGCCGTTGGAAAATTAGAGCTACGTAAAGAAAAGCGACAAAAAAAACTAATCCAATTATCTTTTTATATTTATTTTACGTACTTTTTCTCTAAAAAATTCCTACATTTAAATTTAATGGCAAAATCTAATTTTAATTACTCTCCAAATTGGTTCGTAATCATTTTAAAAAAATGTCCGAATTTGAGAAAAAATCTCCTCCCACGTTGAAGCATTAATTTTTAAGAAGCATTAATTTTTCCTGGTTTTTAAATATTTTTTTTACCGATGCCTCAATTATCAGTTAAAAAATCGCGAATACGCAGAAAATATTGATAGCAATGTTACCTTGTTGTCGGAATTTTTTGGAATTCCATACAAACATTTTTGGGCTAGATAAAGCTCTTTTTTATTCTCTGATTTAGCTGATTACTATACTTGATTGATTTCCAACACGTGATACGAATGAACGGTCAGGAGCAATAATCAGAACGTGCCCCGTGAGTCTCAGGCCTCTTGAAATTGGTTATTGTGGGGTGTGACGTCGTTGGACAGCAAGTGAAGCAGGAAAAACAGAAAAATTTGAAATTAGAGCATAATCGATTTGGCAGGAGCGATGACCTTGAATTTTTTTCACGTGACTACAACTATTTTGTACATGGAATTTCGTACGTTTTAAGACCACTTCAATACTTACCCCTTCAATCGACGTTTTTGAACTTGTTCCGGCTTTGTTCGGCGTTTTTTGCAACATAGAGCATTTGCAACAAAAATGCTCGTATCGAATTCCAAAAAATCCGACGAGAAGGTAACATTGTTGTCAACATTTTCTGAGAATTTACGATTTTTTAGAACATAATTACGCACGGTAAAAAAAAGATTAAAAACCACGAAAAATCCCTTAACGACGTTTTTTTGGGGGATTTCAGCAACGGCGAGAAAGTTGACCCAGCGGAACTGAACGGAAGGGCGAAAGTCGTCCCAGTATCGAAAACTCGTCAAGCTGCTCCGCAAATTTTCGCGGTTGCCGTGAAAAATATCCTTCTGGTCACCTACGGTTGTACTCTCGGTTTCGCGACGATCCTCATTCCAGAATTGAAGAGAACCGATGCGGAAATCCTGGTTACCAAGGAACAGCTCACGTGGATCAGTAAGTACCTACCTGCGATGCGCGTACACCCAGATCTAGAATTTTTCCCTCATTTTCCTCCAAAAAGCTACCGCGCACCATTCTCGAGTTAGTGCAGTCTGAATTTTTTCAACCTATGTATAAACATATAAATCCAACAAAAACATCGCTTCTTTAGTCGCGACATAGAGCGAAAGGTCAGTAACCTTCAACTTTAACAGGCAACTATGAGCTCTCAGGCTTTAAGTCCGTGGGAGCTTTTATTCTACGTGTCATGAACTAGCATTCCACAAGGTGACAGCGAACTTGACCGAGAGCCATTTTCCGCAAGGATTCTGCGGGGTCCTTTCTGGTGCCAGATACCTTGGCAGCTGCGTTACCATGCCAGTACACCACTACGCGGAAAAAAAAATTCTACCGGCTTAGTTTGGGCATACGTTCGATGGCCGAGTGAATAGTAGTCGCGATTGCATTAAACAAAAGTTATTCTCCCATTGCAAATCTCGTTCGCGTTGTTTCAGTATACTACGTAAGTACCGTACGTATGTTCTCAAGGCTCTGTTGACTCTTCGGTTAACTGCCTCTGGTCCGTTGACTTGAAAAAAAAAAAAACTACTGTGCATAGTTATCGGCGTGGGGTAGTTGCACACACAAATATTTGCATCTTTTTCAGGTAGCTTGAATCTGATACTCGTACCTGTAGGATGCCTGCTCAGTGGACCCCTGTCGCATTATCTTGGCAGGAGAAAAACCATGATGCTGGCCAACTTACCGTTCATCCTTGCCTGGATACTATACTACTACTCGACGACTCCAGCGATGCTCTTCGGATCCCTGGTATTGACAGGGCTAACAGGTGGTTTGCTGGAAGCTCCGGTGCTCACTTACGTAGCCGAGATCACTCAGCCCCACCTGAGGGGTATGCTCTCCGCTACGTCAACGATGTCCGTCACTCTGGGGACCTTCCTCCAGATGCTGGCAGGCAGCCTGACGACGTGGCGATACGTGGCGTTGATTAACATCACCCTGCCACTTCTGTGCCTTCTCGGTTTATGGATGGTGCCTGAAAGTCCTCACTGGCTCATCGGTAATTTCGTGAAAAAAATCAAAAAAAAAACACAATTTCATTCGGATTTTCAGCAACAATTTCCATTACGATTTGTAACAAATTTCCAAACTGTGCGAGACCTTATCGCAATTTTTCCACAAAATGGAAAACTCCACGTCGTAAGTTCCTCGTTGCGATTTGTGACAAAGTTCCGTTCCAAAACCAAAAAAAGCAGGCCTTCTAGATCGTTTGTCACCATAAATAGAAATTATTCCGTTCAACATTTTTAGAGTTCACGTTGAAGAGCAACGTTTCAGCAGTGGTTCAAAAAAAAGATCATCCAAAATTGTAGGAACTGAAGGAGGTGGGACTTGATTTCCGGAGACCCCTAAAAAAATGTCTCCAGGGTGGACACGATAACTGGCTATAGCTTCATTTTATATCAAAATCATGAATATTTTCTGTTATCAGATAAGTACAGCTAGTGATTGACGTTAGGATTAAAAAGAAATTTCAATTTCCATTTATGTAAAATTAGTTTTAATGACAACAAAAATTCCTGCTTCGACCAATAGTCAATGCTATTCCGTGAGAAATCGTGTCCACCGACTTCAAGAATAGTGTTCCGAGAAAAACGTTATACTACTTACATCTTACCACCACAGCCTTGGTGATTGGCACTGCATTCGTTTTTTTCTAAATACTCCTACTGCCACTCTTCGAATTCTATCTATCTATCCATTTATCCATCTATCCATCCATCTATCTATCTATCTATCTATCTATCTATCTATCTATCTATTCATCTATCTATCTATCTATCTACCTATCTATCTATCTATCTACCTATCTATCTATCTATGTACCTATCTATCTATCGATCTACCTATCTATCGATCTATGTATCTATCTATCTATCTATGTATCTATCTATCTATCTATCTATCTGCCTATCTATGTGTCTATCTGTCTATCAATCTACCTATCAATTGGTTTAACTATCCAGTTGTTTCTTCGAAATCTCACCTAATTCGCAGTATGAAGTTTTCACTAATATATCCAAAAAATAGCCAATCAACGTAACCGCTGAATAGCCTCGGGAATCTCCAAAGACTCTCTATCTCTCCAAGAGTTTATATCCGATTGACTTGAAAAGTTGGAATAATATTTCATACTTATCGTACTACTAGATAAAAAATGGATTTTGTTGCAAATGTTCAAACCTCTTGAAAATTTGAACGGGGCAACGTTTTTCAGGTAAAAAACGATATGAGGAGGCTTCGAAGTCGCTGGCTTGGCTTCGCGGTTGGGTAACGCCGGCACATACGAGCAACGAGTTCGATACGCTTCGTCATTCCATCGAGAATCCGGTGCGACCACCAAGCTCGAACGGCGAGGAAGAAAAGCAATGGCGAGTCTACGCGAAGAAGAGGTTCTACGTGCCCTTTTCGCTGGTCGCCTTGTCGTTCTTCATCGGCTCCTTCGGCGGCATGCAGTCCCTCCAGACCTACGCCGTCACCATCTTCGAGGCGATGCACGCCCCGATCAGCGAATACACCGCCACCGTACTTCTTGGCGCCGCTCAGTTCATCGGAACCATATGCTGCGCCATTTCCATTCATTTCACCGGAAAACGAAAACTCACCTTCGTCTCCATCGTCGCCACCGCTTTAGGCTTCACCGTATCCTCGGCCTACGCGTTTCTTCTGCAAGGCGGTGACATCAACGTGGAAGATCACTCCTGGATTCCAACCACTTTCCTCATCGCTTCCGCCTTCTTTTCCCACGTCGGCATAAGATTGCTGCCCTGGATCCTCATCGGTGAAGTCTTCCCCGCGCAGGTTCGTCCGGAACGCTTTTTTTCATCGCACCAGACGAAAAATGACAGAAATCACCCAAATGTCACGCATATTTACGCGTATTTTTTTCTTCCCAAAAAGAAAGAGGCATTCTTACGCGAAACACCTTTTGGTAAATATCTAGAAGTGCACTTCCTGAGAAATCGCAGAAAATTGATGTACTTCATATAAAGGGTGAATCCTTTAACTCTGTCAACACGTCACGGATATGTTGGGGCTGCTCGGGAAAGCATTTTCAGGTAACACACTTATGGTTGGAGACTCCTCCTAACGGCTGTGGAGGAGCATTTTTGTGTACCGAGCATTTTTGAGTCAAAGTCTAGCACAATTACTTGAGGATGTTCCTCTTGGACTTCGCCACGGATTGTGGTTACAACACGATGTGGCACCGTGCCACTACAGCCTCATTGCGCGGGAGTACCTCGACGAGAAGTACCCAGGTAGATGGATTGGAAGAGGTGGGCCCGTTGCATGGCCTGCTAGATCCCCGGATCTGAATCCCTTGGATTTTTATTTTTGGGGCAAAATGAAAGATCTGGTGTACCCCGAAAACGGTCGACCTGTAGCCATGGAGATGGATTTGGTGGCAAGGATTATGGCTGCGAGTGATGTCGTTTGAGACGAGCTCGCTAGAATACCCGAGGAAATGACCAGACGTTCCACGGAGTGTCTTCTTCAAGGTGGCGGACACTTTGAACATCGATTGTGAAAGATCAGTTTAATAATGTGAAATTTCCGTACCACAAGAATTGTTTTTGTTAGTTTTTTCATTGTTATAAAAGTTCTCCAAAGTTGATCATTTTGTTGATATCACGTAACAAATTTGTAAATCGATCACGCCTGAATGAAACGTTGGGTCGCGAGTAATCACCTCTGATTCATTTCCCTACGAGCAACCCCTGGGTACCAGAAAAAAAAATCTTCAAAGCCCTCCACAGCCGTTAGGAGGAGTTTCCGACCTTAAGTGTGTTACCTGAAAATGCTTGTCTGAGCAGCCCCAACATACCCGTGACGTGTTGACAGAGTTAAGGGATTCACCCTGTATTCCTATAAATGTACAAAATATACAGTATTCCCCAAAATGACCAAGTTTTTACCCCCGTTAGTAAAGGTTCAGTAAAGAATTGAAAAAGCTAAAAAATGATCAACCCCAAATTCTGGTTTTTTAGGGGTTGACGGTTTGCAGGTTCAAAAATTAAGCCGGAAGTCGATGCAGAAGCTTTATCCTTGTTACCATTTCTGGCAACATATGAATATATGTATATATATATATAGTAGGGGAAAAAATTGTGCCAGTTAACCGGTTATTCATGGGGGCTTCGATTTATTGCAGGTTCGCAGCGAGGCTTCCGGAGCCGCGAGCTCGTTCAGCTACCTGTGTAACTTCTTGGTGAACAAGGTGTTTCTCTACATGGTAGACGACTTGACGTTAGCTGGGACCTTCTGTTTCTACGCGGTGATCGGTTTTGCCGGTGTCATCGTACTCTACTTCTTCCTTCCGGAGACCGAGGGTCGAACGCTGCGAGAAATAGAGGACCACTACGCCGGAATTCAAAATTTGAAGCAACGCCCAACGAAGGAGGACTCGCTGGCCAAAGAGAAGTGGGCTACGGTGAATCCGGCGATGGTTTCGGATGACATCGAGAGTAAGCTGTGAGTTTCGTCGCACTCGACGAACACGTTTGGCAAAAATCGACGGATTCGTCGTATCGCGTTGCGTCATTCCCGACAGTGCCATATCGTTTACCCACGTCTCGCGTGACCACGCGGATCGACGGCCACGTAACGCCGATACGTATGGAATTTAATTTCAAATGAATCATCCGAGTTGACTCGGGCAAACAAATTTTTGTAAGTACAAATTTGACGCGACAAATAACTCGGCTGTGTTCATTTTGTGGAACTGCGATTGCACTCAGCCATTTGAACAAATACGTACCTCGTCAGTTGTGATTCGTCGGATTCGCGCGCGATTATGAAACGTCGCGTTGCACCGGATGCGATTGTTTGCATAGGTGCGACATTTTTCATCCGTGAGAAGCGTGTACAAACCAATTTACCGTGACCAAAACACGTCACCGAGCGTGAGATCGCTCGTCGACTGGAGTTTTGGTTGATATTTTGAAAGTTACATCACTTACGATTACATTTCTCTGTAAAGTGGATTTTTTTCATTATTATTTTTTCATCATGCCAAAAACACGTTTGACGAGATTTTTCTTTCAAGCCGTTTTCGAGCGAACATAATGACTAGACTCAGCTTACCAAATCACGAACATGTATATTAATATGATTTATAATTATTAGTGTTATCGATATTTTATGCACTTATTTTATTAGAGATAGCGAATATACACGCGTGTGTACAGTAGTCGTAAAGCAATTATCAAACGTACGCTGTTCGGTAGCCGGAAAAAAGGTTATATATAATTGTACATCAAAAATTGGTCCGATATAATTGTACAGATTTTTTTGGCAATTTTATTCATAATTCTATTCAATTATGCAGCGTGTTAGAAAAGTCTGGAAACGGTCAAATATCTCGAAAACTAAACATTTCTCGGCAAAATGTTTCCAACCAATGTTGTAGGGTTTTAAAAGTTCTATTTAATTATCATATTCGTGTGACCTTGGATAGAAGCGTCAAGGCGAGATCGAAACCAACATGATTTTTTTGAATAGAACGCCCCATTTTTTATAGCACAGTATTAAAGATGGCAGCGAGCCGTTTCCAAAACACTACTTGATAACGTATTTTCATTCCGAATTGCCTGAGTTATGAGCTTTAGAGCTTACGGTGCCGCGGCATGTCGCCAGCATTAGTGCCGAACATGTAACCTCCGCGCGGTGCATCATGGATAACACTAGTGTTGGCGGCATCGTAAGTTCAAAAGCTCATAACTCAAGCAATTCTCAACAAAAATAGGTCTTCAAGTAGTGTTTTAAAAACGTCTCGCTGCCGTCTTTAATACTGTGCCATAAAAAATGGGGCGTTCTATTTAAAAAAATCGTGTTGGTTTTGATTTCGCGTTGAGGCCTTTATTCAAGGCCAAACAGATATAATCATTCAATAGAAATTTAAAAACTCTACAAGTTTTGTTCGAAACATTTTTCTCAGAAACGTTTCGTTCTTGAGATATTTGACCGTTGCATATATAATTTGTATATAAATTCTGTATAATTATATCGAGCCATTTTTTGAAAAATATATTTTTGTCGGGAACGTACGAGAAAATTGTACGAAATGTCTTCCAGATTGGCATAAGTGTGATGAGAAATTAATCGTATTGCTCTTGCGGGAATAACGAGCGATGTTTGTAGAGGAGGCTGTGATTATTGGCAGACTGCGTCGTAGAACAATCAAAAAAACTGTGATGATGGGAAATTGTGTGATTATTTTTATAAGTTGACGTGGCGATTGCGTGCAGTGATTCGCAGTGGCCCATTCGATAAATAAACGATACAACATTGACGAATACAAAATTTGATGTCTGCGCATAATTTATCAATACGCGTATTATAATATCCGAGCATTATTTTATTGACAAAGCGTTGGAAATGTCGTAAGCAAATACTAACTTATTTATTTGATCGTATATTTCGTAAGAAATTGTAATGCAATAAATTGTTTCAATGCCTATATGCGTAAATAGTACGCGCACGGTGATGTTGAATAAAAGCTTCGTACTGATTTCTATCATTTTCAACGTGATTCATTTCAAATCTCCCGCCACTTGAAAATAAGGTAGTTATGGGGCCCAAATTTAATGTCCTACAAAAGCTGTGGACTCATTTCTTCCACAACAATTTTCGAAGACCACAAAATTCAGCTAGTATTGCTTAACGTACTTGGGTTTTTTGTTTTATTAAATAATTCACTTGCAATAAACTAAAGATACCGGCCCAGTCGGTAATGCAGCTCTCTGTCGTGCCTTCTTCATGTACCTATGGAATTGACATCACATTCTCGTCGTCTGCTAGCAGCGTGACCCGTTCCGATTCCACCGTTCCCGTTCCACTGGTTCACTACGTTCGTCCATCGCTATTCGCACGCGCGCACGTGAGGTCGCCGAGAGTACATCGCCGGCGTTTCTCACCGCACGACGCGAGTTGTTATCGGGTTTTCGAACAGCGTTCAGTTTAACGAGTGACACTCGCGATGTCGTGGTTATTTGGATACAGAAATGCGCAACCACCGCCCGCGGACTTTGGTCAATTCGCTCAGCCGCCTCTCGGAGGTGGAGGTGCACCCACCGGCGGTGGCGGTGACGAGCCTCCGAAAAGTTTCACCAAGTCGCAAATGGACGCTTACAGATTCGACTCCAGTGCCCTCGAAAGAGCGGCCGCTGCTGCGAAAGAACTAGAAAAATCAAGTATGCTCCTACTTTTACTCAATCTTTGTTTAAAAACGCTTTCATTATGTAAGGTTACGTAATGGTCGGCCGCTTATTGGTTAGGTATAGTGGCGCCGGTCGCGACTTTACCACGCGCGAGATGATGAAAGACTTGCCTGCTATTGAGCACAATTTCATGAATGAACATTATCCTCTTCTTCTCTGGCAATGTGCTACGTTGTCGAAATACTTGTTAGTTATACGATTCTCATCATTTTTCTAATGGCTCCAACTTCTTGCGTACCTCTAATCGTCGTGGCACCTCGATATATTCAGATTATTCTGATATTAAGAACATGTTATCGGAGTTGGAAAATGATGGTCGTTGATGTATGTAATGTTAGGAACTGCAAGTTCGAGTATGTCGATCCAAAGTTTATTATTTCCTCGCTGCGGAGTAACGTCCAAAAAAAATGTGAGCCCTTCTACTTTCGGCTTCGTTGCATTGAAAAACAACCTTCCGGATCGAGAATAACGCAACATTCCAAATCGACAATGAAGTGGTTCTCTTATGGTCGGTGCAGGCCTTGAAAATGGGATTCCGACAACAGTTTGCAATTAGGTGAAGCTTGGGATGAAATATTACATTCCAAAAATATCTGTTCCGAATGAAAATAATTTCTCAATGGATTGTATTTTGTTGTTGCGAGTCACCAATGTAGGCTCCTGCCATGGGCTAGAAAATAATGGTAAAAATTACAAGTTTGAGAGTTTTTAATTCGCGAGAAATTTATGTATGAACCAAAGTTTTGAAAATCAATCGTCGCGATTATGCAGAAATAAAATGAAAAGATCAGAAGTAATCGCCGAGAAATGTATTTATTTGGTCGGGTATATTTTCACAGAACATGCCAAAGATGCGTTGGAACTGTCCAAGCTACAAGAAGCAACCCGACAAACAGAGTTGATGGCTAAAACTAAAGAATTCGAGGCAGCTATGGAACAAATGAAAGTAGAGCAAAAGCGAGCCGACGGCGAAGAGCGCCGTAAGACCCTACAAGAGGAAACGAAGCAGCACCAGATGCGAGCACAGTATCAGGATCAGTTGGCTCGTAAACGATACGACGACCAGTTGACCCAGCAACAAAGGATGAACGATGAGAATCTGAGGCGGCAGGAAGAATCGGTGGCGAAGCAAGAAGCTATGAGAAAAGCAACGATAGAACACGAGATGGAACTGAGGCACAAAAACGAAATGAAGAAACTAGAAGCCGAGCTGAAGGCAAAAGCAAAAGTGGATCGAGAGAATCAGGATTTGAATTTGGAAAAAATTAGACTGAAAGCATCGGAGAATCGTATCACCGTGCTCGAGTCTATCAAGTGAGCCTCTTCCGACCTGTTTCGTCGATACTCCCAACGTACCGGTCATATTTTACGGTTGTTTCCACTTTTTCAGGACTGCTGGGTCGGTTCTTGGTTCGGGAGCCAACGCCCTCCTTCAAGATTGGGACAAAATTCTTGCCGCAGCTGGTGGACTTTCTCTCATCGCTCTGGGAGTTTACACCGCCAAAGGTGCGACAGGTGTCAGCGCGCGATACATCGAAGCTCGCCTTGGAAAACCGTCCCTGGTTCGCGAAACGTCTCGCTTCTCGGTGCTGGAATCGCTGAAGCATCCCATCGAGACGGTGAAAAAACTGCGAGAAAAACAGTCCGACGCGCTTGCCGGCGTTATTTTGGCCCCCAAGTTGGAAGAAAGGTTGCGCGACGTGGCCATAGCTACTAAAAACACAAAACACAACCATGGGATGTATAGAAATATCTTGATGCACGGGCCACCAGGAACGGGCAAGACGATGTTCGCTAAGAAATTAGCTAAACACTCCGGAATGGACTACGCTATCCTGACCGGAGGTGATGTCTCGCCGTTAGGTCGCGACGGAGTCACTGCGATCCACAAAGTTTTCGACTGGGCTTCCAGTTCGCGGAAAGGTCTGCTTCTGTTCATCGACGAGGCTGATGCCTTTCTGAGAAAACGTTCCAGCGAGCATATCTCCGAGGACCTGCGAGCAACTCTGAACGCATTTTTGTACAGGACCGGGGAACAGAGCAACAAGTTCATGTTGGTTCTCGCATCGAATACACCCGAGCAATTCGATTGGGCTGTGAATGATCGGCTCGACGAAATGGTAGAGTTCAATCTACCAGGCTTGGAAGAGCGCGAACGTCTGGTTCGCTTGTACTTCGACAAATTCGTTCTGCAACCAGCGACCGAAGGTAAGAGAAGGCTGAAGGTTGCGCAGTTCGATTACAGCGCGCTGTGCAGCAAGATGGCGAATATTACGGAGGGTATGTCTGGTCGCGAGCTCGCCAAATTGGGTGTCGCCTGGCAGGCAGCCGCCTACGCTTCGGAAGATGGTGTCTTGACGGAACAGATGGTCATCGAGAGGTGCCAGGATGCGGTTAGACAACACAGGCAAAAGGTACGCTACCAAACCACCCAGAAATTTCTTATCGCTACTCGAAACGATGAAATGAAAAGTTGAATAGAAATAGGAATTAATCCAGCTTTACAACTCGTTCTTTTCCTCGTGCTTACAGGTCAAGTGGCAGAGCGAACAGGAGAGACAGGAATCGAAGTCAATTTATTCTTCGGAAAAAGAAGCCTCGATGAGCCCGGTCACTCCGAAGGATAACTCGACAGAAAAATCTTCAGACACGTTAGCTCCGGCTTAGTTGAACTCCGATCGATGTCTTGGAGCTGAAAAATACGCAAGGTTTTTCTGGGAAGAGTGAAGGGTAACTACATTGAAAGTAGTCTTCCGGTCCAAAAATGTCTGGAAGAAGAAACACCCAAACTTCCTCGCCATCTGCATCTTGTCTATTTCCTTTTTTTTTCTTTACAAATTCGAGCACCCGAGTGTTATCCTTAGATACCGAAGAGCTCGAGACGATTCGCTTGCCAGTGGCAACCTAGAATTTTAACACATTTTATCGGACCGCCAAACAATGACATACCAATCAAATAATTGAATTTGGACATTCGAGTTGAGAATTTATCATCGTTATTAGACTGTCGCGTAATTTTTCTTCTAGTCTAGGTCAAAGCTAATGATAGTTGTCGTTGGCTCGACGGATTGTAATCGCATACAATTCTCCTCGTGTACATAAATGAGTGTAAAGAGTAGAAAAAGAACTACAAAAACGTGAGGGTTGAGCAGATCTCAGGGATGCTATGCTAAGTTGTTTCCTGCCTCGTGTCAAATTATTGTTATCGATGTGGCGATATAAAGTGAAATATGAAAGGTAAAATAAATGAATTAAAGAACGAAGTAGTGGAGCATTCCTATGCTATGAAGATAGTGTACAGCAAATGAATGGGATAAAAATTAATCAAGGATGTAAATTAGTCGAGACTCGACTATTTCGAAAGCGAGGAGCAGAATAGACCAGTGAAAAATATCCCTGCACGAACTAGATAAAACAATTCACTTACCCACATTATTTTCAAGCACCTCTTCGCTCATCCATCAAGTAGCGAGCAAACTGATTCGCTGTGAAAATATTTTTCTCTGGTTTCATTCCTCTCATCGAATATGTAGCATGGGACTCGAATCCCGAAGACAAATTGGAACGCTTCGAGAGAATTAGCACAAACGTTGTCGTTGAACATAACGAACAAAGTAGCCTGAATGCACTTGTTGTTGAGCTATTAGTTACTATCATTTACAAAAAAAAAAAAAAAACAATTGTAAAAATCTACCAAACTCAAGTGTTATATATACATACATATATATATATATATCTACCATTGATTAATATAAGTTGAGAGGTAATTTTCTGTTTTTTACGTACAACAAATACAATTTGTTTCAAATTCACGTCTCTTTCAGAATACCTCCTAAAATCCCACTAGCCTCGTTTAAAAAAATCTGTAACTCGCTTTTATCCGCTTCTTTCGTATGTTTGTATGCAACAAAATTTTCTATCTATCTATTCATCTATCTATTTATTTATCTTTTCATCTATCTATCTTCGAATTCGTTGCTACAAAACTGTGATCGTTTTAATTGTAAGACTAAACCAGCCGGTCTTAAACCAAAAAGCTCATCGTTTTTTGCGCTGGCGTGCCTAAAAAGCAAAGATAAATAATAGTTTAAAAAAAAACATTTTTGCACTTAGCGGAACAAAAACAAAAAATGATAGCATAAAAAAAACTAAAAATCACGCTTTTATAGTAGATTGCCCTAAAAAGTGGAGAGAAAAAAATGTCAATGTAAGAATAAAGCTATAAACTAGAAAATTTACGTCGTAAAAAATTTGTACTACATTCTCACATCAACTGTGCATTTCGCATTGAAATTTGGAAGACACAGCAATCGATAGCCAGCGCCCCGCGATTTTTTCCAATGGCATTAATTTTCTAGTTAATTACTTTATTCTCACGTTGAAATTTATTTCTCACTTTTTCCTTCAAGCTACCATAAAAGCGTGTTTTGTAGCATTTTTTAAGACTACTATTTATTGTCTTCGGGGAAAAAGGGGGAGAAGAAAAATTGTGCAAATATCGGGAAAGATGCGTGATTCTTCAGTGTTTTAATATTAAAATTTGACATTCAACAATTACACAACTAAATACATACACAGGTTTTTCAATAATTTCAACGCAAGATAATACATGGGTGTGATAAATACGTGAAGAGTACGCGGTCAGCTGTCCTCCCAAAAAAGGTGCGTCGCGCGTATCGTCGCCACGCGTGAATGATAATATCGAATGAAATGTGATTAATCGTATCTAAGTATCGATGGAAAATTATCGAGAAAATAATCGAGAAAATTATGGAGAAAAAAACAAAAACAAAACGCAACACGATAAATTATAGATCCGTTTTTCTTTATAAGTTACAATAACAATAATCAGTTTAATACTACGTTATCTATAAGTACTCTCTTCGCAATGGCATCATTACCTTCCATCTGATATATATATATATATATTTTTATTTTTATTTTTATTTATTTATTCGTTTAATATTATTTTTTTGTCTGCTTGAATCGCTGAAACTGTTATATAATCTACAAATAGAAAACATCTCTCTTTACCCCTCCAAATATTATTGTTATCGCCGAGGCGCGAATATTTATGCTCGCGAAAATTAATTTCAAAGTATAATCCATCTACGGGATAAAAATAGCGACGAATCACGACGCACAGGCAGCATGAAATATTTCATCAACGTTCCGGAATTTTCTCGTGGTCTGGAACGATGTCAGGTGGATTAAAAAAAAAATTCTTTCGCGGAGTTCGAGTATCAGTTAAATTTACGATTGTCAAACGAATGAGATTTTATTCATTTACTTTTTCTCTCCTTTTTTTATTATCTCGGTCTCTTCGCCCCTCCATCTCGATTTTTCGTCGCACGATCACGAAACGCGTCGCGGATCGTAAATAGGTCTCGATGTATGTACAAGATGACCGAGAGGAGTCGACTCAAAGCGAAGAAACAAATAATTTGTTCGTTTTCTTGGTTCTATTTTTTGTTTTTTTTTCCTTGCGGCGAGTCCGATCGAATTTTGGAATTCGAAGCGCTCTCAATTTTTTACTCGGACGGAGCACGCGGACACATTTGCCTCCTCGATTTTTCCCTCGCGTCGCTTTTCTTGTTTCTCGGGGCGAGTCGCTTGGTTTTTCAGTTTTCATCTCATTTTTTCACGCGAGATGCACGCATTCGTATTCCGACCGCCGAACATTGCCGCGCAGCCTCTTTGGTTGCAGTAAAAAATGTGGGTAAAAAGGCGAGGAAAACGTAACGTTGCTAGTGTCTCGCACTTGACGTCCCATTATCACGTGTAATTAAGAACGAATAGTACAGGTCGGTAACCCGTCATCGTGTGAGAATTACACATTTAACGATATTCACATGTAGTGAGTTGACACATTTGGAAAATATTTCCTCACATGTAGTAGGGTGTTGAAATATTTGGAAAATATTTCCTCACATGTAGTAGTGTGTTGAAACATTTGGAAAATATGTCCACACATGTAGTAGGGTGTTGAAATATTTGGAAAATATTTCCACACATGTAGTAGTGTGTTGAAACACTTGGAAAATATGTCCACACATGTAGTAGGGTGTTGAAATATTTGGAAAATATTTCCACACGTGTAGTAGTGTGTTGAAATATTTAGAAAATATTTCCTCACGTGTAGTAGTGTGTTGAAACACTTGGAAAATATGTCCACACATGTAGTAGGGTGTTGAAATATTTGGAAAATATTTCCACACGTGTAGTAGGGTATTGAAACATTTGGAAAATATGTCCACACGTGTAGTAGGGTGTTGAAATATTTGGAAAATATTTCCACACGTGTAGTAGTGTGTTGAAATATTTAGAAAATATTTCCTCACGTGTAGTAGTGTGTTGAAACACTTGGAAAATATGTCCACACACGTAGTAGGGTGTTGAAATATTTGGAAAATATTTCCACACGTGTAGTAGTGTGTTGAAATATTTAGAAAATATTTCCTCACGTGTAGTAGTGTGTTGAAACACTTGGAAAATATGTCCACACACGTAGTAGGGTGTTGAAATATTTGGAAAATATTTCCACACGTGTAGTAGTGTGTTGAAATATTTAGAAAATATTTCCTCACGTGTAGTAGTGTGTTGAAACACTTGGAAAATATGTCCACACATGTAGTAGGGTGTTGAAATATTTGGAAAATATTTCCACACGTGTAGTAGTGTGTTGAAATATTTAGAAAATATTTCCTCACGTGTAGTAGTGTGTTGAAACACTTGGAAAATATGTCCACACATGTAGTAGGGTGTTGAAATACTTGTAAAATATTTCCTCACGTGTAGTAGTCTGTTGAAACATTTGGAAAATATTTCCTCACATGTAGTAGGGTGTTGAAATACTTGGAAAATGTTTCCTCACATGTAGTAGAGTGTTGAAATACTTGTAAAATATTTCCTCACATGTAGTAGTGTGTTGAAACATTTGGAAAATATTTCCTCACATGTAGTAGTGTGTTGAAATACTTGGAAAATATTTCCTCACGTGTAGTAGTGTGTTGAAATATTTGGAAAATATTGTCTACAGCACCGGGAACATGGCAGAAATATTAGCCAAATTTCGGCAACACAGTACCGCGAAATGCTTAATTAAATTCGGGGTCGATTTTCCGTAAGACGAGGATATTAGAAAAATGTAAAAAAATTACTCTGCAGTATTGGAAAAAGCCTGCTGAACGTTTTAGGAATATTTGAGAAAATTGCAAGGTGATACGTTGGAATATAATTGAGTACTATGTACATTAAGATGTGAAACCTCTGGGAATCATTGACCGCAATTTCGCTTGCAATTTTGGGAAAATGCATGGAAGAATGTTGACATTTTGACGCGAGGTTTTGGAAGTATTAAACGTTGGGCGCGAGGTGGGGATTGTCGTGCCGAGGAAGCAACCGCGATTCGAGGTGTCGGTGTAAGTTGGGCGAAATATTCGCGAATGAAAGGGAAACGAAACGTGCGTCCGTCCGAATGAGTCGGTCGAGCGACCGTAATATCGCGGTCGTTTACCAGACCGAGCACTTGTGTTCCGGGTTCATTTTCGAGCCGATGGGGCAGTTGAAGTCGGACGAGAACTCCTTCATGTTCGAAAACGGCCCGAGAACACGGAATTCACCGGGACTGTGGAATCCCGTCGTGATGCGAAGCTTAATCGCCTCTGGTCGGTACAAACTGCACCAAGTGTTCGCCGCGCTGATCCAGAACATCTGCTGCGGCGTGTACGGGAGTCCCGGAAGCTGCTTCTCCATTCCGTTCCTCTTGGCCCATTCGTTGTAGGCCAAATAAGCTTCCTTGATACCACCGTTGTCCGCGATGTTCTCACCTTGCGTGTTGATCCCGTTCAACTGCAAGGGCAAACATAGCAGTTACTTCGTAAATCCCGTCCATTTAACTTCTTCTCTACCCGGTGAAACAATATTTTGTCTATCTAATTATATACGATCGATCATGCATAATTATTAGGATGGTTCTAACATTTTTTTTTCATTTTAATTAATCAAATTTTAATTGATTTAAAACCTCCGAATACTAACTCTCGCTCTCGTCAAACGACTTTTTGCATTTTTGGTCCGCCATTTTGAATTTTCTACTTTTTAATACATATTCGTTATCAGCGGCCCAGAAAACCCCCAAATACCAAGTTCCACTCTCGGCAAACAACTTTGTGCATTTTTTGTCCGCCATATTGGAGCCGCCATTTTGAATTTTTAAATTTACAGTGTATACTCGTTATCAGCATTCCCGAAAACCACCAAGGACTAAGTCTCATCCTCATCAAACGGCGTTTTGCATTTTTTGTCGGCCATATTGGATCCGCCATTTTGAATTGTTGGATTTCGAGTGCATACTCGCTATCAGCATCCCCGAAAACCACCAAGGACTAAGTCTCATTCTTGTCAAACGGCGTTTTGCATTTTTGGTCCGCCATGTTGGATCCGCCATTTTGAATTGTTGAATTTTGAGTGTATACTCGTTATTAGCCACCCGGAAAGCCTCTAAATACCAACTCTCATTCTCAGCAATCGACTTTTTGCATTTTTGGTCCGCCATATTGGATCCGCCATTTTGAATTTTTTTATTTAGAGTGCATACTCGTTATCAGCATCCCCGAAAACCACCAAATACTAAGTCTCGTTCTCGTCAAACGGCTTTTTGCAACGTTGGTCGGCCATATTGGATCCGCCATTTTGAATTTGCCAATCTTGAGTCTATACTCGTTATCAGCAACCCCGAATACCAACTCTCACTCTCGTCAAACAATTTGTTGCATTTTTGGCCGGCCATATTGGATCCGCCATCTTGAATTTGCTAATTTTGCACAAAAAAAAAAAACCGAGTGCAAAGTTTCAAGTTGATTGTACGCGAAGAAAGATGTGCGCTGTAAAGGCTTAAGTTGAATTCAGCGACCTAGGACACAGGGTCATTATAGTCACGAAAAGTGTAAGCCCAGCCGAACACAACTGTGAGTCTGCTGTTTCCCAAGGTCAGTCCTCGGAGCATCGCTACAAGGCTTGGACCAACGCTCGCCCAATTTCCATGCCATTGCTTGCTGAACATCGTAAAAACTTATTAGCGAGACTCGGACTTAATTCTCGCTAATGGTTCTTTCCTTCGGCAACTAGGACGAAACCAAAGCGAAATACACTCACGTTGATGCCGACAGATTTCTCCGTGTAATTTCCGTATTGATCGATAATGCACTCTGCTTTCTCGAGATATTTTTCTTTGGTCTCCGGTGCCCACCAATCCACCAAGTTTCCATCCTTGTCGAACTGTCGTCCCTGATCATCGAATCCGTGAGTAATTTCGTGACCGATGACGAACCCGATCGCTCCGTAGTTCATGTATCGCGGACGATCGTTGTTGAAAAATGCGCCCTGCAATATTCCAGCTGGGAATTCTGTAACGATAAATCATAGCAGTTCACGAGTTGGCCATTGCCTTTGGAAAGCCGAAGAGAAACGGCAAGTGCTGTTGTTCGGTAACAGATTTCTCGACCCGGACGAAAGGGGGCAAAAAAGCGCGCGTAGACGTGCTCGACTTTCGAATCGTGGCTTCAAAAACTTTTGGAGAAAATTTTTTTTTTCAAAAAAAGACGATCGATGTGAAATCTGCTTACGAATGCTGTTCTCGATGGAGGAGTAGAACGCGTTGACAACAGCCGGACGACCATGGGTGATCCAATCGCTCTTGTTCACGGGTTTCCTCAGCTTCTCGAACGAGTACTCGGTCCCGAAGAGCGTCACGTTCAAAATCCCCTCGAGATAATTGTCGGACCGGATTTCCAGATTTTCATAAAACTCCTCGAGCTTCTTGTCGTCGAGAAGTTCGTCCGGATAAGCGATGTGACTGGACATAGACGAAGCTTTGTCCAAGGCGCTCATCCTCGTTTTCTCATCCATCCAATCCACCTGCAACATGGATTTTTACAGTCCTACGCTCATCAATCGTTACAGCCAACTTGGGGGCGGAAAAAGGGACGTTTTTCTGACTTGGGCGATTTTGTTTGAAATAGTAAAAATTGAAATTTTGTTATAGTTTCAGTGTAGGCAATAGAGCGGTGTACAGAGAAGGCTGACGCCAAATTTCAAGTAGATTGAGGTTCAGCAGAACTCGAGGTATCAAGTAGTTTCAGGAAAAACGCCTTTGAAGGTTTGAGCACAGTGAGGACTGTTTCGTTACCGCGTCGCTAAAATAGCTATATCTCTGGAAATAATGTCAATTTTGGAAAATCCTCTAAAGGATGTATTCTCAAAGGCCTATCTTCCACATATCTAGAACCAGAATACTAGACACTAGACGTTCAACGATCCTCTATCCTTCGCCAAGATAACGAAGCCTCTTCACCAACCGTTTCCAAAATTTTCGTGAACTCCGCCCTGATGTCGGCTACCATCTCCACAGCATTTTTCTTGGCATCCTCGTTGAAGTATTTCCTCACGTAGAGAGCACCGGTACTGATAGCGAGACTTCCGGACACGATGTCGACGCACTCCTTCCATCTAGCTTCTCGTTCCGTCTTGCCGCTCAGCTCGGTCGAGTATGCAAGCTGCCTCTTGCGAATGTCCTCGTTCAAGTAGCTAACCGACGCGCCGGCAGCTCGCCACATCACGTAGTTTGCCTGCACTTTTTTAGGAGTTACCCTCATCAGTTCCTCGAGGTCGGAGATGAAGCTGGGTACGTTCACGATCACGATCTCGTAGTCGTCGACCTGCTCGCTGGGTGCCAGCAGGGTATTGAAGTAGATCTTCCAGGGAACGCTCTTGTACGTCTTCGACAATTCGGCCACCGTCATCGGGTTGTACAGAAGCGTGGCGTTTCGCCGTTTCTCGTTGGGAAGCGAGATCTGCTCGTGACAATGAAAGACACGGATGAGAGTAGCAAAACAAAAAACCCCATCCAATTTTTTCTCCCCTCTCAAAAATTGAATTGAGCAGCAACAAAAATGTTTTACCAAAAACAGCAATTTTTTTGTAAACTTCAATCTGAAATTTTGTTGTCAATAGAAAGAAAATTTGTTAATTATTATCAACATTCGCTTTTCATCTCTACAACTCGAAAACTATCGGTCAGCCAGCGTTCGCTGTGAGGACCTTTTTTGTAGCAAACTCAATGCCCCACAAAAGCTGCCCACTCATTTTTTTGCACAAAAATGTGTTCAACGCCCAGAAATCGAGTTGGAACAGAAGAAAAAATTCCCTGTGTTATTTACATGAGAAATCGAATTTTTAAAAGAGTGAAGACTTTATATTACACTTTTAAAAAATCCATACTTTCTCAAAATCATATTTTCAGGTAGGAATAAGAAAAAAAAATCTCCTAATAATGACACACCCGAAGTGTCATACTTAGCATACACCTTGTGTAAATTCGACACATTTTTTGTGCTACTTTTTGGAGTGGCAACCCAACCACAGTGAGGAATTGATACTAAAAAAGTGCTATTTATACTGCTTAAAAAAATAATTACAAATTTAACTACTTTTCTTGTGTTGATTTGAGATTTGTGTCACATTTAGAAATTGTTACTTGAGTATAAAGTAACATTTTAGGGCGTTAAAAATGGAACAACACTACACAAAACTCTACACTCTACACTAAATACTCTACATACAATTTTAACACTTCACACATTTTTTGCTGCACATAGCTTCTGAACATTGGATATCTAATCGGATCTCTTTTCGCGGATTCTACTCACGTTCGCCAATTTGATTTCGAATTCCAATGATTCCTTCAATTCCGTCTCGGCGACGCTCCTCTTTGCTCCGAGGATCACAGCGATGTCGACCATGTAATGGTAATAAGACTTTACGATCTTGTCATCGAGCCCTTTGGACAGATATTCACGCGACAAGCCCAGCGAAGCTTGATCCAGCTGCAAAATTTCAACGAGACATCAACGTTGGTTTCGACCACATGATTCACGATGAAACTAGCTAATTTCATTGCTCGTGAACTTCGCATGCTCTACGTTCGAAAAGAGCATGTCAACTGCCAAACCATGTTCTTCTACTCACGTCCAGAACACGCTTCGTGCTGTTCTTCAGATCGATGCCGATGCTGAAATCGATAAAATAATCCACCGAATATCCAGCCTTCCTAAATCTGTAGACACTTTCCCTCCAGTCGAACTCGTTCTCCTTCCAGTTGTCGCCTTCGAGAACCGGCCAGCCCCCGAGGGTCTTGAGTATTCTGTGAAGCGGCTCCAGTCCCAGATCTTCGATGGCACCTGAAAACGATATTCGCACGTCACAACATCGCTGCTCCACGATCCAGCAGCAGCAGCAGCAGCAGCAGCAGACTTACTTTTGTTCATGCACGACTTGTACAAGTTCTTCGCCAGCCTGAAGGGTCTCGGTTCCTTGGGGTCGAGTTCCTCCTCGATGCTCTTCCTCAGCTGTTCCTGCAGCTTGTCGCTGATGATGCTGAAAGTGTTGACGCTCGTCTTGTCGTCGGGGATCGTAGTCGACGCGAGGAAGCCGCCGCACGCGAACTCGTAGAAGTCATCGCAGGGCTCCACGTCGGACCTCATGTTCTCCAACACCTTCGAGGCTGCGGGCAGCGTGAGAAAAGAGCGTCAGCGATCGGACACGCGCACCTCCGGGTATCGTATCGTACCAAGAAGAGTTTCTCACTGTACGAACCTGTATGGACGCAGCCAGGTGTCAGGCAAACGTTGATCCTCGCACCGCTGTTCACCGCTGTGATCGTCTTCGAGCGCGGATCCGACCCCAGAGCTGCCGTCGCTGCGAACATAGGAATTTCGTTGTTATCAGCATCGTTGTTGCGGCAATCGAACAATGTACGCAAAAAAGACAGCAAAACAATAAAAAGAAGTACAAAAATAACAAAAAAAAACAAAAGAAGATAATTCGTTCGACCCAGAACAGGTGGGACCAATACCTTCCCGATTTTTATTTTCGACAACGATCTTAACCACCCTCAGCCCTCCCCCCCTCTCCTCGCCCTCTGAAATTAATAACGCAGATATGGCATTTTTCTGACGATTATCTTTTGTTTTGATTTTGAGTCTTCAATCCGCAGAATTTTTCGAAAGAGACGCTTAGACTGCAGGAACACAACTATTGACAATCGTTATCATACAGAGCTCAGAGAGTAACGATTGAATCGACAATTTTCGTGAAGAGAAGCCATCAATTTGGGGGCAAAAAGTTGTTTTTATTAGGAACGAAAAAAAAACGAAAATCAAGTGAAATTGGAAGGATTTGGAAAATAGATTTTTTGTCAAAATTGTGCCTGCAAATGTCAGAGGAAGTCTCTAGAGGTGGAAGTCTCTATCGTGAAATTTCCACTTTCGATTTGCGGTAACTTCCCTCTAAACAAGAAAATAACAAAAAAAGGGAAAACAACGACAAAGAATACAAAGTAAAAAAAACAACAAAATTAACGATAAAAAATGGGAAAAAAGAAAACGAAAATAAAAAAATAGGAAAAACGACTAACAAAATTGAAAAAAAAAACAGGAGGAAAAAACAAAGGCAAAGAAATAAAAAATAAAAGGAAATAAAAACAAAAAAAGAACAACAAACAAATAGGAAAAAAAATAACAACAAAAAAAAGGAAAAGGAAGCAAACAAAAAAATTTCACAAAAACAACGGAGATAGCTGAAACAAAAGGAAACAAACAGCAAAAGATGGAGAAACGAGAAAAGAAAAAGACGAAAATAAAAAAAAGGAAAACCGACTAACAAAATTAAAAAAAAAAACAGGAGGAAAAAACAAAGGCAAAAAAATAAAAAATAAAGGGAAATAACAACAAAAAAAGAACAACAAACAAACAGGAAAAAAAACAAAAATTACAAAAAAAGGAAAAGGAAGCAAACAAAAAATTTCACAAAAACAACGGAGATAGCTGAAACAAAAGGAAAAAACAGCAAAAGATGGAGAAACGAGAAAAGAAAAGACGAAAATAAAAAATAAACGGGGACTTTCGAGGGGTTTTTTAGGTGCGCGAGGATCGGATGATCCTGAGGCGTCGGCGGTCACGCGGTAAACCGGTTTGGATGCGACGTAAGTCGTGTCTATCGGCGTTATTATCAGCGCCGCGTATTTTAAATTCTCATCTATCAGTCTCTCCTTCCCATCGAGAAAAACAAAGACGCGTAAAAAAGCTCTGAACAGAGACGGGCGATGATGGATTTGCGGACGCGGCGTTGATACGTGTTTCTACACATTTCGTCGTGAAAAATCGAGGATGACGAAGACTCGCGGAAGCGATCTTTCGCGCGCCGATTCTCGCGTCTGCGATCGTTCGTCCGCGCGGAAATCAAGGTTCGCGGGGGTGTTCTCTCGCGGATCTTGGAGCAACGGACGTGATGATAAAAGCCGGATACTCGGCTCGTCTAAAAATATGGCGATAGCGTACCTACGTCAAGAGGTCTTTTCAACTACGTCAGTATCGGGCGTCGATTCGTTCGAGCCTCCTTTTTCGCTCGCCCGACCGGATCTTCTTCAATGAAACGATAAACCACCCGTTAATTCTGATGCGAAACAGAACTACTCGGTTTGTAATTTAGAGATCACGAGCCGTTTTTCTATCGTCCGTTCGCGTCGATCGAGATTCTCGCTCCCTCTCTCTCTCTCTCTCTCTCGCTCCCTCTCTCTCTCGGTTCGTCTCGTTTTTCCACGCGTACGAGCGCGAAAATAGCAAACAACCGGAACAGGTGTGGCTATCGACGCTCCTCGGCGTCGAGCTAATAATGCAGTTTGTTCAACGATCTCTCCGTGACAAACACGTTTTAAGGATCGGCTGAAATTAGCCGGCTTTACGAACCAATTACGCGACGATGATCGCTGTGGGAATGAAAGAGGCGAAAAAGGCGAGCGAAGAGCCTTGAAATAGATTCAAGGTCTCGAAAAATCGAGAATCCCGCGGAGACCTTGGCGAAAGGACGCGACGCGAGCGTCTCGTTCGCACGGGACTCGTTGTCCTCAAAACCGTGCCAACAAAGGACCGGAAACCGCAAAAAAAAAAACTATAATTCGCTCATTCTTTTCATTTCTCACGAAAAACGGCAAAAATCGGTTGCCGATTTTTACCGATCTTTACAATTTTTTGCCATTTTCCCCCGATTTCTGCCTGTTTTTCAGATTCTAACGCATTTTTCAGTACTACCGATTTTTTCAGACTTCTACCGTTTTTCCGATTTTTGCCGATTTTCTCATATATTTGCCGATTTTCTCATATATTTGCCGATTTTTTCACATTTCTGCCGATTTTTTCAGATATTTGAATTTTTACCGATTTTTGCGGTGTTCCCCATTTTTTCCGATTTTTACCGATCTTTACAATTTTCAGCCGATTTTTGCCTGCTTTTTCAGATTCTAGCGAATTTTTCAGTACTACCGATTTTTACGGAATTCTACCGGTTTTCCGATTTTTGCCGATTTCCTCATATATTTGCCGATTTATTCAGATATTTGAATTATTAACGATTTTCACGGACTTTCCCCATTTTTTCCGATTTTTACCGATCTTTACAATTTTCTATCGATTTTTGTCTACCTTTTCAGATTCTAGCGCATTTTTCAGTACTACCGATTTTTACGGACCATTTTTCCGATTTTTTCATATATTTGCCGATTTTTTCATATAGGCCGATTTTTTCAGATACTTGAATGTTTACCGATTTTCGCGGTCTTTTGCCATTTTTCCGGGGTTTACCGATTTTTTGCATTTTTTCCGCTTCTCCCGGATTTTTGCCGATTTTTACCGATTTTTGCCGATATTTACCGATTTTTGCGATTTTTATCGATTTTTATCGATCGTCTCGCGCTTTCGGCAGATTCGGAACCGCCGTTTCGAAGAAATCGGTCATGTTGCGCCGTTGACTCGTGTCAATCGCCGATTCTCATTCCGCCGAGCAGTTGAATTATTGTTTACGATGATCCTTGCGTTATTATTGTTACGTAGCGAGAGACGCGAATTGCGCGGGACGGACGTAAATAATTATTATACACGACGCTCGGGATGCTTATTACAAATGTACGTCGGCATTTATCGAGTTAATCTTAATGGCGGATCTCTTCTCGTTCTACGCGACCGGGTTAGAAATTACATACGATCGTGAATCACTGACGACAGAAAACGTGAAACGATGCGAAATTAATTCCAACACGACCAAACGCATCGGCCTCAGAATCCTATTTCGATGGGAAACTACAACTCTTTCAATGATCCTCGTACATTTTCTGGCTCGATGACTCGCGAGATCCAACATTTCCGCCCTTTTTTTGCTTTCTCGCCAAAAAAATATATATATAAAACCACAAAGAAGTATATAAAAAATACAAAACTGTAAAAAATACATAAATAAGAACTACGTCTACTTTATAAAAATATATGAAACGTGAAAACATGTTTAAAAAATGTGTAAAATATAAAAATATTTGTACAAAAAATTTCAAAGCTTTTGCAAGCTGGTTTTATATCATGGAGTCCAATTTGATTTAGTAAAATCATCGATTTTCGCTTCTTCGAATTAACGTCGCCGTTGTTTACAATTTCCGCGTGGTTTTCGTTTTCCTCGCTGATCCTTCCAATTTTTTCATCATTGTTTCCTTGACATTTCCGCTCCGTTTCGTTTCCTGCACCCGACTGACTCGCGAAATCCAAACGACTCGATGTTCATCGTTGTCAACCAAACCAAAATTATCAACGACTCGCGAATTTCTTATCGTGTTTTTTAGAAAGCCGAAGCTGTTTTACGTAAGGCGAGACTATCTGCTCGTGTTTTTCGCATCCCAATGCTTCAAGGAAAACGAGCCCGAGACAATGAAAGGAAGTAGGTCCGAGAATCTCCGATGTTTTGCACCATCGTTAAATAAATTGCGAAAATGTCAAGGACTTCTCGTTTTTTTTTTGTCTCACTTCGCTTTTGAGCCGCAGATCAGCGACTAATCGTCCTACAGATTTTAGACCCATGCATCTTTGATCGAGGCTTGCGTGTCCTCCGGTAAAAATAGCATCGAGTCGCGGTAAAAACGTGAAGTTTCTCGCGAATTAAATGTTCCGAGAAGCTTGTTTTCGTAACGTGCGAGCGTCGTCAAACTGCTCTTTCCTTTACGTAATATTGACTTTCGTCATAGCAAAGTACAAGGATAAATCGAATCGAACGTGACCCGCTCGCTAAAAGTTGGCCTCATGTTCCGATATTTCCAGATTTCACCTGAAATGTCGCAGCGATGCGGATGAAATCCGTGACAGTTTTTTTTTTGACACCAACGATTTCGCACTTTTTTCGCCGCAAAAAACACCGAGGCACGCGCATTCCTTTCGTGTCAAACGATCCCACGTAATTGGCGTTCATTGCTCGAAAAACGCGAGTCAGTGACTCGAGTGGTTCTCGCATGCGGTAGGTATGAGTAACGAAGTGACCGTGTTCGGGAAAGCATTCTACAAGAGCATACGAGCCACTCTTCCTCAATCCCGATGTGTCTGCCGATTCTGAAAAAATCCACACTTTTCTATTTGTTAGATGTACTCTCTCCGATTTTTTCCGCATTTTTTGGAGCTCTCACGCCGTATAAATGCATCGGACAATTTTTCCCCAAAAATTGTAGGTTTTTTGCTAAACTTTGAAAAAAATTTAATCAAAATACAAATCTGGGGGGTACTTCCGAATAGCCCGTACCTCCGAATAATCTAAAGTTTCGTACACACGTGAATTTCAACGCGCTGAGAACGAATATGATAGCAAAATACCCGCAAATTGCATTTTCAAGGTCAAATCTGGAAAAATGATTTTTTAAAAGGTTTTACACGTTTATTGTGATAAATATTGATTCTAGAGGAAAATAGTTACAACAAAAGTTGTAGCCCGTAAAAATATTGACATTTTTTGTTTGATGCAATGTTTATGTAGAGCCAGTCGTTTGTGAGAAAAATGCGATAATGCTCAAAGATGTGCATATATCGTCGGCAATAAGAATTTCGGGCATTTCTCGAAAATGCACGAGTGGGTTGGGTTGGATTGAGTTGGGCTAAATTGTCGTCCCGCCAAAAACAGCTAAATTTAAAAACACAGAAATATACAAAAATTTAAAAACACAGAAAAATACAAAAAAAAATATTAAAAACCCAGAAAAATACAACAAAAACACATGCACTTTTAGACTCAGCTCCAACCTTCCCGTGGTAAAGTGCGTAAGTAGATTTTAATATCGAAACTAATGGAGTTTAGCAGAATATACCTATTTCGGAGCATTATCGCTTTTTTCTCACAAACGACTGGCTCTAAATGAAAATCGTATGAAACAAAAAATGTCAACATTTTTATGGCCTACAACTTTTGTTCGAACTATTTTTCGCTAGAATCAATATTTATCACAATAAACGTGAAGAACTTTTTTCAAAATTCATTTTTCTTGCTAGATTTGACCTTGATAATGAAATTTGCGGGTATTTTACCTATCATGTTCGTTCTCAGAGCGTTGTTACGTTAGAGCGTAAACCCCTAACAAAAAAAGCTGACCGGAATTTTTTTAGTTTCAGAGCAAAAATTTCGACGTATCGACTGGACAATGATGGTTGTGGGCTGATCTAACGCCTCACAGGTCTTTCTTACGGCACGTGCGGGGGCGACGCGCCGTACATTTCTAACAATAAGTAATAATAATGTTACATTGTACGCAGTTAGGTACAGCTGCTACGATCTTCCGTGCCGCTCATAACGAACCGTCAATATTTCCCGTTTCATTTTACGACGACGAAGCGCTCGAATACGTTAATTTACGCCGTGCAATCCGCGTGTAATTACCGGTAGTAAACAAATGAATAAGTACGCAATTACGAACAGGCACGAGCCATTTTATTTTATGCCAGCCAACTCGCTACCAAAATTAGCAATCTTAACGGTAAATCTCAATTTTCCGAAATTTACTCCCCCAAAAATTACCCTTCTTTCTCGCAGCAACGCGATTTCTCGTTGCCTCGTTTTACCCAACCATCTAAAAAATTCCAAACGAGAACTAATATATTATATATACCCACCTGAAAGTATGCTATTTCAGATTTATGAAACGATTTTTTTTATTTTTTTTTCGTTGAAAATTGAAGTCTCTGCATGGCTTTTCATGAAAAAAGTCATATTTTACGAATTTTTTTTCGACTTTTCTTTTTTGGTATTAAAAATTACACGACTTGAAAATAACTGACATGGCCTTACGCGTAAAGGTTGACGTTACGTTGTAGTATTTTGATATAATTTTTTTTTCAATTTTTTAGTTATTTATCACTTTCCAAAGTGAGTGGGGATGATGACACCCCATGTGACCATCACGTCAGAATCCGGAGGTGTGACCATTAAGGGTTAATTGGTGATGCAAAATGGTTTTTTTGAACAGCAGAAATCAGAGGAGAGGAGCAGACAGAGGAGGGGTTCCGAAAGTTAGGATCCCCTAGACGCGATTAGGCACGACTAAGCTACCGATTCTATTTGTAGTTATCCATTTTGCACATGCCTACATGGTTTTGGTAACTGGCTCTCGCACCACGACGGTCACGTGCCTCTAGGCCTCACATCGAGGTACTGTTTTTGGCCGCGTTATTGACTCGCGCAATTCGTACTTACAGGCAGTGTCATGGATGTCACATGGTCCCGTGGCAGTTGCGACGACCGCGAGGCCGACGGCGAGGGCGACGCAGAGAAGGACACCGGTCACGGCGACGATCGTGAGACCTCGCTCCATTGCCGATCGTCTTTTCCACCATGTTGGATTTCTGAAATGAAACGACAGAGAAACGATCAGTTACGAGTCTCGCACCCCGCGAGTAAAGTGCGAGGATTAGTTCCGTCGCCTCGCGAACTCTGATCCTTGACGTGCCGCGACGTTGGTACCGGCGACCAATCGATATATCGGTATATCGGTTGTGCATCGTGCTCCGTAAAGTGCGTACGCGCGCCGTCCTCGTAGCGAAGACCGTAAATTATCAAGGTCGGTGGTAAAACCGTCGCACCCAGACGGATTCTCGAAGGCATCGGCTGACGGATCGATGATTAAAACGACCAGATAAAACGAGTTTTACAGCGCAGATGAATAAACAAATGAACGACGCCGACTGCATTGGCGGGATCCTTTGAATCCATGGCCAATATTGCGAATAGCAAAGGATAACACTAGTCTAATGATGATAATCAGCGTCAAATATTTCCATACAACTTGACACTTTTCTGTCAACCAAAAAATCAATCATTTAATTGTGGCTTTCTGAATATTTATACCGAACCCATTTCGACGCTTGTTTCCGTGAAAATGTAGGTTCTACTGTTTTCAGAAACTTGGTGGAAAATGGCGAAAAAGAAATCCCGAACAGACGATTACAGTAGTAAGGAAAAGTTTCGGTAGCGACGAAGAAGGCCCCTGAAATACGTTTCGGTAGCCTTGCGCGGGGGCCTTCTGATGCGTCGCAACGTTCCGGGGCTACTAATTCGTTGAGAAGAGCAATAATAAAAACACGCAGTTTTCCACGTTGCTCGAGGTACTCCGAATTCACTCCCCGTCACCTCGCGCGATGGCTATCGAAGCTAGGTACGTGATTCGCCTCGTCGACGGATTTTACAAAACGACGACATTAAATCCCACGAGATGAGAAAATAAATAGTATTACACGTATTTTTCCACGTACTAATATTCGCAAAATTTGTCCAATTTTCTATTTCCATTTGTCCATTCCTCGTCGTTTATTTATTTGTATATATAAATATATATATATTTTTTTTTTGGGATGCATTTTTTTGTTGGGGATGCATTTTATTTTTTTGTGCTTTTTGTTTTCTAGAGTTTATTATTATCCCTTCGGAATAACTAATTTTCGTTATTCTCGAATTCCTTGTTGGAGGAAAAATTTTGTCGATAGTCGGGGCAGAAATGGTACGGTTTGGCGAGGAATAAAAGGAGGATTTCCGATGGTAACGGATCTAACGGTACGATATTCGAGCGACGCAATGCAATTCTACGAGTCTAGCCAGAGCTAGCAGGTCGATAATAATTTGAGCCCGAGTGCCGCGCCGGTCAACTTTCTAATACGAGATCCGAGAGGTGGAAGCTGCGCGAGGTCAATAGACTCTCTCTCGCGGAAGATTGTCACTACGAAACGTGATTCGAGCCGTACGAAAATTCGACGAACGAAAAGCTCGTCGCTCGCGAAACCGAACTTTGATCGAATTCGCGACCCGATCATGCGACCGCGACAACACCTCCGTCACATACGTGACGATTGATCTCGTTTGATTGAAACTGCAATCCACTCTACTAAAATAAATAAATAAATAAATACATAAATAAATACACAAATAAATAAATAAATAAATAAATAAATAAATACATAAATAAATAAATAGATAAATAAATACATAAATAAATATATAAATTAATACATAAATAAATACATAAAGAAATACATAAATAAATACATAAATAAATACATAAATAAATGCATAAATAAATACATAAATAAATACATAAATAAATACATAAATAAATACATAAATAAATATATAAATAAATACATAAATAAATACATAAATAAATAAATAAATGAATGGATAAATAAATAAATGAAGGAATGGATAAATAAATAAATGAAGGGAAGCAATGAAGATTGAAAAAACACTGGATTTTTTTGTCAAAATTATTTGCAGCGACTCTGCGGAGTGATTATAAGACGGAGAGCAGAAAGAGAAATTGTAAGAAAAAATTCGATCGTCACGGCTGATTGCTGCGTTTCGAAAGTCTCGCACGAGCGCGCGTAACAGCATCAATAAAATAATCGGTATCGAATTTTGTCCAAGGAGTGAAGTGCAATTGTACCGTGAAGGACGAAGTCGCCTGTACGTGTTTCACAAATTTGCGACTAGAAAATATCAATGAAGATAAAGGCATCGGAGCGGTTTGGCAATGCTCGGCGAGAGGAGAAAAAAGCGAAGGTGGAGAAAAAAACGCGTTTCGCAAGAACTCGGCGCGATTAGGCGAGTGGCAACGCGAAAGTCCTTATCTCGAATCGTTTCACCTTATTTTTTCCCCTTTTATCGAGGGGAAAGTCGTTCGCGCGATTTTGAGGTACTTATTCGGCGGGGTCGACGCGGGATATCGAAATTGGGCGGTGATCGAACAAATTTGTCGCCCGAACACCCAGGGAATCAGCGATCGAAGATTCAATCCCATCGACCTTCGTAGCGCGCGCGGAAACGGTCCTACAGGGTGACTGCGCTAAGCTCCCGCTCGATTTTCTCGCGCGGCGACGAGATTTCGGGAAAACTTTTCGGACGAAAAACGTGCACCGCGGAACGTTGAGTACAGCGAAGAAGCTAGATTCGCGCCGCATAGGTTTCCGAACGAGAAAACGCCGAGTCTGTAATAAAAAATCAGCATTTGGCAACGTTTTTCGGAAAAATAACGACGATGGAGAAAAACGCGCGGGACAAAATTTGGGCGTCAAAACGAGTACGTCAACGTCCAAAAAGAAGATTTCGCCTGCCACGAATTTTACGCGAGATATTGAGGCATTTACAGCTTTTTTTTGATAAACGAACGAGTAATTCGGCGTTTTTAGCGAGGAAAAAAATCAGAGGCGTATATTTCAGCCTGGTTTCGGATTGGCCTTTCGAAAAGGCATGTTTTTTGTAGGAAGAGTTTTTTCGCAGCTGCCATCCCTGCGGAGATAAGGGCAGGCGACGACCTCGCGACGTCACCCTGTAGGCGTATCTTCGATAACAACGTCATTCCTTATCTGTCTAAAGGTTGCGTTAAATGGGTCTCGGGCAAAATTCGCGTGTATCGCATCTCGGCAACGAGCTAACCTTTGGCTCGCAATTAGCGCGAAATTATTGCCAAACAAATTGTTGACGACGAAAGACGCGTCGTAATAAAATTCGAATTGCCGATAGTGGTTGTTCAACGATGCTTCTTCGTAGTTAAATAAACTCGGACCTCCCGAAATCTCAAACGACGCTAGTTTATATCGAGCGCCATTCGAAAGCATCGCGCATTTTTACGCGGCAACTTCAAACGTCGTAAAACATCGAGCATCTTCGGCAATTTGATCTTCGAGTGGGCGGATCAATCGCGTGATCATTTCCGCCCTCGACTTTCATTATGCCGATACGTATGTCTGAAATAGAAAAAAACTGCGATTGAAACGTTCCATTCACCCAAATTTCGCCTCGCTCGCGTGTGAGCCGCAATATCTCAGAAACTATCAAGTTTGGAGAGTTTATCTTCGAAGCTTTTTTGTAGAAAATTTAACGATCTATCAAAAAGTAAGAGACCATTTTTGACGTAGAATCAACCGTGGCGAAGCTATGAGAAGGAAACCGCGAGAAAACGTGTCGCGGCGCCGTTGAGAGGCTAATATCTCGAAAACTATTGGTCGTAGAGACTTTTACTAAATAATTATTTATGTAGACAATTTTATGTTCTATCGAATAAGTTCAGAGCATTTTTGACGCAACTCCAGCGGTTTGGATGCTATGCAGGAAAAACTGCAACGAATTCATTTTCTGGTCGCTGCCGAGATGCGTTTGATGATCTATAGATCGAAAACTATCGATCACAGAGATTTATTTTATATAAACTGTTTTGTAGAAAATTTAACTATCTTCAAAAAAGTAAGAGAGTATTTTTGACGTAAGATCGACGGTGTCGATGCTATGAGAACGAAACCGCGAGAAGACATTTTCTGCTCGATGTTGAGGCGGCGTAGAGAGGCTAATATTTCGCAAACTATTGGTCGTACAGTCTTTTAGTAGAGGACAATTTATGTGGACAATTTTATGTTCTATCGAATAGATTAAGAGTATTTTTGACGCAGCTCCAGCGGTTTGGAAGTTATGCAGGAAAAACTGCAACGAATGCATTTTCTGGTCGCTGCCGAGATGCGTTCGATGATCTATAGATCGAAAACTATCGATCGTACAGCTTTTTTTATAAAAGCATTTTTGTAGAGAATTGAATATTCTACAAAAAAGTTCCCGAGTACTTTCGTGTATCATCAAGCGTTTTCTTAATATATTAATCCTGGTCCGTCGGTAATGCGACAAATCGAACGGATCTCGCGATAAATGACGGGCTAATTATTTTCCGCGACAAACCAGTACGAGCAGGAGCATGTAATTGTACGAGTCTGGCGCTCATACGAATGAGAAAGTGATGGAGAACGGCGCGATTTTTCTTCGAATCTTCGTTTTCGTTTATTGTCGTCGAGAAGCAGCGACTTTTTCGTCGCACTCGTCGTGCAGCGATCGTCGCGACGGTGAAAGTTGACGGATAGGAGGAAGTAATTTTCCGCGACTCGATTCGTCGTGGCGTCGACTGCAAAGGAAACGCGAGCTTAGAACTGGACAGTAATATTTGATTAACCGGACAAATTCATCGCGACAGCGCTAATCGAGCATCAGGTTTCACCGCCGAGAATTTCCTCCCCAAGAAACGCGACAGGAAAAATAAGCGGAACGCGTCCAATCGGGAAATAATTGCATCCGTCGCCGGAGAACGTAATATTAAAAACGCTTACGAAGATGCCGAGAAAAATCCTCGCCGCGACGGTTAACTTTCACGAGTAACAATTCGCGGCGCACTTCGCATTTGCGAATCCGTCCCGCGAGAAAAACGCGAAAAATAAAATCGGCGAGCAGAATGCGGAAACACGTATAGTAAAATATTATACAGTAAGTAAATTTGACTTGGCTCAAGTGAATTGTGCTGAAAGAGTATTTTGTTGCCCTGAGAATGAAGAATATCTCGCGCGGAGAAAATATGCTCTTCGCTTGAGCAAATTTTTATTTGCGCGAGGAAGACACTTTTCGAAATTAACTTCTCTCGGGAGGATCGAGTCTCGGTCTGGAAAAATGTTGATTCGATTCCAGCAAATATTTTCTTGATGGAAAACGAGCTATTTTGTTATAAAAACTCGAAGGAAAATATTTTTCAACTTTTGACTCGAGCATCGAACCTTACATTTCACTCTCCTCCCAGATGCATCTCGACACGGGGGTAGCTACGAATTTTACTGATTCCGACCCCGAGTGGCTTCGCACCCGGAACGCTCGCTTCCGCTACCTATCAATCGCGATTTACGCAAACGCTTAGTCCTCTCGGCTGTCGCACGCGTATCTCTTCGGGACAATAAAGCAGGTAAAATTGGTTCTATGAACTTTTTTTCTTCCACTGAAGTAATCGTCAAGCTATAGCTGAGATAGAAAAACGAAAATACCGAAAATACGTAGTGACTATTCCATTCAGCAATAACGGTAAATGAGAGTATCTATATCGAATTCCGAAGACCCTTCTCAAGCGAATAACAATATTGACAAGTGAAAATGATATACCTACGCAGAGGTGCGCGACAACGAGAATATTATGGGCTCAATAACATGTCGTTATCATTATTATTATTTTCGTTAGTCCTTCGTACGATTTTCTTCTACGAAAAGTCTAGAAGAACTTCTTCTAAGAACGATATAATATGTTTAAATAACATGATATTTTCTCGTCGCGAGAAAACCTGGCCCATCAAGATAAGCTCTTTCCCTCTCTTGTCCACTATTGTATTTGCTTATCTCAAGAAAATTATTAACTCTCAGCTATTGGATCGTGGATTTTCTACCCGCGAATACTTACATGTTTAGACTCAAGATAACATTCTCTCGTTAGAGTTTCTTACGATTAGAGTTTCTCTTTCTCATTCCAAGCTCGTACTTTTCACCGCATCAGAATCATTTATCTCGAGAGAAGAGAATCTATTCTCGTGTCCCTTGCATGTCCCTTCAGACCATCATTCTCCGAGTACAATAAAACACTTATTCATTTTTACAAATATTTTCTTGGCACCGGTAGATAAGATCCAAGAGACATTCAATTTTCTTGGCACTAACACAGTTTTTTTCACTGTAGGCGACAGAGCAACGAGTGCGAGAGGTCGAAAATAAACAAATGGCGACCAGAATCGGATGGAAGAAAATCTTTTCGTGCGCGTAAAAAACTGAGTCGAGGGAAGTGAAAATTTTCCCGAATTTTCTCGAAGGTCTTCCTATGATACGACGAATAACGAGAATAACGTTACTCGCGACGCCGAGGCGTTATCGCGATTCGCGTCCGTCGCATCGTAACGAGCAAGTTCTAGTTTCATCGTCAGCCTCGAAAGTTTTCGGTACGCGTGACAGGTAAGGAGGAAGTTGGAAACTACGTAGCGAACTTTTCCAAGTCCCTCAGAACCTCACCGAGATATTTGGCCGATTTTCATTTGTTTTTCGCGATTCGACAAAAAGATAAATAAACGAACAAGGAACATTTTTGTTGTTGTTTTTTTTCACTCGAGTGGCAAATTTTCCGCCGTTCTTTTGTCTTTTTTGTTTGAATTCTGGTCTGTTTAGCTGTGGCTGCGCGGTTTAATGAGACGGATTGTGATGCAAAGTACGGGGAGAACGCGCGCGAATCAACGTCTCGTATTGTTTTATTTCGAACGAATTCAATTGAATCGAATGCGTTATCGATCCGAGAGTCGAGAGCGCGCTGTTATGTCATAAGTGAGTCGGGACAGATCAAATAATTCAATGTCAATGCATTTATTGCAAATTTTTCGCGGACAGCAACGCGACGCGGCGACAAGCGAGCACTCGAAACAACGACCTTGCCGCGCGATAAACCTCGAAATAAAATAAAACTTTTATTTTATTTATTTTCTTATCATCAAAAATAAATTCCCGAAGCTGAAAAAAAAATCAGTCTCCTTTTTTTCACGCTTCTATTTTTTATTTTTTATTTTTTTGCCAACTCGTTTCGCTGACCTTGTTTATACACGTTTACGATGCGGATTATTCGCACAATGGAAAGTAAGGCGTCGGAGGAACAAAAAAATTGCAGACGCGTAGGTTTCATGTTTGGTATAGCGTCGAGCCAAAATTGTCACGAGGTTGACGATTCGATTGGCCTGCGAATTTATTCCAAGGTGACAAAAATTGCAAAATTTCTTTAATTTCCACCAAGTTATCGCGCAGTCGAACGTTGTTAACTAATACTGAAATAATCCGATTCCAGTCGCTATTCCACGATCACTGATTCCGTTGAAACGGGCTGCGGAGCCGAATTTTCTCAATATCTCAAAAACGGTCAGCTTTTTCGCAAAAATGTTGGGAAGCAAATTTGTAGCTGAGACAATTTCCAATAAAAATGTTCTCTTGAGTTTTTGTGCTACGATTAACCGTTCGACAGTTACAGCGGCGTCAATAATAACGCGCGTGGTTACGGACTTCTCATGGTCACGTGGTACATATACAGAGAATGCACATCAGTGTCATGTATGGTAGTACGATAGTCGCGTTTTTTCTTTGACGCGCCCTAACTCGTCAACGGCTGCTCCTATGAAAAAAATGAATAGAATCATTTTTGTAGCAAATCGTCTCAGCAATCTATTTGCTTCCCAGCGTTTTCGTCGAAAATCGAACCGTTCGCGAGATACGTGCCGAAACATGGTTTCCGCGACTTTCGGCTTTCTAATTTCGAATATAAAATTCTAACACAAATCAGTTTTTCATAGAAATGTAGAACGTTTCATAGAACGTGTGAAAAGAGTCAATTTCAATTGCATTTATCTCACTTTGGTGGGGTCGATCATCTTCAAATTTCAACATCTCGTGTTATTACACATTTCATTACTCGTTCTCCAATTTTTTCAAATTTCGTCGAAAAATTCGAATATTACAATCGCGAACTGAGGATTCGAACTCCGAGTAGTGAAAAAAGGTCAGTTCGAAAAAAACAAACGTGGTGGAAGAATTCGTTCGACTTTGTTTTTTGTATTCGACGAAGCCGAAATTGTTGACCGTCGGTCGTCAAGGTTGGGATTCGTCGAGGCAGGTTAGAAGAGATCGAGACCGGTTCGCCGATACATCGGGGTGAGTCTGACTCGGAGTTACGTGGTATGAGAATAATAATCTCCTCTGGAATGGCCTTTTTTTCGTGGAGCTTCGTCACCATCGCGCAGCATTCTTCTCGAACTACGTTTCTCCCGTGTGATATTTTTCCCAAACAATTCGTTTCCAGTTAACAATCTGGAATTTCTCCCAATTACGATACCATTTTCCCACAAGGATCTGGTCGACGAGTATTTTTCGTTTTTTATCAACACAGCAAATTATGCAACAAAATTGCGAAACAAATCTATATAATTGTATAGAATTGCCGATAATTATATTCAAAGTATGTATACATTTTATGTAATTATGGATAAATTGTTTGGAAATTTTTTTTTCTCGGGAATCGCGAGTCGACGAGCAAAACGAGCGAGACGGGTGATTGAAAATGATTAATTGTAAGATGGATGAAATTGTTGTTGGGAGATCGGATAAGACGCACGGGAACGGACGACGAGACACGTGTAGTCGAACGTGCTGCAGTACAGATATAGTGAAGATGTATCTGCGCTTCAATTTTCAAGATAAACGTGATTACACGTTCGACGTCCATAAAATCTTATGCTTTGCAGCGGGGAGACGAACCAACGGAGTTCAAATACGCCGTTGCCAGTTAGCATTCTGTTAGAATCGATGGAAAAGAAAAAAAAAACAAAAAAAAAAACGGAAAATAAAAACATTTCCAACAGAATTACGAAGATTGTATGCTCGTAATTCCTAATCCTCTCCTGACTCGAAGTACGAATGGATGTTCGGGATTTAGATTTACAATTTTACGAAGAAGAAATGTGACAACGCAGAAGAATGTACAAACAAAAAATGTGATAGCACAGAAAAGTGTGCAAACAAAAAATGTGATGGCACAGAAAAGTGTGCGTACAAAAAAACGTGATGACACAGAAAAGTGTGCAAACAAAAAATGTGATGGCACAGAAAAGTGTGCAAACAAAAATGTGATAGCACAGAAAAGTGTGCGTACAAAAAAACGTGATGACACAGAAAAGTGTGCAACAAAAAATGTGATGGCACAAAAAAGTGTGCAAATAAAAAATACGACAAGGCAGAAAAATGTGCAAACAAAAAATGTGACAGTGCAGAAAAATATGCTAACGAAAAAGTGTGACAACGCAATAAAATGTGCACAAAATGTGACAACACAGACAAACGTGCAAACAAAAAATGTGACAAGACAGAAAAATGTGCAGACAAAAAGTTGTGACAATACAGAAAAATGTGCATACATAAAAATGTGACATCGCAGAATAATGTGCAAACAAAAAAATGTGACAACGCAGAAAAATGTGCAAAAAAATGTGACAAGGCAGAAAAATGTGCATACAAAAAAGATGTGACAACGCAGAAAATTGTGCGAACAAAAAAATGTGACAACGCAGAAAAATGTGCAAAAAAAATGTGCATACATAAAAATGTGACATCGCAGAAAAATGTGCAGACATAAAAATGTGACAACGCAGAAAAATGTGCAAAAAAAATGTGACGACGCAGAAAAATGTGCAAACAAAAAAAATGTGACAAGGTAGAAAATTGTGCATACATAAAAATGTGACGACGCAGAAAAATGTGCAAACAAAAAGATGTGACAATGCAGAAAAGAGTGCAAAAAAATGTGATGACGCAGAAAAATGTAAGAAAAAATATGAGATTTATCGATTCGCGAAGAAAATCTTGTCGCTGTAAGGTAATAAAGAAGTCGGAGGGAGCAAAAAATCAGGTATCTTTTCTTCTTTTGTTTTTGAATAAATGCATCGTTTTTTATCGGTTCTTGGAATTCTCGAAGAGCAAATGTGTCGAGCTTTTTTTCTCACGGAGTTTCGTCACACGTTAGAGAATCCGATTTCGCGACGCGCGAAGGCTTTTATCCCGAATCGGTCCGTAACCTAACCTAAAAAAAATACTTTTACAGCTCGATTGATCGTAACAGGCGTGCAGCCGCGCTCGGGAGGAAAAATCAACAATTCTATGGAACCTTTCGAGTTCGATCGCTGGAAAAGCCGCGGAAAAATACGACGTTTATCGTCAATTCTCACGATGAGGATGTCTCGAAAGTTTTTCCACGCGAGCTGGCGCCACCGCCGTTCTCGCGAGTGGTGAAACGCGGTGCGATAAATGTCATCGCATAATACCAATTGACAAACTCTTTTCTAACGTGCAATTCTGGTAAACCGCAAGCGGCAAACGAGAAGCGTGGCGCATAGAATAATACGAAGCAACGAACAACGGTTATTCAACGTTTGAAGAGAGTTCGTTGAGCGCGTAAACAAACAACTCTAATAGCCTTAAGAACGTTGCGGAGGGATAGTTTTGAGCAAAAATTTGGAATACTGTAATTAAAAAATATTTTCAATCGAAAGATCAAAAATTATCATGCAAATGAGATGATTTTATATTTTTTGTCTATTTTTTTAAATTTCTAAAAAAAAACCATTAAATCATTATTAAAAATACTTTTACAATAGACCAAAAAATAGTAATTAGCACTGGCTCGCTACCAGCTTCGTCTTAAAAATTGTAGAATGAACGAAAGTTTGAAATAAAAAATCACCAAAAAAATCGAAGGGTACAGACAGTTTCAAAAATAAAATTGGAACTTACAAACTCAAAAATGGCACACGAAAATGCTGTGAATAATTTTTTTGTATTTTTTTCTAAAAGGTGCGTGAGTAAACGAAAATTTCGATAACAAGAGTTTAAAATTTGGACCTTTTTTGAAAAAGTTATGAGCAAAAAACCGAAAAAAAGCGTCTTTTGAATTGGTGGTGGAAAAAATTTCAAACCTCACCAGAATACAGTTTTCGGATGGAAACTCGAAAATATCAAGAAACGAAGGAATTCAAAAATTCGAATTATTTAAACCGAGCGATTTGGCGTGGAATGCCCCGTATATTTATGTAGATATATGTTTCCAGGTCTGGTTGTAATTACGATGAAATTAGAAGGGACAGAAATAGCGATAAAATATCGAAGGTAATGGAAAATAAATAGCTTAATGAAAAAGTCATCAAGAAAATGAGGAAATTCGAGGATTTTTCGTCCATTGAGTCAAAAACGATTGGAAAACGTGCACGCAGGTCGAGTTTGCGTGGCGTATGTGCGCGTTCCTCGGAGCGGAACAAGAGTGGTAAATAAATAGGGAGCGTGTCGAAAGGTGATTTTAACGGTAAATTTCACCGAGCAAAGGTACGACGGGACGTTCTTTGTAAGCGATTAGCAGCGAGAGATGCGTCCAGCTGATACGTGATTTACAACAACGTCGAGCATCGCCGAACTACGGAAACGTGAAATTCGTATTCTCGCGATTTGGTTTTCTACCGCCGTACCGATTTCGTTTTCGAGATTAACCCTCCGAGTACACGACAGTAGTTCGACCACTCGGGGTCAATTTGACCCTACCCAAATTTCGTCCGCAACTTCGGATCTACCGAAACTGTTCGCTTCAAAAAATGTCTACGCATATTTGGAACAACGTTAAACTACTTTCCGAGTACTGGAAGCATCTGGGAAATCTTCCAGGGTGGGGAAAAAAAATTTACTTTTTTTTCAAACGCCTGGTTCCTATTTTCGCTGCACGGGTCAGAATGACCCGTTGCACAGTGGAATGGTTAAGTAGCGATTCTCAAAGGTCGATGGAAACTCACTTGATAACCGTTTGCTTCATACTGTTGGTCATTATGTCGTGGCACTAGCACATAACACGGCACAGGAATTTTCTGCCTTTCCGTCGGTTTTCCAATTTTTGTTGTTTTTTTTTTTTTTTTTTTTTTTTGGTTCGTCGGCTTTTTATTTTCGCGAATCGCGAATCTCCCTCCGGGTTCTACGGATTTTTACCAACGGCTCGCCGCGTCGTCGAACTTTCTTTTCTCGTTTCTAGTCTCGTTTCCAGTTCCCGCGGTCGTCCGAACGGATCGGATTTGACTCTGACTGCCGGACTGGCCCACCGCGCGCGCTACCACCTTCTATATAAACGTTCTCCCTCTCCCTCTCGCTCTCTCTCTCTTCCGTCGCTCGATCTCCTTCGCGTACGGTCTCTCCGTCACCATCGGTCGCGCGAGAGCTGTTGTAATCGCGCGCCGCGAGAACCGTGTCGAATGATAAGAGACGCGCGGATCTCGGAGTTCCTCTTCCGCTACACGAGTACGGCGTATGATTTACGCGGGGGCGAATTTCGAATTTTTTTTTTCGCGTTAGTAGTTTTTTTAGTTCGCTAAAAATAGTAACTAAGAAGCGAAAAACAGGCTACGAAATAAATCTATGAAATTGCGAGATAAGCATACTTTTCTTCCCGTGGGCAGAAAAGCATCGTTTTCTTCCCGTGGGCAGAAAAGCATCGTTCTCTTCCCGCGAGCAGAAAAGCATCCTTTTTTTCCCGTGGGCAGAAAGCATCGTTTTCTTCCCGTGAGCAGAAAGCATCCTTTTCTTCCCGTGGGCAGAAAAGCATCCTTTTCTTTCCGTGAGCAGAAAAGCATCCTTTTCTTCCCGCGGGGAGAAAAGCATCCTTTTCTTCCCATGGGCAGAAAGCATCGTTTTCTTCCCGTGGGCAGAAAAGCATCCTTTTCTTCCCGTGAGCAGAAAAGCATCCTTTTCTTCCCGCGGGCAGAAAAGCATCCTTTTCTTCCCATGGGCAGAAAGCATCGTTTTCGTCCCGTGGGCAGAACGCATCGTTTTCTTCCCGCGGGCAGAAAAGCATCGTTTTCTACCCACGAGCAGAAAAGTATTGTTTTTTTCCCGCGAGCAGAAAAATATCGTTTTATATTGATAAAAAAAAAAAAACGGTCACTAGGAGCCAATAAATTTTTTGGTTTTGGTTGACTTCCCCCTTTCCGTAAATATAAATATAAGCTAGTTTAGAGGAGAAGGGCTCTAATTAGTAACATTATAACTTCAAATCTCCTACGAAAGTAAAACTCAAAGAATAAAAAGAAAAATAAAAAAAAAATTTATTGGCTCCTAGTAACCGTTTTTTTTCATCAATATAATACATTCAGAGGAGCGGTTTATATATTGAAATATCGTTTTCTTTCCACGAACAGAAAAGCATCGTTTTCTTCCCGTGGGCAGAAAGCATCCTTTCCTTCCCGTGGGCAGAAAGCACCGTTTTCTTCCCGCGAGCAGAAAAGCATCGTTTTCTTCCCGCGAGCTGAAAAGCATCCTTTTCTTCCCGCGAGCTGAAAAGCATCCTTTTCTTCCCAAGGGCAGAAGATTTTTATTGTTTTCTTTCCGTGGGCAGAAAATGATAGTTTTTCTCCCGCAAAATGAAATTGCAGCCCTGTTTTCGATCCTGTCAGAGTATCTTTCGTTTATTTCAAACCTTTACAGTTGTCACTTCAAGCATCAACTGAATTGACAGATAAATTCTATCGGCGTTAAAACTCGGACTTCTAATGCGGATTATAGGAACAATATGATGTGCGACGCGTGATGAAACACGATTGCAGTGGTAAATTCGCCCTCGTCTGAAATCGTCTTTTTCATCCCTAGTCACACAATATACTATCACATTCGGGACATAAAAGGCAGATAGCGTTATTCTGAAAAAAAAAAAAAAGGAACGGAAGGGACGAAATTTGGCGACTGTACCTTACTCTTCTTACAGTGACTCATAGTCGTATCTCGAAGAGACTACCGACAAGAGTCTTCATTAACGTAGAATTTTTTCTTAGACTCGTCCTCGACATCGTTGACTGTTAAACCCTTCCGGTCACCAATTTTTTCAGCCTTCGTGTAATTTATGATAAACGAAACGCAACTTTAACTTACACGAACGGAGAGAACGGATTGTGACGTGGTAACAAACGTGATTTGGTTATACTGCACTTAGTTGTGACACAAAAACAATTTTTGTCCCGGATCCAACGGAATCACATCGAAACTGTTCTCTCCGCGCACATGTTTATGTTTTCCCTAGCCGATTTTGTAACTCCTGGTAAATATCCCATTTCGCGTCTGCGTTATCTGACTTGCTGCAACTAACATTAGCTAAACAGCAAATTTCCCAAAAAATTACCACACCTCAATATTTTGACCAGCCATATTGACTCCGCCATTTTGAATTTCAATAACTGAATTCAATAACAAAAGCTCGTAAACGTTAAAAAATCCAAGGTGTCCCGCTGCGACTGGAAGGCTTTAGTGTGATTGGAAATTTTGGCCGCATCACGTTATTGATTCGCATCGTCATCGGGCAAACGTCATCATCGTGGTCGAAAGATTCGGAGACGCGAGCTTCGCTCTGAGCATATGGAAACGAGGCATTGTGGGCCGCGGTTTATTCTCACCTCTATTACCATACAATCGAAACCACTTGTTTAGACCATAGATCCGCGTATTCGATACTGCGCGCTCAATCGCATTGTCGATAGGCGAGAGAATCTTTTCACGAGCCGAGCGGTGAAATAGGAAGAAAGAGATGTTCGCTCTTCTTGCAACGCATAAATTATCCGACGCCTAACTATTTCAAAATGGCAGATCTACCTGCGAGAACACACCAAAAATTTTTTTTTTAAAAATCGATATCGATATTGATTTGTTTATTTACCGGATTATTTCAGAAAAAATGTCAAATATGGAAACAAAAAATTACCAGTTTTTTGGAATAATCAACAATGAATATCAGTAGGGGAGACCGGGGCAAGTCGGCCCACCTAAGCCGATTATTATTCTTTGTGGCTTTTAACCATCAAGTCGATTTACTCTCGTCCAACTTTAACTCAATTCACCAAAATTTTGGTGAAGCTCCTGATTTTTTTTTTTTGCAAGACGGCCCCCTCCGAAAAAAAATGAATTTTTTTTTTAATTGTAAAAAAATTTCCCGCGTTATAAATGTTTATATTTTTCTCTTTAACAACTGTATTTACTTTTATATTACTCGAAATAACCTTTTTTGATATAATACGAGTAATTTGTTCACTTCTGTAGAAAAAAATTGAGTGTTTTAATTTTTTTCCAAACATATTACCAAATACTGTACAACTGGATTTTAATTTAGAAATTTTAAAAAATTTTCGTTAATTTATGAGGTGGGCCTTCTTGCCCCAGGGGGGCCGTCTTGCCCCGGTCTCCCCCATCGATAGGAAAAGGATCGTTATCGCTGATAAACGGATTGAACAGCTTTTCGACTTTGGAAGAGAATAATAAAATAAATAATCGAGTTTCGAAATGTTGAGTGTGGTTATTTGTAGCAACACGTGACAACGATACGTACGTTTAACATTTACCTAACGATGACACACGTAACGCGTGTCCATCTTTGCGTGATTTGTTAGTACAGATGTACGAATTTTATTACAGGAATGTGAATCATTTCTGCTGTGTCGTCGAGATCTCCTTTGGATTATTGTTGACAATTCTGGATAGTCTAAAGGAACATGGTATAAGCGATAGAGCGTCTATGTTGTTCGCACAAATTGAAAATCGCTGATACTTTTTTTACTAGAAATTTCGGTATTTTCGAAAAATGAGCAAACAATTTCGATTCCTGTGATTGTCTAACATTTATTAATCGAGTCGATGAGGACATCCGCAGAAACAACTCAAATATTCCCGAACACGCCTATAAAATAAATAAAAACGAATTAAAAATATAAAAATAATATAAAAATAAACAAATGAAAATAGATGAAAAATAAACAAATAAAAATGTGTAAAATATAATTTAAAAAAAATGGAAAATAAACAAATAAAAATATAAGAAAATAGATAAAAATAAAGCAAAAATAAACAAATAAAAATATAAAAATATAAATAAAAAGATGAAAATATAAATCAGAATAAACGGATTCTTATAATAAACCTGTCGAAAATATCCTCTGAAAATTTCAAATGAGTTGTTTCCCAGCGGAAGTGGCATTTTTTGCACAGTGGTCTGTACAATTTATTGTATCTTCGACGTTTATAAATCTTGGCCAATAAAAAAATGCTGAAATGATATCCGTTGCTGAGCCAAAAATCAAAAACCTGCAAACTTTTCGAAAAAAAAAAGTTCACGAAAACATGGTTTCACGAAAGATGTAAAAGCTACGCGCGTATCGCTTGTATTCGGAGATGTGAATAATTCGAGCAGAGTTTCAAGTAGATCGGCATCGTTGGATCATTCGAAGTTACGGATGTTCGCCGCCAACGCATCGCGACGACCACGAACTTCGAAGAAACCTGTTGCACGTGCGGACGTAAGCCGCGAACGTATGTCACGGTCACGCGGCATCGACGGATAAATATTTCTTCGTTCCCGTTGACGAGGAAACCGAACGATGTTCTCACCTCCAGCCGATTTTCCACCGTAATCGGTGGCGAAGCCCGAATAACTTCGTCTCTTCGAAAAACTACCCGGAAACGACAAACAAAAGAATTGATTTTTTAACAACGTCATCTAGGAAGCGCTGTAACTCGCCAGATACGAACCTGACAGAAAAAAGTTTCATACAAAAGTGAAAGTAAATTTAATTTACCATAAAACAGTAATCAATACTTTTTTTCTTACGTCGCACCGTTCTCGAGATATTTGAGTGGGTACATGGATTTTCGAGGGTTCGCGATGGGTGTTTTCGTACTTTCCGGATTTCCCGACTTCCAGTAGACGTAGATGTATGATCAGGTACTGTTTGGAATCCGCGAGGGTCGACTTGGATCCATGGGGCATGATCTCGATGCAGTCCGACGACCATAACACGTCGAAAATCGCGAAAACATGGATTTTCGAGGGTTCGCGATGGGTGTTTTTCGTACTTTTCGGCTTTCCTGACTTCCAGTAGACGTAGATGTATGATCAGGTACTGTTTGGAATCCGCGAGGGTCGACTTGGATCGATTGGGCATGGTCTCGATGCAGTCCGACGACCATAACACGTCGAAAATCGCGAAAACATGGATTTTCGAGGGTTCGCGATGGGTGTTTTTCGTACTTTTCGGCTTTCCCGACTTCCAGTAGACGTAGATGTATGATTAGGTACTGTTTGGAATCCGCGAGGGTCGACTTGGTTCGATTGGGCATGGTCTCGATGCAGTCCGACGACCATAACACGTCGAAAATCGCGAAAACATGGATTTTCGAGGGTTCGCGATGGGTGTTTTTCGTACTTTTCGGCTTTCCTGACTTCCAGTAGACGTAGATGTATGATCAGGTACTGTTTGGAATCCGCGAGGGTCGACTTGGTTCGATTTGGCATGGTCTCGATGCAGTCCGACGACCATAACACGTCGAAAATCGCGAAAACATGGATTTTCGAGGGTTCACGATGGGTGTTTTTCGTACTTTTCGGCTTTCCCGACTTCCAGTAGACGTAGATGTATGATTAGGTACTGTTTGGAATCCGCGAGGGTCGACTTGGTTCGATTGGGCATGGTCTCGATGCAGTCCGACGACCATAACACGTCGAAAATCGCGAAAACATGGATTTTCGAGGGTTCACGATGGGTGTTTTTCGGCTTTCCCGACTTCCAGTAGACGTAGATGTATGATTAGGTACTGTTTGGAATCCGCGAGGGTCGACTTGGGACGATTGGGCATGGTCTCGATGCAGTCCGACGACCATAACACGTCGAAAATCGCGAAAACATGGATTTTCGAGGGTTCACGATGGGTGTTTTTCGTACTTTTCGGCTTTTCCGACTTCCAGTAGACGTAGATGTATGATCAGGTACTGTTTGGAATCCGCGAGGGTCGACTTGGATCCATTGGGCATGGTCTCGATGCAGTCCGTCGACCATAACACGTCGAAAATCTTCATGTTTAAAACTTCATGTTCTTTAATCCTTGTTATATACATTTTTCGCGTGGGATCAATGGTTGCGTAGATATTTTGGGAGAACCACGCGAGGAGAACTTTAATGCGCTATAAGTCGATAAATGTTGACCCTAGCTAAAAAAGTATGAGACAAAAGTTTCGGGAAATCGTATTTTCTATGAAAAATATCTGAATCAGTTTTTTCGTAGGACGCACCGTTCTCGAGATATTCGCGCAAACGTGGTTCGCGAGTCACGCGTACGCGTCTATAACCTGCTTAAAATACTTCTCAGCGAAGTAGAATGTCAGTCATGTGAAATAAATATTGAGACGGTGATAATTTTTTCGCATTAGCGTCGCAGGACGTAGGATATTGATATCCGCCTGTTATCCAAGCAGTTTCGCGAGTTCTTCGGTGTATCTTGTCGAGATACGGCGGCGAAAACTCGTCCCAACGAGTCGCACGCAAAATGCAAGGTGACCGAAGATGTCGAAACACGGAACCCGGCGTTTACGTGCTCGATTGATAAATTGTAGCAATTTACCTCTTTATACCTCGTTCAGCGGAATTCCGCGCAAGAGTTGGCAAAAAAATAGGGAACGGAGGAATTTCATTTGGCGATTATATCACTCGTTGCTCGTGGTCGGAGTTCGCGGAAGTTTGGGAAAATCGTTGTCGAGGGAAAAACCGCAGAAATACCTGATCAATCGCAGGATTCTCATTTCTGAGATTAACCCATTCAGTCGCGGTGGAACACCAGTTTTTTAGCATTTATGAGCAGCTTGTTATCGATTTCGTTGCACTTTTTTGGTCCTTGTATTCCCAAGAATCCAACAAGTGCTACAAGAAATAGTAACACTGCATAACTGTTTCAAAATAATTATTGTCAACACCAAATTAGAATTAGAAAGGGCAGAATTTTCCAAATAAATTCGTGCTAAGACTGATTCGTTAACGAGAAATCGACTGTCAAATTTTCAAAATTCAAAATGGCGGGTTCAAAATGGCGGATTCAAAATGGCCGGTCACGATTTTGAAATATACGTTTTTCTGAAATTTGGTACACGTATCAAGGTTTCAGAGATCACTGATCACGAATCTGCTGTCCAGTTTTTGGAATACAAAATGGCGGATTCAATATGGCCGATACAAAATTTGAAATACGCTCATTTTCCTGAAATTCAGTATATAAGGGTTTCTGAAATCACTGATTACGAATCTGCTGTCAGTCTTTTGGAAATACAAAATGGCGGATTCAATATGGCTGATCAAAATGTCGAAATATGGTAAGTTTTTCTGAAATTTGGTATACATATCGAGGTTTCTGGGTTCTCTGATTACAAATTCGCTGTCAAATCTCTAACATACAAAATGGCGGATTCAATATGGCTGATCCAAATGTCAAAATATGGTAAGTTTTTCTGAAATTTGGTACACAGGAGTTTTCGAGGTCGCAGGTGTTGCAAATTTGACCGCGAACTGGTAATCAGCAATCTCAGAACCCTTTATACTCAAAATTTCGTTAAAAAAAAGAGGGGTGAAAAAATTTGTGAATGAAATGGTTGAGTTAGTAAACCGCTCTAAAGGCCAAACTTCCGCAATTTGTTTCACACAAACTAAGCAACGTATCAAAATTCGGTAAAAAGGTCCTCGTTATACAAGTGTTGAACATTGCTTACGAATTTTATCAGAGCTCTACTAAACAAAATGGCGGTACAACAACGAATCAAAAAAAAAAAAAAAATCAACACCATATAGAATTTTTGTTAAGATTAATTTTTGTAAAAATGGCTTATTGTTGAAAAAAAAACAACTGAAAAATCGTCAATAGCAATTGTAACATAAAGTTCCCAAATTTATGGCCTTCAGGGTGCTCTACCCCCGTGAAAAATATGGATTTTCCGATTCCCGTCGCAATTCAAAGGCTCAACGCTCCTAGAAATTTGGCGGCTAAGTGGGAAGAAAATTGAAAAAAAGCTGCGAACTTTTCGAGCTTCGGGAAAAATAGACGAAGAATCGAGTGCCAAAGTCTGGGAAGACGAGAAACATTTCGGCGCGACGGAAGCTTGCGTAACTATATATTTAACACGAGTCACGCGCGCGTAACGAAAAGGTCACGTGCACAAATTGATGGTTACGCTCGTTTCGTTCGGCCAATTCCATTTTCGTCGTGGAACCACGAGCGACGTTACCATTCTTGGGCGCATCTATGCGCGACAATCGATACGCACGAGCATCATCGATCAGGAAGCTGCCAATTGAAATTATCGAAGCGAGGCCAATCGTCGTGAACTCTGTTTCTATCGGATAAACGATCGTTTAGCATCGAACGAATTGATCTTCCATCAGATAAGGTCAGACGGAGCAGCGAGAATCACTCGTAGGCGAAGATCAATGCCCAAACTGTTTTTCCCCCGCAACGACGTTTTTTTTACCACCAACTATTCCAATTGTTCCCATTTTGTTACTAGAATTTTTTTTTATTTAAATACATTTTTTTCAATTTTTTTTTTTAATAATAATAATAATGAGAAAAAAATCTGAAAAAATTATTTTATATAGCCCTTGGAGTTGCCTATCTACGGTTAAAATTTCATTGAGATATCACGAATACTTTCCAAGATAACGAATTTTGTGAGCTGAGGGTTGCGAGAATGAATTTTAAATGTTATTTTATTAAATATTGCTATTTCAATATTTTGTGGCTATGGCACGCGACAGATAACCTCGGCTGCTATGCTCAGAATTCGAGGGTTACTAACTGCATCGTACCTCAGAAACTGAGCCTACTTATTGACCCTCACGTTTTAACAATAAAACGTTGTTTGACGTGCTCGTTGTACATTTTAAACTAAATTCTAGCTAATGATCGATCCATCTACATATTTCTAATCCATTTTCATATTTACATGGTACGTAGGCCAGAGACTCTTACGCAAAGTGCTCGCACTATAACTAGAAAATGGTGGTCACAGTCACTTCAGGCTTGAATATTTTTTTTATGCACTTATTATTTTCTGTATTATTGCAATTGCCATTAATTGGGTGTAGAATAAATCACTTTGGCTGTAAAAAAATGTATTTCCTGGTTAAAGATAAAGTTTTTTTGTTCAACTCAAAATAGTGCTGAGAAGGTCAGAAATTGAGCCAGGGTCAAGAACTGGGTGCCTTTTACCTTGGGTGCTTCGCGTCGTCGCATCTTGTTTGAATGGGTGAATAGAGTGGGCAAGGAGATTCGTTGATGGATAATTTTTGCATCGTTCGTCGGCCAGTTTTGGGAATGTGAATCAAATGTTGACAAAATCGTGGAGAAGATTTTGAAAAAAAAAATCGTGGAGAAGATTTTGAAAAAAAAATCGTGGAGATTTTCGGATTTTTTTTCGAAAATCTTGGTGCTCATTTTTTGGAAAAAAATTGAAATTCGTCGTCGCGCGAGATAACGGTGCGAAACTAATCGAAAACGAAGAAGAAGAGACTCGTTGGAATGATTTTTAATGCTGGATCCAACCTCGTTACCCCTCACGGGCGTCGGCAACGACGACGACTCGGCGGGTTCGTCTGGTAGGTGCGGCACGTCGCGGTCCACCTTTTACAAACAAACTTACGGCTCAACATTATCCGGATTATCCCGTTATAATCGGAAAGGTCGGCTGATCCAGGCCAACCGACTCATCGGCGATCCGTGATTCGGATGGATCGCGCCTCGATTTCTTATTCTCGCGACTGTGCTCGCAAATTAATTCATCAGGGCCCGAGCACGAGCTGGGCTGGATGGCATCAGACTAGCTACGCCACTCACCGGCGAATACAATTAAAAAATACCCTCGTTTTTGTTGTTGTCATTTGCAATTGTTTATAAAAATTTGTTTAAACAAATTATGATCCAAATTGTTATTTCGTAAAACCGTGGGATTCGACGGAAAAAATTGCGCCGAAAGCCGGTACAGGGTGCACCATCTTGATGGGAAACAATATTCTGCAGTTTTGGTTGACCTTGGACCATTGCCTCAAGGTCAAGTCAAGGTCAACTTTGTATTTTTGAACGGAAATTCGTACTTTTTGTGGCCGAATTCAATTCCTGGCACGAACACGAGTGAGTTTTGTCGGAACCATTTTTACCAAAAAACTTTTTGGTTACATATCAATTTGTTATTGTAAATTGGCGGTAAACAATCGCATGATGCAGAGTAAGAGTGACTATGCCAAATTGTGAGCGAAGTAAGTATGCTATTCACAGGAACTAGGAAAAGAAAATATTCGTGTGCGTTGTTTGGCAATTTGCAATTGTTGATAAAAAAATTGTTTACACAAATTATGATAGTGGTTATTTTGAAAAACTGATTCCACTAATCGATTCTGCGATAAAAACTGCAACGAAAACCTGGTTCTGAATAATTTCCACGATAGAATTATACGTAGGTGTATATAATTGTCTGTAAATTATATATATATGAATTATAGCGGAGCAATTTTTTTTAATAAATTATATACGTTTTTGTTTAGAGTTATCAGTTGTTACATGACAATTATTTTGTATTCTATTGCTGTAATGCTAAGTTCTGGAGTGTTTCGTGTTAGAAACATTCGTTCTTCGCGATAAATTATTTAAATTTAAACCGTAGCCTCGTTTTACATCGCGGAACAACGACAACAAACAGTGGCGGCGGGATTCGAATAAATAAGAGTCAAAGTTGCGAGAGTGAAAAATTGCGACTTCGAGGAGACCAAAATCGCAGTCGAGGTGAAAATCGAAAAACCAGAAAATCGGAAAAACCAGAAAATCGAAAGACCGAAAAATCGAATAACCGGAAAAACGAATAACCGGAAAATCGAGAAATCGGACAATTGAAAATCCGGAAAATCGAAGATCCAGAGAATTAAAAAACCGGAAAATCGAAAAACTGGAAATTCGAGAAATCGGACAATTTAGAAACCGGAAAATAGAGAAATCGGAAAATTGAAAATCCGGAAAATCGAAAAACCGGAAAATCGAAGATCCAGAAAATGAAAAAACCGGAAAATCGAAGAACAAGAAAATTGAAAAACCGGAAAATCGAAGAACCGGAAAATCGAGAAATCGGACAATTTAGAAACCGGAAAATAGAGAAATCGGAAAATTGAAAATCCGGAAAATCGAAAAACCGGAAAATCGAAGATCCAGAAAATTAAAAAACTGGAAAATCGAAGAACCAGAAAATTGAAAAACCGGAAAATCGAAGAACCGGAAAATCGAAAAACCGGAAAATCGAAAAACCGGAAAATGAAAAAGCGGAATATTGAAAAAGCGAAAAATTGAAAAAGCGGAAAATTGAAAAACCGGAAAATTGAGAAATCGGAAAATTGAAAGACCGGAAAATTGATGAAGCGAGTATGGGGATACGTGTACGTGTGATTTAAGGCGTGACGATTCGACCGATACCGCAAGAGTTACGAGCGTGCATAATTACGGTGCGAAATAACGAGGGAAGAAACGGAGCCGAGAGAATGTCAGCTAATTGTAAGGAGCGTCGTGTCAAGCCGCCGCGTCATTTGTACAGTTATTACACTAGAAATCAGTAGGGCAAAATCGCGAGTTTGTTGAGCTCGTATCTCCGTATACGGTAAGTAGCCGAGTGCTTATCGTCGATATTACTACCTCGTTTTCCCGACCTCGACAATCGCTGGGGGCGACGATGATGACCCGCGCAAATGACCCACGCGATTTCCAGAATCTCGCCTCGACAATCCAAATTTTGAGAAAAATCCAATTTCCGGAACTTTTCGAGTAGCCACTATATTTTATAAGTTTCTACTACTTTGATAAGCAAAAATGCAGCAAACGTGCAGCAAAAGTGTAGCAAAAATGCAGCAAAAATGTAGCAAAAATGCAGTAAAAAGTGGGAAAAATGTAGCATAAATGTAGGAAAAATGCAGCAAAAATGCAGCAAAAATGTAGCAAAAATGTAGCAAAAATGTAGCAAAAATGCAGCAAAAATGTAGCAAAAATGTAGGAAAAATGCAGGAAAAATGCAGCAAAAATGTAGGAAAAATGCAGCAAAAATGTAGGAAAAATGCCGCGAAAATGCAGCAAAAATGTAGGAAAATGCAGGAAAAATGCAGCAAAAATGTAGGAAAAATACAGAAAAAATGCAGCAAAAATGTAGCAAAAATGGCTGAAAAAATTCTATCAAATTTGGAATTTTTCTCTCCAACTCGACGCGAGTTTTGGAGAAAAGAAATAGATCAGAGTCGAACCTTTCAACGTTTTTGGGCCAATTTTATTCGCAATTTCTATTCCCAAATGAAAAAAAATGTTAAATTTCGTCTTTCTTTTTTTTTTGGCAGTTCTCCTTCGAGTTTCGAACAACGTTCGATTTGTTTTACGTTTTGGGGAGTTTTTTGTGATTTTTTTCTCACTTTTCTCTTCTTGCAACACGTCGGCGATTCGTTTCAGCTGGTAGACGCCAGCGCGAACGGCCACTTGAGCATAGAAACGGCATTCGGCGATAAACGTACGCACTAAATTCAGTTTAACGACGGGCGTTTAAAAAATTATTCGTGTCGTGACCCTGATCGGCCGACTTTTTGACCGTACCTACCATGCATACGTATCTCATTTGCGAAAGCCCCGAACGAAACGAGCCTATCAAAATTCGTTCTCGAAACACTCGAGCGCCAATGCTTTTTAAAAACGAGTCCACAAATTTATTTTTACTCGATCATCCGACATTTTTATACGCGATTCTCGTTTTATCTCAAATCATCTCCAACCATCGATCGCTAATATTGCCAACAAAATATTCCACCTTCCACGTCTCCGCGTAGCTCCAAAATTTCACTGTGAATAGAATAACGGGACTTTTTCTTATTAAAAATAATAACAATGATAGTAATATTTTTTCATAATATTTGGCGCGATAACTTCTGCCCGGTTCTCAATATGCAAACATTGTTGTCAGCTTACGCGTGAGTCACCAATTTTTTTCAAATCTTTCCGTCGTAGAATAACCTTTGCTAAGCTCAGCGATATTTATTATGCAATTTCCAATTATTTGTGAGCACTTTTGGTGGGGGGAGGCTACAGAAAAAAAAAAAAACGAAATGAGCAATCGATTCGTCGCAAAACTCGGTATTATTATCAACCACCGAAGAAATAAGACGCAATCGCGATATTTTCATGACAATCGTTGACCTGGTAATAATTAATTGGCGAAGATAAAGAAAAACAAGCGTCCGTTCGTGAATTACAATTTCGTAATTATACAGGAATAAGCGTTCGATTGCTGCGAGAAGTTGATCGGTGGTCACTTACAATTAGGAGTGGAAACAAAAGAATAGAAGCCTTTGTTTCTTTGTTTATTCGTTGTTTCGTTTGTTCCTTTGTTCGTTTGTTTCGTTTGTTCGTTTGTTCGTTTGTTCGTTTGTTCGTTTGTCCGTTTGTTCATTTGTTCGTTGGTTCGTTTGACTGTTTGTTCGTTTGTTGGTTTGTTGGTTCTTCGTTTGTTCGTTTGTTCGTTTGTTTGTTTGTTCGTTTGTTCGTTTGTAATTTTGTTCGTCTATTGGTTTGTATCTTTATTTCTTTGTTTTTTTTTGTTTCTGTGTTTCTTTGTTTCTTTGTTTCTTTGCTTCTTTGCTTCTTTGTTTCTTTGCTTCTTTGTTTCTTTGCTTCTTTGCTTCTTTGTTTCTTTGCTTCTTTGCTTCTTTGCTTCTTTGTTTCTTTGCTTCTTTGTTTCTTTGCTTCTTTGTTTCTTTGCTTCTTTGTTTCTTTGCTTCTTTGCTTCTTTGCTTCTTTGTTTCTTTGCTTCTTTATTTCTTTGTTTCTTTGTTTCTTTGCTTCTTTGTTTCTATGCTTCTTTGTTTCTATGCTTGTTTGTTTGTTTGTTTGTTTGTTTGTTTTAGGTAGTTATAAAATTTCAAGAATTGTCGATATAGTGAACAAAACTTGTAAAAAAAATATCCTACGGGATTTCGAGAGGGAAAATTCAGGTGCCATTAACAATGATTTGCCATGAAAATTTGAATTGCGAAGTCAATTTAAGCCGGCATGGGTGGAAATTCAAACTTGTTCCATTCACACGATTCGTATCTCGCGTCAGAGAAAAAGATGGAGTAATCGGGAACGAAGTTTGAACGGAATAAAGCAAACTCCATTTGTTTGTTTTTTCTTTCATCAATACCTTTCGTTCGTCTCTTCAGAAAAAAAATGGCGAAGAATCAAAAACAGCCAATTGGCTGGGTAGCAGGTTTTTGGTTTTCCGACATCGTCGCTCGATTTTGAAAAAAAAAAAAAAAAATTGTACGCGAAATCAGATGGCCGTCGATATCGCGATCGGAAGATTCGATTGGTCGATTCTTCTTCGTCTTCGTCGCGCGCTTCGACGTTCCTAACCTACAAAACTCGCGCATCGACGAAACGTGCGAACGTGGTGAAAGTTTCGACGTCGCTCGATCGTCGAGCTAGATGTAAACCGCAACGACGTTACGTCGCTGATAGAATCGGCGTGATTAGATTTTTTTTCCCACGATCAATTATCCGACTCGATTCCTGCGTCGGATCTCTTTCGCCGATTACGCAACGATCGCGACGAATCTTTCGGTATTTTCAGCGCTCTACTACGCCGTCGGTTCGTAATCGACGCGTCCTCTTCCCTTCGTCATTCGTTACACGGCTGACATGCGTGAAAACTTGATCGTCCGATCGGCAGAGAGCCGTTGAATATTCATGCGACTCGTCCGCGTCGCATCAAATCTCGTTAAGCTCTTCCGTTTTTCATTCAAATTCGCTACGCATCGCGAAATCATTTTTTCAAAAAATTCACATCACGAATTTCACGTCACAAATGACACTCGCATCATTTTGAGGTTAGAATGTCCATGTTCCCCGCCGACGCCATCTTGTGAGTCGTAAGTCGCCTGTCGGCCATTTTGTCGTGGGGAAACAGACAACCACGAATCGAAAAAACATGTCACAACCGCCAAAAAAGTTTTTTTCAACGCCCCCAAGTATTTTTTCCTCCAATTATGGATTCTGGAGATCTGGGACCAGTTGCATTCGACTCAGCGTGACAAAATATTCTGACAACGATGCCCCACATGCCCCTATCCTGATGTACTCACTGTTTTTGACACAATTTGGACCACTCAATTGCGAATTTCGACCTGTTTTACGGAATCAATCGGGCTGTTCCACGAAGTTTACCCGTGGATTCCCAAGACTGATTCTTTCGCGTTGGAACAAAATTTTTAGCGTCTTGATTAAGGGGGTATTCTGGTCTAAGAAATTGAAAAAATCAATCATTTTTTGTTGCATATTTTCAAAGCTTAGACTTTCAAAAGTATGCTGTTAAAAGGATTTTTCAAAATTCGAATTATTTTGGGAGATACGGCGGATTTTGTGACGCGGCACCTAAACCGGCCGAGCGGAGTGATCACGCAATGAACGGCACATGTTTTCCAGAAATTCTTTTGTATCCGACTTGAGCCCATTTATACCAGCTTATCATCCGATGATTTATCAGAACGATGTTTAGGATCCGAAACACAAAATAATAACGAATCCCTCGATTCATTGATATGGACTTTTGCTCCAAAGCATATTCACGCTGGAACCCAAACTATAGAAATTGCAAATTATTTAGCCGTTGCTATTTTTAATGAAGGCTTTTTAAAGATTTTAAATATAATGGCACTCATGGGCATCATCGTTGGTACCGAAGTTCACACGTTTGCTGTTAGACGTAACGAGCTGAGGATTAATCGCTCTGAACTACGAGCTTCTGCTGCTTCAAAATAAGGTAGAACAGCTCGTTTAGAAGAAAGAACTTCACAAAATCTCGATTTTGAGAAAGAAGAAGGTCCAATGTATGGATATGGGATCGCCGATTAATCCAAAGTAAGTGTTAAATATTATTATCCGAGTTATTCTACTGGAAATCTTTCTCAAACTTCAAACGCGTTTTTCTCAAAACTCCTTTTGTTGAGGGGGTTGACACGATATCTCAAGTTCTATCCGACCGATTCCTCTGAAATTTGGTGAAAATCTTTATACATCTATTTATCACTTGGACTATGGAGTTTAAAATTTTTTAAATTGAAGTATTTTAAAAAAATTCGTGAACGTCGAAAAACAGGGGTAAATTTTTTTTTTCTTTCAAGTGGACGCTATTTTGTGAATTTTTTTTTTTTGGCCATAGTCCAAGATATAGCGACATATTTACTAATTAAGAATTTTTTCTGTTTGTTCGATTTAGATCACTACAAGGGTTGGAATCATGTCAACCAGGGAGCACCGTTTGACTGGCAACCCCCACTTCACCGGCCTGTCACTGGACGAATTTTTGACTTTTTTTTTAAAAAAAAATTTTTTATTCTTTAAAAATCAATAAATATTCTACAAAAAAATGGATGGTAAAAATGTTTTTAATTTTTTTTATCCTAGTTTGAAAAATACCCAAAAAGTAGTGCTCTAGACCAGAATACCCCCTTAAGGTAGTCTTACAGTTTTTCCGTTCTCCTGGCATTTTGCCTCACGGTGCGGCGCCCACCGCACGAATAGGCACGACACACTGAGGACGTCGAGACACAGTAAAGGTCCTATATTTGAGTCTCTCAAAGCGTTTTGATAGTAATTATAAAATAGTAATGGATCTGTGCACGTCATCAAATTGTTAATTTAAATAATTGGGCTGAGAAATAAACTGTGGAGAGAAAAATGACCAAAATCGGTGAAAAATTGAGGGTTGGGCGTTTTTTTTTACGAAAAATGGATTTCCTTCCCAATGGAAAGCCGGCAGGAAAGTATCGTCGTCGTGATTAAAAGGAGACATATGTAGCCTCGACAAAATTGCCGCGACAATGTAGCGTGGTCAGACTTCGATCGACAACTCGCGCAGCGCGAAGCTCGATTGACCCGATCGAGGTTCGCACGCTCCGCATGGTGACCTTGCAATGTCGTAGTCTTCGGGGTCACGGCACAAACCCGTCACGATTTTCTGCGTAGAACGCTCGTTCTAAAAAAATTCGAATTTTTTTTCAACATTTTTGCTAAATCCAAAACAGCTTTTTCCAATTTTTTTAATCCAGCAACCATCTTCACCGAGCCAAATCGTTGTAAGTGCCAATACGTGAGTGATATTGTTTGTCGAATACTGTGGCATAAAAAAATTGAAAAAATTATTTCCAACTCAAAAAGTGTCGAGGATCCGTGAAAAAATTTGGTAGCGATGACAAGTTGAAAAAAAGAAAATTCACAAAATGGCGTCCACTTGCAAAAAAAAAAAAAATTACCCTGTTTTTCGACCTTTACGAATTTTTTAAACATACTTCAAATGAAATTTTTTCAAAATCCATAGTCCAAGTGATAAAGAGATGTATAAAGAAGATTTTCACAAAATTTCAAAGGAATCGGTCGGATAGAACTTGAGATATCGCGTCAACCACCTCAACAAAAGGAGTTTTGAGAAACACGCGTTTGAAGTTTGAGAAAGATTTCCAGTAGAATAACTCGGATAATAATATTTATTACTTACTTTGGATTAATACGCGATCCCATATCCATACATTGGACCTTCTTCTTTCTCAAAATCGAGATTTTGTGAAGTTCTTTCTTCTAAACGAGCTGTTCTACCTGCTTTTGAAGCAGCAGAAGCTCATAGTTCAGAGCGATTAATCCTCAGCTCGTTACGTCTAACAGCAAATTTGTGAGCTTCGGTACCAACGATGAGCCCATGAGTACCATTATATTTAAAATCTTTAAATAGCCTTCATTAGAAATAGCAACGGCTAAATAATTTGCAATTTCTATAGTTTGGGTTCCAGCGTGAATATGCTTTGGAGCAAAAGTCCATATCAATGAATTGAGGGATTCGTTATTATTTTGTGTTTCGGATCCTAAACATCGTTCTGATAAATCATCGGATGATAAGCTGGTATAAATGGGCTCAAGTCGGATACAAAAGAATTTCCGGAAAACATGTGCCGTTCATTGCGTGATCACTCCGCTCGGCCGGTTTAGGTGCCGCGTCACGAAATCCGCTGTATCTCCCAAAATAGTTCGAATTTTGAAAAATCCTTTTAAGAGCATACTCTTGAAAGTCTAAGCTTTGAAAATATGCAACAAAAAATAATTGATTTTTTCAATTTCTTAGACCAGAATACCCCCTCAAAGTCCAGTATAAGGACAGAGCGAATAACCGTCTTCGAAGGTCTTTCACAAGGTGCGGATGGCACTTCTGACCCGTATGCCCACGGACACGTTTGCCCCAGGTTGGAGAGAAAATGTACGGAAACCCAAAGCCCACAAGAACAGTAGAGTTCTTCCAGAATTTTCAGAGACATCGAAAAAAATGGGATCGGGGAAGGATGCCTCGGTTTATAATTATAGTAAGCAACACTGGTCAATGACGCTCTCGAGCTTGTCATCGTCATCGCCTCCATGGCCACTTCTTGCGGTACGAGCCTCTTATAATTGCGGATCTCGCAACGGTCGTAATATAAGTGTATCCGTTTCCCAACTAAGTCCACTTTATGGGACACTTTATCGCGGCATTCCTGCGATTCCTCGAATACTTGCGTCCCGTTATGTCATTCCTGTTTCATATCGCACGCCTCGTGTAATTCCTCTAAGCTCCTCGCCTGTACGGTTTCTCCTATCTTAGAATCGATCCCGGTCGAACCCGATGCTCGAAACAAGGCGAGCCCATCGCTGAGAGGAAACAGAGCACAAACAGTCGCGACCAGATCGGGTTTCCACGATGGTATTACGAAAATCCCCATCGCAGTCCCCTCGACGAGTGAATATTCCCAAAAATCACGTTTTTTATTATTTACTCGAAAAATAACCGCTTTTGGTGACAAATGCATGAAACATAAAAAATGACTTTCATCGAGACCTCCAACTTTTGTCTGAAGCACTTTTCGAAATGTCGCGTATTTTTTGAGATAATCGCAAAAAAACGGGATTTTGGGTGGCTTTTTGGGGTTTTCACCACGAAAATTCAATTTGCGCCGATTGCTGTTATCATATTCGTAATCAGCGCGTCAGAATACGTAGGTTTACTAAGTGTCAACGAAATTGGCCTACCTCGGCCGCGGAACTAGATTAACGTAATTATCACGTTATATATATTATAATAAAAGTTTTTCACGTTTATTGTGATAAATATCGATTCTAGCGAAAAATAGTTTCAACAAAAGTTGTAGGCCATAAAAATATTGACATTTTTTGTTTCATACGATTTTAATTTAGAGCCAGTCGTTTGTGAGAAAAAAGCGATAATACTCCGAAATAGGTATATTCTGCTAAACTCCATTAGTTTCGATATTAAAATCTACTTACGCACTTTACCACGGGAAGGTTGGAGCTGAGTCTAAAAGTGCATGTTTTTTTGTTGTATTTTTCTGGGTTTTTAATATTTTTTTTGTATTTTTCTGTTTTTAAATTTTTGTATATTTCTGTGTTTTTAAATTTAGCTGTTTTTGGCGGGACGACAATTTAGCCCAACTCAATCCAACCCAACCCACTCGTGCATTTTCGAGAAATGCCCGAAATTCTTATTGCCGACGATATACGCACATCTTTGAGCATTATCGCATTTTTCTCACAAACGACTGGCTCTACATAAACATTGCATCAAACAAAAAATGTCAATATTTTTACGGGCTACAACTTTTGTTGTAACTATTTTCCTCTAGAATCAATATTTATCACAATAAACGTGTAAAACCTTTTAAAAAATCATTTTTCCAGATTTGACCTTGAAAATGCAATTTGCGGGTATTTTGCCTATCATGTTCGTTCTCAGCGCATTGAAATACACGTGTATACGAAACTTTAGATTATTCGGAGGTATGGGCTATTCGGACGTATACTCGATTTTTTTTAACTGCTTACCCATCGATCGTTGTCAGCTTGTAAACTGTATCGAACATGTTTTTCCTCCCGCCCAGGTTAACAGCCGCGTCTCGTCCCTCCGCGACGGTATCGCCAACCACGAAATCGTGAACTCGAATCGTACGAGCATTGGAAAAATTCGGCGGACTCGTCGGATCCATGTCGTTGATCTTCGCGTTATCTAAGAGTCGTTGCGTCAACGACTTTACATCGATCGGATCCAGTTTTGCCGAGCTGTACGCGAATGACCAAACAAAATGGCGCGCACTCGTCATCAGCTGTTTTGTTCGCGGTTGCGAATCTTCGCGTTATCGTGCGATTAACATCGGACTGCGATTTGCAAGGCAAACTCCGTTCGAGTCAGCGATTCGCGGCGCGGCCGCATTTTTCTCCGATCGCGCTGCTCGAAACTGGATTTAGGATTTTTTCACAAAAAATTGAATATCTTGGATTTTATTTACTATTGCCAAGAAAATATTTGTAAAAATGAATAAGTGTTTCATTGTACTCGGAGAATCGTGGTCTGAAGGGACATGCAAGGGACACGAGAATAGATTCTCTTCTCTCGAGATAAATGATTCTGATGCGGTGAAAAGTACGAGCTTGGAATGAGAAAGAGAAACTCTAATCGTAAGAAACTCTAACGAGAGAATGTTATCTTGAGTCTAAACATGTAAGTATTCGCGGGAAGAAAATCCACGATGCAATAGCTGCGAGTTAATAATTTTCTTGAGATAAGCAAATACAATCGTGGACCAGAGAGGGAAAGAGCTTATCTTGATGGGCCAGGTTTTCTCGCGACGAGAAAATATCATCTTATTTAAACATATTATATCGTTCTTAGAAGAAGTTCTTCTAGACTTTTCGTAGAAGAAAATCGTACGAAGGACTAACGAAAATAATAATAATGATAACGACATGTTATTGAGCCCATAATATTCTCGTTGTCGCGCATCTCTGCGTAGGTATATCATTTTCACTTGTCAATATTGTTATTCGCTTGAGAAGGGTCTTCGGAATTCGATATAGATACTCTCATTTTACTGTGCCACGCCGTGCTATCCGATACGCTCAATTTCTTCGCGCCACTCGAACGCCGCGCGGCACCGGTTCGGTACATCGCGACTACCGCGCGAACCGTCCGGACCAGCTTCGGACTGTCCGCAGCGGTCCGAGCTCACGCTACGCGACCAGAAGTCACCGGTTCGTTGCGAGGCACCAAAGCGTCTAATTGTAAGCCGATCTAATATCTACCATACATTCGCGGCTGGTCATCCATCATTGTAGTTATATACCTGGTCGCTGGTCGTTCGGGAAAATTAACCGCAATTCAACTCGGATAAAATATGGTTGCTCGAGGCTCAACTTCGCTCTTACGACTTTCCTGTTTTCGAGCGTGGATCGTCTCGAATTTACATTTACAGCTAACGGACCCGGTCGGCAGCGTCGTGTTTTTCTTGAATAAAATCCTTTTTCAACAATAATCGAAATACCTGAAAACACTCATCTAATTAGACACCAAGAACAAAATGCAGAAAAGTGGATCTCTCAAATCTAAATAAACGTTTATTATTCGATAAAAAAATATTGGACTGGAGTGTCTAGAGGTGCTAGGAGGCTGAAAGAGATGTCTCTCATGCCACTTACGTCCCCCAAGTTCGCGTACCGATTATTGTGTATTTTTCCTTTTTTGTAAAAGCTATCTTTACAGCATTCGTAACAAGTTTTTGGTGTTTTTTAACAATGACGGAACATCGTGCTTAATGTTGGACGGGTTTTCCGTTATTTTACACGTAATAGCCCTTTTTCCACATTTTTTATGGGTAGGCAGAGATATACGGCGACTGTAACCCAATCAAAAAATTTTGACGATGAAATTATTCGAGGGCAATTCGCAGGGTTCGAAGAATGGATCGTGGCCGGTTTTTTTTTTTTTGGTTGTTGAGGAAAGTGAGTCATTCTCGCGACCTGGAATGGTTCGGAGAATTCGTTTCGGGACAATTTGACTTGCTAAACGAGCAGGTTCGATCTGACGCGTACGCACATATGGAACGAGCCGATGAAAATGTATCAAATTCTAATATCGATCTAAATTCAGGAGCGAATGAAATTTTCGTGGGATAGTAATGGCGCAACGCCGTGGGCAGACTAATATCGTGATCTCTCGAAGAACCGAGACTCGTAGCTCGGCATTTAGCAGCGGTTCGTTGTATGATCCATGCAGCTGCGTTTTTTCTTCAAGCTTCAAGGTCACCGACCAAAATGTGTAATCAAGGGAATTTAAAATTTATAAGCTAATAAATTTAAAATTTACAATTCAATAGATTGAACATGTATAATTTAATATATTTGAAATTTGTAATTTAATAAATTTGAAATTTGTAATTTAATAAATTTGAAATTTGTAATTTACTAAATTTGAAATTTGTAATTTAATAAATTTGAAATTTGTAATTTAATAAATTTGAAATTTGTAGTTTAATAAATTTGAAATTTGTAATTTAACAACCTTGAAATTTATAATTTAATAAATTTGAAATTTGTAATTTAATAAATTTGAAATTTGTAATTTAATAAATTTGAAATTTGTAATTTAATAAATTTGAAATTTGTAATTTAATAAACTTGAAATTTGTAATTTAATAAATTTGAAATTTGTAATTTAATAAATTTGAAATTTGTAATTTAATAAATTTGAAATTTGTAATTTAATAAATTTGCAATTTGTAATTTAATAAATTTGAAATTTGTAATTTAATAAATTTGAAATTTGTAATTTAATAAATTTGAAATTTGTAATTTAATAAATTTGAAATTTGAAATTTGTTAATTTAATAAATTGGAAATTTGTTAATTTATTGGTATTCGTGACGGGATTTTTCTACGAAGTTCCGACGATCTGTTCGCCTATCGACAAACAACTTGGTCGATCGAAAATCACGATCGTCGATGCTAATTGCTCGCGGCGTATGCGTCGAATCTGTCGTTCGATATTCCATCGGCATACCCAGCGACCTTAATACTCGCACCGTGCCAGCTATCGTATTTACATGTACTCACTATTTATATCATTCAAAGTTCTTTTCTCGCCATCATTCGCTCGTAAAGTCATCGCTGTTATTGTAACGACAGTGACCGTTCAGCCGATCCGTCTCGACGACCTTTTCGCGTATTTATTTCCAATGCATTGTGGTCAAGGTTCTGTTTACTTTTACGGCACCACGATCGTTCATTATCATTTCCCTTTATCTCACAAAAATCGAATTAACCCCGTCGGTCAGGAATTTTTTCGGCCATAGTTTTTTTTTAAAACGAAGTCTAGCGTAGGAGGGTTCCACCAAATTGTTCCTTACGAATTTTTGTGAAACCCATATGTACCAAATTTTCGAAAAATTGCCACATCTTACAATTTTTTTTAACGAGCAAAAAACAATTTTTCGGAGCCAGGATGCAAAATTCTACTGACAATTTTTTGAATTGATAGTGCCGACGCTCAACATTGTCAGAGATTACATTCTATTCGCAGATATAGTAGTTGTCGCGGTTTGGATACTAGGAATATGATCTCCCATTTTTTATTTTATTTTTTTGTTTTCGCACGATTCGTCGGTATTGTGCATCGCAGTCGCGATCGGCCGTGCAACAAACTGCATCGTAATTATATTTTCGACCGTCGAATCGACTCTTCGTTCACCTTGTCTCGCGATCGTGAAAACATCCGTTGAAAAATTGTGAAAGGAGTGAGAGAAAAATTCGATTTGAATTTGAAAAGCGATTGTTGGACGTCTAATGAAATTCTGATCAACAGGCGGTGGATGTTTACGCGATCGCTGATAGAACAATTACTGTGGATTTCGTTTCCTGTTTGGAACATCGTCGTTCCAAAATGTTTAGTAACGAACAATTAAAAATTGAAATACAACCCACGATATTTATCATTATGATACTAACTTCATTGTTGAAGGATCTTTCGTCTCGTAAAGTGTTTGTTTCATATGGATAAAAATTTTAGACGAATGCATTAACTTTCATTGTCAATTCAAATGATATAAAATAAATGAAGTAATGAAAAAATAATAATTTTCGTTGGAAAAAAATGTAATTACTTAAAAATCATAAAAGGTAAATCATTCGTGAGTACCTCTATAATTGTTACTTTTCATCAACTTGAAGCTTACTAGTCAGATTTGGAATTAAAAAAATAAATAATCGCGATATTTCGATTTCGATTCAATTTCGTGTCGATGGCGTTTTGTTTTCATTTGTTATAACAACAAATTTGCCATTTTCGTATCAAATTCACGTCATCTTCGTTGGACGACACGTATTGTAAATTTCGACTTATTTTGCAATAAGCGTCCTAAACAACTTCAATTATTCGCAGAAAATTTCGAAACTAATTGATCTATAGAAATAAATGTATACAAAATAGTTTCCATATTTTAACCTCCTCAAATTATTGTATGTAACGCTTCGATACGAGTTTTTCGATGTCAGACATCGTTTTGTGAGTTGCGTGTTGACATCAACTCGAACAGTATTCGCACGTGTATCGTAAAAATGGTTTAATATGTAGAACCTGACGCAACGGCCAAAAATTTGACTATCTATGTCAAACGATGCGATTAAAATTCAGGTCAACGAACATTGGCCTCAGATTTTAAAGCTGTGTAACTTGCGATGAAAACAACTTGGCTCGAGAGACTCGCGTCTCTTCTTGAATTTGAAGTCTGGAATTTTTTCGAAAGATGATGACTCGAGAGGAGAGACGACGGTGGATAGCATCAGGTTCGAGCTCACGCTGGTAAACAGAATAATGACCCATATTTTACACTCGTAACGGATTATCGATATGTCCCTGATAGAAATGCAAATTCGTGATTCAAGAATATTCTTCTATTGGTCGTAAGATCAAAATTTGCATGTCATTCGTATCTCGTCATTCCAGGTTCGAATAAGAAAAGAATTTTTCTTCCCCCTATATCATGGACTTTTCATACAATGCCAGTTTCATGCTCAACGCCACGTGAAAAATCTCATTTTCATTCCGCTATGAGATTCGAGTTGCATCAAACAGCGACATATCGATGTAAGTATGCGCGTTGGTTCTTCATACTCCGCCATCGTGGTCACAATCCTTTCCCGCGCTCACCGTCAATTGCTTCGCGAGGCGCCGCGAAGACTTCGCACACGAGATCCTTGCAATTTTACGATCACGTGATAAATCACCGGCGATAGTTTTAACCTTGGCTCACTTCTCGAACCATTCTGAGATGTAATTACTTACTTTTTCGGAAGAAAACTACTTCGTAACGTTCCCACGTGTTGTGACCTATGAAACGTGTACGTACGTGGAACGTTTCGAGGATTTGTTGACCTTCAAGATGTAGGAAAGGACTAGGATCATGCGATTTAACTGTATCGAACAAACCTCGTGTTTACTGGATAGACTTCTTGTTATTGTTGTGGATACTTATAGGATATAACACCCGCAGCGTTATCGGTTAGAGCAGTGTAGTTCGTGGGCGCTTCGCTAATACGCATCACAGTCGTGCAGATGTCGACACGACACGGGTGAAACAAGTGACTACGCGCGTCGCACGGCATTGTCATGTACCGTCGCGCTGTGCTGCGGAGCATGTACCGACTAGGCAGCACACAGTTTACAACGCCACGGCGGTGTGTCGCAGAGCGTTCGGCTCGCTTCGGTTGACCGAACGAACCCGAACCAGCGTTCGAGGTTATCGATCGCGCAGCCCTATCCAATAGAAACGCGGTCGAACGATGCTTCGGGCTCGTTCGGCATTCCGAAGCGAGCCGAACGCTCCGCGCCGCACCGGCACGCCGCTGTTCGATTGTGTGGTGCACGGTCGGTCACGACTGGCAGCACAGCTGTCGCGCGACGAGATCGACCGAACGCCAAACAATCGAACAGCGAGCTTCGTGATCCCGCGCCTGGAGAGTATTTATTTTCCAAAATATCCTGGAAAAATGGCAAATCCGAATATCACTGATATGACAGAGGAAGATGCGGCCGATCTTCAATTTCCTAAAGGTATTTCGAATCGTCGTTCCTCGCGCGAATCGTGTGGTACGTCGCTTCGACGTTTCTCTCACCTAACCTAACCTCGTTGTTCCCTTGTCAATTCGTGATGCACCAAAGAATAAAATGACCGTTTTGTCGCCGTTCGACTCCCCCGGATGGCATGTATTTCGCGACTGTGGTCTCGAGTAACGGTCGTCTTACTTTCAGACTGTTCATCGAGTCGTACGCACGATTTGGAACGAGACGTCGAACTCGAGGTATCAGTCGTGAGGGAAGAAATCCTTACTTCAGACCCGGCGTGTCGCTTTTGTAAGTCGACGTTATGCGAACCGTATATTAGATGCGCGGAATGCTCGTCGACAGAATTATGTCCCAATTGTTTTTCCAACGGTGTTGAAATCGGTAATCATAAAAATGATCACGATTACGTTATCGTTAAGAACGAGTTCCCTGTGATCGACGGATCCGATTGGTCCGCTCGTCAAGAACTGGAGTTATTGGACTTTTTGCAAGAATGCGGTTTCGGAAATTGGCTGGACATATCCAGAAAGATGCAGAACAAAAGTCCGGAAGAATGCAAGAGGCACTATTTGCAGAATTACATCGACGAACAGAGGCTGCCGGGACTACCCAAAATCGAAGAGAACGAGACAAGCTTGTTCGGATCTGAAATCGTACCTTACGCGTTCAAACTACAAGATCTGGAAGATCCGCCTAGGTACGCTAGCAATACGACAAATTACAAGATGTTGGCCGGCTACAACGCGGCGAGATCTGATTTCGAAGTAAATTTCGACAACCATGCCGAGCTTCTTGTTTCGGAACTCAAATACGACGAGCTAACGCCGCAGGATCCACATTTCGAACTTGGTCAAGCTTTGCAGGTTGCCATAGTTCGAGCCTATAATCACAGGCTCAAGGAAAGAGACAGACGACGAAGAATCGTCAGGAAACACGGCCTAGTTTCATTCAGGCGAACCATGGCTTGGTCACAGAGATACGAAGCGACGTTAACTAGGCCTCTCGTCGAAAGATTATCAATCTTCATGCAACTTCTCGGCGGCATGGAGTTCGATTACTTTATCGAGGGTCTACATCACGCGGGAGAATTGCAAAATTACATCCGTCAGCTGCTGGAGTTCAGGCGGAACGGCTTGGTCAAGTTCCATTCGGTTCCCACGTTCCAAAAATTGTCCAAACTTCGGCAAGAAAATGAGAAGGAGCGGAAACAGTACATGAACAACACGGAATACTGCTGGCAAAGCGTCTTGCCGGGATGCATTCTGAAAACCATCCCACAGCCGGCGAGCAATGCTTCGCAGAGAAAAGCTCCCCCGCCTCTCGTCATTCAAGGTCTTCCCGGATATGACAGACTCACCGTAGCCGAACGAGGACTTTGCTCGAACGCGAGAATCGTGCCGGAAAGTTACTTCGATTTCAAAAATCTGTTGATCACGGAGAACAAGAAATGTGGCAGCCTGAGATTAGCACAAGCCAGAGTGTTGTTGAAGATCGACGTGAACAAAACCCGGAAAATCTACGATTTCTTGGCGGAAGAGGGATACATCAACAAACCGATGCAGTGACAAACTTTACTCGCGTCCAGCGAATTGTGATATTAGAGATACAGTAATTATTTCATTCTCGAAACTTGTTCCCCAGATTTATTTTCGCATCTGCTAAGCCTAATTTTCTATTTATTGTCTCATTATCGTACATCCCTGCACTGTTCGTTGTCATTTATTGAAATAAACTATAAGTACGTAAGTTTACTTTCGTTGTCTTGATTTCGCGTCTTTCAAATATTCCCCATGCGACACGCTGTTAGTCTACGTAATACGACGAACTTCTCTTATCGATACGACTCACCAGCACAATGCCACCTCGTTAACACGAGAAACATCGAGGTTACGAACTGCGACGAATGCCATTTTGTTTTCACCGGCGGCCATCTTGTTGATACCGGTGCGCGCGCCTTACCGCACGAGATGGCTGCTCGAGACGTTTCTAATCCATTCATTGTATTATTCGATAGAGTTTGAAAACGCCGAGACGCTGCTGATATCGGAGGTTTACATGCTTCTGGAGCATAGAAAAGCCCAGAACGAATCCGCCGAAGAGGAACAGGAGTTTTCGGAAGTATTCATGAAAAGTTTGACCTATACGAATCGCTGCCGCAAGTTTCGAAACAAAGAAACGATCGCTGCCGTGCGAAAGTACGTCTTCACCGAATATATACCAGATGTGATCGCGCTCCCGTACCGACGAGCTACCATGAAAATTGACCTCTTATTTTCCTTTACAGTTTGCTGATGCAGAAAAAGCTTCACAAATTCGAATTGGCTTCGCTGGCGAATCTCTGTCCCGAAACACCCGAGGAAGCCAAAGCTCTGATTCCCAGTCTCGAAGGACGTCTGGAGGACGAAGAATTGAGAACTATCCTCGAAGACATCCAGACAAAGAGATCCTTGCAGTACTAATCCCAACGATCCAGCCGATTCGTCCTTTTACACGTTCTAATACAATACACGAGGTTCGCCGCAATCTTCTTCTTCTCATTTTCGCTTCGTGTGCAGCTCGCAGCTGATCGTGATACGGATCGGGCACGAGATTCCGAGTCTACGCTCGACGAGCATCCGCCCTGCTGGACGCTGCGTCCTCGGGAACCTCGATGGAATTACGGTACATGGAAATGAACGAGTCGTGGCTGGTGGATATCGGGCGAAGTGAAGACGACAGGCGACAAGCCAGCATTAAGATCCGAGATAATAATTATACCGCGTGCAGAGAGGAGGTTCTCGCTCTCGGGGTACTTCACCTTGTGATTATCTACTACTGGCGTCGCACCAGTTTTCGACGGTCAGCCGGCAAGGCAGTCCGCATTCCTTTCGCGCTTTTATACAAAATAACTCACGATCAAGATCATCGACACTGCCAGCGCCGATCTCTAACCGTACAGCCCGAGAGGCAACGATGCTTTACGACGTGTCGGGCGCATCGGACGCGGCTCGCTACATATTCATAATGCGTAATAACATGTAATTAAATAACTCGACGTACCCAGATATTTATATCCCGTTCATCAAACGAATTTATAAAACTAGTCACTCTTATCCATTCCCGTTTGCATTCCGACGAGCACGAAATTCGATTCAAAGTCTTTATTCCGTTCTGCTCAGCCTCTTCCTGCTTTTTGATACCATCATTTTTCTTTTCCTCTCATTTTATTCTCTACTGCACCCAACTTTCTCAAGGCAGTAGTTTGGTAACTTGGGTTGTATATGTATTTGTATTCGAACCAGGTGCATATGATCTATATATACAATATACTTAAGAATACAAATGGAATCTCCCTCAGGTAATCCAATTACATGTGCGCAGATCTGGTGCCTTGAAATTAAAACATCAGAACTGTAATACCAACAAAAAAAAAAGAATAGCTAGAGTAATTAACACAGTTTATAACTGGGGAATATTTAAGATTGGGTATTTACAGGGGATCTTCAGGGAGACACGAGCTTATTCGAACTACATTTTTTCTAAGCTTGACTGTCTCCAGTGAAATAATCGACTTTGGTGAATGTTTGAACCGCATTAAAATAATACCTTCTCCTTCCTATCCCAAACTTGGTGTTAGAAAAGTTCAAGGCTGGAAAACCCGATTTTTCTTTTCTCACCTAATTAGAAAGTAAAATACACCGAGAGTACGTACATTGTGAAAATATTGCACCAAGTTTCGAAATATTAACGAAGTTGTAATGAATATTTGAGTGAGTTTTTCATTAACTCGTAAGTGTCTCTCATCAACTAATAAGCTAATGAAAAAACTCAGCTTATATTATGAATTAGCAATTATCACAAATGCAAACTCAATTGCAGAGATGATGAAATTGAAGGCGCATCACACGCCCAGGCATAGATGATCAACGTAAGTCTGAGTTTTCCACACAAAAATCCATTTCTACGAGGAAAAAAAACCTGTCTAACCGATTCGATTGAGATTTGCACTTTATTCTACACATCAATGATGTTTCTACGCAAAAATTTGTCTTTTTTCTCAACTTCCCATTGAGACTATTTTTTGATTATTCAAATAAATTTTTGAGACTGTTTCGCATTACAAAACACAAACAATTTGATTAAAATGGCATTTTCATGTCTTCAGGCGACTGATTTCTGTGGAAAAAAATTAAAATACTTGTATGCATACAGGCGAAACAGCTTCAAAAATGGATTTGAAAAATGAAAAACAGTTGGAACAGAGAGCTAAGCAAAAAAGACACATTTTATGTACTTTGAGTACTAAGTAAATATTTAATTTTCGAAAATCGCTGGAAAACTCTAAAAAAATTAACAAAAACGTTTCTCGAGTATCCAAAACACCTGGAATTTTTTCAAATCTTTTTGAGACGCTTCGTAGAGTTGTGTAGAATTGTACAGATTTTTTTCCCTATTTTACGTGTAATTCTATGTAATCATATGTAATCCTTTTTTCTCAGGTACCGAACGCAGCTCGTCCTTTTTCATCTACTACCGGCTCGCCGATATAACGGATTCCATTTTTATCCATTTGGCTAGATGGCGGTCTCGTTGTTTGCTAGATCACGCGGTAGATCGCTGACGCGGGGAAATTCGGAGCGAAATTTTCAGGGTATCAGGCGTGTCGAACGAACGATAAGCAATATGTCAAGCAGATTGACGTCCAAGGCGTACAAAATCATTCGGCCGAGTTCGTGTTTGTGTACGTATCGTCGGAGAAATTCGCGTGCCAAAGACAGTTTTGGCAGCTGCTGCGGTGAGACGTTAATGCGAATATTTGCAATTGCGATTACGCGCGAAATCTTGATTTCACGGGGAGAGAAAAGAGTGCTGAGGCAAACAAGCGCAAAAGTACGCGCAGCTGGGCACAAAGGTGAAAATGTTTTCGCGCCGTTTACCTGCGATCTTTATCATCCGATCGCAAGATACAATCGAGATGAGGCGATTGACAATTTTTTTCCCTCCCCAAATATGCGTGAGATATGCAGCGTGACTCTCTATTCTCGTCAGTGCGCAACGAAGCTTGGAAAAATGCTGAAAAGGACGGGAAAAAAACATTATAGATAGTTATGCAGGGTGACTCATTTTATCGCCCCGACTGATTTTTCCGAAACGAAGCGAGATACGAAAAAAAGTTTCGTATCAAATATTCAGGGTTTCGAGGGGGACCCAAGATGGCGGTATCGGTATTTCCGTAGATTCAGCCGCCGAGGCTAGACGAAGGTCGAGTCGGTTTTTTTGAATGGGATGACACATTTTTTTCTCCAAAATCTGGAAGAGCGTCAAATTCTGCGCCAAAAAGTACTCACATACCTATGGTTCTCCTGGCGATACTGATAGAATATCTGCGGTGGTACGCTGGCGGCGGCAGCCGCATGCGTGGTGCTTTGACCGGCTATACCTCGTCACCCGTTGACCTTACACCATACGTGTATCGGTACTTTTTGGTGCAGAATTTAACGCTCTTTCAGATTCTGCAGAAAAAATTATGTCATTCCCTTCAAAAAAACCGACTCGACCTTCGTCTAGCCTCGGCGGCTGCGCCTACGGAAATACCGATACCGCCATCTTGGTACCCTCTCAGAACCCTCAATATTTGATACCAAACTTTTTTTCGTATCTCGCTTAGTTTCGGAAAAATCGACCCGGGGAGATGGAATGAATCACCCTGTACATACCTATATTGAAAATAAAAATAACTATACATCACTTATTCGTAATTACATATAAAACTGCACAAATAGTCATATATAACTTCTGTATAATGATATCGCGCCAATTTTTTTTACAACTTAGACAATTCTGTACGCATACCTAATCTTTTTTTCTCGGAAATCTGCATAATGCGCATCAAGAGGCATTAATCAAGATGGTTGTCGTGTGACTATGCTGGAAATCCCGGCTTCCTTCTCGTCACATATGTAGCTATAGATACGTAGAACAGGCACATCTGTCGCCTGATTGTTCTTACCGTTTTCCATATCGCTCGCTCGTCACTGTGTTGCACACATCGACGATGCGTTCTTTCTTTCACTCCACCAACATCGCGATCGGAACTCCGAGATTTTCAACATTGTCAAGCCAATGCAGCACTAAGCTCGTCAGACGAGGCATTTGCACCAAAAACGAGGGTAAAAAATGTGGTAGTCAGGTTCTCCAAGCGCAGGGAAAATATCCGGAAATCTCCTCTAGATTTTTACAAAATATTCCTATTCCGTCACAATCTACATTTACATTTCTAATCGAGCCTATTGCATATTGCTTTTGGTTCACGTCACATTATTCTCCATTCCCTATCCGTCATTCTTGACAGAGCTGTCTTGCCTCTGCTGTGGCTTATCCAGTCCTGCTGTTCTGTTCGCTCCAATGCACGTTCATCGACTCTTCTTCTTTGCCACGTATTCCACACATTCTGCTTTCCCTGTCCAACGCAAACCTCGCCCCTATTTCCACTTCGCCCTCTCCGTTCCTCTGTTCGGCCAGATATTCTGGTTCTTCTCCTCATAACTTTGCGTTCTCTCTCATATCTACATTTTCCCAATTTCTCCTCGCCTCGCCACGCATTTACTTATTTCCTCCGCTTGTTTGCCTATTATCTCTCCTTCTGTTAGTTTGGCCGCGTGACGTAGTACCCTATCGACCAGCCTATGCCCTCTAACAATAAGTACTCTTTCCTTGCCTCTCAACATTTTTCTTCGGTTTCTTGCCTCGAGCTGTGCACAGCTTACTTTTCACTCTCGCCCACTCCTTTGTCTATTTTTTAGCTATTTACCATTTACTGTTTTTCTATGTATCATTTAATTTTTAGCCATTATTTATTCATTCGTCATACAGCTACTCTTATTTCTTGTTCGGAAATGATAGTTCTCGCGCGCTGCGAACGGATCGTCAAATAAAACGACGCGTTTCGCTTGATTCGCCAATTGCGAAGAAAGTATGACAAACATCGAAGCGGAAAGCTAACGGTTCCCTGTTTTTTCATGTTAAAAAGCCTTATCGAGGTTTAGCACTTTATTACCACTTTAAACAAGTGGAGTCTAGACGTTACTCGACTGGCTTAACTTCATTCAAGTTATCACGCCAAGGAGCGATGTTTGGAAACGCATCTGTACCTATCGTTAAAATATCAGGGTTGCACGAGGGTTGATTGCGCTGCTGCCCTCTCTCCCTCTCTCCCTGTACTGGTCATTCCACGTCAAATCACAATTGCACCCCCATTCGACCCACATTTCTACCCCCAACTTCCACGACCCCCAATTTTACATCCTACAATTTTTCCGTACGAAAATCAGCATCCAGACAATTTTTTGTCAGACCAACGAAAAACGAACGTCACGTTTTTTAGTCAATTTTCAACTTTGCAAACCATTGATCTGCAATGAAATTCTTCTTCAAAATAAAATATCACGAATACGAAGATCTTACCATACCGAATCTATATCTGCCTCCCATTTCTTCCCTTTATGATCCATTTTTTTTTTTTTTTTTTCTAATAAGTTAATTTACAGAAATTTAGAGTTCTTGTCTTTTTTTTACATTTACACTATTTTAATCTTTTCAAATATCTGTGCATACGAAACGAGGCTGTGCAGATAGAAAGAGAAAGAAATATGCCACTAGAAACTGTTGCACAACTTTTTAACTTGATGTATATATATTTTTTAATATTGTTGCTATGATTAGCGTTTTATTAAAAAAAAATCGAGAAGAAATATATTTTTCATTAGCGTATTTGCAGACCGGTGTAATTATATTTGCACTCGTTTTCGAAAGGTACTTCAAAATACCCCATTTTGTAAAATGGAAAAAATTCTCACAAATTTTTAAATGTGATGCTGATTTTTTTTTTTTTTTTGGTACTTTTTTTCGACCCAGAAAATTTTGTTAAGGTGCTAAAAATTGCCGGATATTTTTTATGTCGGCGCGAAAAAATGTGAGGATCGAGTTGGAATTTTGTTTTCAAAGAAAATGGGAGAGGAGAGTGGAGGCGAAAAATAAAATGCGGTGTATTTTGAAGTCGAGTTTCGTTTTCTATTTTTCTTCTGCTGTTTTGTTTTCGGTGAGTCGATCTTTCGCAAATATTTGTAATGGTAAATAAGCTTCGCCGCGCTATCCTGTAATTAATCGTGGCGAACGATGTTGGATGATATTATGATGAGATGGAAAACTTGTTGTGCAAACTTCCCGGCGATCATTTGTTAAGAACTTTTGCCACGATGGTAAATCGTTCAGAAATTCCATTTCCCGCAACTCATCGCGACTGTATGCCAAAGCAAATATTCAGCGTTAAATGCAGCCTTCTACGTGACTGGGCGATATCAGAAATCACGTGTTTCTCCGCTCATCATCTTTAATTTTAATCAATCGACCTCAAATCTCTGCTATTCTCCCGCGTTCTTTCATATTTTTTTTCCCACTCCAATTTTCCCCCACAACAATTCTCCGCTTCGCTCTAGCTTATTCCATTTTTATTAAAAATATTCCCCGTTTTATTAAAAATATTCGTTTTAAGCATTTTTCTTTCACAAAAAAAAACATCAAATTACTCCTAGCTACTAAATTATTTTAAACTTTTTTCAAACATTTTTTCAAAATATTTTCAATACAATTTTTGAATATTTTTCAAAATATTTGTTTAAACATTTGTTTTAACATTTTTCAAAACATTTTTCAAGCCTCTGTTTAAATATTTTTTAATAATATTTTTTAAATATTTGTTCAAACATTTTTAAATACATTTTTTGAAACATTCTTTAAAAACATTTTTTGAAACATTTTTTGAAACATTTTTTAAAAACATTTGTTCAAACATTTTCTACAACATTTTTTAAAAACATTTTCAGAAAATTTTGTTCAAATATTTTTTAAAAACATTTGTTCCAACATTTTTTAAAAACATTTGTTCAAACATTTTCTACAACATTTTTTAAAAACATTTTCAAAAACTTTTGTTCAAATATTTTTTAAAAACATTTGTTCAAACATTTTCTACAACATTTTTTAAAAACATTTTTAAGAAGTTTTGTTCAAATATTTTTTAAAAACATTTGTTCAAACATTTGTTTAAATATTTTTTGAATATTTTTTAAAAACATTGTTTAAAACATTTTTTGAAACATTTTTTAAAAACATTTATTCAAACATTTTTTTAAAACATTTGTTCAAACATTTTCTACAACATTTTTTAAAAACATTTTTAAGAAGTTTGGTTCACATTTTTTTTAAAAACATTTGTTCAAACATTTTTTTGAACTTTTGTTTAAATATTTTTTGAACATTCCCAGCCTCAAGACTTTTCGAGTAGGGGCGCGCGACAAATGTTAATCCGATATCAAACAGCCTGATATAACGCACGCGTGTACGCGTATCTAGGAAGAGACACGTGCATTCGATGTGGATGCAATCGTACGAAGTCGCGCTCGTACCGATGCGCCGGTTCTCTCTGTGTCGACACAGAAGCGAGTTGCGGTCGAGTTTTTCCTCTATCCGTGTAGAGTCGGTCGCTCGCCTCGATTCCTGATTGCTGACCGCAGGTCTTACACGTTGACTAATTCACAGTAAGGCAAAGCGAAACATGCATCGTATCTCTTCGCGCGGTTGTCCGGTAGCGTCTCTTCGCCGGAACCACGCGACGACAATTCTCGATCGGCATCAACCGGACCGACTCGACTTCTTCCCTCCGCCTCTCGTCCTCGACGCCGAGGTTTTGGATTGAAATTTGTTCCCGAGCGTGGACGATATTCACGCGAAACGTCGGGAAACGAACGCACACGCACACGCGCGCCGATCTGTCCTCGATACGACGGGGCTCTCGTATCAGCGCGCTTCCGATAAAGATCTGATAACTACTACTATCGCACGGTAAATAATGCGCCCGTCGCACGGAAATTAAGGAATGTTATTTTGCTCGTCGTCGCCTTCGGAAGATTCCTCTTATCGGAGACGGAAAAAATGCACCGAGCACGAAATATGCGCGCAATCGCGCGAGACAAAGGAAAAGACGAGCGGCGAAGATATGAAATCGCACGGAGAACGAATCGAATGAAGAAGGAACAACAAAGAAAACGAGCGCGCGAGAAACGAAATACGTAATTGGAAACAAAACACGGAGAACGATGGATGTAAAGAGCCCTAGCATCGAAATCTGATTGCTGGTCGAAGTTTTCTGGGGACAAGATAACGTTTCCAATGCGCGGCTGTCGCGTGAGTTATTGATATGCGTATAACCGGGTCAGCTGATCTACCGGCACAGAATTTCTCAAGGATATTCCATTCAATTCCTTGGAACAATGCTATACGACGGTCAAAGAAGCACGGAATTGTTTAAATTTGCGTACTACCATTTTGGGGAGTTGGAAACCTGCGCTCGTTTCCGAAAAAAAAGGTCGCAGCAAACACCTCTGATGTAGAGCCTTGAACGCGCGGCGAGCAGGAAACATGGAGGGGAGGGAAAAAGTTCGAATTATTTTTCTCGATGGGTAGGGAGTCGGAGGCGCTCCGAAAATTTCGCTCGTTAATAGTAGAGGCTCGCGAAAGTGTCTCGCGCGAGGTCGACGTCGGAATCGTAAACAAAGGGGGTAGAGGAGGATCGAAGCTGAGCTTTGAATTTTGGCGGTTGACTCCCGTCTCGCTCCGATACGGTCTCCGTCAAGCGTATCCCCCGACACACGCCGCGAGACGGAGGCGTCGCAACGACCCTGGGACAGATCCCGAGCGTCCCCGAGTATCGCCGAGCCGAAGGCACCGGCGTTGCTTCGGGTCAAAACATATTCAGTGTATTCTAAACAAGCACGCGGCGTGCTATCACGTTTGTGTTTTCTCGAATGTCTCTGAATATTCGATAGGCCGTTGCGGCGCCGTCGTTCTCGTTCGCCCCGGCGTGTGGCTCGTTTCGGTCACACGCGATATAACAAAATAGGAAAAACGCGACGGGTACGACGAGCCGCGTGAAATTTGGTTATCGAGACACCTGTAAACGCGTGTGCGGGAGACGTTGCCGGGATAATCGTGTGCCTCGCGTGATAATAAACAAACGGCGAATCGGTCGAATCCGGAGTAAGTTTGCGATGCAAATGCGAAGGAAACGTGCGATGGAAAACGACGATTGACGAGAGACGACAACTACATACGACTACGACGCGTGGACGATACGCGCACCGTCGGATCCACGTCTCTCTCTCTCCATCTTCTCTATCTCTCTCCCCGTGCCTCCTTCGTTTATCGTTTCCCTTTTTTCCTCGCCTCTTTCGTCTGTTTTTCACACCAACACCATCACGCCAACGTGCGATCGTCGTTTGTCGCGGCAAAGGGAACGAGAGACGGACGGACGGACGGACGGACGGACGGACGGCAGACAGACAGACAGAGAGTGAGCGAGCGAGCGAGTGTGTGTACGTGTGTGTGCGACAGAGAGAGAGAGAGAGATAGAGAAAACGTGAAAACGGAGCGAAGTTTGTGTCCGAGCGAAGCGGTCAGTGGTGGCGGACTTATAACGCGATATCATCGGTCTCTACTCTTTGTTCTTCTCGACTGTCTCGCCGATTGGTAAGTATCCATCTCTCTCTCTTTCTCTCTCTCTCTCTCTCTCTCTCTCTGTGTCTCCCGCTGGTAGCGGATAACGTTGGAAAACTACGTCGAGCGTTTCATCCGTGGCGATGCTCGTTTGTTTCCACGGCTCGTCGTGTTGCGCGATGTAAACAAACGCGAATCACGCCTCGATGGGAATTTTCACGTTCACAGCTGTTCGTCGCGCTCGCGGAGTGATTGACGGACGCGCGTATCGCTACAGTTGCTCGTCGTATTCTCCCTCGTCTCCGGCGTATCCTCGACGCGTATAATACAAGCTCCTCGCGACACCCTCTTCTAGCCGACGGAAACCGACTGTCTCTACACACGACACCCACGCAGCTTGTTTCAATTCCCCCGCGCGTTTACTCACCCATCGTCACGTTTTTTCGCGCCACGAAATTTCCTCGCATCTACTTCTCCAAACCACAATTTTCGCCTTCCAAATCTCATCCGTCTTCGGAGCGCGTATTTTCGACGGTGGCGGCAAAATTATCGAAATTAGCTCTTCGAATCACTTTTTCCCCCCGTATCGTTTGTTTACCGTTCAGACCCGCGAATTGCTTTTTGTTTACATTGTTTGATTTGCCTCTCGCATCTTTCCAGAACTGTTTATTCCTTTCGCCGAGTTTATATTCCTCGAATTTTCTTCACTCCAAGTTGAGCGGATTTTTCTCACAATTATTCTTCAAACATCTACGAACTCTTCTTCGCGATTTTCCCAACTCCTTACGCTCATTTCTGTTTCATTCATTCGCGCACGTCGAATTTTTCTCATCGTCATGCCAAACAAAACGACGACGATGTTTTCCCACGATTTTCGTCTCCGCCAAATAAATCTGCTCATTTGTTCCACAATAATTTCATACGATGCAGTACAAATATTTTCTCGAGATGATCCGCAAGTGTTCGACGATCGAATGATATTTACATTCGTCGAGGCAACCGTAAGTTTCAACACGCTCGAAGCGATTTATAATTTCCTACGTACGCAACAGAGAGGGAGAATAATTATCACGGAAACACATGTTTCGAATGATCGATGCCTGTTTCGCTTTATTATCCGCGCGAGCTTATCTCCTTTGCCTACTAACTGCGATGCCTTTAATTGGTAAACAGATCCCCTGCTCGTATTTGCCCATAAACCGCGCACGCCATTTTTTTTTTCTTCGACGAAGAAAACTAAAAAAAGCCTATTTTTTTTTGCTCCCGCGAAACTTCTTCGTCGTTCCACAACGCGACGACGATTCTCGTTGTTATATTTTCCCTCCGTAATTATTATCTCGGCCAGGAGAAGCGTGAAGATTCGAAATCGTGAAAGACGAAGCCTTCCATTGTTTACCATGAAGCAACAAGAAGCGGCAAGCTACGAAATAAAGTTTACTACGAGGATTAAGTCATATCAGAGGCGACGGCTTCGTCTTTGACGGGTTCGCATCGTCAATTTATTTACGAGCATCCCACCGTCGTTCGCGCTTCTCTCGCCACCAAGACAACGAACAGTTCTTCGCGGCGAAGTTTCTGGAAATTTTACCCTTCCGGTACCTCCGACATTCCCGAACCGCTGTCTCGCCCCGTTTTCTCCGCTCGTTTCCATCTTCCCCTTTTCTCCGTCGCGTTCGTCGCCACCGCGAGCTCTTCGTCGCGGAAGTCACGCATCCGCGGCCGAAACGCAGCGGGTACTCGCTCGTTTCCCTTGGAATTAATCGGTCCACGTTTTGCTTTATCGCCGGCAATAAAAGACTTCGTTTTGCGGCGAGTGGCGAACACGTGGCGGCGCGGCCAGGGCTTCGCGCACGAGCACGAGCTTTCGGCCGCCGGAGGAGCCAAAAAAGCTCCAAAGACAGCGCCAGCACCTCGGAAAAGCGTACGAAAAATCTCCCACCTTTGTTTACTATTGTTCTTTATGCGCGCAGAGATTTCACGCTCGCAGATATATAACGTTGCGTGGTCTGACTCGACAAAACGTGCGCGAGCTTTCTGAATCGTTTTTCTCCCTTCTCGTTGATTTTTACCCGCCATTTTTTCGAGCCTATTTGTGTAAGATGTACGTAGTCCAATTCTTTGGCACGCTGCACGGTGCTAGATTTTGAATGAAACCATCTGGTTCTACAACGCGAGGCTCAAACCGAGCTGATTGCAATTTATGAGGCATTAACCCTTAATGATCACACCTCCGGATTCTGACGTGATGGTCACATGGGGTGTCGTCAACCCCACTCACTTTGGAAAGTGATAAATAACTAAAAAATTGAAAAAAAAATTATATCAAAATACTACAATGTAACGTCAACCTTTACGCGTAAGGCCATGTCAGTTATTTTCAAGTCGTGTAATTTTTAATACCAAAAAAGAAAAGTCGAAAAAAAATTCGTAAAATATGACTTTTTTCACGAAAAGCCATGCACAGACTTTAATTTTCAACAAAAAAAATAAAAAAAATCGTTTCATAAATCTGAAATAGCATACTTTCAGGTGGGTGAGAATAAATTAGTGGCCGTTCCAAAAACTATATTTATTTGAACGTCTGAAGTGTGGAAAAATGATACGCCAGATTTGTTATAACGAACGATATGTTATGATGAAAAATGGTTCAAACTACCCACAGATGACGACACATGTCCCATTTTCACAAATACTGTAGGAGGTAGCGCAGTTCGAAAAACCGCTGGGGTTGAATCAACCCCGAGTGACCAGTAAGGGTTAAAATAAAAAATCTGAAGCTGACTGCGCTGGGAAATGCTAGCTGAAAAAAGCGAGATGGAAGCTCCATAATACACCTCTGATATCTATCTATACGAAATTGCATTTGCAGTATGTAAATAAATCCCCATGCGATGGTATTTGTTCGAATCTCCAAAACGTTGTACATAAAATATATACTACATCGTAAACGTAACTCGAATGTTAGGAAAGGTGCAGCAAATGGGGACAAGGTAATCGTTCGATTGGTGGTCTCTGATAAGTGAAACGGTTCAAATTACGCACAAATACGTTTCGTTTCTTTGCTCGTCCCCTGCAATGCTTTCCTAACATTCGAGTCATCCTCACAATGTAGTACAAATTTTACTCATCGTTTGTTTAAAATTCAAACAAATTATACTGCACGTCAAATTATTTATATCTTGCAATTGCAAATTTCTGCAAATAGTTATTGTACATATAACTATGGAGCCCGTTTTTAGCTCGTTGTAAGGTGCTTTTTAAAACGGTGTAAAAAAAAACGATCAAGATTTTTACTATCCAATTTTTTATCACTTGTTCATTTACATCTAAAGAGCATAACGAAATTTAGTTAGAAAAAATAGAGGCAAAATTCAAAAAAGTAGAGGCTTGCGAAGTGGAGACTCAAAAAAGCTCTGCCCTCTGGTCGACACGAGTCCACCATCCTTCGTGGTCTGAAGACCAGGATCTTGGGTATTTCTTAGAGAGTAGGGATGTACACGACAGCGATTCGCACAATTTTTTTTCTGCGCAAAATGGCGGCCATGTAAAAAAAGGAATTCTCTTTCCCTCGATTTTTCAACTTTGGGAATTTTTTTAAAATGGTAGACATTTTTTTTTGCAAAAAAGGTCTCGTCGAACAGTAGCGACACACATTAAGAAGCTATGTACCAAATTTGAAGTGAATCGATCCCCTGAAATTCGAGATATCTTGTCAACTGCGAGTCTCGTTAAGGACAGTCTAACTAATTTCGTATGACGTCTTACAATTAATGTTGATTAAATCAAAATTGGCAAAACTGCTGGCACGATAAGGGGGGCTCCCGAGAAAATGGTGTGCAGGATTCCAGCCCCTCCAGAGATATGGAAAAAAATATATTTTTTCAATTCTTCGAGAGGAAAGTTGTAGTACAGCACAACGAGGAGCTTTTTTGAAAAAAAAAAAATTCGCGGTGTGAAACACGAGTTACGTTTTCCTCCTGTTTTTTCGCCTCTCGGATTTTTTTAAACATGAAAAAAAATGCTGTAACCAATTTCTTCTTCTTGAAGAACTGAGAGAAAAAAAAATCCTCTTTTTCCCTCGAAATTTTTCCCACCGAAATTTATAAATATTGGGATTCGTTTTTAAGGCAGTAAACTTTTTTCAACTCAGCATTCTTATTTCTTTCACGATTATATCTTCCACGATTATTTTCTCGGTATCAATGTCGTCGCGCCTTCGTGAAACGTCCGTGAGATCGGATCTTCTCATTGACGATCTTCAAATTGCCGGCAGTCATCAGAGAACCACTTTTGTCTGGTTCGACCGTACCGCCTGCTCTCGTTACGCGCGTCTAGGGTGAACCTGCTCGCGCCATTCGTATTTCCCCGCCGCGTTTGTCGTTTGTTTTCCGCGTCGCGCGGGAAAGTTCGAAAAATTCGAAACTCGCGGCGCGATTTTGCGCTTTCTGGGGCCCGGAAATGTCGCGCCAATTCGGGGGCAATCGTGGAAATCGGGAGGACCATTTTTGGGGGTGAAGCTGCGGGGATTTCGCTCGCAGCGGCGCGTCCAGAACGAACTCGCGGTGCCTTAAGGCGATCTTCGAGCCCTAAGGAAGTACCTGATTGACAAAATCAACGGAGCGTCGCGTCACCACCGAACCAGCCATTCTACGGACTGGACGTTACGTTCTGCTGCTCAAAGTCAAGTACAACGCACGATTCGTTTGTGCGCCCACTCGTCACCTGCTACCGTTCGTTTATATTCGCGTCAATCGTACCGGAAAAATGTACGAACACATTTTTTTCCACCTCTCGAGAGCACTGTCAGCCTGATTTCGATTTTACACAACATTTTTTCCCCATGACCGATGCTTTTACAGATATTCGCAAGCAAAGCAAACAGATAGTGTCTTCCATTTCGGAGAGGTCCAAGCTTTATGGTGAATAACCAGCTCAAATATCGCACTTACGTCGAAAGAACAAGAAACCTTTTTTAAGCGTCCTTTCAAGGGCTTCAATTTTTGTCTGAAAAGTTTCTCCCGAAAATTGATATTTTCCGAGATGTGGCCAAAAACACTCGCGAGTGCCTCCGGAACGGACGTATTTTGCTAAATAACGGCAAGAGTATCGCTTCTACGTGGAAATAGCACAAAACCTTTTTTATAGCCCATTTCAAGAGCTCCATTTTTTATTTGAAAAGTTTTTCGCTAACGTCAATAGTTTTCGAATTATGTTGAATAACATCGTGGTACACAAATCGTTCGACTACACGATGGGTCATTTTGACCCTGCATCGACTTTTACCAAACATAGAAATCAGGCGTTTGGAAAAGAGGTGGTACGAGAATCGGAATAAGATACAGTTGTTTCTGCTAAAGCCTGGTTTTTTTCTAAAAAAACATTTTTTTCGAATTTTTCAAGTGTGCTAAAGATTTTAAAGACACTGCTAACGCTTGAAAAGTACTTTAACATTATTCAAACTGTGTTAGCCCTTCCAAGCACACCGTTTTCTCTACCTGCAATCAATTTGAAATTCGGCACTCGAGGGTTGGAGGTCGCTGATAACGAATCTGCGGCCAAAATGAGCGAATTCAAGATGGCGGACCCAATATGGCGGACCAAAAATGCGAAAAATCGTTTGGCGACAGTGAAATTTGGTATTCGGGGGTGTCCAGGGTAGCTGATAACGAATATGCGCTTGATTTTCAAATTCAAAATGGCGGACCCGCTTCAAAATGGCGGACCCAATCCAAAATGGCGGATCCAATTTTGAATCTTGGAAGTTTGAGTGCACATTCCTCATCAGCGATACCGATCACCAACTTTCACTCTCGTCGAACAACCTTGAGCTTTTTCAGTCCGCCATGTTGGATCCGCCATCTTGGATTTGTAAGCATGAGCAATAGAATAGAATTCCTGTGGAATTCGCAGTTTCTTCACTTTTTCCACTCGCGTCCAGTCGATTCGTCCTCCCAGAACTATTTCCCGATCCGCGACCGATTCTTCCGCTGCGCGACGATGACCGATCGAGAAACGCGGGCGATGGGAAAAAAATTGCAGGCGGAAAAAAAGCGTCGCCGCGAATTATATACGGCGGTCATTTAAATGAATTCTTGGATCGCATTCCGCGGCTTACGCGTCATCGCGACCGGCCATCGTCCGTGTTTGGTCAAAGAATCATACGGCGACTACCTCGCATAATTCGAATCATCCATGATTTCTTCATTTTCTTACAAACCGAACGATCTACACTTTTCCCGAGCAGCCTGCCTATTTTTTCCGCATCTCTGCTCCGAGCCATTCGCACGTTCAAGAGTTCCCTACAGTTCAAGGTCACGAATTTTTTTTAAAAAAAACGCCTTTTCTAGGAATTTTTTTACAAAGACAGGTTTACTTATTTGTTAATAAATGCTCTTGCACTGGAATAATACAGTTTTGAGGAAGTTATGATAATTTTGTCGAGGCGTTACAGTCGCAAACAACGAAGTCGTAGTCGATCTTCGAGAAGCCAGAAAAACAGCTTCATGCAATGCTTTGATATGATGCAGTTGTCTCGTCCTTGAACGGAAGCTTTTTTCCCACAATTTTAATCGTGTCCAAAATGGCGGACCTTTCGAGGAAAATTCCCTTTTTGGCTGAAAAAACGCTCATTTTTCGGGTAGAAAAAAAAATGACTGAAATAAAAAAAGCTCTCGTGCAAAACGAGACAATTGTATCATTAATAAGTGGGGAAAGTTTCGAGATTGTTTTCGAGGTTCGACGACAAATGGTTTACAGGATCTTTGTAAAATTTTGTCAGAAAATTTTTGAAATTGTATACTCTTAGGATTTGTAAAGCAATGCGATTCGAATTTGTTCGCTTTTTTTGTTGCTTTTCGAGCGGCTCAACTCGTCGCCTGTCTATCAGCTACGTTCGGTGTCCACATGCGTTCGCGGTTCGTGCGGCGAGTGTAAATTAGTCTAAATAGATAAAATGATAGATAGACGTACAAATTTGACGATCAGCTCGCTCATCGATGCCGAAGTCCGAAATCGCGCGATGCTCGCGTACGACGGCGGGAGCAGAGCGAGAGAGAGAGAAGAAAAAACAATGGAAATGGAAATTATACCCAGAAACTAACGCTCCTTGGCAACGGAAATCTGTGGAAGAATTTTCACGGTGGAATATAATTTTCCAACCTGGAAGTTCGAATTTTCTTTTGCTAATAACTTGGAAATGCGAATAACGTGGAAAGTATTGGTTCTAGAAAAAAAAGTTTCAAATAAAAAATAAAGATCTCAATGAAACCTACAAAAAAGTATTGGGGTGTTTTTCACGTAAATCTGGTACTTTGCTCGTTATTGCGATTAACGCTAGTAAGCGCGACGTCTCGCCGCACAACTTTTAAAAATAAGGGCTTAAGTATCGCTCTTACGCGGGAGAAGCACTAGACCTTTTTTGTCAAGTCTTTAAAGAGCTTTAAATTTTATTCAAAACTTTTTCCTCAATAACCGATGCTTTTCAAGATATGTGCAAGACAAGCAAACAGAAAGTGTCTTCCATTCCGGAGAGGTCCAAGCTTTATTGCAAATAGCAGGTCAAATATCACCCTTACGTCGAAAAAACAAGAGTCCTTTTTTGAGCGTCTTTTTAAGGGCTTCAATTTTTGTCTGAAAGGTTTCTCTCCAAAATTGATATGTTTTGAGATATGGCGAAAAGCACTAGCGGGTACTTCCGGATCGGACGTATTTTGCTGAATAACGGCAAGAGTATCGCTTCTGCGTGGAAATAGCACTGAACCTTTTTTATAGCCCGTTTTAAGAGCTCTATTTTTTATTCGAAGAGTTTTTCGCTAACGTCGATAGTTTTCGAATTATGATGAAAAACATCGGTGAGATGTTTGAAAAGATTGGAAACAAATGACTGTCGGGCGAAAGAAAAGTCGATGTCGCGCGTAATATACTAGGAAAAAACGGATCTCGTTTATTTTCTCGTGGACTAGCTGCTTCGTCTCTTCTTCGCGTCGAATTTCCTTGGGATACGGAAAAGAAGGGGGCGTGGAACGCTCGGACGTCGCGTTATCGTCGACGCTCTAAATGCTCGTAATATACGCCCGCGTACCGATATTCTCACGCGTTCTGCTCGTCATTTGCCGTTTGCACAACTGTTTACGATGTATCCATCGACCGCCTAATTTTTGCCACTCGCGTCGTCGCTTCCTACCGATAAAAACTCGATTCCTGACACAAACTCCCGCGTTTTACGCTTCCTCCGCGATTACGATTCGGAACCAACAATCGTCGAATTCACCGAGCTCGTTTCTTTACTTCCAGACCACGCTGCTCGTTTTCTTCGGTCGTTCGCCTCCTCGAAACCCGCTATCTGTCACCTTATCGTGCTTCGTTACGCTGTTCTTCGTTTGTTTCTCTTTCCTTTTGCATATCAACCCAACGCACGAGCGCGCATTCACGCACGACTGAAAAACCACGACGTACCACGCGGAATTCCGCTACTTTCTCGCCCTCCCCCCCAAAATCACCTCTCAATTTTCTCCTCAAAAATAAACACTTTTCAGAAAAATAAAAAATAACCCGAGAAATTTTTGCACCCATAATCATCGCATTAGTAACAGTGCAAAAAAAACAAAACAATTTTTTCCCACTCCCCCATGGAAATACTACAGTTTATCGAGTTTGGAGAACTTTCTCCGAAAATCACCTCGAATAAAAAAATTTCAAGGTCGTTGGCAAATTTCCAAAATTTGAAAAGTAGTAAAAATTTGAATTTTCTCCATTTAAAAAAAATGTTCTGCTCGTGAGGGTGAATTTTGGTGCACGAAAAAATAAACTTCTTCAAGTTTCAGCTCGAAATATTTATTTTCAATGGTGGATCGTATTCTTTTTTTCAATTTTTGTTAAATTTGGTTAAATTTTTGTTAAATTTTTGAAATTTAATTTTCCCGTTAAATTTCAATTTCAATGAAACCAAAACACGGAAAAATTTTATTCCTCTACAGATTTCGCGAGTCGATTTTTAGGATGATAATTTTTTTTCCAATTTTGTAGAAATTCGTCGTCGAATTTTTTAACATTTTTTTACAACGACGTTTTTCGCAGTGTTCATTCGCGCGGTCCGATGGAAATTTTTCCGCTGATGTTCGCGTTGCTGAAAAATTCCTTGTGTCGATACGTAATTCGCGTCGGCATTCCCAATCGGAAATCTGGAGTCTTCACCGCGCTAAGTGTAATTTAATGAGGTGCCAATAAAACCAGCCGCGTATTAAACGACGAGTCGCGCGGATTGATACGATCTTCGAATTTACAATCCGTCGTAAAATCACGAACATCTCGAATTTGTTCGTTCGGCTAGAATTCGAGAGGAACGTGGAGCACGGACGAGAAAAAGTTGGAAACGCGATGGAAATTACGAAGAGACGACGAGATCGAAGGGAAAATTGGGCGGGTGACGCTCGAAATTCGAAATCGAAAATGACATTTTCACAAATCGACGACGTTTCTTTTAGTTTCCATCGATCGCAAAGACGATCGCGAACGGCGACGGGAAAATCCGACACCCGGTATGTGATGCCACTAATTCGGGGGAATTATAATTGGTTGCTGGTAAAATGATTCCACATCAATTTATCAATGATAATCCTTTCCTTTCGCATGAACGATGAGGCATCGAGATCGACGAGGTCGTTGATAAGCTTCGGGTTAATTGAAACTCTGGAATTCTTTTTTCAACCTTCCACTAAACGTAATACCAGCCATTCGAAATTTCTGCTGCAAAAACGCGAATCGTGGGTCCAAAAATCACGATCAGACTTCGAAGCTTTTAAAAAAAGCTAGAAATTTTTTAAAAAATGAGTAAATGACTAAACAAACAAACAAACAAACAAACAAACAAACAAATAAACAAACAAATAAATAAACAAGTAAATGAATAAGTAAATAAATAAATGGATAAATAAATGAATAAAAATTATGAAATAATTGAGCTACTTGTCGAACAGAGAAGCTGAAATAGAAAAAAAAAATGGTTCGGAAAAATATTTGAGAATGAGGTGAACGAAGGTAGATGAATTTTGGTGTAACGAGGTGGAAATAGAGAATGGAAAAGAAATATCAGTGCGTCGCTTTGATGAGATACACGAGGCTGGATCATCGTCGCCAAAGTCAAGGTCGACTCGTTCGATAATGATCAATAAATTTGTGAGGATTACGCAAGCATCGCGTGCCGAGAAACGGAGAGAAAGTCGTTATGTTTGCGTAGCTCGGTGGAAAAAAATCTCGCGAAATTGGATCCCCTCGAAATGCTTGATTTTCGTCGCCGTTTGAGCATCGCGTAATTGAAATCCACATTTTTGCGGCGGATTCTCGTGCCGAATTTTGGCTCAACGCAGCGGGAAACGTTCTCCTAGGATCGCTCTCTCGACTCTTTGATGGGTACGCGTATTTCGCCCGCTCGCGAGGAGCAACGGTGACGACGACTCGATCGATAAACCGGAGCCTCTGGAACTTGCACAAGTTTCTTAATTACATAATGAATGCTTGCAAGTAGGATAAAATCGTTACTTCTCCTCCGCCCCAGACCAATGGGCTCGAACAGGGCGCGTCTGCCTTTGTTGGTCGTAAAAATAATTGATATTTATGGTACATCGATGGAAATGATCGCGCGACACACGAAAAGCTTCGCACGCGAGAGTAACGATCAACGAAATTCGCGTTTGCCCCGCGCAGACGCGAGGATCAAGATCAAGATCAAGTCGCGAATAAAACACTTTGCGAAACTCCATTTTTCAATCTGGTTGTCACCGTACCTCGAAAACTTCTCGTTCGATCGACTTCAATTTGGGACACAGTACTCTCACGTATAGTATCTATAGCGCTACGTAGGATTTTCACTACCAGTCGAGTCGTTTTCGAATTACATTGATTTTGCTCCGTACAAACGACAATCCCCGATCTCCATTTGTTTTTTCAATATGGTTGTCACCGTACCTCGAAAACTTCTCGTCCGATCGACTTCAATTTAGAACACAGTACTCTCACGCATAGTATCTATAGTGCTACGTAGGATTTACTCCACCAGTCGAGTCGTTTTTGAATTACATCGATTTTGCTCCGTACAAACGAAAATCCCGAAAATCCATTATTTCAATATGGTTGTCACCGTACCTCGAAAACTTCTCGTTCGATCGACTTCAATCTAGGACACAGTACTCTCACGCATAGTATCTATAGTGCTACGTAGGATTTACTCCACCAGTCGAGTCGTTTTTGAATTACATCGATTTTGCTCCGTACAAACGAAAATCCCGAAAATCCATTATTTCAATATGGTTGTCACCGTACCTCGAAAACTTCTCGTTCGATCGACTTCAATTTAGGACACAGCACTCTCACGCATAGTATCTATAGTGCTACGTAGGATTTACTCCACCAGTCGAGTCGTTTTTGAATTACATCGATTTTGCTCCGTACAAACGAAAATCCCGAAAATCCATTATTTCAATATGGTTGTCACCGTACCTCGAAAACTTCTCGTTCGATCGACTTCAATCTAGGACACAGCACTCTCACGCATAGTATCTATAGTGCTACGTAGGATTTACTCTACCAGTCGAGTCGTTTTCGAATTACATCAATTTTGCTCCGTACAAACGAAAATCCCGAAAATCCATTTTTTCAATATGGTTGTCACCGTACCTCGAAAACTTCTCGTCCGATCGACTTCAATCTAGGACACAGTACTCTCACGTATAGTATCTATAGCGCTACGTAGGATTTTCACTACCAGTCGAGTCGTTTTCAGATTACATCGATTTTTCTCCGTACAAACGACAATCCCCGATCTCCATTTTTTTCAATATTGTTGTCACTGTACCTCGGAAACTTCTCGTTCGGTCGACTTCAATTTAGGACACAGTACTCTCGCGCATAGTATCTATAGCGCTACGTAGGATTTTCACTACCAGTTGAGTAGTTTTCGAATTACATCCATTTTGCTCCGTACAAACGACAATCCCCGATCTCCATTTTTTTTTCAATGTGGTTGTCACCGTACCTCGGAAACTTGTCGTTCGATCGACTTCAATTTAGGACACAGTACTCTCACGCATAGTATCTATAGTGCTACGTAGGCTTTATACTACCAGTCGACTCGTTTTTTCAATAACATCACATGTTCTCCCTACATACGATGTTCCTCGTTACGTTAATGAAATTAATCCGCTTTGGGGGTTCAGATAATTCTGCTCTCTGTGCAAATTTCCGCCATAACGTCCCGATAGTTTGTAGTTCCGGTTTGGCGCATTCGAGATAGCGCGGTGTAATAACAGCACAACATCATATTTTTCCGATTAACCGCTCGTTGTTACGATATTCCCTCTAAATTGCCGCGGAAATTCCATCGTAGAGGAATTTGCGAAATTCACTCGAAGTTCTCGCAAGTAACAAATCAGTTTAATGACCGGGAATGTATCGCGCAGTCGCGTTCCGCAAACAATAATGTATTGCTCGTAAACTTGTGGCGATAAAGTGCAAGCCGATCGTTGGATAGGGGTGGAAATATTTGTGGCAAAAATCGAATTTCGGTCGGGCGCGCAAGAAATCACAGATTCGAGTCCGATTGATCGACCGAATCGACTTCGACGTTGGAGAGGAGGGATTTTTAGTCCCGTTTGCGGCGAGTAGCGAGATCGTTAGTCGAATTCGGTGGTTTCATTGTTCGTCAAAGTGGACGATCCCCACCTAATCAGGGAGACGGGATTCTATTCTGGACGTATTTGGAATTCAAATGAAAATCTCTGCCAATTAGCGATAATCCAGCCTCGATATTCCCGCTCGCAACGTCGCATAAACCGTCGAGCTCCGTAATCAAAAGTTTCGAGAGTTTGCTGGTAGCGAGAACCCCGGAAAAAACTCGAACTCGCCGTTGATCGAGGCCAAAATCTTGGGGAAGTAAAATCGAAGCTGGAAACTGGCGAACAAGTTCGCGAAAATATTTCGGTCGTGCCAACCGCGCGCCCCCCAAACATTTTCGTCTCTAACGAGCGAATCGCGACGCGTATCGAGAAAAGGCTACGATGGACGATAGATACTATCGCGGAGAACACGCCTCGCGAAACTCATTCGAATCCGTCGACTCGTTATCGAGATACAGCGTACACCGTTTCTCGCGAACAGAGGGACTTCGCCATCGCGTCAGCACGCGTGACTCGCTAGTCTTTTTTCTCCTTCCCGTCTTCTTTCACGATCTCTCCTCCTTCTCGGCGAGGCTCCCGCGAAATGACGCTATTTTTAAAAAATGTCACGCCCAGAAGGTACGAGATTTGTTTACCGTTCAACTTTTCCCCCGATTTTCAGCGGCGCGCAGAGGGATGAGAAGAAAGTTGACGCCGAGGGGAAAATTGAGTCTGCAACCTTTGATCGAGCAAAGATTAAAGCCGTATTTGCGGATCGGAGGTCTTCCCAATAAAACAAAATACAAACACACAGACTTTCGATTTATCCACTTTTCAAAAAAGTCTCCCACGTTTCTGGGAATATTCCAATAAATTCGACTTTTTCCTACATTTTTTCACAATTTACATTTTTTTTTTGATTTCTCGAAGCGTTTGTCGACTAATGTATTTCTTAAAATTATTCTAAAAACAGCATTTTCCGAAAAATTGGTCGCTTTACATTTTTTATTTCCAAATTTTCCACAAACAAAATTAACATTATTTTTTTTTATTTTCCTTAAATAACATTTTTGGGAAAATCCGTCGACTAATATTTTTTTTTTAAATTTCCGTTTCCCAACAATTTTGTCCCTAGTAAAAACGTCCATAAAAGTTGTTGGTTTTTTATCTTCCAATTTTTTTTCCACGTAGAAAAAAATCTTTTCCATCTTGAGAATTCTCTGCATTCGCAACAAAATCCTTTTGCGGCGCGCGAGTGCGACGTTTTGGACGAACATTGACGAATAAAGGTAAAAGCTCCCATTATTATAATTTTTTCTCATATTTCAAATCAATAGAATCCATTTTTTTGAGCGAAACACTCGAGTAGAGTATTTTGAACATTTTTTAGAGTTTCTCACCTAGGAAAAAAATGAAAAAATCGCTGAGAAAAAGTGTTAAATTTAATTTCAAGCGTGCAAACTGCTTCGGCTTGTGAGTCGAAGCTTTTCATTTTTTGGTGCTTATTTTGTTAAATCATTTAATTGAATTCGACTTTTTTCGTTAAAAAAAATATTAAAGCTTTGTGATGAAATATTTGGCAGTGACGGAGCTTTTACCTTATACGACTCCGCGGACGGAGTCTTCGGCAAAGAAGTCGACCTCGCGATTTCCTCCTCTCGGCCGTCGCCGCCATGACACTTGTTGCAAGCTTCGCGTCGTCTCGCCTCGTCAGAGATTTCCGACGCGCGTAGTCCGAGCGTCGCGAATAGGTTCGGATTGATTTTCGTCACTCTTATCTCCAGCGGATCGGTCGCGATACGATTCCGAATCTACGCTCCTCGAGATACAGTAGACAAACGCGCTCGAGAAACCCAACCACGAAGTAACATGCCGAGCTTTCGCTCCAAGGATTTTTCCCTTTCGCCCTTCGAATCCCTTTCATTATCCCTCCAATCTAAACTCATCCCTTCGCTTTCCGCATCCCTAATTCGGTCGCTACTTGCTACGCCATTAGCGCGAGAAATTCGGACCACTCCACAGAGCTTTTCTCAACTACTACCTACGTAATTCCCTCCCTCGAGCACCGACCACTGAACTCGTAGCCCTATAAATGTGGCAACCCCGGCTTAAGAATATTGAAATTAGTCGTCTTTAAGAGCAATTTAGGTGCGCAAACCATTTTACAACAATTGACAAACAAACAGGTTTGCCAGGATTTAACAGCCTGGCAGCACCCTGGTAGAGAGTAAGCAAAGAAATTAGCTTGTATCTAGCTAGTTCTGCGAGTCTTACCCTGAAACTAGCCAACTAACCAAGCAGGGTTGGTAACGCTCAAAATCGCCAAAATTAAGCTAACAGATTGAGCTTGCGTACACATCGACAAGCTAGCTAATAACGAGATAAAAAATGAAGCCGCTATAGTGAGAATCATCAGTCTTTGACAAGTTTTACCACCTCGATAACGATACATAGTACGACTGTCTATCGAGTTCGCTAGTTTCGCCTTAAATAGATATCGTAAAAGACAGCCAACGTGGGAAAGCACATTGGGAAATTAAATTTGAGGTCGAACGTGGGTCATTGTTGTGGGTGATCATTACGTTCGATCTTGTTTGCAATTTATAGAAGTAATATATTCATCGCGATAATCAGTTTTAAATATTTAATTCGTTGGAATGCGAATTGCTAATTTGTTAGAACAAACGAAAGTTACATTTTTTCGAAAATTCTTGTATACCTTACTTCTTGTCACGAATGCACTCGCGTGAAGCTTGCAGCAACGATGGAACGTGAGGCCGCTCTCGGCCACGTATCCAAGATAAAAACGAATCTCGAAATACGCGTGGAAAAAAGTTAGCAACGAGATATTTCCGGAGGTTATAGTTACACCAGAGTCTTGTGATGTATTCCATTCTAATAACAGTCCAGAACCAAGCTTGCAACATGAGTCTTGGATGCTCAGCTCAATTAAAGCTAGTTCCACGTTTCAAACTTATCCGACTCGGACAATATTCTACCTGCTAACACAAGTGCTAATTGAGAGCTTCCAAAATCCTTCACAAATTTTCAATTTTTCAATTTTTTTTACAGCTATCAAGTAGTGTACGCGAGCTTTAGAATAGTAGCTGAGAAAACTGTTGAGGCGCTCAGCGATTCGAGGTCGATTTTCATGACTTTATCATTTTTCCAATTTTTGGGGAAGCACGAAAAATAGCGTTCCCCTCGAATAGCAGCGACGAAGAGGGAAGCTCGCGGATATTCCCGAGATTTCCCAGATATCCGATGAAAATTGAGTCGCGAAATTTCACTCGAACGAGAGCATCCGGATCAAATTCGTGCGTGCGGCTCGATAGGCACGCGCGTCGGAAGCTTTTTTGCGACTGTCCCCGAAATCGCCCTCGACAAAAATGGCGGAGATGATCGTTTTTTTGCGCCCCGCGTATTTTTACGCCGAATTCAGTCTCAATTTTCATCAAAAAATTGACTCATTTTCAGCTATTTTTTTACCCAGTTTTTTTGCAATTTAATTTTTTTCCAATTTTTATAATTGGAAGTCGAGTTTATAAAAAAATTGACTCATTTCCAGTTTTTCAGCTATTTTTCTTCCAGTTTTTTTTTACAATTTAATTTTTTTTCAATTTTGATAATTGGAAGCCGAGTTTTTTTTTTTAAATTGACTCATCTTCAGTTTTTCAGCTATCCTGTTTTTTTTTTCAATTTGAGATTTTTCCAACGTATTTCTCATTTGTTCTCCAAAATGGCTTCTCCATTTTCAGACACTGCTCTCTATTTTTTTTTTCGCCTCCTAAAAATTGGGACGAAAAAATTATTTTCGGTGCATATTTTTGGCCACTGCGATTTGCATACGATGACTCAGGTTTCGCGCGCGTTGAGGAATCGCGGTTATTGCTCGGTAGTCTCTCGTCTCGGATCGAATAAAGTCGATCATGTAATGCACTTGACGATTTATCTAATCTAATCCAGTCGCGCTATCTCGCATGTATCACATGTGTACTAACGACTGACAAGAGTGCCCCTCTCTCCCAACGATTTCGAGCGCCCTGTTTTTTTTATTTGAATAGACGAATACGCAAGAAAATAGATAAATACCTCGGGGAGAAATTATTCTGACTGGTCTCGATTGGCGAAGTCCCGCCGGCGGGAAAAGCCCTTTACACGTCCGACGCGACAATTCCGAAAGTCCGGACTCTCCTGGATGCGCCCCGCACATCCATGTCCAGACAGAAGCTTCGTCTCTGCAACTTTTCTAAAAATTGGGCTTTTTTTTAAATTTTCGTTACTGAATGTACTTTTCAAAAAAAAAAAAAAATACTTTTTTTTTGTTATAATAAACTTTAGCATTTTCTGCAAATTCTGTGAAATTTTTAAAGCGATATATTTTTTTCATGTTTTTTTGCTCATTGAAAAAAGAAATTTTACGATTCACTGAAAAAAAAAACTTTGATCGGCGAAAGAAAATATTGGAAAAAAGAATGCTACTTTGAAAATCTCACAGAACTTGCAGAAAATGCTAAAGTTTATTGTAAAATAAAAAAATCAAATATGACATTCATCCTGAAATTTTCATTTTTTTCGGATATCTCATAAAAAAACGTCGCGAATTAATCTATTATTTATGAGTCCGTTTTTTTCGAAAAGTACATTCAACAACGAAAATTTTGGAAAAAATGCCAGTAAGTCAGTTTTTAAAAAGGTTTAGCTATTTAAAAAAAATACGACATTTTTTTCGGTTGGGTGGAAAAATTTGGAAAAATTGGAAATATGTTTTTGATAGGATAATAACGGATGAAAGAGTTTCAGGTAAAAAGGTAAAAAAACAGTCAAGCAAAAATAAAATCTTGGAGTTGGAGAAAAAAATGGAAGACGAATTATCGAATTGAAAATGGGAATTGAAAAAAGGTAAAAATTTATAGGAAGAAAAAACGAAAAATGCAATGAAAAAAAAATTAAAAAAATGAGAGTTTCATCGACGGAAAAATGGGGAAATATTTCGAGCGATTTTCCGAAATGGAAAACTCTTCGCCCCGAGGAAATGGAAAGCTGCGCTCTCCCTCCTCGATTTTATCGTTCCCATCGGCCGCAATTCGCGATTGCTTAAATAAATTTTAGAGAGGAGTTTCCCGACTCGCGCGAACGGATTTCCGTCGTTTCCATCGCTGCGCGGCTCTGCGGTGCCCATTTGCCCCACCGCGCGAACGAATTCTCGCCGAAGGGAGTAGCGGAAAACTCCGAAACTCGGAAATGAAGAATTACGGCCGACAACGAATGGAATTTGCGGCTTTTCCACGCGCCTCCGCGACTAGCCGGTGCGACGGAGCTTTTTCCGCGGACGAATATCCGCCGCGTCCGTTCGAACTGAAATTTTGCGAGCTATTCGTACCGAATTCAATGCGGTTAGCCCTTTCAGTCGCGAGTACTTTTCAGCCATCGTTTTTTTTTTTTTTTACAAAATTTGGTATCGAAGCGTTTTTGAGAATGCTGACCTGAGACTGCGACCCTGAAAAACCCCGTATCTACCAAATTTCAGGATAATTTAGCATTTTTCAAAATTTTGATCGGCCATATTGAATCCGCCATTTTGTATTTTCAAAATTTGACAGCAGATTCGTAATCAGCGACCTAAGAAACCCCTGGATACCAAATTTCAGAAGAATTTAGCATTTTTCAAAATTTTGATCGGCCATATTTAATCCGCCATGTTGTATTTTCAAAATTAGATAGCAGATTCGTAATCAGCGACCTAAGAAACCCCTAGATACCAAATTTCAGAAAAAATTAATATTTTTCAAAATTTTGATCGGCCATATTGAATCCGCCATTTTGTACTTTGAAAATTTGACAGCAGATTCGTAATCAGCGACCTAAGAAACCCCTAGATACCAAATTTCAGAAGAATTTAGCATTTTTCAAAATTTTGATCGGCCATATTGAATCCGCCATTTTGTATTTTCAAAATTTGACAGCAGATTCGTAATCAGCGACCTAAGAAACCCCTGGATACCAAATTTCAGAAGAATTTAGCATTTTTCAAAATTTTGATCGGCCATATTTAATCCGCCATGTTGTATTTTCAAAATTAGATAGCAGATTCGTAATCAGCGACCTAAGAAACCCCTAGATACCAAATTTCAGAAAAATTTAATATTTTTCAAAATTTTGATCGGCCATATTGAATCCGCCATTTAGTACTTTGAAAATTTGACAGCAGATTCGTAATCAGCGACCTAAGAAACCCCTAGATACCAAATTTCAGAAGAATTTAGCATTTTTCAAAATTTTGCTCGGCCATATTGAATCCGCCATTTTGTATTTTGAAAATTTGACAGCAGATTCGTAATCAGCGACTTAAGAAACCCCTGGATACCAAATTTCAGAAGAATTCATCATTTTTCAAAATTCTGATCGGCCATATTGGATCCGCCATTTTGTATTTTGAAAATTTCACAGCGGATTCCTGATTAACGAACTTGAAAAGCTCTTGTATACACGTTTTCAAATAAGACTGGCTATCACTCCGGCTTGGCGTGAATTTATTCCGAAAATTCTGGTTTCCCTAATACTAATTAGTTATTAGCCATAATTGTTTCAAGTAGTTATGCAATATTATTATTTTTTTAACGATATCTGGATTTTTGGGAAGGCAGGCATCAAAAAAGGGCGAGACACTGTTGTTCCGTTGTGACTGGAAGAGTTATAATTTGGTTGTGAAAAAAAAAATCGTTTCGAAAAACAATTTTTTGTTCATCGTTCTAATTTTTCCCCCGTCTAAAAAAAGCTCGATCGATCGTTCTTTGCAGAAAAAGCGTGGTGATTTGTTTCCGAAGCTGCGATACATCGGTAAGCAGAGAATTGAATTTATTCGAATTGTTCCAAGGTCGAGCTTGCAACAGCGAATATTCGACTCTCACCGTTGATCCACGAAGCTTGCAAGTTGGACGGAAATATCTGATTGCGATGAGGTTCGTTTGCTCGCCGGACCTCCAACTCCGCTGCGGACGAACTCGACTCGGATTGCAAAATGTATCTGGAAGTAGAGCTTTCGAGCTTGACTACAAATTCCAGCGGAACTCGATGCTCGTCATCGTCGCAGCTGCACCATTTTGAATATCGCCCGAAAACATTCCACCGAAAGTTCTAAATTCTCCAATTTCACGAAGCTTTCACGTCCAAAATTCGTGCTTTTCCCAAACTGACTTCTTATAATCGAACTAAATTCCCAATTTTTCAGCGAAATTCCACCAGATAGGTTTTCAGAACGCAGCGAAAAATGGAGCTTTCGTGGGACGAAGATGAGCTTGCGAGTTTCAGATCCGTTCATCGATACCCACATCGCCGCGTCGTTTTGAAGCGTATCCAGTAAAATTATCGAAGGATATCGGCTGGGAGACGGAAACGGATGGGATTACGTGCCGGCAGTCGGGTGTACGGCTGGATTCTGGTTTAATGAATCGTTATTAGCGTCGAGCTTGCAGCGCGTATCCGAAGCTGCGAGCGGTAAGCTGGGGTCGCAGCGAAAAACAGGTCAACATTTTATGTTGCGCAAAGTTCTTCGCGAAACATTCGTTCAATTATATTATCGCCGCCGATTCCTTTTCATCCCGATTCGTCGAGGACTTTTATCGAGCGCAGCTGCGTTCCGCAATCGCTGAGCTTGAAAGCTTCGTAAGACGACGAGAGAAGCTCGGGGACCTAGCTCAACGCTTCAGATCCGATTAATCCATTAAAGCTCGGGAAAAACTGGGCCACTGGCAAAAATACTCGTACTTTTCCCTCCGTCGCTCGCAATTGTTTATAACAAATTGTTTAAACAAATTGTTCAAACAAATTGTTTAAACAAATTGTTTTGACTTGTTTTTTTGAAAAATGGATTTTACAGGGAAAATTGCGACGAAAAGCTACACTTTTTTGGTCAAAGGTCAATTTGTTAGTGCAAAACGCTTATAAACAATTGAATTCGCGAAACATGTATATTATCGAGCTTTACGTTTTCGTAGTCAGATTTTTCGTAGAACCCTTTGGCGCAATCAGCTTTTCGAGATCACAACTTTTATGGTCATTTGTTTAAACAATTTTACATTTTTCTTGAGCTTGAAAAAGCACGAAAGGCGGAGACTTCGAGGCAGAAGAAACGCGCAGCTGCTTCTCATATTCTCATGTACTATCATCCCTCGCCAAATCGGCCAATGATGCGAATTGCCACCGGATATATTCGACAAAGACCTAGAGACGGTTTTTCCCTCTGGACTCGAGGCGGATTATTATCCCTTGCCGAGAATCGCTCATCCATTACCTTCGTCCTTTCATCCACTTCTTCGCGTACTTCCTTCCTTCCTGCTTCCCACCGCCCGCGCGCCGGTCCCTACCACCCTTCGACAGCTTTCAGCGGCAACTTCTTACATGCCCACGCGTATTCTGCACGCGCGCGCGACAAGAGTGATAGATATTTATTGGCTCCACTAGCTACACTCGACGTTTAAATAAAAACCGATTCCACCTCTCAATCGAATAAACTATTATAAACTAATAATACCATAATTCGAAGTAGCAAATTTCAAAGTGCCGTTACTCCGCTGATAATGGTCGTAGAAAATCGAAAAATATAGCATTTTGAAGCCTGAAATCTCTTCTTTCGAACACTTGTCATCGATCTTTTTTAAACCAATCACCGGTAGCGCGATACTAAAAAAACACGGGGCTGCCGAATTCCGAAAATTTTCCCCAAATTCGTCAAGTTGTACCGCGTGCAGGAAAAATCGCAGCGCGTTTCTGATTCAACCATCGGAAAGCTTGTTCCTTTTCCTTTCCATTGCTATGCTGAACAAGTCTTCTACGATTTTTTTTGACCGAGCTATTGCCATTTGAACAAAAAACGGTTTTTTTTCGACGGCGCGTAGCTCCCGAGCCAATGAAACGGCATTCTAAGCACTTCTGACGCAATACCTCGTATTCCACCGTTCGGATCCCGGAGAAAAAAAATTGGACGGATGTGGTGTTCTGAGTATCCGTTCGGAATACTGTTAACTCGATACAGAGCGAAAAACCTTCGCATTTTCACCGTTTTTAACACGATGGCGGACATTTTTTCGGAAAAGGGAATAAGTTCAATTTTCAACGGTGGTTTAAAAATGATTTTACGACACGGGAAAAAATTCTACAGCAGAAGTGATCACAGCAGTAGAAAGCGCCGACTTTCAGCTGTTCATATCACTCCTCACAATCGTTGTACGATCATTGGTTCGCGAGCTACGGGCTGTCGAAAAAAAAGGGCCATTTTTTATTCAAGCGGCAATAACTCGAGAAAAAAAAATTGTAGAGCAATTATCGAGGACAGCAATGAAAAGGAAAAGAATCAAGCTTTTTGATGGTTTGAACAGAAATTTGCTGCGATTTTTTCTACTCGCGGTGCAGCTTCGCGAACTTGGGCAAAAATTTCGGAATTCGTCATTCTCGTGTGTTTTTAAGTGTCACGCTCCCAAAGATTAATGTAAAAAAAATCAATTAGAAGTTTTTGGAAGAGGAGATTTCAGGCTTCAAAATGATATATTTTTTGATTTTTTACAACCATTATCAGCGGAGTAACAGCACTTTGAAATTTTCCGCTGCGAAGTTTTGATCCTCTAATCGTTGCGCAGAGTGCACCTTCGAATTGAATAAATTATTTTAATACCGTAATTAATTAACGAATAACTATCTAATCAACTAAAAATCGACTTTTAGATCGAATACACTATTTTAATACCGTAATTGATTGACGAATAATTATTTCAACGACTAAAAATAGTCAAATAACTTTAAATCCAAATTATTTAAATTGTTGCATCATGCAAGAATTTGATTTAGTTGATGAGAATTATAAACAACTTATAAACTATTATTTAGTCGTACTCGTGTAATTTTAGTATCGGTTGGTAGTGAGAGAGAGAGAAGGAGAAATGGAAATAGAGATCCACTCGAAGGACGCAGAGTGACGCGAAGAGGAGGCGTCGAGAGGGGTGAAACGAAAGCTCGTGTGCCGTTGACGAGTGCCGCGTGAAAGCAGTAGTTTCAGTAGTCTAGCAGTGACGTCAGCCGTTGTAGTCAGCCGGACGTGAGGACGGAAGGGGCGGTAGGATGGCCTCGAGTAGAACGAGCACCGATATCGTTTCGCATCCCTTCCCAACGTCCCGGCGAACGAAACCCTCTCGTGTCGTTATTACTGCTTTGTTGCGACGACAACGCGTAAATTCAAATATTGTACGCTAATCCCGCTTCCTCGACCTTTTCCAAATAAAATTACGGGGGTCCGGACTCGAATAATACATGCTCAAAAATTTAGGACTCCTACTACTCTATCCACCCTCACGCAGCTACGCTACGTGCAGAGTACCTGGGATAGAGCGTCGCCAGTTCGACCTCCGGGTGTGTGTCACCCAGTGTGGCTGTTACGTCAGAACACGCGTAATATAGTGGACTATACAGGGTGAAACCTTTAACTCTGTCAACACGTCACGGGTATGTTGGGGCTGCTCAGACAAGCATTTTCAGGTAACACACTTGTGGTCGGAAACTCCTCCTAACGGCTGTGGAGGGCTTTGAAGATTTTTTTTTCTGGTACCCAGGGGTTGCTCGTAGGGAAATGAATCAGAGGTGATTACTCGCGACCCAACGTTTCATTCAGGCGTGATCGATTTACAAATTTGTTACGTGATATCAATAAAATGATAAACTTTGGGGAACTTTTATAACAATGAAAAAACTAACAAAAACAATTCTTGTGGTACGGAAATTTCACATTATTAAACTGATCTTTCACAGTCGATGTTCAAAGTGTCCGCCACCTTGAAGAAGACACTCCGTGGAACGTCTGGTCATTTCCTCGGGTATTCCAGCGAGCTCGTCTCGAACGACATCACTTGCAGCCATAATCCTTGCCACCAAATCCATCTCCGTGGCTACAGGTCTACCGTTTTCGGGGTACACCAGATCTTTCATTCTGCCCCAAAAATAAAAATCCAAGGGATTCAGATCCGGGGATCTAGCAGGCCATGCAACGGGCCCACCTCTTCCAATCCATCTACCTGGGTACTTCTCGTCGAGGTACTCCCGCACAATGAGACTGTAGTGGCACCGGTGCCCCATCGTGTTGTAACCACATTCCGTGGCGAAGTCCAAGAGGAACATCCTCGAGTAATTGTGCTAGACTTTGACTCGAAAATGCTCGGTACACAAAAATGCTGCTCCACAGTCGTTAGGAGGAGTTTCCGACCATAAGTGTGTTACCTGAAAATGCTTGTCCGAGCAGCCCCAACATACCCGTGACGTGTTGACAGAGTTAAAGGATTCACCCTGTATGATCGAATCAAACATCATTTGGTCGACTCATTCGTGATCCCGCGTTTCCGACTTTGAGAGTCAATTTTCAAATTTTCATCTCTTTCGATTATTGTGCACTTTAACCTCCCTAACTATTTTCATCGAAAAGATACGAATAGATAGTTTAGATAAATTCTTATGAGAAAAAACACGGGTATTTTTTTTTCACTAGCCAATGGCATAGTTAGCTTGACGCTATCTGAACCAGTCCTGCCTGGGCCTTGAGGGCTCCATTCATCGCGCGTAACGGTGCCCTCGAGCTCCGAGTTCTCGACTTCGCCTTGATTTGCTCCTACTTAACCCGCGACACGGAAAGCACGATTCGATCGCCCAGGCGAGCTTTCGAGTACCGCGAAGAAGAGGTGCGTTTCCCGTGGCGATCCTCGCTCTCGAGGCGAGTAGGATGTAGGCACAAAATCAACAGACGCTCCACGTGTTTCTAGGACGGACGCGCCAGATGATTTACACCGAGGGAGAGTGGAAGAGTATATTGGGGAGAAAATGAATCGTTCGACCTTCGTCTGTCGACATGCTCGTCCGCGTCGACGGTTTTATTGCTAATGTTCTTTTTTTTATTTTTTATTGTTTTTACGAGGCGAATAATTTACCTTGAATGCGCTATAAATCACGCCTTCCATCCTCTACCCTCTCCGACGACCTCTTTCTCTTTCTCTGTCTCATGGGAACTCCTCTTTCCCTCGATCGGGAATAGCGGAGAACGATCCAACTTCACGACAGCATCGCCGTCTATTCACGCGACTTTTACCGCTGTGACACACTAATTTTATCCACGACGTTTACGTTTGCTACGAGACACGCGACATTTTACGATTTCTTCTCCGCGCGTTCGATCATCGTCTTGAGGCGTCTCGCTCGCAAAATAGGTATATTTTGAACGAAACAACGTCGATAAATTTGTTCTTCGAAACCAATATTCCCACAACTTGCTCCACGTTTTTACCTCTGGTGTGGTCGCCTAAGAGCAGTTTGTCATCGACTTCGTTGCGGTTTTTTGATCTCTGCGTTCCCAAAAATCCAAAAATTGTTTAAAAAATTAATAATATTGCATAACTATTAAAATAATTATTGTCGATAGTAAATTTGTATTTAACTCTTAATGGCCACACCTCCGGATTCTGACGTGATGGCCACATGGGGTGTCATCAACCCCACTCACTTTGGAAAGTGATAAATAACTAAAAAATTGAAACAAAAATTATATCAAAATACTACAATGTAATGTCAACCTTTACGCGTAAGGCCATGTCAGTTATTTTCAAGTCGTGTAATTTTTAATACCAAAAAAGAAAAGTCGAAAAAAATTCGTAAAATATGACTTTTTTCATGAAAAGCCATGCAGAGACTTCAATTTTGAAGCAAAAAAAATAAAAAAAATCGTTTCATAAATCTGAAATAGCATACTTTCAGGTGGGTGAGAATAAATTAGTGGCCTTTCCAAAAACTATATTTATTTGAACATCTGAAGTGCGGAAAAATGATACGCCAGATTTGTTATAACGAACGATCTTTTACGATGAAAAATGGTTCAAACTACCCACAGATGACGACACATGTCCCATTTTCACAAATACTCTAGGAGGTAGCGCAGTTCGAAAAACCACTGGGGTTGAATCAACCCCGAGTGACCAGTAAGGGTTAAAAAAGCAGAATTTTCAGAATAAATTCACGCTCAGACGAAATTATAGTTAGTACTATGTGGAAAACTGTATACGGAGGTTTTTGAGGTCGCTGATTACGAATCCACTGTGAAATTTGTGTAATTCAAAATGGCGGATTCGATATGGCCGATCGAAAATGTGGAAATATGTGCATTTTCTTTGGAATTTGGCGTCTTACGGCTTCCTGAGTCGCTGATTACGAATCTGCTGTGAAAGTTTGTAATTCAAAATGGCGGATTCAATATGGCCGATCAAAAAAATGTGAAATCTGGGAATTTCTTCTGAAATTTGGTCCCAAGGGCTTCTCGATATCGCTGATTTTGCAACTTCCACATCCCCAGGCTGAAAAACCCTTGTACACCAAATTTCATTTACAAAAAAAAAAACTATGGCTTAAAAAAATCGCGATTTGCGCGGCAAATTCGCGGTTGCTGTTCGGTTTCCGTCGGTACAGCGTGTTCGGCGAAGCAGTTTCGACGCGATGCGTTTGAAAAATCAGCGAGAACTTGGAACTTTCCAGAGCCGATCCAAATTCTATTTCCCTTCGTTCCCCATTTTCTCGTTGCACCGCGCGGGGAAGGGCGAACAACGCCGCGGTGGGCAGCGATTAGCCTTCGTCGCGGAAGGCGAAACGTGGCTGTAGCTGACGTCAACGCGAACGACCCAGCGTCGTTGAATCGTTCGCGTTTTATATCCTCTGTACTCGCTTCGGCTGACTTTACGCCGAGCATGAATCACTGCGAGGCTGTCTGACCAAACGCGCTGCGGCTGCCCTACTCCACTTCGTTGCGCGGTGACGTCCGCCGCGACCTGTGCCGTCTGACCTGCACGGGGCTTGCCTACGTCACGGGCCACGGAGCTCCGCGGCGTGGAGTAAACGTCCTATGTATATCGATTGTCGTGGAAAAAGAAGGAGCAGAGGAGAATCGGCTGGCTCGAGAGGGAGTGGAATAAAAATCGAACGAGGCGGGGAATATTCTCGGAAAATTCGAGTCAACCTCAGCCCAAGGTCACCTACGATGTGCACACCGAAAAGCTTGATGACTCGCGGTAAATAAATTTCAAAGCACGCGATTTCGCCTCGTTACCGATACATCACACGACAGATACCATTTATCGACGCATACCATTTATTGCCCAGTGTTTTTGACCGGTTTTTCATGGTCCCCTGCGTCCCGTCCTTTGTTCCTGCTGTCGTAGGCTTTGCAAAAATCTGACAAAAATTCGTACACGCTCCCAAGGTCCAAAGCTTTTTGGAGAACACTGTAATTTGCAAAAAAACTGAATTCGTTGACTAAATCCCGTCTTTGGAGTACACGAATATCTGGGAGATGTACTACGCGGTCTTACGGTCCAGAAAAATATAGTCTCCTTAGTTCCGGTTCCAAAAAGCAGGTACATTTATTTACGCCTTCGAAAGCGGCGCAAGTTCCAATGCGAATAAAAATGGGGAAAAACGTATTTTTTGGTGGGAAGTCGACATTTATTTTGATAATGATCAGATATCTTCTTGTTTATCGCTAAGTGGCTTAAAAATTATTAGCAAATCGGTGATTCGAATGGCACGGAATTTTCAAAAAAAAAAAAAATACCTCCATTTCCGGTCGCGAACTGGATGTAAACCGTTAAGAAGTATCTGCTCTGGAGGCATGAATTTTATTCACTCTTTCAAGTGCCGTGAGAAGGAGACCAACAATGTTTTTACTATACATTATTTCACAAAATATTTATTTATATTTGGAGATTACGTTTGAAACAAGTGCAAAAATTATAAATTGGAGAACATACAGGCGCAATAAAATTACGGTGGAGTCGGAATTTTTTTTTCGCGCCAAATGGCGGCGGTCCGCAATAAAAAGACGGTTTTTTTACGGTGACGAATTTTTTGAAATTATTGAAAATTGAAATTCTGCTGTAGTTTTAGTCGTGTAGGGAGGAGGCTCACACCAAATTCCAAGCAAATTGGCTCGGTAGAATTTCAGATATCACGTCGACCAATCGGAAAAAAGGTGTTTCGAGAAAAGTGCGCTGAAAGGTTTGAGCAAAGTAGCTATAATTCCGTGAATACGTGAGATTTTCGAAACTCATTTGGAGGGTATATTCCTGAAGGTGTAAATTTTGAAAATGTGCAACGACAAAAAATCGAATTTTTAGATTTGAGGGCGAAAAATAATTTTTTCGAATGACAACGTTTGAAAATTCGGTTTCTTAAATTTGTGTAAATTTTATGGGAGATCTAATAAACAAAATGGCGGCGCCCCAGTATTTTCCCAGTGGCGTCCATTTTTCACAGCTGCGGGGTGATTTTTAGACTTTTTAAAAATTGGATAAATCATGATACTTAGCAGCTGCGACGCGAAGTGGAATTTTGTTATTTTAATTGATTATGGCAAAAATGGCGTCTCCTTACGAAAAACCGCATGCAAAGTGCTGACAACAATTTAGCTACGCGGTGCAACACTTTTGCACTTCGCCGGCTCTCATTTCAGGACGGGAAGTAATGAAAACTGCGCGACGACGCGACGGATATCGAAAGTTGGAAGTTTCGAGCCCTGCGAATGCATCGATAACTCGCTAGCTACTAAATTTATTCGCCGTATTCCGCCAACGTTTCTTCTTCGCGTATCGGAAATACGGATTCGAAGTTTCGTCGAGTGCGGTTGGAACCAGTGCGACGCGATTCGAAGGGGATCAACTTCAGATATATACGATCGAACTCGCAGATAATTCTGAGGGTTTCTCCTTCGACCGGAAACATCGATTATTCGCGCGATCGTATTAATTAGCAACTCGATCGACGCTGTTTTTCAGATTCTTACTCTTTTTTTCAATGCAACTTTTTTTCCGGACCCCGCGAAGATCGACTGCGACTACGATACCGCCGTGAAAAAATTATCGTAGCTTGCTCGAAACTATGCTACTTGAGTGCCAGAACATTTATTCATTAACGAGTGTTTCTGATTATGATTTATGCTTTATGATTCGAAGCCACATAGAGGGCAGGAAGGATCCTATATGATTTTTTTTCGGACGAGTGAAGCTGCCAGGTTGTAGTGACTGCTTCTGATCATCGGATTTTCGAATATAAACTCTTTATACTTAAACGGTAACTTCTATTTTTTCAGTTTTTTCAAGCTATGATTTATTTTCTTATTTTTTATTTTTGCGAAATGTTTAAATTTGAGATTTTGATACAATTTTTGTTTGTCTTCGATTATTGTGTTAGCGTCAGTTCTTGCTACGCGTGCACAATTTAAAATTAATCTGACGTTTTGAAGTGGGTGAAAATCGCGCTCGAGGATTCCGTTACGAACATACAAACATGCAAACGTATCAATGAACAAACATACAAACATGTCAATGTGCAAATGTATAATCGTACAAACATACACGCAAACAATCATACAAACATACATACAAACCAACATGCAAACATACAAACTTACAATTATACGAACCTACAAATGTATAATCGTACAAACGTACGAACATACAAACGTACAAATGTACAAATATACATACGAACAAACATGCAAACATGCAAACATACAAACTTACAATTATACAATCCTACAAATGTATAATCGTACAAACATACAAACTTACAATTATACAATCCTACAAATGTATAATCGTACAAACGTACAAACATACATACAAATAAACATGCAAACATGCAAGCATACAAACTTACAATTATACAATCCTACAAATGTATAATCGTACAAACCTACAAATCTACAAATGTACAATCGTACAAACGTACAAACATACGAACGTACAAAGGTACAAATGCATAATCGTACAAACTTACAATTATACAAACCTACAAATGTATAATCGTACAAACATACAATCTTACAATTACACAATCCTACAAATGTATAATCGTACAAACGTATAAACATACCTACAAATAAACATGCAAACATGCAAACATACAAACCTACAAATCTACAAATGTACAATCGTACAAACGTACAAAGGTACAAACGCACAAAGGTACAAACGCACAAAGGTACAAACGCACAAACGTACAAAGGTACAAACCCATAAACGTACCAAGATAGAAACGCAGAAACGTACAAAGGTACAAACGTACAAACATAGATACAAACAAACATACAAGAATACAAACATGCAAACGCACAAACGTACGAACGTACAAACGTACAAAGGTACTAACGTACAAACATACGTACAAACAAACATAAAAACATACCAGCATACAAACATACAAACCTACAAACCTGCAAACACACAAACTTATCAATGTACAAACGCACAAACGTACAAACGTACAAATGTACAAAGGTACAAACATACAAACCTACAAATGTACAATCGTACAAACGTACAAACGTACGAGTGAAACTAATGAAAGCCTGTTGAGAATGCAATAATTCACGTCACGCCGTCCATTAGGATCTCCGTGTTCTTATTACATTTTTAACTTTGTTTTTTTTAATCTCTAGTCGGAGAAAAGAATTGGGATAGATTTATACGACTGTCGAGTTGTGGTTTTTTACTTTATTCCTGTTCTAATCGGAGCTACAATTTTCTCCTCCCTCTCGTGTCGCCTTTCTGGCAGGAAAAAAAGAGGATGGAAAAATGCAAATTGCGAGTAAGGCGAACAAACAACAACAACAGAAGAATACATTTGTTGGCTCGACTTATGGCGTATCGCGAATCCCTGCAAATGCGACGACTCATCGTTCCCGAATCGTTATAGCTGCGATCGAATTACAAATTGTTCCATTGTCTCCGACTCGATAATATCGTTGACCGAATCATTCCCTCCCTCTCTCTCTCTCTCTCTCTCTGTTTTTTTTCTCCGTCGATCGTCGCGCATCAGAAAAGGACAACCGGAAAACCATTTCCATTTCGTAACGAGCTCGCTCGCGTAATTAATCGCTGTATTAAACTACCCACGAATACGAGTCGCGATGTATTCTCATACCGATAACGATCACTTTGCACGTGCCGTCGAATTTATTAGGAAAATTATTATACGCGCGCCGCGCGCCAAACTTCCGCGGATCATCGTGGCGAACTTTTTAAATTTAAAGTAGGTATCCACATCCGATCAAAATCACGTCTGGCTCGCTGCTTCGTTTTCCACTTCGAAAAACAAGAAATATCTCCTCCCCAAATGAAAACACCATCGAAGAATAAAAAATGATTTTTTGCCAATTTCTGTACTTATTTTTTCACCCTGCTTTTATTTATTAAAATTTTTATTATTTAACATAGTCATTTTTTCAAGCCTCTGTCTAGACCACTTTCTACAATGCAATTTCGTCTTTGATGCACGCGCCATATTTTGATCCGAAATTACAGTCTGGAAATCGATGTCTCGAGAGACGCGGTGGAAGATGATTCCGCGAAATCGATTCGAACCACGAAGACTCGGCGAGCAGCGTTTCCAGTCCCTGCAAATATTTGATATCGCGAGTAGAAAGTAATGTTCGCGATGGGGTAGCTTGGTCCTTTGATATCTTGACACACGCTGCGCGGGGGTCGCGGGATCGTGAAAGTGGAGAAACGCTGTTTTTCTCCGGCACGACGTCGCGCCGCGATGAAACGGCTGTACATCTGTACATCTCTGTAATTTTGTTATTATGCATCGCGGATCAATAACGTCGCATCGTTGATGATATATCTTCGGCATCGCCTCGTTATCGTCATTTTTCATTTCTTTATTCTCTCATCCTCTCACAAATCCTCCCACTTCCTTTGCTCCGCTCCAGCTAATCGCCTATCGATGCTTTCTTCGTGCGTTGAGGAAAAAGGAAAACAGTCTTGTCGCATTGGAAATTGGGACCAATTTCAGAACTGTAACTTAATTAGGCGAAGATTTGCAGTTTAAATAGCATGGCGAAGTAGTATCTGGGGCGGAAAATAGGCGATTACAGCGAGAGTCGGTGACAGTACGCGCCGAGGCGACCCGAGCGGCCCGAGACGAACCCAGGCAACGCCAAAGCGGCCCAAGACGTGCCGAGGCAACGCATAAGCGGCCCAAGACGAGCCGAGGCAACCCGAGCGGCCAGAGACCCGCTGAGGCAACCCGAGCGGCCCGAGACGAGGCAGCCCGAGCGGCCAGAGACCCGCTGAGGCAACCCGAGCGGCCCGAGCCGAGGCAACGCATGAGCGACCCAAGACGAGCCGAGGCAACCCGAGCGGCCCGAGACGAGCCGCGGGACGTTGAGGGCGCCGAAGCACGGGCTGCAGCTAACTCGCGCTGTAATCGCTGTCCGCCCATGGTGCACGCGATGCTTTTTGTCCCAACCGCACCGAAAGGTAGCTTTTGAGTGCACTAAAAATTGACTAAAAATGTGGGAAAGGGTGGGTAGGGGACGAGGGCGAGGTCGAGGGCCGAGCTTGATTTCGATTTTCGTATAGTGAAAAAAAAGACGCTTAAGCTTCTGTGACGAGCTAGAGCCTTAAATTTGGGTGCAAATGGAAGCTGAAAAAATAACGAAGAGACGAACACCCGACTTCCAATTTTCACCATCCCAAAAAAATGTAGCACATAGCCGAACTTGAGCGTTTTTGTACCTAAAATTCGTGAATTTATAGACTTGGCAACGATTCGCGCGTACTCTTCTTCCAAAAAAACTGACACACATTTATGAAATTCCAAAATGGCGGCTCAGTACTGCGCACGTGCACTCGACAAAACATCGCAATTTTGAATTTTTGAATTTTGATCTCAAATTCGAATTCAGCGACCCAAAAAACTTGGAGCAGCACTTTGATTTGCAGTAGACAGAGAATTTGTTTTTCGTATTTCATGAAGAAAAAACACCTGTTTTGAGAAACTCGGGGTAAAAATGAGAAAGTTTCGATTTTAATCTAAGTAAGCGGTTTTTTCTCAAATTGCGTGGAAACTTTCTTATATTTGGGGAAACTCGGGCAAGAACCAGGAGTTTCTTAAAATGAGTGTTCTTTTCTTCTTGAAACGCGAATTTTTTTGCCCGAGCCTGAAGAATCTCGGGGACCGTCGAAATGTCGCGTACGACCATCGATAAAAATTCGACGTCGTACGAGCGTTTCGGCTCTTCCGTCTCTAATCGTGAGCAACCTTCTCTAATATCCCCGTTCTCCTGTAAGGAATTAACGACGAATTTCTATGCGCCGCGCGTCCACGAATCGCGAGTCTCGTGGCTTTATCGGACTTCGGTCGCCCGATAACCGACACTCGAAACTTTTGCCAATCATCGCTGTCGACGAATCTCTTTGAGCACCAATCCAATTATCGTCGTCTCCGTCATCTTGCGCGGAAATATGGATTTAAATCAGCTTCCAAAAATTGATCCGCGTGAAATGTCTCTAAAAAAACGATCGGAGTTCGATTTTTTGAAATAATCCTCATAAAATTAACGATCTTACTAAATTCATTATTGAACGATTTTTCGTCCCCTAATTTGCTTACTCGACATTATCAAATAATTCCAGGCGAATGAATTAACCTGTGGATTTTTTATTCAAGCTTGAGAAAAAAAAACTGTGAAATATACAGCTCAATTGTGTTTGATCATTTTTCAAATATTATCAGCTCAAGTAAAATTGAAAAAAATGAGGGGATGCGAAAAAAAAATTTCATAGACAAAAAGAAATATAATAAATCGAATTATTCGAATTTTTTAACAATTTTCGTATCTGTAGAATTGAAGTTAATTGAATTACATTTTTTTTACTGAATAGAAAATTTAGTAGACTTGCTATAAAGTTATTAACACTTGAAAACTCTTTTTGAAAATGAATTTTGCAAAGAAATTTCGTTTTACTGATTGTCCTCGAAATTTCAGATTTTTTTGAAAATAATTCACACTATTCGAAAAGTTCAAATTATTCAAGTGGAAGCCTTCTGAAAAATTTGAAATTTTTTGAAAATAGCCGCGAAATTTCGATGCCCATCATTGTCGAATTTCGCGTGGACGGCATTTTTTTTCTATTTGTTATAACAAAAAATGTGCCTTTTTCTATCAAATTTACGTGTTAAATTTCGATTTATATTTCAATGAACTTTCTAAACACGTTCAATTTTCGATAGGAAACTTCGAAAATAGCTAATCCATCGAAACAAACGTATACAAAGTAGTTTTCATGCTTTACGTTTAACGTCTGAACCTCCTTAATTGGATGGGTCGTCTTCGCATCTGGCGTATATGGATTCGTTGTCGGTGGTCTGCTCTCTGGACAACCGTGTCAGGGCTGCGGTTCGCCTTCCGAGGAAACGAATCAATATTCTGTGGGGCGCAGAAGTGCGCGCATATGGCACGACGATTCGTTGCTGACGACGACGACGGCTATCGCGAATGAGGTACCTAGGAGCGAATCGCGCTCTGGATCCCTTCGCGATCCTTTGCCGACTACAAATCACGCATTATCTACCCGATAGGCTATTGTTTGTCGGCGATGAGAGCCGAGAACCACGATCGAGGCGAACGGAAGTGATTCGTCAATTTTCGACGTATACGATTTCGTATTCGACGAATTTTATTGCCCGGTATTCCGGTGACCTTGAAACAGCAACAGTTTCGGGGTAGAATTGGAAGTCAGCGAATCGTTGACGTTATCTGACGCGAATGAGTACAAAATCCTGCCCAAACTTCCATTCCAGGGTTGGAAAGCAGAGATCTTCAGCTTTTCGAAACACTCGTCGAAATCGTTGTACGATTTTTCGTTCGCCAGATACGAGATATGGAGCGACAGATGTCTTTTTCCATAGAAAGGTCGATAACTCCGGCGGAAAAAATCGTACAGCGAGCATCATGTACTCGTTTTGAAGGGAAAAGATCGAGCTTTCCAACGGCGTAAGGACAATCGAGCTGCAAAATTTTGTTCCCGCGGTACAACGCCGCGAAGTTAAGCGAATATTTTCGAACTCGACGAGTTTGGCTGCGGAGGCTCGTAGCTTTTTTTTGATTGGATGAAAAAATAAGCGGCACAAAGCACCACAAAGGGGAGTCTTCGAGCTTTCTAACGAGCTTTTGATCATCTCGATGCGATTATTTTTCGCGGAACTGTGAGCATTTGCATTTGGCTTTTATTGGCGACCAACATTTTTGCACCGTTTATTGTAATAATAATCAAGTCCGTGAAAAAGTAGCGATAGGAGCGAGAAGCTGGTAGAGAGAGCTGTACGTTCGAGAATCCAATTTTCGTTTTTCATTCGATCGCTTTCAATAATTGCAGCCGCAGAATCGTCACTTCTGCGAAGCCACACGCCTAATAATTAAATTTCATTCGCGTGCTTCGTCTCTTCGCCAATCAGATCGATGATCCATGCGCTCGCAGGGTGCGGTGCTTAATCGAAACCCTCGACCACCGTGCAAACGAGCGATTTCGAAAATAGATGCCTCCTACAAATGTTGTTTGGCTTTCCAAGGTAAAGACATCGGCGCCGTTTAATTATGATTGGCAACTGCTTCGAGGTCGTCTCGACTCGAACTTCGCTCTCATGCGTTTCAATTCCCGCCTCTCAACTCGACGAGGACTCCTCCAACTTGGAAGCCGAACCCCAGCTGTTTGCAACCACTTTTCCCAAATTTCGATTCTTCTCAATGATAATCGATCAATTTATCTCCAAGGTACACAAATATATTCATCTACAACAATGAGATGCTTTTATTTTGAAGACTTTTCTTTAATTTCCGGTCCCAACTGCAAATTTCGTTCGAAATGTCCAAAAAGAAACTCCCGGGAAGTTCGAGCTTTCAATATTAACGTTACGTACTTTCCCAGAGCGTGGAAAAATTTCCCATCTAAAATACACAGTAAGTTGTGATTTTTTTTCTTCAAATGACTATAACTCGGCGGCATTTTATGCTATCATATTGTACTACAACGCGATTTACTCGGGATTAAACGCTCTTCAAAAGTTCTCCGGATGGCGTAGCCGTAATGTGCACTCGTAACATTGTACGCGTCACTAAATCTGATTTTTGCATAAAATTCTCGTTTTTTTTGACGTTATTTCCCAAAGGACTGGACGTACATGAAAAATGTGAAAAGCAAACTTGTAGGAAATTCAATTTACTACAAAAAAGGTCTAGTCAATTAAATCGCTAGAATTGATATTTCCCGAGATATAGAGCGTTGACTTTTTCGTAGTATGAATTTTTGTAGGATGACCTTGACTCGATATTCTCAAACATTTCATATTAGAAAAAAGTCGACGCTCTATATCTCGAGAAATATCGATCTTGGCGATTTAGTTGAAAGGACTTTTTTTGTAGTAAATTGAATTTCTTATAAGTGTGTCATTTACATTTTTCATGTTAGTACAGCCATTTATGAAATAACATAAAAAAAAAAACAAAAAAATTTTACAAAAAATCAGGGACTTCATAGTTTTCCCGTGAAAATAGTTTTTCGATTGACTATTCTATTTTCACTCGAATCGTTTCTCGTTACTTTTAAGGTGGGATTTTTTGCCGGCGTTATTTTTCGAGGAGCAGGTAGGATTTTTCAATGACAGGGTACGAATTATTTTCACCGAGCGACTCGCGTTGATCGTTGGCAAACGAAACGAAACGAGTCGTATAATAGCCCTCTGGGCGTGAAGAATTCCGTTTTAGTAAGCCGCGGATAATTGCATCGTTAAATTACCGATCGATCGTCGTTTCGACGTAAGCGGCAGCCGCCGTTCGGATCCTGGAGACACGTGGCGACGATCATGGTCGCGCGCGTCGATCACCGATGATTCACGCGTTTCTAATCATGGCGAATCGAACGCGACGTGGTTTTCTTACGTCCGCCTAACTTTGGCGAATAGTTGTCACTAGCCCGTGTATTCCCATGTATCATCGCTACTCCCACGATTTGCCCCGTGAAAATCCGATACCTGGGACCCCGTTCTTCGAGCACCGCTGACTGCCTACGCCAGAAGCGCGGAAAACGCTTATGGCGCTGCGTTTTCCGCGCACCGGACAATATTTTCTGGTAACCTGGACAAACTCTCACCGTACGATTTTCCTCCCTTGTAAAAATCGTAGGAGCATCACTGCTTCTTCGGGAAAGATCCTAGTGCAGGGGCTTGAGTCAAGAGCGTTCATGCTATTTCTAGTTTAGTGAGAATCCTAATTTACTAAATCTGGGTACCCAGGAATATTCCGAGTTCAAACGTTTGAGGTAGTCTGGAATCCTTGCTCCGAAACATTTCCTCGTATACACGCATGCACGCGCAGCTTCAGCGCATTTGGAGTGGCCATACCCTAGACCAAGTTGCTGGCAACACACGCAGGCCTCTGAATCGCGCGAGCTGGGAAATCTAACCACGCGTCTGAGACTTTTCTGGTTGGAGTGGATATGATTGTATTTTGGCATACACAACCTAAGTAGAATATTGTCTTGGTCGGTTGAGTTGGAAACGTGGAACTAGCTTTAATTTAGCTGAGCATCCAAGACTCATGTTGCAAGCTTGGTTCTGGACTGTTATTAGAATGGAATACATCACAAGACTCTGGTGTAACTATAACCTCCGGAAATATCTCGTTGCTAACTTTTTTCCACGCGTATTTCGAGATTCGTTTTTATCTTGGATACGTGGCCTGAAGCGGCCTCACGTTCCATCGTTGCTGCAAGCTTCACGCGAGTGCATTCGTTACAAGAAGTAAGGTATACAAGAATTTTCGAAAAAATGTAACTTTCGTTTATTCTAACAAATTAGCAATTCGCATTCCGACGAATTAAATATTTAAAACCGATTATTGCGACGAATATATTACTTCTATAAATTGCAAACAAGATCGAACGTAATGATCACCCACAACAATGACCCACGTTCGACCTCAAATTTAATTTCCCAATGCGCTTTCCCACGTTGGCTGTCTTTTACGATATCTATTTAAGGCGAAACCAGCGAACTTGATAGACAGTCGTACTATGTATCGTTATCGAGGTGGTAAAACTTTTCAAAGACTGATGATTCTCACTATAGCGGCTTCATTTTTGATCTCGTTATTAGCTAGCTTGTCGATGTGTACGCAAGCTAAATCTGTTAGCTTAATTTTGGCGATTTTGAGCGTTACCCACCGTGCCTGCACTTAGCTAAGCTAGTTAGCTGGTTGCAGAACTAGCCTAATACAAACTGCACTTGTCTAGATTAGAAGCTATATTGTTCTAACTTCCAGTTGTAATCACCAAACCAACAACCTCCACTGAATCATTCCTTACTAAATCCCTACCAATGTTCGTGCCAGCATAAGTGAACTGTGCTGCATCCTCCAAAGGAGTATTACCGAACCACAATAGCCTCAAATCCTAATTACCAGAAATACCTAATCCGGTTCCAGCCTCATCGATTTCATCATTCCAAACCCTCCAATCTACGTACTACAACTATTTCTACTACGTTCTATTTTCGAGTCAGTCTTGTGCACCTAAGGCAATAAAATCAACGATAGGCCAAACCTCTGTCCCTAGTGTAGAGGGCCGAAACGTCTTGCCCCAAAGTAGAGGTCATATAACGAAACCTGCATCTTCTTGCTCGTCAGCTCAACAATCTTTGGATCTGATAAAGGCCGGACGTTACAGTTTCTCGACGATTTTCGCTGCTCGCCTAGTTTCCTTTTCAGAAAAACCTAGTCGAGTCTCTGCACTGTAATAAATTTTCCTGAAATTTTCCTGTAGATCTACGAGTTGGGTCATTTTGACCCCGTCATCGACTTTGCCCAAAAACGGCGTTCCGGCGTTTGAAAAAAAGGCGATACTATATAGCCTGCTATGTATACGATTTTTTTTCTAAAACTCGAAATTCACCGCCTTACGCTAATTTGAACGATTTTGATTTTTTTTTCACGTTTTTTGAGTGCGTATAGCGGGAAAACGAACGATCCGAAAGATGTCTTGCGACCACTCTTTCGATCCGTCTCGATGTTCTCTTGGGATCTAGAACAATAATTATCATCCCAGATCTTGCTGGAAAATTTCAGGTGGTCCGCTACGGAGGTCATTAGCGAGCAAAGGCTCTTCTTCGACGTCTTTTTCCCTCTTCTACGTTGTTCCTCGTTTTCGGATCAAATGACGCGAGAGCGAACTCGATTCCTCGACTCGTAGATCCCTCCTCGATGTTTGATCCTTTTTTAGGTTGTTTACTCCCGAGGGAAGCTTTTCTGCGCTTCATTCGTTATTCTAGGTAGTCTGATATCATCCCTATCATATCATTCGCTCGGGCTGATCCGGCGACCGGACGAATCTACTTACGTGAACATGTTGCGAAGGAAAGAGACGGACTTATTACATATCCGAAGCTCTTTCAAACGTTATCCGAGTTCGAGTGTTTATTTGGTCGAGTAATTGAAGATCGTCGTGAAATCTGCGACCCCATGAATCGTCATCTCCCTGTTCTCCCCACAATTGCGCCGCTACGAAGCCACTTACGAAGAAAATGTATGAAACAAAAAAGATAGATGTTTTTACGATTGATGTTTTTTGTTTGAAACGTTTTTTGATCAATCGTTCGAGTCCCGAGTTACACGATCGTTAGCTCGGACTCGGTGTAGGTTACCCTTGTATCATCGCTACTCTCGAGTTGTGGCCTCGATACTGCTCAAAATACACGACTTACGTGAAAATTGAACGAAATAAAAAATACGCGTCGTTTTAATAGGACCAACTTTTGAGGAAAGCATTTTTTGATCCGACGTTTTTTTCGCGAACTACGATGCCGCAAACCTTGAGTGGTGTAAGTCTCGCTGGTACGATCATCACCTTCGTGTTCCGGCGTCGATTCCGACCAAAATAAGTGACTTACGTGGAAAATGCATAGAACATAAAAGATGCCTTGTGTTTCTGTTGCCAACTTTTGTTGGAATTTTTTTTCGATCGGACGATTATTTCGCGAGTTATGTTGATTTTTACACGGAGAGTCGAAGACTTTGGGGGATTTTTGTACGGGAAAGTACGCGGATCGTAGTTGGCCATTTTGTTACTTAACCGTACAAGTTCTGGGCAAAGTTACAATCGGCTTATCGGCAATCGGCTCCGTAATATCATCCCTTGTGATCTGCCTTCGACGCAGAGAAAACCATTTATTCTCTCGAGCGTATCAATTAGCTACGAATCAAAATCACTATGTTCAAAGGTTCTCTTTGGCGTTTGATCGAACCTATCGATAAATTGACATCCCTCTCCTAGCCCTAGCAACGTTTGATCATTTCCAGCAACTCGACGTCAACTACAGATATCGCCCCCGGTCCGTTTCGATATGCGATATGGAATTTTCTATTTCTGCGCCAAATGAGATTTTTTTCCAACTCCGAATTCTCACGAATCGTTGTACTAGAAACGAAGAGGACGTCGAGACGAATCGAAAGAGTGGTCGCAAGACCTATTTTGGATCATTCGTTTTCCCGTTATACTCACTCAAAATACAGTAAAAAAATTGAAAATCGTTCAATTTCGCGTAAAACGGTGAGCTTCGAGTTGTCAACGATTCTGAGCCAACCCTGCATCGAGGGACGCCGGCAGGTTCGCTGATACACTCGTTTATTCGTTATTGTGAGAAAACCTAATTTTTTTAGATGCACTTTCAACGTCGATATCCCGAGAACGGTTGATCCGAACCATGCGTTGTTATACCTCGTTGGAATCGTCTCGACTAGCTCTACACAATCAGCCCGAGAAATATTCCATTCGCGTAAAAACGAGACACCGCGTTTCTCCCGCGCGAATTTCCAACGAAAATTCGTACAGCGAGTCTCGTTCCCAGAGAAGTGGCAGTTTTTCGTTCTCCCCGGGGCTAACCGAGGAGATTTCACGGTCGGTTTGATTTCCATCCCGGAATTCATTGCCGCCCGATAACCGGGAAAAAATTCCCACGCATTTCGAATCGGTAGAAAGAAGAAACACGGAAATACAATTTACCATACATCCCCTCCTAATTACCACCGAAAATTTACGAAATGGCAGGCATTGAAATGAAAAATTGAGGAAAATATCGCGACCGATTTTTTTTATTTATTTATCATTTCTCGCGTGAAAAATGATACTAGCGGGAAACAACATCTCGTTCGTGATTTATGGAGAACCGTGAGTTCAAAACTGACGCCGAGTATATAGCAGAGGGGAGATTAATTCTCGTCGCGGATAAAATTCTCACGGAAATTAGAATGGTCGAGTACTTATCGATTTGTAGCCTACAGACGTCGACTTATCTGCCATCCGAGCACCGAATCCCAGAATCCATTTTTTCCCGGCCAACCAAGCACCAGACAACGAGACTCCCGCGGCCTCGTTAACCCCAAAAACGAACTTGATGCTTTGGGGAAAACTCGATTTCGACGAGGAATAACAACTGACGACGAGAAAACGTTTTTGTTTTCACCCGACTGATTAAAAATGGCGGATCCAATTTCGAATTTTCGAATTTCGAGTGCATATTCGGTATCAGCGACCCCAAAAACCCCCAAATATCAATTTTCACTCTCATCGAACGACTTTGCATTTTTGGTCCGCCATCTTGAATCGCCACTGGTATTCGAGAGTTCGAGTTTTTTTCTCACTCGAATCATTATATTTCAAACGCACGAGTGAAAATATTATTTCCATTTCCGTGTCCGTTATTAATGCGGAACACAAAAATGCCCGCCATTTGCATAACGAACGAGCAACGCAGATGAAAAATGTCGCGGCGTTTTATAATTTTTTTTTCGCCCGGGGGCAGCGAGCAGCTCGTGAACAGATTCGTACCGCGGTGCGAAAGTTTTTCCGCAGTAATTACACGGTGCTCGTTAAACATCACTCGCGACAAAGCAGTCAGACGAGCGTTCGTCTAATCTCCACTTTCCCGTTCCTCGACTCGGACCAGCTGAGCTGAACGGAAGTCGTCAGCGCACGCGGTATTTCCCTACGGAGCCAGAATTTTACCTCCAATCGCGGTTTCTCCACGCTTCATGAGTCCCCGAAAAAAGTCACCCAACCCAATTTTCAGCATCGATTAGAACGCAAATTTGCGCACGCCCAGAAAAAAAATATAGTCAACTTATTGAAATTTATTTGAAATGCATTTTTGTCTATCAAGCAATTATGTATTTTATTCAATTATTGAGATATATTCATTTTGAATATATTTATTCATTCGAAATCTAGTAGCTTGCACGGCTGGCCCGCGGGAGCGTGGGTGGGGGGAGCTTCGCGCCTCCGCCGCGGGGTGGCGACGCTCCGCGCTGTGCTCCCGCGAGTAAGAACGCGTGACGGGCCCGATAAACGGACCGAGCCACTCGAGCACCGACCAGTTACAAACCTCCCCGTACCTTTCATATCACATCTCTGTCGCTCACAGTTAAATTCACCTCTCCAGATTTTACTTGCATTCAAGGGGCATAATATTCTAGTACTTTGAAAAGGGTATACTACTTTTTGGCACTCAGGATGTATCTGTTGCTTGACCTAGTCTGCCCATTACCAACAGCGTTGAGAGCAGTTAGCATATCTCGTATACATTGTAATATTTCTGTTTAATTCTTCTTGCTCACATATCCTTGGGTAATATTCTGCTCCGTTTGCTTCTCTTTACTTGTCTTAGTAGATTCCTCAGCTGTGCTGCTGAAAATTTTGCAGGTTATGTGACAATAGGCCCAGAAATTATAGTGCGCACGAATTGCTCGTTGATGTTAGCCTGGTAATTAGATTCCTAATCCTCGATTTGGGGCATATACAAGAAGCAAATTACTTACCTAACACTCTTGACACAGAAATTAATAAAAGTGTTGAGTATTTCAATTGTTATTATGTTAGTAGCTCTGTGTAAGACCAATTTCCCATTTAATTTCGTGCGTTCGTTTTCGAAAATCTCTTCTTCATCGTGTAAGTCCCAATTTGTCCAAGTATTGGGCTATGTAAAAAAAAACATATTTTCGCTGGAGAAAAATTTCTTGGTAAATTAGAAGCTCGGTAGATTTCTCGATGTGATTTTTTTTGTGTTATAATTTCTCCTCGCGCCAGGGAAAACGAGACGATCAAGCTGGTTACGAATTTATACCGCGTGGGTACACAGACGTCTCATGAATCATACGCGAAGCTGATAGAAAATTGACGTTCCTTCGTCCTACGCCGGCAAAAGTCAATATGCTCGCTCCAACGTGACGCGAATCGAGGGGATACATTTCCATTCGGTGGCTGGAATCGTTTGCCAACGATAATTATTCTCCACGCTCGAAATAATTGGTTCAGCGTGGCAAAAAGTCGGGCGGGACCAGCGCGACCAAACAACGCTTTCCGAATGTTTTGAGCGGCCATATTGGATCCGCCATTTTATATTTTGAAACTTTGCCAGCAGATGCGTAATCTGTGGCCTCGGAAGCCGTTATATACGACATTTTGGGCGAAATCGTCATATTTCAACATTTTGGGCGGCCATATTGGATCCGCCATTTTGTATTTTGAAAATTGGCTGCAGTGGACAGAAACGAGTGAATTTGATGGGAGAGAACAGACGAGGAAACGTGGGAAATGTGAATGTGAGGAAGATAGAAGAGGAGCGAAGAGAAGTGGTGGGAAAAAAGTGAAGGGAGAACTAGTCGCTTCGATTTCGACTCGCGATATTTTCTCCTACCCTCGACGCGAACATCGAATTATATATTTATTACGAGGGGATGGAAGAGGAAAATTTTCTCGCTCGAGATCCGGCGGGAAAAGGAGACGCCTAAGTGGATTCCGTGTAAGTCGATTTCCTCCGGTGTCCAAACCTACTCTTTGTGTCCGTTCCTCTCCTCTGCTGCTCCTATAAAATGCGAAAAGAAATCTCATCGCTCATTTTTTCCTTTCAAAATCGGACGAATCAATTTCCTCGAAATGAAGGCGCCGGGATCTCTCGATTGTATCAATCGTATCGAGGCCAAAAAGTGTAAAAAAAGTGTTAAAAGAGTAAGAAAAAATCGACTCTACTTCCCAGACAGAGAGTAAGCAATGAAATTAGCCTGTATCAAGCTAGTTCTGCGAGTCTTAGCCCGAAACTAGCTAACTAACCAGCACGATTGGTAACGCTCAAAATCGCCAAAATTAAGCTAACAGATTGAGCTTGCGTACACATCGACAAGCTAGCTAATAACGAGATAGAACATGAAGCCGCTATAGTGAGAATCATCAGTCTTTGAAAAGTTTTACTACCTCGATAACGATACATAGTACGACTGTCTATCAAGTTCGCTAGTTTCGCCTTAAATAGATATCGTAAAAGACAGCCAACGTGGGAAAGCACATTGGGAAATTAAATTTGAGGTCGAACGTGGGTCATTGTTGTGGGTGATCATTACGTTCGATCTTGTTTGCAATTTATAGAAATAATATATTCATCGCGATAATCAGTTTTAAATATTTAATTCGTCGGAATGCGAGTTGCTAATTTGTTAGAATAAACGAAAGTTACATTTTTTCGAAAATTCTTGTATACCTTACTTCTTGTCACGAATGCACTCGCGTGAAGCTTGCAGCAACGATGGAACGTGAGGCCGCTCCAGGCCACGTATCCAAGATAAAAACGAATCTCGAAATACGCGTGGAAAAAAGTTAGCAACGAGATATTTCCGGAGGTTATAGTTACACCAGAGTCTTGTGATGTATTCCATTCTAATAACAGTCCAGAACCAAGCTTGCAACATGAGTCTTGGATGCTCAGCTAAATTAAAGCTAGTTTCACGTTCCAAACTCGACCGACCGAGACAATATTCTGCCCGGGTCGCGATAAGCTCAATTACGTTGAAACGATTATCGAATTCGGATGTTAAAAAAATGTCCAACTGCGACAATTCATGACTCTCGAGTTGGGTCGGTGACCCCGGGGCTTGTTTCTACGGCATCTTAAAGCTCGTAAAAAATACTCCGCGTACAAAAATTATTGCTGGATCGTCTCATTGTTCCGAATTTGGTGGTGCCACCTTAATATGCCGATTGTATCGCGTACAGTTGCCTTTGCGGAGCTGCTACGAACAATTAGGACGGCTTGACCGATCGTTAGCGAGGGAGCGAATTGAAGAGATTTCCTGCCGCGCTGTACGAACAGCGAATCTCGTCGATGTTTCACTCGCGAGTATTCCTCGTGGTCCCGATGGTCAGGGGGCAGGGCCAGAGGTTAATTCGTTGAATTAACCCGACCACAATTGCGTTATCAGTCGCTACGAACTCTTTGATTCTCTCTCCCACTCTCTCTTTCTCTTCCCAGCTGCCGTCGTCGAGCTTTCGTCTGGTCCATACGCAGTAGAAGACTGTCCGTCAAATTTCCGACAGAAATGCGTGTCGTCGACTTTTGTGCAGCGTGTCGTTGACTTTTGTGCACAAAATTAGTGTTACTTCGACACGATTCGTGCGTAGTGTTAAAGTGGCACAGCTTGATGTCGAAAGTCGCACGAATAGGGAACCTGCGTCGAAACACCTCATCGAATCAGACGCCTTCAATTCTGAGAGCCCCGAAAAATCCTTCCTGAACCAAAAACTACGGGATTTTTTTTTCTTTTTGGTTTTACACAAAAGATGCGAGTTCAATTTTTGATAAAATTGGAGTTTTTCCTCAATATCTTGTATAGTACTTGGTTTTTGAAAAAAATGCATAGAAACATTTTTGTAGGAAATCAAATTCTCTATAGACAAGGTCTCTTCCAATTTTTTCATAAAGTTGATATTTATCGAGATATGCTCAATAATAAACTCGGTAACTGTACACACTACACTACACTAAACATTCGCGCTTTGTGTTTGCACGACACAATGTGTGGTGAATAAATTAGTCAAATTCAAATTCAAATTCGCTGTAAATCCAAGCGTTTTCTTACCAATTTTAGACACTGGTAGGGTTCATTTTAAAATATCGGGAGTTCCAAGATTTGATCTAAAAATCGTTAAGCGATTCACGGAGAACATGCGACATTTTTCGTTTGGATGAGACGCGATGTAAAGTTTGTAATTTTTCGAAAGAATCGGATGTCATTTTGTTGAGTGGAAGTTTTTGGTCGAGGTGCAGCCGAGCCTTTTGATCTGCAAGCCTCGACGGAGCTTGGATCGGAACCGCGCCGCGGACGAGGAACCCTATTGATTCAAGGCTCGGTCTCTTTTACAAATACGATACCCTTTCGGCTCAGATTGATTCGCGTGTAAATCAAATACTACGCCTCGTTTCGTTGCCACACTTCGTTCGTACGCGGACGAACGTACCTACTCGAAGGCAGGCGAGTACGCGAGTGAAATAGGAACTGCACAAATAAACGGAAAACCACCTCCAATTCTGTGGAGAAGAGTTATCGAAATCGATTTATTTTATCGGTATCCCGTCGATTCGTCCGAATTCTACCTCTCGTCCTATTATTTTTTCCTCACAATTCGGTAAATAACCCAACATTCTGCCCTCCTGGAATTCTGGAGCAGATTTTTGGAGCAGATTTTTGGAACAGAGTTTTGAAGAATAATTTCGGAACAGAATTTTGGAGCAGAATTTTGGAGCGGAATTTTGGCACGGAATTTTGGAGCAGAATTTTGGAACAGAATTTTGGAGCGTAATTTTGGAACATAATTTTGAAGAGTAATTTTGGAGCGGAATTTTGGAGCAAAATTTTAGAACAGAATTTTAGAACAGAATTTTGGAGCGGAATTTTGGCGCAGAATTTTGAAGCAGAATTTTGGAGCGGAATTTTGGAACATAATTTTGAAGAATAATTTTGGAACAGAATTTTGGAGCGGAATTTTGGCGTAAAATTTTGGAGCGGAATTTTGGAACATAATTTTAGAGCAGAATTTTGGAACAGAATTTTGACTCCAAATTTGAAAATGTTTGACTCCAAGTGAATCCGATAGATTTTATTAAGAAAAAAATACGTCCAAATTTGGTACATCAGGGCTTCTGGGGTCAGTGACTACTAATCCGCTATCAAATTTACAAAATACAAAATGGCGAGTTCAATATGGCCGCCAAAATTTTTGAACTATGACAATTTTTCTGAAATTTAGTATATATAGGGTTCTGAGGTCACAGATTACGATTCCGTAGGCAAATTTCTAAAATACAAAATGGCGGATACAATATGGCCGACAATTTTTTTGAAACATGGTACAGTTTTTTTGAAATTTGATGTACAAGGGATTTTGAGATCACTGATTACGAATTCGCGGTCAAATTTGTAAAATGCAAAATGGCGGATTCAATATGGCCGACGATTTTTTTGAAATATTGCAAGTTTTTCCGAAATTTGTATATAGAAGTTTTGAGGTCGCTGATCCTGTAATTCTGACATCGGATTCGTTATGAGCAACCTGAAAAATCGATATACAACAAATTTCATAAAAAAAATAAATAAATAAAAAAACGGTGGTTGAAAAAATTTGCGACTGAAAGGGTTAACTCTATCCTCTCCGAAATTTTGTACGAGGCAAGTGTCAAGTGTATTGGATCAATTCCTATGAGTCTACGAATCCATGGTCCGGAATTCTCGTGCCGCTGGACAGTAATTATTATTATTAGGCAATCGTTGCCTTGTTCTTCGACTGACAACGAGCCACTATCACAAGAGCCGTCGAAAAACGCGTCGCCGAGGCAGAACATCGCCCAACCGAAACGAGGCGACTCGTTTCTGCGAGTCGACGTCGCGCGCCGCAGCGACAAACTTGATCTAATTGACTCTCGCGAGATTACGCGCTAGTTATATTGCTTCGCGTGGGGAACTTGCTTCGATAACTTTCAAGTTTGCTAGCCAGAAAGTTTCGCGGCTCGGCTACGCCGCCGACGAGAATCGCGAGGCCCGTGCTAATTGGGCGCCAGCTAAACACGCACGCGGGGGTCTTAAGCGTTGGGAGTTGTTGCCAAAGTATCGCGCCCCACGGCGTAAAGCAGCATCGCTCGAGCCGTATGGTCACCCGGTTCGTTACTCTCCGTCGCGTTCGGTCCAATTTTTTTCCAATTCAAATTCGCGCGAACGCGCGATAAAAGGATTCTCGCAGATTCGAGAAATAAATAACGACCGGATCAGATTCACGCTCGAGCGGTGTATTTAAAATCCGCCCTTCCAATTATCCACGGTTCAGATAATCTCAGATAATCTCCCAGAGGGCAGAAAAATCGGTCTCGACGTTTTTGCTACGTGCTTCGTCGCTTGACTTCCGTCGACAGCGAGGCAAGAGGATAAATTGCTATCGATATCACGCGATACCCTCCGTCGTATTTTCCCTCCATTTTTTCGCCAATTATCGCGCTTCGAAGTGCGATCCTCTTACGCCCGGCCTTCATTGAATCCGAAGATTGTTGACGAACAACACGCAACTTGTGCTGTAAGACCTCTGTTTTGGGGACGCGTGTTATGCTAACAGAGACATGATGGAATACTGAATCGCGGATAGCATCGAAGTTAGGTGCTCTTCGGGTACTTATTAGGAGCTGAATTCAAAATTTGGGTGCTGAATTCAAAAATCAGGCGTTCAATTCGAAAATTAGGTGCCGAATTCAACGATTGGGTGCTGAATTCGAAAATTAGGCGCCGAATTAAAAAACTAGGCGCTGAATTCAAAACTTAGGCGCCTGATTCAGAAATTAGGCGCTGGATTCAAAATTGTTGTGCCGAATTCAAAAATTAGGCGCTGAGTGCAAAAGTTAGGCGCTTAATTAAAAAAATAGGCGCTGAATTAAAAAATTAGGCGCTGAATTCAAAAATTAAGCGCTGAGTTCAAAAATCAGGTGCTGAACTCAAAAATTTGGTACTGATTTCAAAAATAGGCGCTGAATCCAAAAATTAGGGGCTGGGTTCAAAAATAAGGTGCCGAATTAAAAAAGTTAGGTGCTGAATTAAAAAATTAGGTGCTGGACTCAAAATTTAGGTGGTGCATTCAAAAATTGGACAGTGAACTCAAAAATTGGGTGCTCGATTCCTTCCTGGGGAAACATTTGATTTTTAGGTGTTCTGCTCGCTTGACGTTGAGATAGCAAAGCACTGCTAGAAAAACAACTGCGGAGTCGTTCCTTCTAAATGGGGTTCACGGCGAAATTAGGTGCTGTTCAAGCGCCCCATTCCAAATTTTGGCACCCGATTTTTTTCATAGAAAAATTCATTTCAATTTTTTTTTTTCCTTCGAGGTTTCGACGCCACACCAGAGCACTGCTCATACCGGACGTAGAATCAATTATCGCAGAATTTCCCTGTCAGTAAAGCGAGGTGCTCGTTGGGTGCTAATTCGGTGCTGAATTCAAAACCGACAATTTCCACAAGTTTTCGTACACCGTCCACGTAAATCTGTGAATGGTTTCGGGAACATAGACGAAATTCGTGGATGTCGCGTGAAAAAAAAAGTGGCCACCTCGAGAAGACTTTCTTTCATCTCGTTCCGTACGAAGGCTCGATTCAATTCAATTTAGACTTTGTCCGAGGCGGCGAGACTGTCGACAGCTTCTCGTTCGTCCGGCCGCCTTTCATTATCGTGAAATTTCTCGTTCAAATAGAACCAAACGTCGTTCCGGAGTGTCGCCGAGCTACGTAGAAATGCGTAGGATTGTTCCCGGGGCCCCCGGAAGGTTGCCCCCATGAAACTCAATTACGTATATGAACGGTGACAACATCGCGTTCTAGCAACGCCACGCGTCCCTCTCCGTACATTTTAATACGATCCGAATGAAAAGTACTCGCCAATTAGCAACACAAAAAAATTCCCAAACTATTTATTTATTTATTTATTTATTTATTTATTTATTTATTTATTTATTTATTTATTTATTTATTTATTTATTTATATATTTATTTATTTATATATTTATTTATTTATATATTTATTTATTTATTTATTTATCTGTTTATTTTTTGTTAGTGTGCAGCTATGATTTTGCCACGAGACTTTTGTATCTTTCTATCTGAGAAGAGTAGACGAAAGAAAGCTCTGTTTTCGTTAAAAGTCCAATGCGATGATAGTTTATTCTCATGAAAGTGCACGAGCAGCAATGAGCGAAGTAAGCTCGGGTTTCCATCCTCGTTGCGGCGAATTACACCGTCCCAGAACGACTCCCGCGGCGGGTTTCAGCGAAGGAAAACGTCTTTCGAAGTTGGTGGAAAATGCGGATAACGGAGCAATTTCGTTCTTATATCCTCGCTGAATTTCCACTTCCCTTTTTCGAAATTCTCCCTCTAGAGGAATATCAGGAAAACCGCTACACGTGTAATAAATGTGACTCGAGTGGAATTAATTAAAAGAGCTAACGTTTGTTGACAAATGAAAATTTTGAATATCCTCGTTTTTGCAAAGATTTAGTCTATTTTATCTGATTCTATTTACAAATATTTAAATATTTCCGTCTACCAGATTTTTGTTTTTCATAAGTTTTTCGTTTCTTTGGAGCCTGTTTGCCACCTTTTTCGGATTTATTTCCATCTGATTGTTTCTCGGTTTTAGTCTGTTTGTCGGTTTCGTTTTTATCCACCGATAAACGAGCATCGGATTTTTTCGAAGGGAGTTTCCATAAATTGACTTGGATTTCAGTTTTTCACGTGATACTTTTTTTTAAACTATTTTTTAGGTCATTTTTTCTGTTTTCTTCGCAAGATGTGTGTGACCGTTCGCGTCTGGTTTTGCGAATTTCGAACTGTCGGAAAGATGCAGAAGGGACGATTGTCGAGGGTGTAATCCTGAGGTAATTCTACAATAGATTTCGAGACATATTTCTTGTTTAATGATAGCCAGTTTCCTCGGGAACGGTGTACACAGCGGACAATGGGAATTATTCCGCCGTCTCGCATTGTTCCGGAGAGCTTGTCGGGATAGTCGAGAGAACCGGATGCTCCGCGGAGAATATCCCGGCCGAATTTCACCGCCGACGAGACTTCGCCGCGCGGCATCTTGTTCGGCGCGAAAAATCGATGCGAAGTCGTCGAAGAAGCATTTTTCTACGACGATCGGTTCTCTGGCAATCGCGAGTCGATGCTCCGTGCAATGACGCCGCGCGTTACAGCGTAGCTCCTCCCTCTGGGCGCGGCGCGCCCGCGTAACGCGCGGGTCGATTGGCCGCTGCGTATTCCGTCTTCGACGTCGATTATCTCGCGAATCGGACGTCGTAGAGAAAAACTTTTCGAACACTTTCGTTTCGGTTTTTCACGAGCAACCCGCTTTTTCGACTTTCCCGGTCACTCGAGCGTTATTTGGGGTCGAAATCGAGAAGCGAAAATATATCTACGCGAAGGAATCGATTTCTCGATGAATTGAAACTCCGCCCGACGCGTTGCGTAAACTGCGGTAATTAACTATTTCGTAGTCCCGGCGATTGCGTTGTCAGGTTGAGCTCGGAAACAATGGGCCGGCATACCCGCTCCGCAAAAATTTTAATTATCATCTGGGTTATTATAATAATATTTCACGCTCACCGGAGCCACGCGTGTTCCAAATCTGCACTCTTCCCGTTCCCGTTCCTTCGTCTAGCTTCTTTCCCACTTAATTCCAATTCAATTCAGTTCTCTCGCGAACGCCAAATAAATTTCTTCTTTCCCCGCTTTCTCTTGTCTTCAGTTGCCTCTCGAATTTTCTTCCCACGGAATATCAGGAACTTGGATTCTGCCATAATAATATTTTCCGCAGATTTTCATACGCTTCCAGAACCGTTAACGCCGCACCGGTTTACCCTTTCAAAAAGCTCGATGCATTATTCATGTCGATGCTTTAACAGTCGTGAAACAGCAGTGGAAAGCTTTTCAATGTTTCACGAGCAGCTGACAGTTCTCTATTTAGTGGTCACAGGATGCCAAGCTCGTCATCCATACTACAACGTTTTCATGTCACTCCGAGTTCTATTTGTCAAGAGATGTGTCTACTATTTTTAATTTAATTTTTATTTTTATTCACGTTGCTACCATAGCTGTCAGCATAAAACTTGTTGAGCCCCGTAAACACACTCTTAAAACATCTTTAAAAAAATTAGTGTTGCATTCATCATACTCATTATCTATTTCCAAAAAAAAAGAACTCTTCAAAAAGTACGCGAGTGACTCGCGCTGTCGTTTTCTCCGCAACAAATCATTCGAAAAATAAAAAACGAATATTATTAGATAAAGTATAACCACAGGTTCAGCCTGCGCCAACATCGTGTGAAAATTTTTATTTTCACTATATTTTTTATGTATATCTAACATCGACAATTTAGAGAAGTAGCTCTTCGATTTATCCTGCTATTTTTCTCGTGTCCGTGATATTGCGTAGCGGCATTAACCCGCTTAACGCGGAGAGGTCGGACCTTATAGCTTCGACCGAACGGTCGTTCGCTTGCGAGAGACGCGCGCGCGTGGCGCCATCTGTCAGCGGCGCGCGGAACTCGCCGCCCCGCTTCTGGCCCACATTCGAGGCACGAGAATCGCGTGATACCGCGCCGCTGGACATTAGTATTCGCCGCGCGTAGCAATACTTTCGCTCTCAAGCTGCGCTATCGATACGAGTCGTCATGATTGAAACGAGATTGGGGATTGTTTTTTCGATGGCAAATATTCGGTATATCCGACGACAATTAGCTCGGCAACGAAATACAACGATGCTGGAACCCCGACGAGATGTCTTCGACGCACGTCGACTGGAAAATTCGACGAACATCGAAAAACGAATACTTCTTGTTCGCCGCTGCATGTCACCCGCATCGATGCGTCCGCGGGTCGAAAATGAGAGAGGGAGAGCGAAATAAGAACGATGCACGGGGACGGAGCGTGACGCACGGGCATAGCATTCGCGCGTCGCGCGTTGAATAATGGAGCAGAATGCACCGGCATTCGAACGGGCGCGGGAACCAATTGATTATGAAAATTCGACAATTTTTTTTCGTACTGCTGGTAAAAAAAAATCAGCTTTAGCTTCTGCTCGGCGGAAATGGTCGAAGAGCGTCGAGGAAAATGCTGGTTTTCGAATTTCTCAGCAATTTCCGCGCTGATCGGAGATCGAATTAGATGAAGACCGAGCGAAACGACGTCGAAATGACCGGGGCACGAGCCTCGCGAAGGAAGGTCATCGTCGCGCAGCGTGGTGGCCGTTGTCTGTCCCCGAAGCCCCTGCGAGATTTATTATCGCCGGGGAATCGAGGCGGAAGGAAGGGGATGCTCGTTTCCACTCCGCAGATTGGCGTGGGCGTGAAACGTCTTGGTTGCTTCCTTCGCCTCTTGAACGCTCGCGTATGCGGAGGTTCGCTGACGCGCCGGAAGTTCCCAGTATCTACTCGACGCTACGAGAGGATGTTGCAATTAACGTTGACTCGAGGCCTGTTAGTCGTACCACTTCCTCTTTCCTTTGCTCTCGCTTCGTCGCCGTCTACGTTTCTCGTCCTCGTCTCGTCGCTGTCAAACGGGGCGACTGCACCGATCAATTAACGAATCACCAACCGATCGACCAGTTTTCTTTCCGCCACGACCGAGAACCAACGAGTCGAAGGGTTCTTCCGCATCGCTCGAGCAGTCTCGGTACACCTTCGTCGCATCGTCGTATCGTTGTGACCGCGGCTTGTCCCTCCGGCGCGCTCGCGCGAGCCTGCGCGGCGTTTTCAAAATTGGCCGTCACGGTCGCAAAAATAATCGCATCGACGTCTAAAAAATACGATTAGAAAGCGTAAAAAGTCTACTTTTAGCCATCTTGGCGCGTTCTCAGATGCGTTATTTTTCCACGGAGTTACACGCAAAAACGTTGGGGAAAAAAAGTTACACAACTTTTTCTCCATTTTGATTGGCTCGTACGCGCGTGGAAATGAAGTGCAGGTAATTGTAGTATACAGCATTAGAAAGCTTCAGATTTTAGCTTCAAAACGATTGGCTTAAAATTTTTCTACGATATTGCTGCGGCGAGTTATTCCAGTTTCGAGCGGACGACGTCGCCCGCATCGGAGACGCGGTACCTCTCCGACCAAATTCGAAGCTGCAGCGAGCAGCGCCGAGCACAGACTCGACCAATTATTGGTCTGCGCTTTTTTCTCGCTGAGACACGAGGCGATAAATTATACCTAGAGTTATGCTGAAATTCCTATAAACGGTCATCAATGACTGTAGAAAAATGGAGGAAAAAACACCAGCAGGAATATCAGCAAAAACTCGTTAGCCTTGCTACTCGGATTCGAAATGGATTATCATTTCTCGTGTTCCCATGATGTTTGGCGTGGTTATCAGTCAACGAGCAACTTCGCGTACGACTTTTTCTTCGGAGGCGAATATTTCGGTAGACAAATAAAGTAAAACATAATAGAATAAAATAAAATAAAATAAAATAAAATAAAATAAAATAAAATAAAATAAAATAAAATAAAATAAAATAAAATAAAATAAAATATAATGAAATAAAATAAAATGGAATAAAATAAAATTCAATGAAAATGAAATAACATAAAATAAAATAAAATGGAGAAAAATACAATGAGATTAACCGAATCCTAGTTTGCCGAATTCACGTCCCGGTTGTTTCGCTTTCATTAGGTGTTTATTTACTCTCACGGACTCTCGCTTATTTTTCGTATCTCGGTTGTTTCCGGCGGAACTCGAATACAAACGCTTAGTTCGCGAAGAGGGGTCCCGCTCGGCACGCGCGAACACCGCTCGGCCGCGTAAAATTGTCGGCCGAAGTATCGCGACGGAGAGGCGTAACGCGACAGATGCGGTGGGCATACGTAATTACATACGGGTCGTTCGTACCTCGACGCTATGACGTCACGCAGCGCCGCCGCTAATTACACGTCGAAAGGTGACTTTGATTAACGCCATTCGCCGAAACGCCTCGCACATCGAGGCGCAGCTGTAGAAGTATCCGACACCGATACGTGGTAGATGCGTTTTTCTCCCCCTCCCTCCGCGATCATCCCTCGCTTCGGGTGAAGCGAATAATGGGAGGGAAAAAATGTGGAAATAATTGACGAGCGCGAACAAACGAACGGTCGTTTTTTTTCAACGTTGAGTATGTTTTGATTTTTGCGTTTTCATGTCATAAAATGGACTTCTTCCTACTCAACATGACACGTTTTCTCAACTACTCCAGACGCAGGGCAGAAATGAAAAAAAAAATTTTTAGTTTGCCAAAATTCAAAGATTTACAATGTTGAAACAAAAATTAAACACCTCTCTGAAATTGGCAGGATCTATTAAGATTGATGGAAGGTAGTGTAGTAAAAAAGTGGAGCCCAAAATTTCGTGTCGCTATACGATTTTGAAGATTTTTGAAGATTTAAAATTCTAAAAAATTATCATTTTTCAACAATTTTTTTTCAAAACATTTTTTTCTCAATAGCCCCAGGTAGCCCCTTTGGAGGAAGCAAAAGACCATTTCTGTATCTATAATAGTTTTCGAGATATTTAGGAAACGATTTTTTTTGTCTGTGTTACTTTCGACATACAGCTGTGTTACTCTCACCACTACACACAAAAAGTGTCGAGACAACGCTAACTTTGTGTAAAAAAAAAAACTCGTTGACACATAGTTTCGTGTTAAATTTGGCTCCCATTTTTTGGCGGGGCACCAAAGAAGGAGAGATGTTTATATGACGGTCGATTTTTGTTGGATGCTAAAGAGGCACGCATAGCCAAGGTTATGGAAACAAAACGAATCCACTGGTTTTTGGCCGTTCAAAAAAAAAGTGACGCGGTAAATACAATTTCTGGCCTCGAATTTGGATTCAGCACGTTGAAATACACCTACAAAAAATGACGAAGTTGGTCTTTGGAAGTGACCAATTTTTTTTTTTGTGTGGCCCTGTGAAATGGACGCTCGAAGTCTGATCTTTGTGATGCCTCGGCTAGAAATTCTCCCTTTGTCCGGCAAATCGGACGGAAGCGTGAAAAGTTCTGCTCGACCCAACGAACCTGGGAGACTCTTCGACCGTCGCACCTAGCCTCCACCTCTGCACGCATATCGATTCTCGTCCCGGACGATGCGCTCCGCCGATGATTTTCCCGGATTCCTCCATCAACATCCATAATTTTGTTCGCTCGTCCCTCGCAAATTTCGAAAATTACTTGGGCGCAGTACAGCGCTTCGAATAAGCTTGGCACCGTAGGGCGTTGCTCGTTTCTCAAGCCTTTGCCTCTATTTGCATTTTGCTACAGACTCACGGAACTATGATGAGCGAAAAAAGCCCAAAATATTTACAACTCCTCTGGTTTTTTTTTTTTTTTTTTTGGATTGCCTTTTTTTTCAAATTTTGAATTTACTCCAAATCGGAACTGACGCATTGAAGTCCTGGAAAAACTGGGCTAGATAGCATCAAACTAACTCTGCTGTTTTTTTCCATCTCATTTTTTTCATTTGTTATAAAAAATTATTTAAACAAATTGTGATGAAAGTTGTTATTTTGAAAAACTGATCGCTTCTGCGGGGAAAATTATGAGGGAGATTCCATGGCATTAGCGATGCGCGGTACGACGTCAGTTTACATGGAAACGTTGGGTCAAATTTCGTCGAAACGAGGTTTACTGATCGTTGTCGGATTCGTCCGATGATTAATTAGCCGGAGATTCGGGTTATTCGCAAACAAACTGAGGATGGAAGGTTAGATTCGATTAGCTGTAATTACCAGCGAATATCCACGTTTCGGCACACGACGAATTTCCATTTCTGATCACTGCTCAATCTGGTAACGATTCACGACTTTGTCACCTACCCCCAATTTCATACCTTCACCTATTTTTTTTACTCGGTTGGTAAGACGACGGTTGAATGTAAAATTCTAATAGATATCAGTTTTTCATCAAGAGTGGAATATTTATATGAATATGGTGATATAATCATAAATATTCACTTTACACAAATTTTGTGCGTTGAAAAAGGGATTGTAAGAGCAATACTAACCAACACCCTAAAATGTTAAGTATGCTGCAGACAAGTTTGTACACTTTACACAAATTTTGTGCGGCGAAAAAAGGAATATGAGAACAGCACTAATCAACACCCTAAAATGTTGAGTATTCTGCACACAAATTTGCACACTTTACACATAATGTGTGCGGCGAATAAGGGATTGTGAGAACAACACTAACCAACACCCCAAAATGTTAAGTATTCTACACACAAATTTGTACACTTCACACAAAATTTGTGCGTTAAATAAGGGATTGTAAGAGCAACACTAATCAACACCCTAAAATGTTAAGTATTCTACACACAAATCCGTAAACTCTACACAAAATTTGTGCATTGAAAAAGGGATCGTGAGAACCACACTAATCAACACCCAAAAACTTTACACAAAATTTGTGCGTTAAGTAAGGGATTGTAAGAGCAACACTAATCAACACCCTAAAATGTTAAGTATTCTACACACAAATCTGTACATTCCACACAAAATTTGTGCATTGAAAAAGGGATCGTGAGAACCACACTAATCAACGCCCAAAAATGTTAGGTATTCTACACACAAGTTTGTACACTCGAGAAAAAATTTGTGCGTTGAAAAAAGGATTGTGAGAACAACAATAATCAACACCCTACATTTTACATAAAATTTGTGTATTGAATAAGGGATTGTGAGAACCACACTAATCAACTCCCTAAAATACTAAGTATTCTGCACACAAATATGTACACTTTACACATGTTTTACTCTGTTTCGTAAGTCTTGGCAGAGGAAAGGAACGAAACGAATAAGGACGAAAATAAGAAACGAACTGGTAGAAATGTGGAAACGGCGTCTCGTTTTAGCAGCGATTCCCCGAAGGAATGATTTGCTCTTCCTGTTTCAGATCGTGAGATGACGGTATGAGGTCTTCTCACCGGTGGAAACCCTCCGCTGCGGACGCCCGAAAATCGACGTCGAGGTTTGCAGAGCCGCTGACAAGTTTTCCAGATAAGTCGCGAGCGAAGGGCGAAGACCGCGAAGGCTACGCGGAAAACGGAGGAGGCGCCCGGGGTGCCAGGTCGGCGATGCGATGAGCCCGAAGATCGGCGGGCAGGCCGTCACCCGACACCCCGAGACATTCGAGCGTCGTCCTCGTTTACCCGAGGTTTCGAGGATCGTTGAAATCTCCTCCGGCCCCGAATCAACCGACGACTCTCGTTCATTCGTCGGCCACGAGGCCGATCGCGAGTCAGGGGCAGCGCGAGATCGCCGGCAGCACCGAGTCGACGGGCCATGGAACACGAGAAGCGCAACGGTACCGGTCACGCGGAAATCGAGAACGAGACTGGCCTCGCTACGATCTACTTCAATGTCGGCGAACGGAGCGAAGTCGCGTGCTTTCACCCCGATCGGATCACGCGGAAGGAGCTTAAAGGTAACGAAGCGCCGTTACGCGCCCCCTACACTCCACCCTGTGGAAAGATCGGTAGCGCCGGAACTAACACCCCACGCGTGTCTCTCTCTCTCTCGTCTAACCCTTTCGATGACAGCGATGTCTCGATCTACGGGGTGTATCACGAACAAGTACCTATTCAAAATGAAGGAAGTAACAGAGGCGATCTAGCTGAGTACATCATGCGAGGGTCACGTGGTCTGCGGAGTCACCTTCGCGATGCACAGTCGAGCTGTGGCATGTTCTAGACTAAAAAAATCCATGCCAAACTCGACAGAAACGGCGAAACTAAAGTCCAAACAGGCGACTGCTATCACGCCTCCTCGTTGTTTCGTTTGGCGAAAATTCCATAGACACAAAAAATGATGGCTGAAAAAATTCGTGACCGCCGGGGTCGAGGGGTCACGTCTAGTTCACGGCCTGAAAAAGAGGCATTCTCGTGATTTCTTCTTCATCGAACTTCTCAACTTTTTGTTCCCAGAGTAGAGGGTGTATTTCGAGTATTCTTCACCCTTTTTTTATTGGGAAATATTTATGAACGACGGAGATGCAGCAAATTGCACGGACCGCTGCGCGAAAAATGATCACTCCTGCTGGGAAACTCTTCATTGGACATGACAAAACCAACTGAATTTAGAAACGTGAGGGTCAATATGTAGGCTCAATTTCTGGGGTGTCATGCAGTTAGTGACCCTCGAATTCTAACCATAGCAGCCGAGGTTATCTGTCGCGTGCCATAGCCACAAAATATTGAAATAGCAATATTCATAGTCAAAACAGTCGTTCAAATTATTAATCCGATTCGAGTAGTCATTTCATGCACGTGACTTTATTCTGAAAATACTAAACTAGTTGACGAAAATACAAATCTCTTGTTTAGGCCAAATTTCATAATAATTATACTAGTATAACGTCAACGCTCTGCGCAGAGATTTTGGCGTGAAAATGACGGAAATTTTTCTGGTGCAAGGCCATCTCAGCGCATTGCAGCAAACAGTGACGTCATTACGCAATCCTGATGAAAAAACAGACGATTTAACGAAGCACGTGATCGGGACGATCAAAGCGACGGCGTAGATAAATTCCAACAAAACTATGACGAAAAGTATAATCCGGATAACGAAGCATCCGATGAAAACGCCCATTTGGATCGTGATGAAATTCCTGCCATGGAATTGTAGCTGATGTCGAAAAAATTCAAAAACTTGGCGAGTAGAGTACAGTTTTTACATTATATATAATTAGGTCAATGGACTGTGATTCGTGCATTGTAGGCCGGGGGGCATGGATGAAGTAGAATATGTGTATTCTCTTAAAAAAAGGTTGGACAAAAAATAAAACGTAAGATCTGATGGAATGCATTTTCTGCAACTGCAGTGGTACCGTAAACTGTGTATTGGCCTGATAGCCAAGCTGGCCGCTAGCTTGGCGCAATACATGTTCGCGAGGTCGCGCCAAGGTAGAGCAGTGGCAAGCTGTGTGGCGCGTTGCTTCGCCAACTGGCTTGGTGCTAGACGCAGAGCGCGCGACCTAGCCAGCTTGGCTCAATACATGTTCGCGAGGTCGCGCCAAGGTAGAGCAGTGGCAAGCTGTGTGGCGCGTAGCTTCGCCAACTGGCTTGGTGCTAGACGCAGAGCGTGCGACCTAGCCAGCTTGGCCCAATACATGTTCGCGAGGTCGCGCCAAGGTACAGCAGTGGCAAGTTGTGTGGCGCGTAGCTTCGGCAACTGGCTTGGTGATAGACGCAGAGCGCGCGACCTAGCCAGCTTGGCCCAATACATGTTGGCGAGGTCGCGCCAAGGTACAGCAGTGGAGAACTGTGTGGGATCTAGCTGGCGCCGAGATCGATATTCTACCAGGGCGTTTTCCACAAATTATCATACGCTTTTTGTCCGTCTCCTCGTTCCCCGTATCTTCTTAATCTGCCGACGCGAACCGCCCCCCAGCCATCATTTGCCAACGCGTTTTCATATTAATTACTACCACCGAATTCGGCTCAATATCGATTCGCCTGGCGGCATCGAGTCACGTAGCCTTCCTCCAGCTTCGACGTAATTAATTAGGGGGTAGAAATTGACGAGCAAAGCGAAACCCTCGATTGCCACTTCGCAAAGCGAGGTGATTATTTCGAGTCGAATGGGGAAAAAAACGAGAACGCGTCACTCGCCGCTCTCAATTTCGGGAAATTCCGAGATCATTTCAAATTTGAATTTATTTTTTATTTTTCTAGAAAATATTTATTTCGTTTATTTTCTTGCTCGCAATTAATTTTTTTTTTCAAGCCTTATTCTGCATTTTTCTGGGAATATTTTACTCCCAAATTTTTTTTCCCCGTAAACTTCATTTAATTTCACCTCACGTTTTTTTGCAGCCTCAGGTTTATCTCATTTCCATCTGCTGACGTCCGAACCATAATTTCTCATAATTTCGATCTTTTTACCGTCTGCGGATGAGGATTTTCGTCGCTTAATCCGAACTTCGTCCCATGTCTTTATTACTACCGAGGATTAGACACGGCCGCTCTAATATAATGGGCGGGTAACCTTTTGGGAACGAACGTCGCGACGTTTTGTCTCGGTTGGTCTTCCCTCGTGAAACATTACCGCAGTCTTGCTATATTAAGATTGATGATATCGGGCCTCTCGGTCGCTTCCATCGATTACTCCGTTGATATGAAATGAAAATCCCGCAGCGTCATTTCGCCAGCGAGAAAATATCCTCCACTTTCCGACCCTCATCAGCCAACCACTCACATTCACGACACTCCTGACCGATGAAAACGCTCGAAACCATCACATTTTCGATCGTTTCCCCACGACCGTCACGCTCGCGAAAACCATGCATAGTTGCACTGAAACATCATACAGAAAAAAATGTTCCATTGTTCCAGACCTCGAAAACGTTCTGATGCGGTTTATTTCCCTATCACGACCCTAGCTAACGGATTTCGCGTCTCCTGGTCCAACAGAACGCGTCTTTCCCATAAAATCCGCGAGTTCGTCGTTGCATCAGCTCGGCGCGCTCGAATCTCGCGCCACAGGCGCGCCATTTCGCTCGCGCTGACGTCACGCGCTGCTCGACAAGATGGCCGCCTCCGCGCCAGTCCGGCCGCCACGCGTCGCCACATTCTCCTCTTCACTGTTCGCGCGCGCTACTTAGACGCTTAGGGAAGATGTAAGAGATTCGCCTCTTCGTCCACCAGCGAGGCGCCGCGTCGACGTGTTCCAGTTGATATTCCCCTCAACTCACTAAAAACACACTTCTCTAACACGTGTAAACCCGTTGCTAATTATTAAAAATCCGTGAAAAAAAATACACGAAAAAAAAAAAATTTGACCTTGACATGTGAGCTGCTACATTGTCGTTACTCAACGACTCTTAAAATCGATTTCTAACCTCAAAAATAAATTCTGCTATTTTCAGTCGACGTAAATAGGCGCAGAGAATTCTGCGAGTTTTGAAATCGTACGAGAAATCAAGCCTGCCGTTTCTCGCGAGCATTCTGCACGCTCCTCGGCGGACTTCGGTCGAGAAACGTCGCTTGTCCGGTCCCTGTTTAGAGACGCTCGACGATTGCTCGACAATTTAACGGTCGGTGAACCTTCATCACCACCCGTTGCTTTGTGCCCGCGAGCGTGACATTGCCGACCTGTCAATCCGCCGTTCACCCTCTAAACCGACGCCCTTTGTCCCTCGATTCCGAATCAAACTACCCTCCCCCCAACCTTCCGCCTCCATCTACAACGTGTCGCCGCAATTCGTCTCGCCGTATTTCCTCCCCGCCAAATTTTCTGGGTAGAAAAAAAAAATTGAAAAAAAAAGTTGAGAACGCGACGAACAGTCGAAGGTCCACCCAATTTTGAAACTACTTTCCTCAGTTTTCTCTCGTAGTTTTTTGTTTCAATTAATTTGTTGAAGTAGAAGTGGACCACCCATTATTTGTTGATTTTTCTGTTCAATATCCAATTTGGAAAGTGATCCACTCATCAACTACGAAGCTATCTTATCAGTCGCGTAAAATTCTTTTTTTATCCCTCTTGCCCGCGCCGCGATGCAGGCAACCCGACCTACACCCACGCGCGCGTGTCGCCGTACGTCAGGCGTCGGCTATCGAACTTGCAGCGAAGAGGGTCGCTCGATCCGACGCGTCGGAAAGTTCCAGCCGCTATGGCAATAGCTTCCAAAGCCATCGCCTCTCAAACCCCGGTTATCTCCTTCCTCGGCTCATCCTAGTTACTCGCGGAGCCCATTTTTGCTCGCCGAAATAGGCGATGCTCCGAGATTTTACCTCCAACGGAAAGCAATTCGTCGGAGGCGTTTTTTTTTCTCTGTCCAGATACGTTGATTTTTCTAGCATTTCTCTACCAATTCGAATCGAGGAGCACGGAAAAATCTGCTCGAAGCAAATTTTCTGCCTCGCGACAATTTCTGTATTTTCGTTTCCAGTCGTTAAGAGTGCCGAGCTTTTTCGCACCGCTGAATTCGAGGCGCGACGTCGCGTCGGCGCCGTATGAATATTCACGCGATTCGGAGCCGAGGCTCGTCAAGGAAGTGCGAAGCGCGATTTGAATAGTTAAACGGATAAACAGGTCTTTTCGAGGCTTACCCCGCCGAAGTACAGTTTCATCTCGCCGCGAGAGAAAATAAACGCGGAAAACGTACATTCCGATGGAAGTCCGCTCAATCCGTCCGATCGATCATGGTTGTTCGTGTTGTTTGTTGCAGAATTGTTTCGAAGCGCTGCAGAGGCTGGACCCCTGGATATCGTGAAGCTTCGACACGGAGAAAAACTCCTCAACGTTTCCCCAAATCTTCCGTCGAATAGCCCCGACAATCCGTACACGTTGCAGGTATTACATTTTCCAACGACCGGATTTCCGAGAAAATCACGAATGCTTCTCGTCCGCTGAGATAACCCACGTTTCTCGCAGCTGGTACAAATAAATCGGAGACACGCGATTCACTCGCGTCGTCGGGGGCTCAGCTCCGGGCGAACTTCCGAAATCTCCTTCTTTTTTTCGTCTCGTTGCGCTCGTATCAGAGCTTTCAAGGAGCTTGAGGTGTCGCGCGTATCATGTGAGAAACTATTGTGTGCGAATTTATTTCGATACATTAGCGCGGACTCCGCGGATTATGGAATTGTCTGTTCCATTGTATTCGGTGCGTGGTCCTTTTAGGAACTCCTTGATAGAAAAACTGAAGGTGCTTAGGAAGTTTATGTAAATAGAAATCGAAATTTACAATACGTGTAGTTTTACGGAGAACACGTAAATTGGCACACTTTTTTTTGTATAAAAAAATTTATAAATTTATTAAAAAAAACATTTTTGAAAAATTTCACATTTCATTAAAAAAAGCTTCAACTTGATGAAAAATGAACAGAAAGCTTAGAATACTTAAAAGTGGCACTTCTAAAAACCTATCTGCCTGCTTGGGTAATTCGTCGTAGATTTTAACTGCAACCACGAAAACATCAGTATTACTTATTTGTTTTTTCGACGCGACACACTAAACATTCTAAACATTACACATATTAGACATCGTTTTTTTTCCAATATTAACCCTTTCAAGCACATATTTTTTTTCTACGAGCAATCGCCTTGAAATGTTGTACTTGAGGGTGCTTGGCGTCGCTGATAACGAATCTGCACTGAAAATTAGGAAATTCAAGATGGCGGATCCGATATGGCGGACCAAAAATGCGAAAAGTTGTTTGACGAGAGTGAAAGTTGGTATTCGGGGGTTTTCGGGGCTGCAGATAACGAACGTGCACTCAAAATTCTGAGATTCAAAATTGGATCCGCCATTTTGAATTGGGTCCGCCATTTTGAATTTAGTAACTTTGACCGCACATTCGTTATCAGCAACGTCGAGGGTCGCCGAATACGAAATTTCACTCTCGTCAAACGACTTTTTGCATTTTTGGTCCGCCATATTGGATCCGCCATTTTGAATTTATTAACTTTGGGGGCAAATTCGTTATCAGCAACGTCGGGAGTCACCGAATACGAACTTTCACTCTCTTCAAACGACTTTTTGCATTTTTTGGCCGCCATCTTGGATCCGCCATTTTGAATTTGCTAATTCTGAATGCAGGGACCCCAAAAACTCCTAAATACAAACGAGGGCATGGAAACTCCAAGAACTTTCGGAAATTATGTTTTTTGGGCATTTTGCAACGTTTGTTTATTTGTTTCAACAAGATCAGCGATTATTGCAAATTATTTCACACCGATTTTCATTCATAAATATATGATTGGTATCGACGCACAAGGAAAAGTCTGAAAATCGAACGAAAACTACGCCAACCGCTTGGAAAATGGATTCCACAATTCCATAGTGCTTGAAAAGGTTGGATATTGAAAATTTCCGAAATAAGATGTTCTAAACTTTTGGTTGGGACTGTCCTACTTCAAGCTCCTTGGAAAGCTCGCATGAATCGAAGGGAATCCCTCTGATCAGCTGTTGTTCGCGTTCGAGTATGCTTTTGTTCGAATATCTCTGCGAGTATTGATTTTACAAAAAAATGTTTCGAGCAAAAAACGAAGGTTTTGAAATGATTGACAAAAAAGGTTAGATAATCGCATCACCTAAATGCGATGCTTCGGCAGTTAATCGCGCTATAGCGTTTTTTCTCTCTCTCTCTCTTGTTTTCTTTCCTGTCCCATTGGAACGACCCTTTCTCGATTCTCGCGGAATAGCGAAACGTCGACGAGAGTTACGGTGAAAAATGGAACGTTAATATCGATGCAAAGGTCGTCGGGGCTCATCCCAGCAGCATCGAGATGCTGGAAGCTGATTTATTGCGCGCTCTGGAGCGACGAGTTTCCGCGCTGGAACGAGAAGTTCGCGAGAGACAGGAGGTGAACGTTGCGCCGCCTCTCCTGCCGCTTCGGGAGCTGAAAAGGCAAATGGACGTCTTCAGGAAGAAGCTGGAGACGACGGAACACCTCAGCTGGCTGGGTAAGCCTCCTCGGGCATTTGCATCAGCAAGCTTTCACTCCGCGCTGCCACAAAGCCGATTCCCACCTCATCTCTCTCGACGTCGATCGAGAACCAATAAAATTGAAATATTCATCGCGGACGCTTCAATATCTCCTTTCCTTATAAAAAAAAATCTCGTTTCCGTGTGAAATTTACCGAAGAGGCGACGCGAGAAATTCGGGGGAAAAGAGTTCGCGTCGAATGTGTTGGAGCCACGGAAAGAGTCTGAAACTTGCGAACGTGTATCTCGAAATATGTTTTATTCCCGACTGATCACTTTATACACCTGAAAACCGGGCCGAAAGTAGAATATTTTCCCCTAGAGAGTAAATTGCTACTTTCTTCCCTAGGGAGTAAAGTGCTACTTTGTTCCCCAGGGAGTAAAGTGCTACTTTGTGCCCTAGGAATTAAAAAGGCTACTTTGTTTCCTCGCAAGTAAAGTGCTACTTTGTTCCCCAGGGAGTAAAATGAATTACTCGCTAGGGAAGAAAGTACGACTTTACTCCCTAGGGAAAATATTCTACTTTCGTCGCGATTTTCAGGTCCATAAAGTGCCCATTATAGTTGTGTTGGGAATACTATAGTATATGCAACTTGGGAGTGAACTCTATAAACTTCGCCAGGCTTGAGCAGTGAGCTCACCCTCGGGAATAATCTCCGACTTTACTCCCTCGTTGCATAACGTCCTATTTCAACGAAATAAAATTTCACTCCAATCCGCGTGTCGCGAGTAGAAATATGACGATTGTTTTGGGTAAAAATCTCAATTTTGAGTAGAAATAGCCGCCATTTTGTCAAAAATGTGGCAAATTTTTATCCTGTTTTATAACTGGAAGAGGCATCCGAGAGCTATAAAAAAAATCAAATTTGATCTCCGTCGGTCCTTTCAATCTCCGCGCGGATACGAAAATTTTCCTGGCGTGAAATAAAATAACAACAAATTGACATCCTGTACGCGGAGTTTACGGTGATTAGCGGTGAAAACAAATAACATCGAGCTAACTTAGCCATTCATGGGAAGATGGAGAAAAAATACTCGTGTTTTACGTTTGTCATTTGCAATTGTTAATGAAAAAATTATTTAAACAAATTACGATAATAATTTTTATTTTCAAAAACTGATCGCACCATTCGATTCTACGGGAAAAGTTACGACGAAAACGCAATGTTTAATAATTTCTATGTTACAAAAATTCAATTGTTTATAACAGTTTTACACTAACAAATTGAACTTGGACGAAAAATCGTTACATGAGTTTTCGGCATAATTCTTCCCGTAGAATCGAACGCTGCGATCAGTTTTTGAAAATAAAAATTTTCATCATAATTTGTTTAAATAATTTTTTTATAAACAATTGCAAATTACAAATGTAAAAGCGCGGGTATTTTTCTTCCATTCGCCTACGAACGACACAGTCAGTAACAGGTTTTTGTCCGCACGTTAATTGGCCAAGCATATTCGCCAGTCTTTAGAGTATCACGTCGCGCATTGCGAAACGACAAACGAGAACTCGTCGCAACAGCGATTGATTTTCTCGCCGGTTGACAGGATCCGACGCGACGCAAAAGGATTTGAGGGATATACGAGCGAGCAAACGAGACCATCACGCGTAGGTACGGCGTAACGCCGTTGAATAAATATTTAACAACGCAGAAAAGCTCCCTCGATCCTTTCCGATTCGTCGCGGCGACGAGGAAAAGTCGAGGGGAGCAACGCGCGAGAAAAAAAATATGCGACCCGGATTTTTTTTTGTTGCCTTCTCTAATAAAAGCAAAACGGGGAAAAGATTTTCAACAATTCGGCAAACGTCTCAACAAGTTTCCAGCTCTTTCCCCTTCTCTTCCCGTCGTTCGACGAATATTTACCCGGAAAATAACAATTTTCGCCCTCAATTCGATATCTTTTTTTTTTTTTTTTTTTTTTTTTTTTTTTTTTTTTTTTTGCTCGCAATTCGTGTTTTTCACACATTTTCCTCCCGTTTTACTTCAGGGTTCTACAAGCAGCTTCCGGAGCCGGTTTCCACCGATGCGTGTCGCCGGCTGCAGTATCGAAGAAAAAGCGACACCGTCAAGCGAACCGTTCGAGACAAATTTCGAAATATTTGGTAAGTCTGTTTATTTCTCCCGTATCGTCCCGAAATTCTTCTTCTCGTCCTCCAAATTTCCTACTTCTTATTTTTGCATAAACCTTTTTTCAGAATATTTTACGATCAATTAGAATTTGAATTTTATGTGCTCGATTTTTCTTTTTTTTACGAGTCCCAAATTTCGAAATTCCATTCGTCGGATTTTTTCATTTTTTCAATAATTTTTTTACTCGTTATTCAAATTTTTATTATTTTTTTCACTCCTCGATTTTTCGAGGTCACGAATCACGTCAATTTTCGCCCAGTTTGTCGGCGTATTTTGCCACTATATTTTCTTCTGTCGCTCCCATTTTTTTTTTTTTACTTCGCGGTGAAAACAACGGAAACATCAGCGCAGCAAGGCGAATAGCTATATACCGCGGGTGCTTCTTCTTCCTAGCATAAAATTTCCCATTTTTCATACCTCGCCGCCCATTTTTCACTCCTCGCAGCTCCGTCGCTTTGCCTAATCGTCTCTGCTTGGAAAATAAACTCGCATGGGAGTACGACAAGCTGCCTACGAACAGGCGACGCGGCGCCGTTTAATCGTGGTTAAACTTTTTTTAAATTTCGTACACATATCAACGATTCGAAATAAATTCGACGAAACGTCGAGCAATTATTTCCCCTCCATTTTCCAGTTTCACTTTTTCATCTACTTCTCGCACGTTTTTTCCAGTTTTTTTATTGCATCCTCAATTTTTAATTTCATTTGTCCGCTTGCCGTTCGTTTGCACTTTCAGAGTACATCTCGTTCGGATTTGTGTTGTTCTACGCGTTTCTCCATTTTATTTCCATTTTTTCCCACCGTTGATTGATATTTTTTTTACATTTTTTTTTTACAAAGTGAATCGTCTCGCTGCTCGACGCTCTTCGCGTCAATTTTATTAGCAGGTGTTGGATAGCCTGAAAATGTCGTTCACATTCCGATGGAAATTAGCGTTCGATTGGGAATTTAATAATATTCGTGAAAGAGAAGCCAAAGGGAGGTTACATTCGATATTTTACCCTCGTCGCAATTCGTCCCTCCGACGAAATTGCATCGTTTCAGTTTCAAATTACTCACCTTTTTCCACTCCGTCCGACTCTTCACTTTTCCAGAGTACGTTCCCATAAAGCCAATTCTATCAATTCCCATCTCTTTCACGCCCAGCGGACGAGAGGGAAGGAGGCGGAAGAAAAAAATTGGAGGAAAAAAATGACGGATCTCGCGAGGAAAGTTCAGACGTACCATTCAAAAATCGTTCACTTTCCCAGATCATTTTAAACCAAAGAGATCTTCCGAGTTGATTCAATTGCGGAAGTGAGACGGTGGTAAAAATGCGAGGTGAACGCTTCGCCCGTGCCGCGCCGCCATCTCGCGCCGCCATGCCGCGCCGCCATCTTGACTCATTCCGATTCTCTGTTGTCGTCAGCTCCGTTGGCACTGCAAATGAAAGTTGTTGACATATCGATGCTCTCGATATTTCTCAAATTACTCGTCGTAGATCACGTCGCTGTTTTTTCCCTTTTCTTTTTTTTTTTGCTCGTTATTCCCGAGACTCGATCGGTTGGCGCGAGACAAAGCGGATCAGAGAGAGAGCTCCTCGTCCGTTCAGGCATCAACGAGACGTACAATAATTTCTGAACGGTAATCCCGTCATTTCCCATCTGTCAGTCAAACGACGCTTCGTGTTTGGCATCTGACTGTGGCATCGAATATTTCGCGGTACGATTTCACAACCGATGACGTATCGATTTAAACGCAAATCGCACCCTTCGATTCGGGAATAGATTTGAAACTGCTCTACAAATTATTTCTGTGGAGGGGTGGTTTTATTGGTTAGGGGTAGTTCTCAAAAAATGAATCAAAAACATTTCAGATCCCTTCCATTAGTTTCATACAATTGTGCAAAAAAATGTATTCCCTTAACGAAAATTCTTATGAATTTTGGATCTTTAATTTTAAGGGTTGGTTTTGAGTTTAAATTTACTAATTTCTTGTAAAATTATTTCTTCTAAATTCGAGTTATTCTAAATTAGACCCAAATTCCAAATTCGACAACGACGTGTTCAAAAATCTACTTTAAATAAATTCTACAGGTGTTTAGAAATCAATGCTGGTTTTTATAGTCAAGGACGGAGGGTTGAAAGTTGAATTTCAAAATTTCCCAAAGCCTTAAATTTTCTTAACATTTTTGCTCAGTTCCAGTCATCGTTCTCTCGCTATCCACTTTAATTAGGCTATAAGTAGTTGATTCACCTGGAATGCCGATTTTCACTCTTCTAGGGTGTTTTCCACCCTTAAATTTCAGCCTTGCCACATAAAAAATACGAGTCTAATATTCGTCCATATTCTAAAAGAAAGCCCTCGGTTTACTTGTGAGTGGCAATCATATGGATTGTTAACTACAAATCATGCGCTCTTCAACGGTTTCATAATCTATGGCATCATACCCCGGGGAAGTGCATATCAAAACCACTCAGGAAAATTGGGCAGATTACGAAATAAAATATTGAAAATAATCAATACAAAGTCTAGCCTTAAGACTGTGCAAGCTCTGCTGAACATGGAATAAATCTACGTATATATCCAAAAAATACTTATGACCAAGCAAAAAGTAACAAACTACAAACAAAAGTATAATGCTACCTGAGAAAGGCTTGGAGGTCAGAAAACAGAGGTATATATCCACAGCAGTATATATCTTAAAACAATAGAACAAAATTCGAGCATATTGCCCTCACGCTATAAATAATCTTACCCATTTTTTAAATTTATTGTTAATAGTTTCCTTAACCCACAGATATAACTCTGTGGGTAGAGAGTTATGTTAAGCAGTAGAATACTGCTAAACTAATCTACTGCTTAACATAACTCTCTACCCACAGAGTTATATCTGTGGGTTAAGGAAACTATTAACAATAAATTTAAAAAATGAGTAAGATTATTTATAGCGTGAGGGCAATATGCTCGAATTTTGTTCTATTGTTTTAAGATATATACTGCTGTGGGGCTATACCTTATTGTGTACATGTATCGAGAGATTTAAGGTAATTGTGTTGAGTAACCGGACCTACGGACACATACCACACAGGGGCGGGTTTCCCGGGCCTGGGGCGGCAGAACTTAGCGAGATTTCGTTTTCTCCAGTAGTCGCGCCCTCTGTGGATTTATACGTCACCGTTCAGCAAGCTAAGCCTTCTGAAAAACGCCCTTAATTTGCACATTTTTTTACCCCCATCAGCTTATTTCACTTACAGAGTACTCGATAAAACAGATTACGTATAATTATTTCTGCGAAATTGTCACGATATAGCTGTATATTATTTACATATAATTATATAAGATTCTATATAAAATTGCTACAAAATTGTATATAATTATAGAATAGAAAAATTAGAAAAAATTAGTTAATTATGCAAAAGTAGACTCATCCCTAAAAATAAAAATAAGAACTCGTCTGTGCCGATATAAGCAAATACAACGTGTTTTATTTCAATGCTATTTTTTTTTATTGAATATTTTAGAAAACAAGAATTTATTAAAAAAAAGTTTTTTCCTGGTGCAACGTTATTACGCGAGGTCGATAGCAAACTGCGACCTCGATTTACAAATCGCTCCTGTTTCTATTCCTGCTCGAGTCACCCTCTCGAAAAACGTGCGTCCGGATGATTGATAATCACGAAGGAGATTCGCGGCAATTTAATATCCCAACTCATCGCGGTATTAAAATTTCCACGTCTTCGCCGCGTGGACAAGCAGCTCTGACCCGAATTAGGCCGGACAAACAAACCTGATCCGCTAGAGCTCGATGCGCACCCTCAATTTAGCCCGAAAAGCCCGTGTTACCAAACATCCTCTAATTGGCGCGCGTCAACGTCCTTCGCCAGATCTTGGGAAAGTGTAGATTCCCAGGGAAAAATCCACCCACGGACACGACGCGTAGTTTCGGTGCAACCCTTTCGCTAGGTATGTTGTATTGCAGTGTGTCATGGCATAGGGGCAGTGGGGCGCGGCGCGCCGAATTTTTGGAAAGCTCGGCGTGCTGTAACCCAGCAAAAAAAAAATTGTTCCGCGCGTTTTTAATGCGAGGAAAGTAGACGACTTTGAATGTTGGCGAATGAGAGTACTGACACTTTCTCGTTGCAGCGACGTGACGGTTTCCTCCAGCGTTCGCCAGTGGCTGCGGTCGCCGGGCTTCGACGCGAAGCAATGGGAGGACGAAGAGCTCTTGCTAATGCTGCAAACGATGTTCATCGAGCTGGATTTGGTGGAGAAATTGGCCATACCATTGACGAGCCTGCAGAATTTTTTGTACGAAGTTTACGTCAACTACAACGAGGTGCCCTTCCACAATTTCAGGCACTGCTTCTGCGTCGCCCAGATGGTAGGATTTTGGAGATTTTTTTTTTCAAAAACATTTCGACACCGTTCAGGAAATCGTCGCTGTGTTGTTTCAGATGTACGCGATCACCTGGACCGCAAATCTTGTCGCGAAACTCGGACACCTCGAAGTCTTCGTCCTCCTAGTCTCCTGCATATGCCATGACCTTGATCATCCAGGCTACAACAACATCTATCAAATTAACGCTCGGACCGAACTCGCTCTTCGATACAACGACATATCACCCCTCGAGAATCATCACTGCTCCGTCGCCTTTCGCGTCCTGGAATCTCCGGACTGCAACATACTCGTATCTCTGGACCCACCGACCTACAGGAGGGTTCGCGAGGGCATCATACGGTGCATACTAGCCACGGACATGGCCAGACACAACGAGATATTGGGCCAGTTTGTGGAAACTACACCCGACTTTGATTACTCGAACAAATCGCACACGAATCTGGTAATGATACGTTCCTCCTTCTCGACTTTTACGGACACCAGGAAAGTTCGAAATGGGACACGCGATAGTCTCAGCAATACACCTGTATCGCCAATACACCTGTTCGTTTCTCGACGCACCGTGCAAAGTTACGGATCAACGCAGACCCACGTCCTTTTGGGGCAAAGTTGTTACATCCTTCGAGAGTACAAAAATAGTTTTTCCAAATTTTTTGAACCTCGGTAAGGGCCGTCCAGCGGGTCGACGAAAAAAAGTGCAAAATTCGGATTCACCAAGATTTGAGGTGAACGGGAATGGCCACGCGACGAAACTAAAAATTTTCCTGTACATCAGGTGCCCCTCTATTGACAGAACCTGGAAAATTTTGAAAAAAAAAATTATCACCAAAATGGCGTCAAAAAACGTTAAAAAAAAAAACAAAAATCGTAATTTATTTTACGTTTTTTCGACGCCATTTTCCTAATTTCCTGTTGTTGTGGAATATTTCGGGTTCAGTCGATAGAATGGCACCTGACAAATTTGAAAACAAAAATTAATCAGCAAAATGGCGTCGGAAAAACGTAAAAAAACGAAAAATCTTAATTTATTTTACGTTTTTTCGACGCCATTTTGATAATTTTTTGTTGTTGTGGAATATTTCGGGTTCAGTCGATAGAATGGCACCTGACAAATTTGAAAATAAAAATTAATCAGCAAAATGGCGTGGAAAAAACATACAAAAGCGAAAAATCGTAATTTATCTTACGTTTTTTCGACGCCATTTTGATAATTTTTTGTTGTGTCGGGGGATTTTTGGGTTCAGTCGATATAGGGGCACCTAATGTACAGGAAAAGTTTTAGATCCACCACGTGGCCTGACCCGTTCACCCCAAATTGTGGTAAAACCGAATTTTGCACTTTTTTCGTTGATGCGCTGGATGACCCTTAAGGAGCTTTAAAAAATTTTGGAAACAATATTTTTGTACCCTCGAATGGTGTAAGTAGTTTGTCCCAAAAGGACCTCGATCTATTCCAACCCATAATCTTGTACGACGCAATCAAAAACGACGATTCAAGAAAAAACGAGCATTTTAAACAATTTTTTTTTTTTAATAGTATATTCTTCGAGACACGCGTGCCTATTTCTTGCTCTCGTTGCACTACTAGTTCCATGAAAGTCTTCCGAAACGTTGCTCGATCTCGTTTCCTCAAGTCTTTCATGCTTCGGTTGGAAAAGTTCTTTCGCGGTGTCCGCGATGGTAGAAATAGAGAAGATAGCAATACTGACCGATATCGATAGAACCTCTTTCGCTACCATGATTAATGCTTATCCTTCTGTTTGCAACTGTTTCTTGTCCAGTTGACCATGGTGCTGATCAAAGTGGCTGATATTAGCAACGAGGCCAGACCTATGGACGTCGCTGAACCTTGGCTCGATCGGTTGTTGCAAGAGTTCTTTAAGCAAAGCGACGCTGAGAAGCTCGAAGGACTACCGGTCACACCTTTCATGGACCGCGACAAGGTTACTAAGCCATCGTCGCAGTGCAGCTTCATCGGCTTTGTTCTCTTGCCGCTCTTCGAAGCTCTTGGAGAATTAATCACCGAGCTTCAGGTTCGTTCGTCGTCATCCAGCGTGCCATGTAGAATTTCTGCGGCAGACTTTTGAGCACTCACTTCTCGCTTGCTTCGTCGTGCCATTTCCATTGGGTATTATCGTCGATAATTTTCTACCCTCTACCGGATGACTCGCATCTTAAAGATGTTTATGAGAAATGTTCTCAGCAGTTTTAGTTGAGAATCTGGCTATCGAATGTTGCTACAACGAACACGAATGCTCGAATGGTATTTTTCTGATATATGACTCTTCCCATCGGTAGGACTTCATCGTTCAGCCGGTGAGAGACGCGCTGGAGTATTATCGTCGGTTGAACGAAGCAGCGAAGGACGAGAGGCATCATCGAAGGAGCATAGTCGACCTTGGAGAATCGAACGCTACGTCGATATCCACTTACATAGTGAAGTCAACGTCATCGACCAGTATGCGATCGAAGAAATCCTGCTCCACCGTCCGGTCGAGGTCTCGTTCCATCGAGGACGAAGATAACGCGACCATCGACGAAGCGGAGACTTGGGAAAGTTCAGACCCGGAGACTGCGACGGAAGTGGAAATCAGCGAGAAAACGTTGAAGTTCAAAATATCAACGGAGAGTGGTCTGACCGGACGAAAGAGTTATCCAGGGAGTCGCAAGGGCAGTCGAGACAAGAGCTCACTCGATTACTACAACCACGAGCTGGCTAGGGCAGTTCGCGATAACGAGCGGGAATTCGAGCGTGAACGACGACGTAGCCGAGGCGAGGTTCTCAGCAGCGATGTGAGTTCGCCGATGAGTACCAGGTCCGTCGATGGTCCGAGGATCGTCGAAGAGTTGGAGCGAGACGAACCGATGCTCAACGTTCGAGACGTCGAGAAGAATGGTAACGCTGTGGTTCGCTCCGAAGGTGTCGGAGGACCGGTGGAATCGTACGATGATGATTCGGATGCTGCGGGTTGTTCGTGCGATATGGACAGAACCGACAAGGGAGCGACGAATAACCACAAGTCTCTCTTGTCTCGCCTTAGGAATTTCACCGATCGGTTGAGCATCAGCTTCGATTCTAGGGAATCTCCAGGACCAAAGCAACCGAAGAGCGGTGCGACGAAGACCTTGAGTAAAAGCAACTCGGTTGTTAGTAGCAGGTCGTCGAGGACCGACGGTGAGATCTGCAAGCGATGCAACTTGCTCAAAATTCCGACAAAGATCGTCTGCGAGCCATCGAGTCAAGATTGCGCCGTGGCCAGGGAGTGTAAAACTAAGAAGAATACAAACGAGATCTCGTCGCGACTCCAGCGAATGGGGAGCAGCGAAAAACGAGCAACGACGTTGCCCAAAGCTTCGCGAAGGTCTCGCGATGCAAAGAACAAGCGTGGTAAGAATTCGTCGAGCAATGAAAAGCAGCCATCGGCTTCGATGGAAATACTTTCGGGGAACACCAACGGCGACGGGCTACTAGCTCAGCATCGACGCAACTTCTCGAGCCCGGAAGGACGTGGCGTTGGGTCGACGAGTTCGAAGGGTGCGACGCTGCACGATTTCCAAGACGTGGAAACGAGGAGGAATCCCGAAATTGTACTAAATCCGAGCACGAGCAGTTCCACGCTGGTGGACAAGGACGTCTGCAAGGTGGAGATACGGCGTAGCTCCGCGAGTATGGAGGACATATCAAAAATCACGAAACAGAACGAGACTCTGATCTTGGGGTGTCGCCAAGAGGAGGGTTCGGAGGAGCATCACACCGGCAGCCTGGACTCGATGCTTCACAAAGAAGCGGAGAAGGCGTCGAAGAAGTGTCTAGCGTTCCCTTCGCCTGGCACGTCGAAGAAGTACAGCGCAGGCATCTTTTCGCGTTTCAAGTCAGGAATGAGCATCGACAGCGCTCGAAGTAGCAGCGGTACGCTGAGCGATCAGACCCCGTTGCAGCAGTCACCGAACCAACCGCAGCAATCTCAGTGTCCACCGCAGCATTCTCAGTATCAGCAGCAAGTTCAAGGTGGCTGGATATCTTCGCTAGCTGCAAGTTTCAGGCCAAAGAGACAGACGAACGAAGGGAATTCTTCTCCTCAACGTTCCCACTGTCACAATCATGAACCATTGAAGTGATTCGTGGAAATGTAGACTATAAACGAGATCTTCGACAACAAATCTGCGCACAAATGCCTCTCGCTGACATAACACTGCACCCTACCTGCTTGCGACAGTATCCTTGGCGTGGAACGACCAACTGCAAGTCGATGGCAAAGCGAGAGGTAACGGTAAACGCATATTGATTCGACGCAAGAAATCATATCTCCGATCTCTGGACATACCAAAATCATAGTTTTCCGACGAAACTCGTGATTCGTCGTCGCAGGGACGTCGCAGAATCACATTCGGCGCCTAACGTAGTAATAATAAGAATAATAAAAAATAAAAATAACAATACTAATAATAATAACAACAACACTAATAATAACGATAATGATATTGATGATGATGATAATAATAATTATATTAACGATAATAACAATGACGATACGGCGATAGGAAGGAGAAATTATAAGAGTAATAATGTAACGATAGACTATTTTATTTATTGTCCAAATAAACGCGTAGCCTAATTAATCACAATAATCATCATGAATTGATGTTGTTCAGTATACATACGTATGTGCGTGCGTGTGTGTTCATTTTATATGTATAAATTAGGCCAGCCTAGAAAAAAAAGGTTTTTTTTACCTGGTACCACTGAAGCTATTGCTAGTTTTTATAATGTGACTCCTGGCACAAGATGAGTCCTGTGCGATGAGTCTATGAGTCTTTTTTCCATTTGATTAACACGTGCAAAATTGATCTTCTGTGCTCGAAGCCTCATAGCTTGCTTGCTGAGGTGAATAATACTTTGAAAATCCCTGATTCGAATCTTCATAGATGGAACAAAATTATCATATTTTTTTGCTTCACATAAAAATAGTTTGATTGAACCATTCAAATATTTCATATGGTTTCTTATGGTAATATCGACATTCAAAACCGCAGCATCGGTATTTGTCATTTCTACTTCTCCGGAAAGTATATTCAGAGGTCGAGCAAAAAAATTCTACGTGCTATAATTTTATTGAGCATACAAAAATGTTAACTGAATTATTTTGGGTATTTAAAAGCCAAATTGTAGGCGTTTCAACGTAAGAAGTCAATTTTCTATGTGCGACTCGAATACGAAGAATAGATCCATAGTGCGACACCTCGCAGACTCAGCGCACAGGGCTCGTCTAGTGCCAGGAACCAAGTTATAATGCTAGTAATAGTTTCAGGTGGTGCGAGCTGAGGAAAAAACCTTTTTTTTGGGTGGTCTAGTATGCACACACATCTGCGTGTGTTTTATATACAACGCACATACATATCAATGTGTTTGAAGGAACTTTTCAGGATAATTATCAGCCACGTTTAAATTTGAGAGAACCGTTTTTAGTAAGCTTACCATTGCCAACGGTAATTTGACAACGCGTCGTTTGGCAACTCGCGAACCGCCCAAATTCCACGACTCTCCGGCGAATACTAAGAATATCCTGGCAGGCATCTATAGACACATTTATATACACATATTAAATCTAATATATGAAATTTACACATCGTATAAATATAGTCTATGTATATCGTTAGATGTGGGTCAGTTTGAAAAGAAAAGAAAATCTACATATTCTCATGAAATCGGTATCGTACGTAATGTACACACCGGTCATGTATTTCAAATCCATCCGAGAGTCGATGCACCGAGATGAGGTTTCTGGAATTCTGAAAATACTTTCAATTCTTTACTACTTAATACGGAACAGCGTATCGCACTCGAGCTGCAGACTCCATGTTTGTTCGGCAATCGAGAAGGAAAATTATTTTCACCCCCTCGAATCGTGTACGTCGAACCAGTTTCTTTCTTCTTCCAATCGATACTTGAATAAGTTGATTGTATTGTCAAGTTAAGTTTGCCACCATGGATCTACGCACCATTCGCTGTTACGATCGATGAAATTGTTTCGATAAGATTCGCAAATGGAGCGACAATTTTTCACAACTGACCCTTATGTTATTTTATATTAGCCTGAAATCTTTGGAGACGAAGGATCACGTCGATCTTAGTAACTACACGAAATCAACTCGCTGAGCTGGTCTTCGATCGAGCTCGACGGCGTAGCAAAAATGATTTGTTACGGATGATTGTAAATCTTTTATGATATTAAAACTAACTTTTGTACGACGTCGAGTAGTGTTCGAGGCGGTAAGAGAGATCGAAGACCTCCAGAAAGTTGTTCTCGGTTGTCAGTATGATTGCAAAATAATTTTTAACGTCTTTTATACTCTAACGATGCGTTTACGCGGCTCGCAAACCGCATGTACTGTTCAACTCTAGTCTTATATTATCTTCACTCGTTTACTTTATCTCGGGCATTTTATACAAGATATATAATTGAGAAGACGTTTACGCCAGGAGATTTCGAACTCGGTTGTAAAACCATAGAAAAGTTTAGCTTATCGAGGGATCGATCGGTTGAAAATCAGATTACCTGCACCCTGCGAAAACCTTGTGTTCGACAACGAAGTCCAAAATTAGCTATCGATCCTTCGTTACTCGAGCTATCACAAATTTGTACCGATTCGATGTTTCCCACGAACAAAAGTGACCGAATGGTCAAAAATAACGGAGTTTCCAACGTCAAGCGTTACTCCAATCCTCGACGAGATCTCAGACTATCGAGAAAGTGAGAAAGAGGCTCGATTATCTTTTTCTATCGTTCTGCCACGAACAGACATTTTTCTACAAAATTCCATTCAGACTCGCCAAACACAAAAAAGCCATATCAGGAGAATCAAAATGTGCAAAATAGAAGAAGACAAATCAAAACCAAAAGCGAAGGTCAAATTTGTCACATCGACCAAACGAATCGTAACGCTTTTAAGATGGAATAAACAAAATTAAAAAAATAACGTAACAAATTATACATATTATTATATTAAACGCTATCTGTGCCTGATCTCTGTAACTATTTATTTTTCATTTCTCCACGAATTCACGTATGTCAATAAACTCGGTTATTCGTTTCTCACTTTCGCCCTACGCGACACAATCGTTCAAACAAATCTGGGTCAATTACACTAGGAGAAAAGCGAGAAAGGAAAAATGTGGGTGTGTCATTTTTGAGCAACTATTTTTTCCTCACTCGCAAACAAGTTGTATACTCATAGGGAGGCGAGAAAAAAAAGTATGTCTAAAATTGGAGCTCTTAATATTGATACTAAGCTCTATTTCTTCAGAGTACTTTATCTTTGGAATTTTATATCTCGACAATGGTATATCGTACAGTTTGGTCCAAGGCATGTTTTTACAGAAAATTGAACGGGCTACAAAAAAGGTCTGTTACATTTTTTTCATAAACCTAGCCATTCGAACGATAAACTATTAAATATTCGTAATTCAAAAAACTTATTTACACAAATTTGCTCGTTGTATCGTCCTTGTATTTTATCCACCTTTTTTGGTAGATTGTAGAAGTAGTATTAGCTCAGTAGAACCAGTTTTCTGACAAACATACATTTTCAGAGCCTAGAAAAACAGTGCAATAATGTGTACTAATTTTGAGTGACAAAATGTATACACATAGCAAACTGAATGGTCTACAAAGGAGTCAATCGAAAAAGGAGCAATATTGAAAAAAACGAGGAATTTTCACCCATTTCGAAATGAGAACTCGAATATCACTTGACGTTTTTCAGAAAAGTTGTGAAAAAAAAGATGGAGCTTTTTGTAGAGCTTTCAAGTTTCTGTAAAAAAAATCTGGACGAATTTGTACAGCATGTTATTATCGAGGTGTAAGATTCCAATTGTAAAGCACTGTTTAAAGGACGTAACAAGTAATGGCACAACTAATTATTGTTAAGCGAATCGAAAGATGAATATTATTGGTCGCGGAGGAACGAGAATGAAGGGGAGAAAAATTGCGATGCTCGCGGGCGAGCAGTGAACGAGATAATTTATAGTACATACGTCGGTATGTGCGAGTATATATATATGCGTATATGTAGGTACATATATCACACGTGTATGGATGTTTATACGTGTGTCCATGTATCGCCACGCGTTCGTGTCGGTAATCCTTGGAAGGGAGAATGTCAGCGAAAATATGCATCTTTTCCTGCACCCCTGCGAAAAGTCAACTTTCTGCCCATGCCCGACGGGAGGAAAGCCACGAGGAACGTATCTACTCCGTTAGTAGCGAGGCGAGCGAAGATGCGAATCTCACTCAGTCCACCGGGAAACCGAATTTCCCGCGGGAGGGAAACCGAGCATTCCGGATGGCGGGATGAAACGAGCTACTTTCCACCCTGCTCTCACCGCGCACCGATTTGCGCGGAAAAAAATCGCAAACTTGCAGGCTGCTCTCTCGTTGCTGACTTGTCTCAAATTATCCAAATTCTTACAAATAACTTCAAATTTGAAATCTCGACGAAAATCAATTTCAGATTCAGTGTAGAAAAATGTAATTTCAACATACAAAATTTGTAAAAAATAACTGCAAAGATAGTGGATTTAATAAATAATTCAAAACAAAATTTTCCACCAAAAAAAAAAACAGAAACAATTTTCCACTCGATTTTTTTACATAAGCATTTGGAATAAAATTGACCTCTTAAAATTAATGTTTTAAACGTAAAATTGCGTTTGTTTCCGCGAAAGACTTTCTCATTGCACAAATATTGAAAAAAATGTGGGTAATTCGAAATGTTGGAATTATTCGAGTCGAAATTCGAGTCGAAGTGAAAAAACGCGAAGAAAAGCAAGCTGCAGGTTTGCACGTGGCATTCGCAGAAAAAACAAAAAGTGTAACCGAAAACGAGTTGTTCACGAATAGAAGCAACAAAAAACGAGGTACCGCACTTCTGTCGAAACACATACTCAACAGCAGAAAAAATATTGCAAAAAATCAACAAACAACTGCGATTTTCGAATAACATTTTTTTTTTAGTCAGAGAACGTGCTTTTCGGTGAGAAAGAAAAATGTGTACGATAATAGGCCTTCTCTGTTCCAAAATTTAATTTCTTCCACTCGGTCCGATTTTTTCAAAATTATTCACCAGAATGATCCCTCAGTTTTTTACGCATCATACAAGTTGCAGTACACTTGAGGACAGTTTTTCTAGGAAACTAACGCGTTTACACAGTTTTTTAAATCAAAATCTGTCCTTACTAATACTCACAATAAAATGATGTCATTTTTTTAAAATCTATTTTGTTATTTTTTTTTAAAACTAAACATAACGTAAATTGCTTGTGCCTCGAATTGACCGATATATTAATTAGTATTCAGCACGATAATCTTTTCTCATCCCATACTGAAAATATGAGCACAAAAGTTGGTTGTTACTACGCAAGAGGATGCGTACGGTGCTTTTATTCGTGGCACCTAGTTTTCGATTTGGTGCTTATTTATTCGTGGCGTTTTCTTTTATCGTGCTAATTTTCTTGGCAGCTCTGATCCCATGCTTTTATTCGTGTGTAATCGAAAATCGATTTGATGGACGTTCTTCCATGTCCGCGTTCCAGAAATCCCGAGCGCTCGTTGTATCAATTGTGTAGATAGCATTGCGAATGATTGAATAAATATTTCGAGAGTGTACACAACAAATGTTGAATTTTATTAACCGTTCGCTTGAGTAACGACCGTCGATCCCACGATTTTAAATCGTCTACAGAACAAAATAGCGACAACCCACTGCACAGATATTTTCGGGGGTCAGAAAAAAAACAGGTTTTTTTTTTTTTTTTTTAGGTCGGAAGAAAATTGCCACGCGATGGGGTAAGATAGATCTTTAGGCTACCGCCGCTAAAAGTATCTCATCCACCCAGTTTGAAGTTGGAGGGATTACAATTGTTTCCAAAATAACTACGAGTTTCGGGGAACCCCCAGAAAAGCGCACCTCGTCTGATGATCGCTGCGATTTGCGTTGGGAAAAAAAAAGATATCGCGGAAACAAAATGTTGGCCAATTTCAGCAATAAGTAGTCGCAGAGCTTTGTACTTCGTTGTTTTTATTTATATCGCAAATTCTGATATACGCGCTATTTCTGTATGCGAAAGATTAGCTACGACAATTTCGTGATTCGTGCGCGGCCTTAGTCGTGACTCGTACAGAAGCTTTATCGTTGGACTTGTCGAAGAAAAACACGATCTCGACGTTATCAATTTTTACTTTAATTTTGGGCGACCTTCAAAAATAAACATGTCCAGATAGAATTGTGCAAAACTTAATTATTTTTTTTTTGCGTAGAAAAATTCAGCCTAATAATAACAAAAAATTGAATCATGAAAAGGATTTCGAATTTTGACTACGTTGGAAATTTTATAGAAAATTGGCAGCAACCGTTAGAAATTGTTAATTGAGCTGATTCTTGGAGAAAGGTGTCGCAACATCAGAAAGAAAGATACTTGCACAAGAGACTCGGGATTAAAAACGAGCGAGTTCGAAGTGAATAATAAAGATGTTTCCATACGACGTATCGTTAGACGAAGCTGACAGTTTACTACAGTGCAAAAACAACTTGCTTATCCAAAAAACCGTGATGTTTTGACCTGAGTTATTTATTTCGGGAAGCGGTTATCGCAAACACGCAGATTAATGGTATTCGAAACTGACAACAACGTTCGAACTTCTGGTCATGCGTCACAGTGCGATAAAACGAGAGCTGCGGACCTGGGGGTGATCGTAGAAGCGGGGTTTTCCGGTTAACTTGAAATTAGTCGTGGTCCGCTTCAGGAGGAGTTCCTCGCGGTGTGATTTTACGTAAGTGCAGGTACAGGCCGCCTTCCGGTGCTAGAAGCAGAGCTTTGGGGTTCATACGTATGGGGATCACGGTCCGGTCGCAGGGCGCTATCTCGTAATGCGAGATGACTCTGGCGAGGCCGAATTTCAATGCCAACAGTCCGAAGCGCATGCCTGAAAGGAGAGAGCACGGTGAGCTCGATGAGTCGACTGGAAACGGGGTGGGCGGACGGGGATGATGGCTGGCCGGTAGCAGCGTCCTTACCGATACAGTTGTGGGGTCCCTCGCCGAAGGGCATGTAGACGCAGGAGGGTCGACCTCGCTTGTTCTCGTCGCTGAAGCGTTCCGGATCGAAGCGTTGGGGGTCGGGGAAATATTCAGGGTCGAAGTGCGTTCCGTAGATCGGAACGTAGACCGGCGTGCCTTTCTCTATCGTCACGTCGGTCCCGGGAAGCTTGTAGTCGCTGCCAGCTACTCTGTCCAAAAACGGCAGGGATGGATATTTCCGCATCGTCTCGGAGATCACCGTGTCGAGATACGGCAGCTGCATCACCTGTCGTCGCGAACAGCGGAGGAATCGTTATCCGGCGGTCCTTCAGTTTCGGAGAGATGCGCGGCGCGGAAGTCGCGAGGAGGCGTACCGTTTCGTAGGTGAGGCGAGCTTCGGGATTCTCCAAAGCTGCGGCGATCTCGTCCCGAAGTCTCGTCTGGAGATGCGGCTGCAGCGCCAGCTCGTACAGGGCGAAGGACATCGTGCTCGCGGTCGTCTCGAACCCTGCCGTAAAGAAAATGGCAGCCTGAGCCACCAGATTGTCGCCGTCGTATTCTGCGACACGTGGAGAGAAAAAGTAATAATGATAACACGTGTTGCGATACTACGATAACTACCACACCATCTATAATGTTATAGCTATTATGGTAGTACAGCAAGTCTTATCATTTTCGATGGTAGTTTTTACTACTGTGATGGTAAACCTGTATTATCAGAATGTTCTTCGTGGGTAAAAGAACATGATTGTCAGCATCGTTCTTGCTGCTACGGGAAGATGGTACCTGGTACCATCTCGCATAGTTAACGCAACTGTACGCTTCATAATTGTTACTAGTTTGCTACGTTGCGATATTAATCCCTCTATAAAGCTATAGCCACTATGCTAACAATATAATAATGATAAATCCTCTTCGTGCCAAATTGAATGACAAAGAAATAAAATCTCGTTTTTCAAGGTCACAGAGCGGACACTCACCGAAGTCCTCGCAGTCATTGACGACTATCTTCCCGCCAGATTTCTTCAGCTCCGCCAACGTGCCGAGCAGATCATTGGTACCGCAGCCCGCGGCCATCCGCGCCGTCATGGAGCTCCAAACCGCATTCCGTAAAAACGACTCGATTGCTTCGGAAAAAAAATTGCAGCGCAGCACACGTGCCAGCGGTGGGATGAAGAAAACGCTGAGTATTTCGAGCCCCCGCCAGAAATCGAAGTCGAACACTTTCCTTCCGCAGTCCCTGAACTCGGCCTTGGGATTGGCCAAAGAATTCATTTGGATACCGTGAACGCAGGATCCGGTGACGTCCGTAGTGTACTTCGCGCACATCTCTTTCACTTCCACGACGTTGCCCCCGCCTGCAAAAATATCCGCGAACAAATTGCGTTTCCCCGTAGCCAATAACCTCTTTGTGCGTCGTGAGTTTTGGGGAGAAAGGGGGCCAAATGTTTCGCGCTCGTTCACCGTTCAGATGTAGCGACTCCAGATAAGCGTCCAAGTCGCGACCAACATCGTGCATCCGGAAGTACATCTTCTTAATCTTTCCGGAAGTAAAGATCGGCGACAGTCGAGCCCTCAGGACTCTCCAGTAGGGATTCTTCAGGATGAACAAATTCACTCGTCCCAAGAGATCGGCACTCCTCGGGGAAATGTAACGATCGTCGAAGTATTGGAAGTCCTTGATCAAAATACTCTTGATCAATGCCGGATCTCGCACGATTAGCGCCGGCTTGTTCAATATGTAGAAACCGAAGTATCTCTGGCCTTTACTCTTCTCGTACAAGTCCTTCAGGAATTGGCCACCCGATTTTCGCAGCAGGATACAATCGCCAAAGTTACCAACGAAAATCGTGGGCCTCGAGCTTCGCACGCCTCGTTTTTCCCAGTAGTCGAAATTCCGCCGCGCGTAAAAGTAGAGGGCAGCGAGGAACGACAGAAGAAGCGCGATGCCGCCGGTCGTAAGACTCATCGTGGGAAACGATGGATTGCAGAACGGGTCAGAAAAGGCCGCTTTTCCTCTCGATCGAAAAAATACTAAATAAAAAGCGAAAAAAGCTCCGTAATTTGCCTTTAATATCTGTCTACAGAAATTTGCAATTGCGATTCATAAATAATTCATCGAGCAGCGTTATTTGTTTAGCGTACAAAAATCGACTATTTTTCCCACCCTCCTATAAAAATATGTTAGTTTATCGTGTTCTAAGCCCTCTCCCAAAAAATCAGCTCGATTAAGCTTCTTTTAAAGCTCGATGACGAATTTTGAAAATTCCAAACGCAATCAAAATTCACGTTTTTTGATTTTCAATTTTTTCGCTCGTTACAGTAAATTTTTGTACGTACAAAAAATAAAAATCTCCGAGTTTCGACTTGATATATTTATTTTCAAGGGTCGACCATAATTTTTGAAAAAGTCAAATGCATTGCTGTTGATTTTTTGACCGACCTTTGAATATAAATTTTTTTTTATTGATCATCAGAAAATCATATTTTCTATAAATGTTGTGTTTAATTTTTTTTTTCATCTCGTCACGTGCTCTCATTCGTTATGATACTAACTAAGAGTAAGAATACTAGTTCGAAACTCAATTTGAATATTTAAAGCTCACTAGAAAAATATCGAAAGCAATACATTTAATTTTTTTTTTTTAATTATTCACGACTCGTAAGAATAAATAAACCTTGAGCCAAAACCTTGAGAGACCTATTATTTTTTGCTGTTTCACACATTTTTACGAGTAACAAATTTCTTTAAAAAATTCACATTTTGACGAGTTTTGGAATTTTTAAAACTTGCGAGTGACCTTGAAATTTTTTTCAATCGAGCTGCTTTTGCACAAGTCAATCAGCACAAAATACGAGGTTCCCCCACGGAATAACTTCAGCAGTAACCCATGGAAGGAGCCCTCACTAAGCAGACATCTTTCCATCGTTTTTCGAATTTTACTCAAACTACACGACTGCCAAAAAAAGTAGTTGGTTTTTTGAGCCAACCTAACATACATACATACATACATACATACATACCGTCGAAAAAAGCTGCTCTCCTTCGGCAGTTCCCCAAAAAATACGCGCAGTCACGGGATGCCGAAGATCGCGTTGGAACTAACGATGTGGCAAAAACCGGTCCAACTCAGCGACGCTCGCCTCTTTCGAGGATAACCATCAGCTGCTCGCCGTTGTTCCGCGTCGACTGGAGATCCCGAGAGAAGCTGAGCTTTTCGCACGCGGGAGAACAGTTATCGCTCGCGTAAAGCTCTCTGTCTCGCGAGTCAGCGCTCACGTGTGCTCCGTGGCGTTCCTTATCTAGCTCCAAGCTTCCTGAAAGCTCGTTGACCTTGAGAGTAGCGCAGGGAGACAGCATCGCACGGGAAGACGGTGCCGTGTATTTTCGTGAATAAACAAATGCTTGTTCGCGCTATCTCGCAAGCTCGATGTGCTCCCAGACTGCTACCGAGCTTTTCGGAGTTATTGTCATTTTTTTCCTGTCGTCTCGTTCTCGCTGCTCTTAAACAAACTCGCGCGGCGTTTGTTTACCATCTTACCCCGGCAGGAAGTGACTTTTCATTCGGCATTGAGACGCGACGCTGCGTCATCGCCAACACACTCGTGACAGTCGCGAGGTCTAAACTCCTTCGCGTCGCGATCGTAGACGCCCTGTTAAGTACTTCGAGATGTAATGATCGTACAGGTCGGTTCGGTCGTCGTTAGACACGCGACGAATCCGCGCACGCACTGTTCACTTATCAACGTCACACGTCAATTTTGTCGATATTCAATCGGACCTGCGTAAAGTGAGTCTTTGCGTGTCGAGACGATCGTGTCGACCTCCTCGCATAGGATCACTTATGTTCGCGCGTCATTAATTACCACCTGTTGAACGGGCAACAATCGACTCGATTTCAACTCAGAATCCTGGTTTGCTGTCGTACGACACATCCAAGTTCTAAGTCTCCGCATAACTTGACTGGTAGCACAGATGACTAGAGCTTTATGACTTGACTCATCGTTACATTAGAGACACATGTGCATACTGATCTGAGGGCTAGCAGAAATGAAATGGAGATTTTGTCCAGTAACGACTAGAGCTTTTGTCTTGTACTGCCCAGGCTGACTAAGGACACAATGGGACATAGGGACTCTTGGATTATAGATTTTGAGATTAACAGAACTGTGGTTTTTTCTTGTCGAAAAAGAAAAATAGAAACATGTTGCTGACGAGAGAATGACAGTATTAAAAATCATGTTTATTGTTATAATTTGCCATGTTATAGGTTATTTGCCGAGTGAAATGACAACGCGTGTACGCAGTGGCATGTTACTTGGCTGTTGGGTAAATCTGGCGCAGGTTCAGATGCAGGCCGCCGTCCGGTGACAGAATCAGAGCTTTGGGGTTCAGACGTATGGGGATCATGGTTCGTGAACACGGTGCTACCTCGTATTTCGCGAGGATTCTTACGAGGCCGAGTTTCGATTGGAGTAGTCCGAAGCGCATGCCTGAGAAAGGAGAGAGCACGAGGCTGGATGAGTCGACTGGAAACGGGGTGGGTGGACGGGGATGATGGGTGGCCGGTGGCAGCGTCCTTACCGATACAGTTGTGGGGTCCCTCGCCGAAGGGCATGTAGACGCAGGAGGGTCGACCTCGCTTGTTCTCGTCGCTGAAGCGTTCCGGATCGAAGCGTTGGGGGTCGGGGAAATATTCAGGGTCGAAGTGCGTTCCGTACATCGGAACGTAGACCGGCGTGCCTTTCTCTATCGTCACGTCGGTCCCGGGAAGCTTGTAGTCGCTGCCAGCTACTCTGTCCAAAAACGGCAGGGGTGGATATTTCCGCAGCGTCTCGGAGATCACCGTGTCGAGATACGGCAGCTGCATCACCTGTCGTCGCGAACAGCGGAGGAATCGTTATCCGGCGGTCTTTCAGTTTCGGAGAGACGCGCGGTGCGGAAGTCGCGAGGAGGCGTACCGTTTCGTAGGTGAGGCGAGCTTCGGGATTCTCCAAAGCGGCGGCGATCTCGTCCCGAAGTCTCGTCTGGAGATGCGGCTGCAGCGCCAGCTCGTACAGGGCGAAGGACATCGTGCTCGCGGTCGTCTCGAACCCTGCCGTAAAGAAAACGGCAGCCTGAGCCACCAGATTGTCGCCGTCGTATTCTGCGACACGCGGAGAGAAAAAGTAATAATGATAACACGTGTTGCGATACTACGATAACTACCACACCATCTATAAAGTTATAGCTATTATGGTAGTATAGTAAGTCTTATCATTTTCGATGGTAGTTTTTACTACTGCGATGGTAAACCTGTATTATCAGAATGGTCTTCGTGGGTAAAAGAACATGATTGTCAGCATCGTACTTGCTGCTACGGGAAGATGGTACCTGGTACCATCTCGCATAGTTAACTCAACTGTACGCTTCATAATTGTTACTAGTTTGCTACGTTGCGATATTAATAAGTGCTATCAGAGGATAGTGACAGCTACAATTTTCTTTCTCCCCTATAATGTCCCCTCAGTTTTTACACGACACTCATCTCGGCTCTTCAAAATTCGAATCTGGTTTCCTCAAAAATGGCACCTGACCTCTTCAATGCCTATCCATCGTTGCTAAATTCTGATGTCTGCGCGAGATTCAGCTCGAAGCTTCTGAAAAGTCTGATGGTTGTTAAGAGAGTAATACTCTCTAGAAGCCACAAAAAGAGCACACTCTGGAACTCTTTCATAAAAAAAACAAAAAACTAGACAACTAAGCAGAATCAAGGAACTCAGTTTAACTGGTCAGAAATTCGATCTATCACGTTGAAACCTTAGTAGCTATTCAGAACCCCAATGATCCGGAAAAGTATCACGTTGGCTGCGTGAGGACAAAAGTGAAACAACTCACGAAACGAGGCGGAATCTTTCGCGTCATTGTTGGTCTGATTCTGAGTTTTCTTCAACTCGACGAGAGTATCGATCAGATCGTTCCTGTGAATACCGCTTTTCATCCTCGTCATCAGAGTATCCCAGAGAGCATCGCGAAGAAACGTTTCGTCGTTTTTCGAAAACATCCGAAATCTCATGTACTTTCCGAAGTCAGGGGCGAAGAACAAGCACGAGACCTCGATTCCACGCCAATAATTGAAGTCGAAGATCCTTCTTCCACATTTCCGAAACTCCGCGTCCGGATTGTTCAACGAGTTGACCTTCAGGCCGTAAGCGCAGGTGCCAATAACGTCTGTTCCGTACTTCGCGCAAAGTTCTTTCAGCTCCAAATCTTTTCCCTTGCCTGAAACGAACCCAACACGTCGAAATTAGCCTGTCTCGTTGGCCCACGGAAAAATTATACCGAACAACCCCAAAGAGCTGGGAATTGTCTTATCTACAATGCCATGCGATCTTCGTAGTTCTGACTCTCGAATGGAAAACGTCAACTAATTATCTGAAAGTCTAGTTGTCACAAAACGTTTCTCTTCTTATAGAAGAGTGGTTCGTTTTCATGTCAAGAACATCCACACAAAATTTCAAGGAAATCCTAAAACAGCCAATTTTGCGATAGCAATACCTCAACGCTTTCAAGCACTGTAGGCTTGGGGAATCCCACTTTTTCCAGAACCATTTTCCGACTGGCTGGCGTACTTTTCAAACGATTTTCAAACTTTTCCCAACGTTCCGATATCAATTATATTTTCACGAATAAAAATCGATGTGAAATAATTTGCAACAATTAGTGATTTTGTTTAAACAAATAAACGGACGTTGTAAAGTAGCCATTTTATTTCCTTGGTTCCGAAAGTTCTTGGAGTTTCCATGCCTGAGTTTGCATTTGCGCATATTTGGAGTCGCTGATAAGGAATCTGCGGCAAAAATTAGCAAAGTCAAGATGGCGGATCCAATATGGCGGACCAAAAATGCAAAGAGGTGTCCGACGAGAGTGAAACTTGGTATTCGGGAGTTTTCAGACTTGCTGATAACGAATATGCACTCGAGATTGTCAAAATCAAAATGGCGCAACCATCTCAAAATGGCGGACCCAATTTTGAATTTTGGAAGTTTGAGGGCAGATTCCTCATCAGCGACCCCGATCACCAACTTTCACTCTCGTCGAACAACTTTTCGCATTTTCAGTCCGCCACATTGGACCCGCCATCTTGAATTTGCTAATTTCGAGTGCAGATTCGTTTTCGACGACCCCAGTAGCCAGCAGCACAACGTTTCAAGTTTATGTAAGCAAAGAAAACTGTGTGCTTGAAAGGGCTTAGGAGGCACCACTACCGTGAGTGTTTTTAAGTCAAAATTCATTTTTTTTTCTATTCTGGGTCAGAGTTGTACGGAGAATATATTATTGTTCAACGCCTTCTTTATTCCAGGCACAGCGAAGACCGCAATCACTGCGCCTTTTTGGTCGCTCAGCAGTTATCCAATAACTTTGGAAAACTTGAAAAAAAAAAATTGAAAAAAATCCTGTGTATGTACTCGAAATGACTAGCAATATGGCCTCCAAATTTCGAAGTTATTGCTTTATTAAAGTTCTTCGAAGGAATCTCCAGAAATCACCTGTTTTAAGACACATAATCATAAGTGGAGCTCCTCAAGGTCGTCACTCACCGTCCACGACGATATGCTCGAGATGAGCCTCCAAGTCTCGGCTGACCTCGTCCATCAGCCTGAACATATGCTTAATCTTTCCCGAAGTGAATACCGGCGTCAGTTTGTTTCGCAGCATCTTCCAGTGGGGATTTTTGATCATGAATAAATTGGCTTTGCCCAACTTATCGTAATCGCCAGTTTCAACGTAGCGGTTTGAAAACTGGTTGAAATCCTTGATGAGGACGGCCTTGATCAACTCGGGATCTCGCAGGATGAGGGCGGGCGTATCGAATACGTAGAAGCCCAAATATTTCGACCCCCTACCCGCATCGTACAAGTCCTTGAAGACTTCTCCGGGCGATTTGCGAAAAAAACAGCAGTCGCCCAGGTTGCCGAGAAACGCGGTTGGCTTCAGCTCCTTCACGCCCCTCTTCGTCCAATAATTAAATTTGCGCGTCGCGTAAAAATAGGCTGCTGCCACGAGACATGCTAGTGCCAAAAACCCCCCGAGGATCCAGTGATAGAACGCCATTATCCTCGCCAAAATTCGACCGATCGCGATACTTCGCGTCGGAGAACAACCAAGATCCTTGGCTTTCCGAGGAAAATGAAAAACTGCGGGCTGCGGCCTCCAGTCGAAGGACTATAAGTTCGATCTCCACAGAGACGTGTGCGAAAACACGTGCTCGAGCAGCAGCGATAGCGTGACAGCATCCAATCTCTTCACTCCTCAATCATCCAACTCCCGTGTCATTTCCGCCTCGAAATAAACGGCACTGGTCGGTACCACAAAAATAATGAGTACCTGCCGCTACCTCTTAGAAATCATTCTCCGACGCACGACAAACGTCATCGAAACGATCGGCCACCGCGAACGTAAGCATAGCGAGCCTCATTTTTTGTCACACGGGCAGCAATCATCGCCGTTCTGTTTACCGGTTTCAAAACAGAAAGCCTACCAAAATTTCCATCCAATATACCGGGTGTTTCATACATATCGCCACACCTTGATATCTTGCCAGGATGGCATTATTTCGGAAAAAGTTTGATACAAAAGTTGCAGGGTAACAAAGCGCGAGTCTGACGATGCCACTGTCAACTTTCGCTTTCGACCGGAAGTGGGTCTTTTCTACCGGAAGTCGATTTTTTCTACGGCAATGCCTCACTTTTTTTACCGATTTAAATTCTCTAGCAAAAAAGAAATCCTTATTGTTCTTGTTATTTTTTCCATTCGACTCATACTTCGTCCATAAATGGGCTAAAAAACGTTTTACTCAGGGAATTTGAATTTATTCCAGTAAAATTATTCACAAAGTATGTAGAAACTTGTAAATCTGACACAGATAAGTCAAGATCATCTGTACATAGAAACGCCATTGGAATGGATGCAAAAAAAATTAATAGCGCGCATCAACTACGTGGAAATACAAAGTAGAAGAAAAAAAATAATTACAAAACTAAGTAAGTTAGTATTTATTAATAACATTATTGTTACGCGTATCTTGTGTTATTGGCACCACGTAAATTGTCGTGAAGTAGCCTTGGCAAAACATTCCTTCGGTTTTGCGGACAAATTTCGTGATGTGCTTTTTCGTATTTTCCCCCAGGACAGCTAGATTCGAGGACTCATCGCTGCATCCTCTAAGCTCTGGTGTTGCGGTGCTGTCGCTGCGCTAACTTTGCGAAGCCTCAAATGACACCCGTCCTTCGTGTTGAGCAGTAGACTCCTAGGATTCATACGCAGCGGCATAATCGTCTTGGCACACGGTGTTATCTCGTATTTCGCGATGATCTTCAGGATCCCGAATTTCACTTGCAGCAGCGCAAGGCGCATCCCTACGAAGAACACGACGTCGTCAACCCAAGGTTATCATAGCATCGAACTAGCTGTGCCATTCGGAGCAGATAGAAAAAAATTCTACTGCGTTTTCTTCTATAATTTGCAATTGTTTATAACAAATTATTTAAACAAATTACGATAAAATTGTTATTTTGCAAAACTGACCACGCCAATTCGTTCTACGGGGAAAATACCGACGAAAACCTCCATAACACTTCTTTGTCAAAGTTCAATTTGTCAGTGTAAAACGGTTATAAACAATTGAATTGGCGAAACATGAAAATTGTTGAGCATTTGATTTTTCACGTGGTTTTGCCCGTAGAATCGATTGGCGTGATCAGTTTTTGAAAATAACAATTTTATCGTAATTTGTTTAAATAATTTGTTACAAACAATTGCAAATTATAGAAGAAAACGCGGTAGAATTTTTTTCTATCTGCTCCGAATGGCACAACTAGTTTTTCGCAATAACTATTTTTATCGTAATTTGTTTAAACAATTTTTATCGTAATTTGTTTAAACAATTTTTATCGTAATTTGTTTAAACAATTTTTATCGTAATTTGTTTAAACAATTTTTATCGTAATTTGTTTAAACAATTTTTATCGTAATTTGTTTAAACAATTTTTATCGTAATTTGTTTAAACAATTTTTATCGTAATTTGTTTAAACAATTTTTATAAACAATTGCTAATAACAAATAAATTAGGTCATAGTCGCGAACACCACGATGAGGAGGAGAAGAGTGGAAGTAGCTGGAGACCCTTACCAATGCAGTTTCGAGGTCCTTCGCCGAAAGGCATGTAGACGCAGGAGGGTCGACCTCGTTTGTTCTCATCGCTGAAGCGCTCCGGATCGAAACGTTCGGGGTCGGGGAAGTATTTAGGGTCGTAGTGCAGCCCGAAGATGGGTATGTAAATGGGCATGCCCTTCTCGATGATGAAATCCATTTCGGGAATGCTGTACTCGCGCGTAGCTTCCCTGTCCAAGAAGGGCAGTGAAGGGTATTTGCGCAGCGTCTCCGAGATGACCATGTCCATGTAGGGCAGCTGCATCACCTGCCGAAGAGAGTCTAGCGGTAGCGTCGTCGGACTATTTCGTACCCCATGCTCACCATTTCGTAGCTGATCTCCCCGTTGGCGTTCTCCAAAGCCGTGGTAATCTCTGTCCTCAGTCGCGATTGGATGTCCGGATGCAAGGCCAGCTCGTACAACGCGAAGCACATCACCGTCGACGTGGTCTCGAAACCTCCGGTGAAGAAGATAGCAGCCTGGGCAGTCAAGTTGTCGCCGTCAAATTCTGCCAACGAGACAAGGAATTCCTCAGAATGCAGACACCAAACCCCCCGATGAGAAACAGACGCAGAAACGTGGCCTACTGAACGCGTTGGGGTCACCGGCGTCCGTCTGCTCCTGGGCCTTCTTCAAATCGATCAGCGTATCTATCAGGTCGTGTCTTCGGATGCCGTTCTTCATCCGCACCGTCAACGTGTCCCATATAGCCTCTCTCAGAAACTGCGTGCTCCGCTTCGAGAAGAACCTCAGTCCCAGAGACTTGATCAAGTCAGGTGCGAGAAACATGGCTGTGAACTCGATTCCGCGCCAGATGGTGAACTCGAATATTTGTCGGCCACGTCTTCGGAACTCTGCCTCCGGATTGTTCAGCGAGTTTACTTGAAGGCCGTAGGCGCAGGTGGCGATCACGTCGGTCGCGTACTTGGCGCTCACCTCCTTCAACTCCACCACCATTCCGTCGGGGCTCGAGTCGAGGGAGGCCAGATAAGCGTCGAGGTCCTCGCCAACGGCTACTATCAACTTGTGCATCTGTTTTATCTTGCCGGAAGTAAACACCGGCGTCAATTTCGTACGAACCGTTTTCCAATGCGGATTTTTCACCAGCAACAAACTCGCGTTACCAATAACGTCGTCGGTGCTCGAGTAAGTGTGTCGATCGCTGAAGTGATCGAAATCTTTGACCAAAATTCGCTTTATCAAGGCCGGATCTCGGAGCAGGAGGCAAGGCTTGTCGAGCATATAAAACCCCATGTAATTTAAGCCGCTACCTCTTTTGTACAGATCCAAGAAGACTTCCCCAGCTGATTTTTGGAACGTCAACACATCGCGGACGTTGCCAAAAAATGGGGTCGGTTTCAACTCGAAGACGCCTCTGGAGGCCCAGTAGCCGAACTTCCTCGTCATGAAGAGGTACGCTGCCAGAGCAACGGCAAAGAAGATGACGAAGATGCACACTATGACAAAAGCCATTACAGACATGACGACGTTTCTGAAACAACGATAAATTATTAGCTACGAGCATTTTCTTCACAGACTACAAAAATTGTTAAGCAAAGTCGATTTTCCATTGTTTTCGCTTCCTCGTCTCCTGCACTCGATTCGACACTTTGTACCCCGGGATTATTGGCGTCACTGGTAAAGAATATGCACTCGAAATTGGCCACCTCAAAATGGTGGATCCAATTTTGAATTGTACAATTTTTAGTGGACTATCTCAACATTGATATTAAGAGCCCATCTTTTCAGGGGCTTATTTTTATGCCTAAACAAAGCTTTCGAGCCTGTTTGGCAGAAAAAAAAATCTTATCACCCCAGCGTGTAGTGTGTACACCAAAAATGTGTACACACTGTGTGTGTGTATTGCGTTTCACTGTGCACGCTCAAAAATCAGTTCAAATGTTCCCGTCGCACTACGACAGTAGTTTGAAGTTGAGTCGCCGTTTCTTTACCTTTTACGAAGAAGCGCCTAGAGAAACGGAAACTCTCTTACTACGTGGGTGACGCGTCTGGCACTGGAATCCTCGATTCTTGTTTGGTGCGCGGGATGACCTATGTATTGCAAAATAATCACACAACTTATCGAAAAGCATTGAAAGGGAAAAATAAACTCGGCGATGAACTCTCATGGAACGTTCGAGACAAAACGATACATGTTTCCGACACAGCAATGTTTAAACAGCACGTTAACATTTTTTCTTCTTTTTTTTGCAACAAAACACAAAATTTTCGGAAGTTCTCTCCGATCTGATTATTTTTGAGAATATAATATGAGAGTGAAAAATCATGTATTGACTTAAACTTGGTGAAAAATTAATATATTACATACACATAATATTCAACTCCAAAATATGAAACCAAAAAAGTAATTTAAGTTGATAAAACTATTCTTCACATCTGAAGTAACTAAAATAAATATAAAAGATAGGAATGCTAATATTGGAGGGTAAAAATCTAACAGCATTTCCCCCCAAAAATATTGGAAAAAATGTTATTCTTAGTGGCAGAATTATGCAACATATGAGAATAAATCATATCGTACCTGAAGGAAAAATATTCAAATAAATTGGACTTTTTTTACACCCCGTATATATGACTCGTGTCTTGTTGATGTGTTCGTCATAAAAATAAGATTACTGCGTCTTATTTTTGTACAATGAAGAGTTCATTATTCATTCTTAATCGTACAAATCCGGTTCGACGAACGACGTAGAATGCGCAGGGAAAATGTAAGCAACTAGATTTTTTTTTATTGGAGCTCGTCATGCTTTGCAGTCAATCTTTTTTCAGTTCGGTGATTTTTTCCGGTTTTTTAGCCGACAACGAGTGTTTTTTCAGCAAAAAAGTGAATTTTTCTCAAAAGGACCGCCATTTTGGACGCGATGGAAATTTCGAAAAAAGCTTTCGTTCGAGCAGGAGACAATAATTGTATCAATTATAACTGGTAAGAATTTCAAAGTAATCGGTGAAGTCGTTTTTGAGATTCTTTGTTTTTTAGACCCCTCGAAAATGGACTATAACTCCATTATTTGTGGTTTTAATGACATGAAAAAGGTATCGTAATTTCTTGAATACTGTATTAGTCGAGTGGCAGAACATTTACTAGTAAATAAGTGAACTTGTCATCGTACAAAATTTGTAAAAAAAAGTGCTTCTCTTTTTAAGCTGCCAAGTGTACTTACCCCCTTAAGCTAGACGCGAGCGGAATGGTTTCGAGGTGCTTCAACCCTAAATAAAACATCGATCGACCGTGCTAGATCTTGCAACCAACCGGCTTCCATAACCCGTCGTGGAATATTTTTTTTTTTCAAATTTTACAAATAATATTCCACAGTAATATGAATAGACACAGAGATGAAGCACTCGCGACACTTTGGATATTTTGTCCAGATTTACGAGAACCAGTAGAATACTGTCAAAACGCAGCAGAATGGACACAGTAAAGAGTTGGTACTGAATTTAGGCCTGATCTGTAGTCAATCTTCGCATACTTTTATTATTAGACGGAGATAATAAGTTCAAGGTCACGGAACTTTCTCCACATCAACGAAGCTGCTTATGTAACTCGAGTCGTTAGCCCCGAACCCGTCTATCGCTTTCCGCCAAACTTGCCGACTCATCCAAAACCCAAGAGTCGCTTTTGAGCGTGATCCAAATTTTGGAAATTCAAAATGACGGAGCGAAAGAGAAAGAAGTCGTTTGACGAGAGTGAAAGTTGGTTTTCTGGGGTTTTCTGGGTTGCTAACAACGAATATGCGGTGAAATTTTTAAAACTCGAAATCCTGCGTTTCGAGTACGTGGGAAGAGTATTTTGGAGTGGATACGAGGGGATAACAAACGAATGCGATGGATACTATATTTTCGTAAATTTTCATGTCATTCGAATGACCTACACAACATTGCGAACACGAATAATAGACGAGGAAATGAAGCGTTCAACTGCCACAATTTGAGGACATGGACAAACTGAGATGGGATATTTTACATTCGCTTCCAAGACCTCTCTAGAAAAATGGCCCACTTCTGATTTGAACATTTCCGGAAACTGCATTTGTGCAGTGCGAGATGCACTGTTTCGCATTTGCGAATGCAAGTATTTCTATGTCGATCCGTCCATGTCCGAGAAATGTTGGAGATCTTAGCACCTATTGCGCTTCATTTTCTAGCCTTTGAGAGAATACCGACTAGTTGGAATTCCGTTGGGGTTGAGCATAGTCGTTGATGCTGCGGAAGTTCAAGTACAGAGGACCATTCGCAGCCGTGAGGAGAGACTTCGGGTTTAGACGTACCGGGATCATGGTTTCAGCGCAGACGGTCAACTCGTGGTTCAGGAGGATTTTCAAGAGACCAAATTTCGTTTGCAGCAGACCGAAGCGCATTCCTAGAGGGAGAGAAGCGTCGTAGTTAAAATTCGCCGGAAGGACGGGAAAGAACGCGCGTCGATTTTCGTACCGATGCAGTTGTGGGGTCCGTCGCCGAAGGGCAGGAACGAGCACGAGGTCAGGTTTCGTTTGTTCTCCGCGTTGAATCGCTCCGGGTCAAACTTCTCGGGGTCGGGAAAATATTTTGGATCGTAGTGTAAGCCGTATACCGAGATGTAGATCGGCGTTCCCTTCTCGACGGTTAAATCGGTCCCCGGAACTTTGTAGTCGCTGACAGCTTCTCTGTCCACGAACGGTAGCGATGGATATTTTCTGAGCGTCTCGGAGACGACCATGTCCAAGTAGGGTAGCTGCATGACCTGCGACAGTGACGAAACAGTTTGGAGTTATATCGACGATACAATCATAGGGAGATCGGTACGCAGGTAGAATATTGTCTCAGTCGGTTAAGTCTGAAACGTCAAACTAGCTTCAATTTAACTCAACTTGTAAGCTCGGTTCTCGGTTGTTATTAGAATGCAATACATCACAAGACTCTGGTGTAACTATAACCTCAAGAAATATCTCGTTGCTTACTTTTTTCCACGCGGATTTTGAGATTCGATTTTATCTTAAATACGTGGCCTAGAGCGGTCACACGTTCCATCGTTGCTGCAAGCTTCGTGTGTAGTGACGAAGCAGGGCAGTTCTATGTTAACAGTAACACAAAGCTGTGTCGGAGCAATATTTGACAAGTGCTAGTTTGGTATCGAATGACATTTTTTTGTGTTGAAGAACGGACTGTGAGAACAACAGTAACGATTGTGTTGAGTGAACACACTAGAATGTGGAATATTCTACACACAAATTTCTGCACTCCACACAATGACGAAACCTTTTTACTGTGGACGAAGATCGTGGATTTGGATACTGTACCATGTTATACGTCAATTCGCCGGCGTTTTCGTCCAATGCTGTCGATATTTCTTTGCGCAGTCTAGCTTGGATATGAGGATTCAACGCCAGCTCGTACATCGCGAATGTCATGGTGCTCGACGAAGTCTCAAATCCGGCAGTGAAGAAGGTCGCGGCCTGGGCCACCAGATTGTCACCGTCGAACACTGCGAAACGAAAGAAACGATTCAAACGATATGAAACATCTTATTGTCGCGGCCCGAAACGGTCGTTTACGCATGGAGGGCGGGAAGTTGGCGTTTACAACACGGACAGTTCATAGACGGCTGCCCGAGTGCTGCTTTGCTCGCCCGAATAGTAATCGCATCGCGCACGCTACTTTCTACGAAGAACGGATGAAAAAATGTACAGGCTATCCGTCAAAAATTCCAAATTCCGGGCTCACGGATCTGTTTCCACAGCCGAGAGAGTCGTATTCCTCGCGTAGTGCGAGCGTCGAGCATACGCTGACGGAGTTTGCTACTTGTACACGTCAAAAAAATGTCGCTCCGTTCATGTAAATCCGCCAAACACACCGAACTCGGCCACGCGTGAAGTGTTGCCTTACAGATCACTGCAGAAGCGAGAGGTTGAATTTTTAGAGACTACGAGGACGGTCGCGCGAGGCTGTTGAGGGCAAACAACTACCTGCCGTGGGGGCTTACAGTCGCGGAAGTAGGTACGTCATTTCTATTTATTCTTTGTGGCAATTCGTATTTCCGTGGGAATCCGAGGAGCGCATGCTCCTCGTTCTCTTTGAAGACACCACTCACCGAACTCGTCGGGATCTTCAGTTTTAGTCTGCTCGTGCTCTTTCTTCATATCGATGAGGTGGTCGATCAAGTCGTTGCGACGAAGCCCGTTTTTCATTCGCACCAGCATGATGTCCCACAGCGCGCGGCGCAGAAATTTTTGGGTAGCTTTCGAGAAAAAGGTGAATCCCAGCGGTCCAACGATGCGGGGAGCGAAGAATATTGCCGAGAACTCGATCGAGCGCCAGAACTTGAAGTTGAACATCTCCTGACCGCTTTTGCGAAACTCGGCGGTCGGGTTGTTCAACGAGTTTACTCGCACACCGTAAGCGCAGGTGCCGACAACGTCGGTGGTGTATTTGGTGCAGAGATCTTTCAGGTCCACGATTTCGCCTCCACCTGTAACGACAAATGACCCGTTGACTCCGACTGTTGGCACGAATTCCCCTCGTTTCGAGACACGTGATCGAAATTCCAGGGAACTCCGCTGGATCGTCGCTCACCGTCCAGCCCAAGCGACTCCAGATGATCGTCCAGATCTTTTCCAACGGCGCAAAATAGTTCGAACATATTCTTCAGTTTGCCCGAAGTGAATACCGGCGACAATTTTGCACGGACAGTTTTCCAGTGAGGGGATCTCAGCAGAAACAAATTTGCGCCTCCGAAGGTGTCGTTTTTGCTCGTCGCTGTATGCCGATTGTGAAAGTAGTCGAAATCCTTGATCAGAACACACTTGATTAATTCGATATCTCGTATCAAGAGGGCGGGTTTGTCGAACAAATAGAACCCCATGTACTGCCGATCCTCCCCCTCTACGTAAACGTCTTTCAAAAACTCTCCTGGTGATTTCCGGAAAAGGCAGCAATCGCCGAGGTTGCCGAAAAACGGCGTTGGCTTCATCTCGCGAACCCCTCTGGAAGTCCAGTATCCAAATTTCCTAGTCATGAACCCGTAGACCGCCAGAACAACGGTGAACAAGCACAGAATGATAGCGCTGAGCAATATCGACAAAGTCATCTTCGGTTTGTTGTATCACTAGAACAACAGATCATTCACGAGGTTATTCTGCGTATTTATGGACAAAATATTCAGTAACCACTGTAAACAATTTTTTTTCAACTGCATTTAACAAAAAACTGGAGTGCCACAATAGTTGCAACGTGACTCAGCAATCACAGACATTTTTTTGATAAACAGTGGTCAGTCTGAGTGCATTCTGACGTCTCTGGACGAAATTAGACCATCGCGACCGTTCTGCCCCGGTTGTCCAGTCCGCCCCAGTCTTCCCTATCTCTTAGTCGCGCGTCTATCTCGATCATTCCGTCATTCTGCCAATCGTCACCGCGCTCAATGTTTAACTGTGCGGTTATCAGGCGGTTGATAAAATTACTTAGCACTTCTATGCTATGTATAATTGGAAAAGGCCAGATGGGGTTACATTTCAAGCTCATTTAAACCCAAACAAATGCGAAGACGAGTCCTAACGAATTTCTTATTTGCTGCAGCCTCATTTTCTGAGTCGCTCCCATCATCGTTCAATTCGATGTGGCCCAAAACAAACGAGACTCACCCAGCACGTTCACTCGGCAAACTGCTCGAGGAACTCTTAGTATAGAGACCAAGAAAGAGAGAGAGAAAGAACTGAAATGGAACCGTGGAAACAAGAGCAAGACGAGGGCGAGGGGTAGGAAGACACAGCAGTAAGCAGACCGACGTTTGGTCGTCTGATGGAGCGGTCACGCCATATCCGAAAGACGTCATAGAGCAAGATCGTGGGCCTCCACAGTGTCAGATTGAGGGACAGACCAGCATCTGAGGTGTCTACACAGTTTAATTTATCTCATTAACCTGTCATCTATATATCCAATTGTATCTCTTGTGCTCTTCCCACTCTTATAGTATCGGCTTTGAGCGTTTAGGATTTGAAGTACAAGTAAATCATTACACCGTGTAGAATTGAGATGGAAAGCTCCTTATTTTTAGCACAAGGAGGCCAAGACCATGAGTTGCTTACAATGATTGTTTTCTTTCTTGAAACGAGAACTTTTTTCTTCGTGAACGCCCAACACCCTCGGTACTGCGACACTCCGGATCCGATAGCCCGGTACAAAGTTACCGAAAATTGCTGGAAGATCCTGGTTTCACCGATCGTCGTGCGGTGGCTTCCGCGATTTGGATCGTCAGGACTCGTCGAGAGGATTATCACCGAGTTTCGCACGTACCTGCTACGTTCACGTCACTGCACCATTTCAACGTATCCGTTGGCGAGCTATCGCGAGGGAAAATCGAGGAGCGAATCGTCGGGAAACTCGCGAGCACTTGGGAGATACCCCTTCCGCCGATGCGGAAGTTCGGATACACTGTTCGATGCGAACGCGACGCGTGGAAACCGACCTTACGACCCTCTCAGCAGATGCCACCGCCGTTCAAACGCGATTGACGAATGTCGCGGCCGAATCTCGAGAATCTTTGATCCGGTTAACCGCGATTCGGCAACAGCAATCGCTCGCACCACACTCGGAACGCTTCGCGACAGCGTGCGCATTCAACGTCTCTTGAGCTGTACGTGTCTGTCGGAAATTCGCGAAACGCACTTGTCAGAGCATTTGTTGTCGTCGGTGCCGGCCGCCTCGAGTATAATCTTCGGCGATAAGAGAGCAGCCGATCAATTGCGAGAGGATAACAACACTCTGACGCGGTTTGGGCAATTAACATTCTGAAGCTCATACAGATTAGCGCAGCCGTAGCGGAGCTAAAGGTCATTTTTAACAGTTAATGGGAGTAAGTGAATTAATTATTCGTTGATTATTAATTAAACTCGTCATGCATTGATCACTAAATAATTCACGGCCAATCAGATGATAGCAAGGATCCTGCCCGTTCCATCCATTTTTGTGAGCAGAGTTTGTACAGTATGGCCCGGACTACGAAGCCACATTGGATCCCGAATGAAGGGTGCATGTGAATTTTCATCGGCACACACATGCTTGTTGTGGATTATCCTGTTGAGGAGCCACTGAGTGTGAAACGGATGCAGAGCCTGTTCGTGCACCACGTCTCACACTGCTCGGGGTGTCGCGGACCTGCTGCGGGTCCTCTTCTTCGAATACAGGCGTGCAGCTTGACCTTGGTCGCCCTGCGCGAGGACTCTCGTGGACCAAGGTTCCTGTCTCTCGCAAGCGTGCGAACATGGAAGCAAAGGCCACGCGTGAGGGCTGCTGCCGATCCGGCAGACAGCGTTGACAAAGCCCTTGGGCAGTCCTCGACAAAACAAAGATCATTTGGAACACTTGCTGTCGATCAAGAGACTCGGTAGAGTCTCGCGCCTAGTTATATAAAAAAAAAAAAAATTCGCACTCGCCGCGCAAGACTCTGACAGAGTCTTATATACCTGAACAGCAACTGAGTGACCGTTAAGGAAATTTATGATCGTTAATTTCTTCCGTCTCGCTATAAATACGGAGTTGTAATATTTATTGCAGGATGTGGCAAAGGAGAGCTTTAATTTAAGCCCTATTGCGATCAAATCGGTGGACGTAGAGCTGAGATATTATTATTCGAAGGTTTCGATGCAAGTAATTTATACATGTCTATATCTATACAAAAAAAAATTTGGTGGTAGTGGTACTAGGCGGGCCTTTTCTAGATAAGTACAATGTTACGGCGGTTGAACCATGTCAATAATCCTAATATAGTGATACGAAATATTGGCCCGCCTAGTACCACTACCACCAAATTTTTTATTTTTTTTTAATTATTTTTTTAAAATGTTATTGGGGTGAACCAATGGAGGCGTCAGTCCTCTATCAGTATATCTATGGTACTACGTGGCAGGACAGGAAGGCTGTCAATACCGTGTTATGAAAATCCCGATTGTCAATTCGAAAAAAGACAACGTGATATCGGTACTAGGCAATAGCATCTGATTTCGAATCTTTTTTTTTACAAGGAAGGAATTTTTGTATAAATAATAATAAGTGTATAATGTTTTTTTGACATAAGAATGTATTTTTTGTGGGTGACTATCACATTTATATAACTAGGCGAAAGGCTTTTGCACCAGAGGTGCTTTTTATGGGGATAAAAATCAACTCGAATCCCAAACTTGATTCAGCTCGTTGATAAGTAACCATAAAAGTGAACAACAAGAAACGGTGTTGTTGCAGTCTGGAAGCGACCTCGGTGCCAACAGGAACTTACGGTGCGTGGTGCTCGTTGGGGTGCGTACCTGGAAGGATCTATGAGGACGCCTAGCCTACATGGGTGACCGCGACGACGACAACTTCGTATTGTTCAAAATGCTTCGATAGCCACACTGAGTCTGACAACCCCGCTGAGTTTGTCAAGGGAATTTCAACTCACCCTGTGCGTAGGAGAAGTATTGTGGAGTGGATATGAGAAAATAAGAGACGAATGCCATGAATTCTATATTTTGTCTAATTCTCATGTTCTTCGTATTGCTGCCAAAACATTCGGAACATGAATACGAGGACATTCCGTTGCGGTTAGACATGCTGCTTGATTTTGCGGAAATTCAAGTACAGAGGTCTTTTTGGAACCGTGAAGACAGCAATTGAACTTAGACGCATCGGAGTCATCGTTTCAGAGCAGGCGGTCAACTCGTGATTCAAAATGATTTTTACTAGACCGAATTTCGTTTTCAGCAGGCCGAGGCGCATTCCTGGAGAAGAGAAGCGTCGTAATGAGAGTTCACCTGAGAGGGTAGAAAGTGGCGTCGGCGGATTTGCTTACCGATACAATGACGGGGTCCATCGCCGAAGGGCAAGTAAGCCTCGGAGGGTCGAAGTCGCTTGTTTTTCTCGTTGAAATGTTCCGGGTCGAACTTTTCAGGGTTGGGATAATATTTGGGGTCGTAGTGTAAGCCGTACAACGAAACGTAGACCGGTGTTCCTTTCTCGATAACTAAATCGGTGTCCGGAACTTTGTAATCGATCTCAGCTTTTCTCTCCAAGACCGGCAGCGTCGGGTATTTTCTGAGCGTCTCGGAGACGACCATGTCCAAGTAGGGTAGCTGCATGACCTGCGATAGTGACCAAACGGGTTGGAGTTATATCGACAATATGATCATACGGAAATCGATATCTTTTCCAAATATTCATGGGTGAGCCGCAGCTGACACCAGCTGACGCTCGTCGTTGGATGAATCTAGAATCGTCTAGCTACATCGAGGGGGAATAAGTCGGCTGATAACGTCGACTGGCAGCCGCATGGAAATTCGCTCGCGAGAAGCGCGAATATGTACAGGGTGAGTAGTCACCTCGAGTGTTGAGAATGGGAGGGACCCATAATCATTATCGTTCCAAATTTGGAATTTGTCCTGGAACCTACGATTTTTCCCGAAGATCACAGCGTTCCAGTTGCTGTGTTCAATTCACTCCTTTACTGTCTTTGAGAATCAATTCACGATGACTTCGACCCGCCTCCTATCAAAATCCCGCTGCTATTCTACGTGTCAGCTGACCGAACATAAATACTTTTGGAAGTACTACGAAGATCGTGGATGTTGATACTGTACCATCTCATACGTCAATTCGCCGTTGTTCTCGTCCATCGCTGACATTATTTCTTTGCGTAACCTCGTTTGGACATGCGGATTCAACGCCAGCTCGTACATCGCGAATGCCATGGTGCTCGACGAGGTCTCAAATCCGGCAGCGAAAAAGACCGCGGCCTGGGCGACCAAATTGTCACCGTCGAACACTGCGAAACGATAGAAACCATTCAAACGATACGAAACATCTTATTGTCGCGGCCCGAAACGGTCGTTTACGCATGGAGGGCGGGAAGTTGGCGTTTACAACACGGACAGTTCATAGGCGGCTGCCCGAGTGCTGCTTTGCTCGCCCGAATAGTAATCGCATCGCGCACGCTACTTTCTACGAAGAACGGATGAAAAAATGTACAGGCTATCCGTAAAAAATTCCAAATTCCGGGCTCACGGATCTGTTTCCACAGTCGAGAGAGTCGTATTCCTCGCGAAGTGCGCGCGTCGAGCATACGCTGGCGGAGTTTGCTACTTGGACACGTCAAAAAAATGTCGCTCCGTTCATGTAAATCCGCCAAACACACCGAACTCGGCCACGTGTGATGTGTTGCCTTACAGATCACTGCAGACGCGAGAGGTTAAATTCTTAGAGACTACGGGGACGGTCGCGCGAGGCTGTTGAGGGCAAACAACTACCTGCCGTGGGGGCTTACAGTCGCGGAAGTAGGTACGTCATTTCTATTTATTCTTTGTGGCAATTCGTATTTCCGTGGGAATCCGAGGAGCGCATGTTCCTCGTTCTCTTTGACCACATCACTCACCGAACTCTTCGGGATCTTCAGTTTTAGTCTGCTCGTGCTCTTTCTTCAGATCGATGAGGTCGTCGATCAAGTCAGAGCGACGAGGTCCGTTCTCCATTCGCTCCAGCATGATATCTCCCACCGCATGGCGCAGAATCTTTTCGGTAGTTGTCGCGAAGAACTTAAAGCCCAGTGCTCCGACGACAGAGGGAAGAAAGAAGAGTGTCTTGAACTCTAACGAGCGCCAGAACGTGAAATTGAACATGTCCTTCCCGCTTTTGCGCAACTCGGCCGCCGGGTTGTTGAACGAATTAGCGTTCACGCCAAAAGCACAAGAGCCGAGGGCGTCGGCGATGAATTTGGTGCTGAGATCTTTCGGGTCCAGGATTTTACCCTCGCCTGTAACGACACGTGACCTGTAGACTCGGACTGTTGCCACGAAGTTCCGTTGTTTCGAGATACCTGATCGAAATTCCAAGGAACTCCGCTGGATCCTCACTCACCGTCCAGCCCAAGCGACTCCAGATGGTCGTCCAGATCTTTTCCAACGGCTTTCATCAGCTCGAACATATGCTTCAGCTTCCCCGAAGTGAATACCGGCGACAGTCTTGTACGGATGGTTTTCCAGTGAGGATTCTTCAGGAGAAACATATTCGCACCTCCCAAGGTGTCTTTCTTGCTCGTCGCCGCAAACCGATTGTGAAAGTGATCGAAATCCTTTATCAGGACCTTCTTGATCAACTCGGTATCTCGTAACAGAAGGGCGGGCTGGTCGAACAAATAAAATCCAACGTACTTCAGACCCTCTCCATCGACGTACATCTCTTCCACGGTCCTTCCCGCTGATTTCAAGAAAAGGCAGCATTCACCGACGTTGCCAAACACCGGCCAAGGACGCGATGTAAACTCGCGAACTCCTCTGGAAGCCCAGTATCCGAATTTCCTAGTCATGTACCCGCAAAATGCCACCAAAGCGGTGAACAGGAAGAAAATGATAGCGGTCAGCAATATCGACAAAGCCATCTTCGGTGTGTTGTATCACTGAAACAAGAAAAAATAACCATAACGAGCGTCTCAATTCCATCTGCATTTTCGTTACCTATCTTGAAATCGAGCCTGCGATTTCCATCATCCATCTCAAGTCGAAGCAAATTAACGCCGAAAAACGAAGAGCTCTCTTCATCGTAAATATTAGTGTTCCAAAAAAAAAAAAGTTTTTTCCTACCATTCAAAGCTTAATAACTTCTTACCCATTGACATTACAATAAGACTATCTCAGATCTTTTTTGTAGAAAATTAAATTGCCTACAAAAATATGCGCATTAAAATAGAAACGAAATTTTTTTCTCAGTTTTAACCGTAGAAAACCAAAAAAAAACATATTTTTCACATGCTATTTATATGGGAAAACAAAAAATGATTGAGCGTCTCTTAAAATTGAAATATCAAACTGACCATTGGGGAGAATTTTATTCGTACCAGAGAGAAAATTTTGATTTTTTTTTTTTTGATCACTCTAATGAAAATAATATCAAAGCATGAATTCATTCTCGCGAATTATTCTTCTAGACTGTAGAAAAAAGACAAGAAATGAAAGCGAGTCCAGTCACATTCTTTTTGCACATGCTAACAGTTGTGACTTGTTATGACAGGAAACTTTTGTGCAAATTATCATCGATCTTGATTATCTTGTACGTATCTTTCGATCTTACGCATATCTTAGACTTTATCTAATCAAATCAAGATTGATTTTATATATCTTGCCAGCGCAATTCTGTGTTCCTCAGAAACGTCATCCTATTCGATGTGGGTGAGTAAAAACAACGATTCAGGCAGCACGTGTACCAGGCAAAATACTTGATGACCTTCTAATTTCGGAATAGACGAAGACATCAATCAATATCGATTAAATTCATAAACCCGATTCTAAAACATTTTTAACATTTTGAATATTAAAACAATGGGTTTGTTGAATTTAAAACGCTTTAGGCGTTTCAAATAATATATTCTATATGATACATTGTGGGAATGTTGCTAAGAGCACCCTTAAAACATATTTCCTTTCACAAAGTCGTTACAACATATAGGGTGTTAGAAAAATCTGGAAACGGTCAAATATCTCGAAAACGAAACGTTTCTAAGAAAAAAGTTTCGGACAAAATTTATAGGGTTTTAAAAGTACTATATAATGATTATATTCGTTTTACCTTAAATAGAGGCGTCAAGGCGAAATCAAAACCAACATGATTTTTTTGAATAAAATACCCCAATTTTTATGGCAAAGTATTAAAGATGGCGACGAGACGTTTCCAAAATACTGCTTGAAGACCTATTTTTGTTGAGAATTGTCGGAGTTATGAGCTTTAGAACTTAAGGTGTCGCAACATGCCGCCCGCACTAGTGCCGACCACGTGACCTTCGCGCGGTACATGTTGGATAACACTAATGCTGGCGGCACAGCAAGTTCTAAAGCTCATAACTCAGGCAATTCTCAACAAAACTAGGGCTTAAAGTAGTGTTTTGGAAACGTCTTGCCGCCGTCTTTAATACTATGCTATAAAAAATGGGATGTTTGATTAAAAAAAATAATATTGGTTTCGACCTCGCCTTGACGCCTCTATTCAAGATCAAACGGATATGATCATTGAATAGAACTTTTGAAACCTTACAACATTGGTTTGAAACTTTTTTCTCAGAAACGTTTCGTTTTCGAGATATTTGACCGTTTCCAGACTTTTCTAACACCCTGTACATATCTTCAGATAAACGTGTTATCAAACATGTAAATACAGTGCCGACGAATTCATTTCGTGATTTTATCTCTTTTATATCGATACTCTCTTTCTGATAGCTTGGTACAAAATTACCCAAAAATTGCTGGAAGATTCTGGTTTCACCGATCGTCGTTCATTGGCTCGTCATGATTTCGATCGTTGAAGGGAATTAGTATCGTCGAATATCACGGAGTTTCGCCGAGGCATTCTTCTCCCCCTATTTTTTCCCATGTCTCTGAACATTCTAGAACAAAATTATACTTTTCTAGAAGTTGGATGGACTCTCTGTGATCTTGTTGTTGCTACATGTCTACTGAACATTTTTGGACCCCTCAAAAATGGACTACAAGTTTAATTTTTCTCAAACTAATCCATAATTTAGAGTTTCTCAGCGATTCCAGAACAAAATAGAGTATTTCGTAACAAGAATAAAGTGGAATACTTGCAACGTTCTGAAAAATATAAGTATTTTGTTCATTTAACTTGAACACAACAATGAACTCGATCAAGTTTATGGTTCCTAATGTCTTCATCTTTATGAAAGTAAAAAATGCAAAGGCGTAGAAAAGTATAGATTTTTTCAGAATTTTTAGAAACATCGAAGAAAATGGGTGGCTGGATTGAGGAGGTATGTCTCTGCTGTGCCACGTCACCGCATTATTCAACGCATCTGTTGGCCACCAAGTGCGAGAGAAAATCGCGAGGCGAGTCCGCGAATCGTTGCGAGTGCTTGGAAAATAGACATTCAACCAGACTTTTGTGCGACAGCTCCGTTTGCTTCAAACGTAACGCGTGAAAAAGTGATTGTACGAACCTCTGAACAGATCGAATCCCACTGCTCCGATATCCGTCGCTGAAAAATAGTTGATGACCGATGCGTGTCTTAGATAGAAAAACTCGAAGCCCAGATGTCAGTGATCTTCACACGCGTTTGACGAATGTGTAGCCGAATTTCGAGAACTTTTGATCTTAGTTTCGATTCGCGATTAGGCAGCACGATTCGCTGGCACCGGATTCGGAACGCTTCGAGGCATTTGGTCGATGAACGTCTGTTTAACGGTTCAACGTAGCAGCCTTGTCAGTTGCAAATTCTGGACACCACGAACAGCTCGTTTTTGTTGTAGCCATCTGACTAATGAGACGATAACGAGTATCAAACTATATTCCCATTATCTCTCAGGATCAATCGTCGTTTATCGACCCACGCGAATTGATTCGAGCGCCTATCGCCGGTGGGCCATCGAACGAATCACGACTTCTTCGTGATCAAAGAACTACGCATCACGAGACAATCAACATTCCGATGAAATTCATAGATAAAGCTGTCTAAATATGCGGGTAAAAATTACGTCATTTCGAAACATCGCGAGGAGAGGCGCATTTATATTCATTAATATGAATACTGATAACGTAAACATTTTATTTGCGACACTACAAAAATGTTATTTGACAGCGAAGTAGCACTTCTCAAATGTTGCTCTAATATTGGTTGGTCTTACTTTATCACTACACACCGAGTGTGCTGAAATAGCACTGGTTTTGCGTAAACAAAATCGCTTATACAAACTTTTCTGCTAAATTTTTATTTTTCTGCAAAATTGTTTACTGTGTAGGATGGTTCCACTTCGCGATGTCGTTAGCGAGTCTTCGTGTCCATGTTGCGGAAGTTTAAGTACAGGGGACCATTCGCAGCCGTAACGATAGATTTCGGGTTGAGAGGCATCGGAATCATGGTTTCGCTGCACACGGTGAACTCGTGCTTCAGGACGATTTTCACCAGACCGAATTTCGTTTGCAGCAGACCGAAGCGCATGCCTAGGAGAATAGAAGCATCGTGGTCAGAATTCGCCGGGAAGGACAGGAAAAATCGTACCAATCGTACCAATTGCAAACATTTCGGTCAGTTTTTTTTATTCGTGGGTGGGGGGCCTGGTAGTGTAAATTCAAAATGGCGACCAAATCGTCTACTCGCTATTTTGAATTTTATGAAAAAAAATGGTTTTTCTCGAATACCTCGGCCATTTTGAATTTTAAGGAAAAGTTGTATAAATCAAATTTGTAGAAAATTTTATTTTCTACAACTTTGTACTCTACAACTTTTCTTCTAAGATCGATATTACGCCGAAGAAAAGCGTCCAAACACTCTGTCGTGGAACATGCGATAACCGAATTCCTATGGAAAAAGGAAATTGCGATTATTTTTGTTAAAAAAATTTTTGGTATTTCAGAGCAAACGTTTATTGACGGACATATTGATTTGATTTTCTCGTCGATTTTCTCACCGATGCAGTTGTGGGGTCCGTCGCCGAAGGGCAAGTACGAGCATGAGGACAGGTTTCGTTTGTTCTCCGCGTTGAATCGCTCCGGGTCAAACTTCTCGGGGTTGGAAAAATGTTTTGGGTCGTAGTGTAAGCCGTATACCGAGATGTAGATCGGCGTTCCCTTCTCGACGGTTAAATCGGTCCCCGGAACTTTGTAGTCGCTGATCGCTTCTCTGTCCAAGAACGGTAGCGATGGATATTTTCTGAGCGTCTCGGAGATGACCATGTCCAAGTAGGGTAGCTGCATGACCTGCGACGATGACGAAACAGTTTGGAGTTATATCGACGATAAAATCACACCGGCATTAATACAATATATCTTCCAAATCTTCATCGGCGAATCGCCTCAAGCGGAAAATACCCCTGTTCTTTCCGTTGTCATTATGGTTGGAGTTATTCATTTCGAAAAACTGCCTACACCAATCGATTCTACCGCTGAATTCACGACGAGAACCTATACAACACTTTTTTGTCCAATTCCGATTTTTTTACCGTAAAAACAATTGTTATAAACTTCAATATAAACCGCTCCTCTGAATGTAATATATTGATAAAAAAACGGTCATACACTTAACGTAGCGTAGTCTTTTAGTTGATTAGAATCTTGTTAAATTTTGCAACCACTTTTGTTCTTAAATAAATTAATTGTCAAAATTGCGAAAGGGAGAAGTGCGAGGAGATTTTGGTTGACTTCCCCCTTTCCATAAACAAAAGCCAATAAGAGAAGAAGTCCGTTGGACTCCGACTCTAACTAATAACATTATAACTTTAAATCTTCTATGAAAGTGAAACTCAATGAATAAATTTATTGGCTCCTAGTGACCTTTTTTTATCAATAAATTGTTATAAACAATTGAATTTCCGAATCATGAAAATTATTGAGAATCCGGCTTTCGGCATCATTTGCCCGTAGAATCAATCGGAGTGGTCGGTTTTTCCGAATAACAACTTTGATCATAACTTATTTACCTATCTAATTTTTCATAAACAATTGCCACTGACAAATGAAAAAGTACGGTTGTTTTTTTTTTTTTTTTTTTTGTATTAATAACTCCGATTCGCTGCCTTTCGAAATCCCGCATCTGTGCTACATTTCAGCTGACCGAATATCGGTTGTAGTCGGGAAAATACTGTTGGGAGTTGGGAGAGAAGCGTGGATGTTGATACTGTACCATGTCATACGTCAATTGACCATCGTTCTCGTCCAATGCTGTCAATATCTCCTCGCGCAGTCTCGTTTGGAGTTGCGGATTCAGCGCCAGTTCGTACATCGCGAATGTCATGGTGCTCGACGAAGCCTCAAATCCGGCAGCGAAAAAGATCGCGGCCTGAGCCACCAAATTGTCACCGTCGAATACTGCGAAGCGATACAAATAGTTCGTTCGAAACGATACGAAAAATTCGGCGGATGACGCAGGACCACAAACCTAATCAACACGGACCAGACTTGCTGTGCCTCATTCTTCAGAGGACGCTGAATTCGAATCCGTTGTCCGTTTGACTTCATCAGGTCACAGTCACGGGCATTTCAAGGTCAAACGGAGAGAATGCTATGGGAATACATGAAAATACGATTACCACGCGTTTTCGAAGTCCATAGCGCTCGCTCCACTTGACCTTGAGATGCTCTTGACTGTGATCCGATGGTGTCAACGAACAACCGAGTTCAATGACCCCAGAAACATAAGGTCAGCATATTTTCATGCAACTCCACAGCGGTCTCTGGAGTTGACCTTGAGATGCCCTTGACTGTGACTTGATGGGATCAAAAGGATATCGGTCCCAAGTTCAACGACCCCAGAAACATAAAGTCAGCGTATTTTCATGCATCTCCATAGCGTTCTCTGGAGTTGACCTTGAGATGCCTTTGACTCTGTCCTGATGGGGTCAATCGGACACCGGTTCCAAGTTCAACGAGCCCAGAAACATAAAGTCAGCATATTTTCATGCATTTCCACAACGTTCTCTGGAGTTGACCTTGAGATGCCCTTGACCGTGACATGATGGGATCAAACGTACACCGGTTCCAAGTTCAACGACCCCAGAAACATAATGTCAACGTATTTTCATGCAATTCTACAGCGGTCTCTGGAGTTGACCTTGAGATGCCCTTGATCGTGACCTGATGGGGTCAAACAGACACCGGATTCGAGTTCAGCGTACTCTGAAATGTTACGTGTACCAAGTCTGGTCCGTGTTGCTAGGACTATTAGGTTTGTGGTCCTGTGTAATTGATGCGGATCGGATAACTCGTAATTCGATGTAAATAAATGTTCGTTGATTGACTCACCAAATGCGTTTGGATCATTGGTTTTAGTCCGCTCCTGCTCTTTCTTCATATCGACGAGCGTGTCGATCAAGTCGTTTCGACGCACACCGTTTCCCATTCGCGTCAGCATGGTGTCCCATAGCGCATGGCGCAGAAATTTTTCCGTCGCTTTCGCGAAGAAAGTAAAGCCCAACGGTCGAACGATAGCGGGAGCGAAGAATATTACCATGAACTCGATCGCGCGCCAGAACTTGAAATCGAACATCGCTCGGCCCTTTTTGCAAAACCCAGCATTCGGATTGTTCAACGAATTTACGCGCAAGCCATAAGCGCAAGTGCCGACAGTATCGATGGTATATTTGCTGCAGAGGTCTTTCAAGTCTACGATTTTACCTTCACCTAAAACATCACGTGACAACAGATTTGAATCTCGCGGACGAAGGAGTACAAGTACAAAAGCACTCTATCAAGCTTCACAACTTCATGAAGCTATAGATTACGAGTACCAGATTTCACGTACCCCTCGGCTTCTACACTGTAAAAAATTGTCCATCCAATTTAACACAAAAATTTGTTTTTCTCACAAAAAATTAGTGTTATTTCAACACACTCCGTACGTAGTGATGTGTTGAAAATAAACAGATTTTTGTGCGTTGAAAAACAGACTGGGAGGTCAACGCTAATAAACAGTCTAAAATTTGACACACGATCGACATTCCGGTGAACTCTGCTGGGTCACAACTCACCGTCCAGCCCAAGCGACTCCAGATGATCGTCGAGATCTCTCCCAACGGCGCAAAATAGTCCGAACATGTTCTTCAGTTTTCCCGAAGTGAAGACCGGCGTCAGTTTTGCACGGACAGTTTTCCAGTGAGGGGACCTCAGCAGAAACAAATTCGCATTTCCCAGAACGTCGCTCTCGCTCGTGGCGGCGTACCGATTGTGAAAGTAAGCGAAATCCTTCACCAGCACACTCTTGATCAATTCGGTATCTCGTATCAAAAGGGCTGGTTTATCGAACAAATAAAATCCCGCGTACTTCAGATCCTTCCCCTCCTCGTAAATATCTTGCAAAAATTGTCCCGCTGATTTTCGGAAAAAACAGCAAGCGCCGAAGCTGCCAAAAAAGGGCTTTGGTTTCACCTCGCGAACGCCTCTGGCAGTCCAGTAGCCAAATTTCCTCGTCATAAACACGTAGGCCCCCAGAATGACGGTCGTAAAAATGACGACGACAGTCGTCAAGGCTATCAGAATCATCGCTAATTATGTGTATTGCTGAAACACCAAAATATCACTAGCATGATCCATGATCCATGTTTCACCTATACGATCTTTTTTCACCAGTCCTCACGAATCTATCAGTCGTATCGAACCTCGTAACACAAACCTCCCAAAAATTCCCCCGAAGATGACCATTTTTAGAATATTCCTCAAAGCAGAGTTGCAAATATTGACTATTTTTTTATTGCATTAGGTTTTCATTAATAATTATTATTTAAATTCGTAATTAGAAGAAAGAAAAGTACAGAATATTTTTTATTTTTACTCTACAAATTTACCACTACCAAATATTACAGCATTGAATAATTGAGGAGAACAATTATTTACCTACAATATTTATCAATGATACTTCACTTCAGTAGCCATTATGAAATAGTCTTTGATTTATAGTACGATAAAAATGAAAAACAAGTCTCGACCTTCTATACTGGTAACGTAAACTTCCGATAAGACCTCGACTTTACGAATTGGTCTGTGCACTTTCTGAAAAAATTCTATACTTTTCTGCGCGTTGGATAGACTCTTTGTGAATTGTTTTGGATTTTTTGGACGTTGAGGTTACATGTCTGCTAACACTTTTTATATCGCTACTTTTTTTCTTGAAAAAATGCCAAGTTAAATTATGTGACAAATGGAAGTTTTTCAGTTAAGCATGAGAGTGGGATAAGAGTGAGCTTGGGGGAAAATGACTCGACGACTCCACGAGATAATACCAAGTCAATGCGATGCGTTTGTTAAGAAAAAAACACGTCAAGTTCGACAACAACTTCGTGCAGCATCGTTACATTCGTTATATTCGCCAAATATCCGTTGCACGCGACACGTGTATGCGTATGCAGTTCTGCGTCTGTTATTAAGGCGATAATAATATCTAGACTTGCGGTGAAAACAAATTTTTTTAAACAAATTTAAAATGTAATCAATTTTTTAATTTTTTTTTCCTCGCTCGATCTGAACTTTCAACGTGGTAAATCACTGTTCAAAAAAATTGCATACGATTAATTTAAAATTTCGAGTTTATCTGACTCAGTTTTTCCTCCCATTTCACTTGTTTACCAGGAAATCAAATTCCTCGCGAGAATAAAATAAATTTTCTGGGGGTGTGCGAATATTCTAATTAACGAATAATTCCAACTTCTCGAATCATTAAAAAAAACGATTGTGTAGAATAATAAAGTCCTTTTTTTGTAGAATAAAAAAGGAACGCAATTTCATATTTTAAATATTAATTTTATTAGGTTAATTTTATTCCAAATTTATTTGTCCAAAAATTAAGTGTCAAATAAAACGAAATTCTGTTTCCAACCATTTTTTCTCTTATTTTCTATAGAAAACTCTTTTTGAAGAACGAATTTCGTAAAGAAACTTCGTTTTATTGATTTTTGTCGAAATGTCAGATTTTTTTTTTTTTTTTTTTTTTGAATTAATTATTTAACAACAAAAGTAGTTATTCGAAAAAATTGGAATAATTCGAACTATTCGCACATCCCTGAAATGCTCACGTCTTTCGCGTTTTTGTGCACCAATTAATTAATTAATGATCAATTGGTAATTGGTTAATGAATCGATCGAATGAAAATTCGCACTTCACGTCTCGCGAGGTGGATAACGTCGGATCTCACGAGCGTCTCGTTCGCGGGAATGAGAAACTGGTAATGAAAGTGGTACATGCCTTCGCGACTGCCACGGAAACACCAGCTCGTTTTCTGTTGTTGCGTGATCGTCGACAGAAATATTATGGCGAGGCGAGTAATCTCGAATCGGGGCCAAGAAGGCTCGATCAACAGCTTCGCGTCGATTGGGGGAAATAATTGGAGCGGAGATGAAGCCGTTTTTTAACGCTACCAAATTTCCCAAGAGATTCGACTTCGATTCAGAGGCAAGATTGTTGTTCAAGTCGAAACTTGGGCGTGTATCTCCAAAATTATCAGTTTGCACCGTAGCTAGCAAATATATCGTTACAAATTCAATTTTCGAAAGGAGAGAGAAATCCAGTTGCTGGTCCAAAAACACAGAAAGTGTGTTCCAGAGTCGGTCCAAAGATTTTCACATTCTTGCCCCCAATGCTGATTATTCAAACGCGTACAAACGATGAGTCATGTCGATGATGAATACAACGCTGAGGGAAGAGTTCAGTAGACACTACCAGAAACCCAAGTGGTAGCTACTTCAGTGCCCAGTAGGGATAGCTTAAGTTTTATCTCTACGCCACGACCCAAGTAAGCTCAATTTGCCATCTACCTACGAAAGCTCCGGTAGCCACAGCTTAGGGTCCTCCGTTGACGGTACCGAGCTCATACACGTTCTCTCCACTGGGCAATTTTCAGTAGTCTCTGCTTGAATTTTTTCTCAGCATAGTTGCGTGTCAGAAACCGGAAGGCGCTCGGAACAACGATCGAAATGACGCCGTCATCGTCGTCAAGGCGAACACAATCATCGTCCACATGATACTTCCAAGAAAATGAAAGATAATCGTCCCTTTTATCCCTTTCCTCTCGACTGACGACCTCGAGGGACTGTTTTGGCTCTCATTATTTTTTTTTTGTTCACCAAACTGTCAAGCATTCGTCTATGTAAGGTCATTTTTAACACGCGTTTGCTAGCTTCATTCACATATTTGTATGTAACAAAATCTTATCCATTTTTCTATCTATCTATCTATCTATCCATCCATGTGTCTTTCTCTTCATCTATCTAGGTATCTATCTACTTATCCATCCATGTATCTTTCTATTCACCTACCTAACTATTTATCTATCTATCTATCTATCTATCTATCTATCTATCTATCTATCTATTTATCTATCTGTCTATCTGTTTATTCGTCCATGATATAACTGTTAGAGGTATTAAGTAGAACGTTAATTGGCTTAGAGCAGTTATGTGCTACCTCTAGAGATTGGCGTAGAGTGAGCTTGTTTAAAAAAATGTGAATTTTGTGATTGCAGAACTTGTTTTCAATATCTCTCAGCTTGGAAGGCAATAGCTGAAACGAGTTGGTTATTTATTAATTTTTACAAATGACCGAACAAACCATCGCTCGAGTTTGCATATCTGGAATAGATAGGAGAATGTGAAAAGATGACCTTGAATGAGAAACGACAATGGACTCGAATAATTATACAGAAAACGGAGGACATTCGAATTGGACAGCAAATTGGAATAGGAAACGTTGTTTCCAGTACTAATCTTAGGCGAATAAGCGGCGTAGGATCGGAATTTGTATCGTTCGATCGATGTTCTATTGTTTGGAGACGTGATTTTTGAATGGACAATGATTTCCGATGGGAGAATTGGAGGATGAGGAACAGTGGGTATTCGGCTACGGCGAACGACTTCTCTTCGGATAGTGAGCCACGCAGGTTGAACTCGATGGCTTATGCAGCGTGCGAAATTGATTCTAATATCGACGCGACCTGGAGAACCGAGTCGATGGTGATGGCTCGCGACGCGACGGGGTCGCGCTCGCGTCGCGAGGCGTAAGTTTTCTCGCCGGACGGGATTTCAACGGGGTCGCGTTCGTACGCGCGATCCACGCGCCGCGATGGGTCAGTCGCGGAGGAGCGAGGTCTGCCTCGGGGACGGCGCGAGGATGGAAACTCGACTCGTTGCCGGCTCGGTTGTCGCTGCTGATCTCGGGTGCCGCGATACAGCGGATGGGCGCGCGTCCGCGCATCGAGAGACGTACGGATCTGCCGCGATCTTACATCGCCGCGCGCGAGACTTTGTCGCGGTCGATTCGCAATCGAGGTTGGAGTCGAGGAACGAGACCTCGGGGCGACGTGGCAGTGCCATTCCGCGAGGCATGGGCAGCTGCAACGCTCGCGAAGTTATCAGTCCGCACTTTGTTATCGCGCATGGTAATGGGAACGAGTAATCGCGAACATGCAATAACACGCGACGTTTACCCCATCGATCTACAACTGAATACGAATCTCATGAATACATTCGCGACACGGAACAACGTCGTTCTTCGACGCGTCGATGGACACGCGGACGTTCCACGTTTCCTCGGATCCGTCCCTCGTCACGGCGAGTGATACGACGCTTTCGCGATTATTTCCCACCCAAGTCGAGTTGTCACTCTCTATACTCTACTAACACGCGAGAAACGGAAAAACCGCGAGCAAAAACGGCGAAAAATCTATTTTCCCCCACCAAAGCTCGAGTTGTACCGCGACTAGCTCAGCTTCTAACCCAATACCATTTCAATCTTCCACGTTTACAAATTCGCACCTCGTTGTCATCAACTTCGTTCATAAAACCACATACTCAACTATCAATTGAAAAACACAATAATTAATACAATCACTGCTGTTATCTTCTCACTTCAGCTTCTTCGAGCACCACTACACCCACAAATATTATTCTCACTTTCCCAATTAAGCGTAGACTATCGAAACTTTATATTTACCCCAACGACACCATTGTTTATTACAAGATGCAACAAACTCATCTTTGCAGCTTGAAACAGTATGCGACCCGAGAAAACTTCTACCTTCTACCCGTGTTAGATGTTGAGAGGTTACATCTACTTCGCTGCCGAAAAAAAATATTTTTTTTTTTTCATTTAAAATAGATCCAGATTTTGGTCATAGTAAAGGGTGTCATTTCAAGTATTTTTGAAAATTTGTCCCATCGCAAAATATTTATAAGCCACGAAGTTACACTAAATTGCACTTGCCACTGTGCACTGAAGAGGAAAAATGAACGCAGCCTGCTTCCCTCTTCTGAAAAAACTTGAGAGCGATTCAAAAAGACACGCTAACGCGTTCCAATATCTGTCGGCCTATCTTCAAGTAACGGCGACGCAAAGTTGGTAGCTCCGAAGTTGTAGAGGGTCAAAAATAGATGGGGTCAAATTGACCCGAAGCGAAGAAGATGTTGTAAAAAATAGGTGTGTGCTGGAAGGGTTAAACGCGTAGTGGAGGATCGGTAAGATCGATTACATGAGCATAGATCGTCAATTTATTTTATTTTCCCCGCAGAAGTCGGGAGTCACATTGTCATTAGAGACGCAAAGTATGTACACATAAAAGGCCAAGAATCGTTCTCGTTTGCAGATAAATCGGTATACGATTGTGCGATCATGTCATCGCGGCTCGGTGCACAGGATCAGCTAGAGGACGTAGATGCAAGTACAGACCACCGTGAGGTGCCAGTATCAGGGTCTTGGGGTCCAGACGCAGAGGTATCTGTGTCTCTTCGCGCGGTGTTATCTGGTACTTCGTGAGAATTTTAACGAGGCCCAGTTTCACTTGCATGAATGCGAAGCGAAGACCTGCGATGAAGAAGGATTCGTTGGCAGGTGGATTTTGGCCAGAGAAACGCAAGGATCGACGAGCTTACCGATGCAGGAGTGAGGACCTTGGCCGAACGGCATGTAGACGAAGGAGGTCCGTGCCGCTTTGTTCTCCTCGCTGAAGCGCTCCGGATCGAATCGTTCGGGGTCTGGGAAGTGTTTGGCATCGTGGTGCAAACCGTAAGTGGACACGTAGACTGGCGTTCCATTCTCTATGATCAAATCGCTCCCAGGAACTTTGTAGTTGGCCAGAGCTTCTCTGTCCAGAAATGGGAGCGGAGGGTATTTCCTCAACGTCTCCGAGAGAACCATGTCCAGGTACGGCAGATTCATCAGCTGTGGGACAACGAACAGATCGTTAGCCACGGCTAACTAATTCGAATCCAATGATCGTCCTACCGATTCGTAAGTGAGCTCGCCTTCTAAATCCTCCAATGCCGAAAGCATCTCTTCGCGAAGTCTCGTTTGAATTTCCGGATTCACTGCCAGCTCGTACAGCGTGAACGACATGGTTGCCGACGAAGTCTCGAAGCCAGCCACGAAGAAGATGGCACCCTGGGCGACGAGGTTGTCGCCATCGAATTCTGGAAAGGTGCCAACAAAATAAACGCTACGTGGAACACGAAACGGTTCAGCTACGTCCCACTCTTCCTCTCCTCCCTGAAAACGATTGGCAACACCTTCAACCCTCTTGACTACAGCCGAACACACCAGTGTCTCACACAGGCTCTTTCCATGTTGTCACACAGAATACATTCGTGTCAAGACAGTATAATAGCTAGTTCTCCCCTAAAATTTGTACACAGATCTTCGTAAGTCAAACAGGCCTGAGGAAAGAAATGTGCGCTGCCGGTAGAGCCACACTTTAGTGGCCTTAAGATACGACCTATTTTGTTCTACTGCCTGAACGACCATGTGTTCGACAATTCTACACCGCTCGGGCTCTTGCCCGCCAGTAACGCCATCTTGTACCACTACACGAGCTCCTCGACTGACCAGCTCAACAAGAGGCACACAATTGTGTGACCGATTCTCAGAAAAATATGGAACTAGTAACACTACGCTAGATATCGTCAATATCGTCGATTCGTGATTGTCCATTCATTTCTGCAAGTTGATTTCATGGGACACAGAAGACCAGACTCGGAATATATGGGAAAATCTATAACTTCGTGAAATGATGGTCCTTCTTGTGTGAAACAAACTTGCTACTGGAACATGGCTCTGGAGGTACGTCCTTTTTATGAACTTTTTGTATCTGACTGAGTGAGTCCACAGTAATGCGGGTTGTCAGCTACAAGAAGATCTCCCTACCCCCCATCTTCGGCTCAGGACATTACAGAATTGTGGAACGTAGAGTTTCCCCCATTTGGGTGCTGTTACTAGAGTCCTAGAGGGGACTACATCAATTGAGTCGAAATCGCGAAAAAAAATCCCTAATCTCTTCAGGCACATTCCTACAAATGAACTCACTGAATGTCGTCGATTCTTCGATGTCCATGTCGGCCTGGGATCTCTTCAGCTCGATTAGCGTGTCGATGAGATCGTTCCTGGGTACGTTGCTCTCGATCCTTTGGGCTATGGAGGCCCACATGACGTTTCGTAAGAACTCGTCGCCTCTTTTCGTGAAAAATTTCAGCTTCAAGGGCTGAACGAGACTGGGAACGAAGATGAATATCATGGCCTCGATTGCGCGCCGGAAATCGAAGTCGATGATGCGTTTTCCACACTTCCGGAACATGGCGTCCGGATCGTTGAGACAATTGACTTGGAGGCCGTAGACGCAGGAGCCGATGACGTCGGTGGTGTATCTGGAGCAGACGTCCTTCCAATCCGTCCTCTCACCTGAAGCGTGGAAGCAGTTACGCGTATAGTTCCTCGAGGAGGGTCCTCGTTGAGGATGCAAGCATCGTTTACTCACCATTCGCGATCACCGAGGTCAGATGAGTGTCCAGATCGACGCACACGGTCTTCATCAGAGCGAACATCTTCTTCATCTTCGACGACGAGAACACCGGCGTCAGCTTCGTTCGCAGGGTTCTCCAGTGAGGATTCTTTATCATGAACAAATTCGCGTTGCCCAATGTGTCCTTCTCGCTCGTGGCTGCATGCCGATCGGCGAAGTAGTTGAAATCCTTCACGAGGATCTGCTTGATCAACGTCGGATCCCGAACCATCAGAGAAGGCCTGTCGAAGGCGTAGAAGCCAACCATGGACTTTCCCGCCCCCACCTCGTGAATTTCCCGAAACGTTTCGCCCAAAGATTTTTTCAACGTACAAAAACCGCCGAAATTGCCGATGAAAGGAACCGGCTTCATCTCGAAGACGCCACGCGACGACCAATATTTGAACTTGCGTGTCGAGTACACGTATGCTATGACTGTCAACGTGGATGCGAAGACGAGTACAGCGTCAACGAGCCACAACGACGTTAACGAAATCATGCTGCGAGCTAGGGGAAAAAAATCCAAAAACGCCTCCATCAAAAGTTACCAGCGTTTAATATGGGCAAAATCTGGAAATTTTTTCTTTGTCGTAATTTTTTTTGTTTCAAATATTTGAAAATCATTATTCGTCGTACTTTTTCGCAGCATATGAAAATAATTGGTCGCGTATTATCTCGTTAAATAAATGGGAACTGCTTTATTTGAGGTGATTGCAGAGGTCCAAAATGGCAACAAAAAAAAACTCAAAAACCCGACGTTTTGAGTGACGGAGGTCTAAAAATAATCAGGAACGTTTACTGCTATAAAAAATGTACAAAATATAAAACTATTTTTAAAAAAACAAAAACCGAAAAAAACGGTTTTTCGCGGACCGATCATCTCGAAAAATCTGAGAAAAATTAGGAACGTATTTTTTGATGAAACTTGGCGAAAAAAATAAAAAGTAGGCCTGAACCAATCTTTGGAAAAAAGTTATAGACATTTTTTGCCGCAAATATTTTTTTCTGGCTACTTAGAGACATCCAAGGGTTTTGAAAAAATTGGATATACTTCACAGAGCCCTCGAGTATGTGTGTGAATTTTTTCAGATTTTAAGATCGATGGGAAGCCGCCAAAAATTAATCGAGCCCTGAACACTTAGCGGTAATGGTTTGTGTCTCGACTAAAATGCTGGATCATTGGTAACAACTTACCTGCGGTGATCGCTGACGAAATTCGAATGTCCAGTCGGTAGACTGCAGCCAACTACTCTACGTACCTGCGACTTTTATAAATCAGCTGACTTTGAAGTTTTATCATACGACACGATAAACGTGGGCGGAACAAACACGACGCACTTATTAGATTGCATAGTTTAACCTTTAAAGGACGGGGATTTTTCGATTCGAACCAACATTTCACTTTGAACAACCTGTGTACCTAGAATTACGGGTTTACAATTTTTATTCCACTCCCCCTGCCCCCCCCCCCCTCCCCCTTCGTCGCTGATTTCGAAAATGGACTTAGAAATGGGAAATTTGGAAGGGTGGACCCAAAATGGCGGATATATATTTTCAGAAAATTCGTACGATTCGAAGGTCGAGGTTCGTTTTCGAATTCGATGCCCCGAAAAACAGTGGGGAACATCAACTTCGGCGAGATCGGACGATTTTTTGGGGGAGAAAACATGTCCGCCATTTTGGGTCCACAGTTTCGAGTTTGGCTACCCAAGAAACATGAATCGTGAAGAGAAGGGTGAAATCTTCGATCTTCGACCGGATCTTACGAATTTCCGACCACTGTGCGTCGAACCTTCACAAATGCAAGGAATTTGCAATGTACATTCGTCGAAAACGTGGGGACATTGTAATGCGAATATAACGTTTATCGCACCCCTTTTGCATTTTTCTACGAGTCGTTATCATTTCTACACGGTTCACGCGGCATAAACAACGTGGTGGGATATCCAGAATTGTAATGGGACAATTTTTCTGGAGACTCAGTCGTCAGGATGATGGATCGATGGGTGACGAGTGGAGTTGGGCTTGGATCGACGCGACCTTGAGAACCGAGTCGATGGTGATGGCTCGCGACGCGACAGGGTCGCGCTCGCGTCGCGAGGCGTAAGTTTTCTCGCCGGACGGGATTTCAACGGGGTCGCGTTCGTACGCGAGATCCACGCGCCGCGATGGGTCAGTCGCGGAGGAGCGAGGTCTGCCTCGGGGACGGCGCGAGGATGGAAACTCGACTCGTTGCCGGCTCGGTTGTCGCTGCTGATCTCGGGTGCCGCGATACAGCGGATGGGCGCGCGTCCGCGCATCGAGAGACGTACGGATCTGCCGCGATCTTACATCGCCGCGCGCGAGACTTTGTCGCGGTCGATTCGCAATCGAGGTTGGAGTCGAGGAACGAGACCTCGGGGCGACGTGGCAGTGCCATTCCGCGAGGCATGGGCAGCTGCATCGCTCGCGAAGCTATCAGTCCGCACTTTGTTATCGCGCATGGTAATGGGAACGAGTAATCGCGAACATGCAATAACACGCGACGTTTACCCCATCGATCTACTACTGAATACGAATCTCATGAATACATTCGCGACACGGAACAACGTCGTTCTTCGACGCGTCGATGGACACGCGGACGTTCGACGTTTCCTCGGATCCATCCAAAAATAAATCTTTGATTTTCAGGGTAGAGCGCTAGCAAGGCGAGACGAATCCGAAGCATCGTTTGGCAGTGTACAGAGTAGGAAGGATAGAGGTGGTCCAGACATCAAGTTTGGCCAGAAACTGGCCAGTGATGACAAGTAGAAACTCAAAATCGCGTATGTTACAACTGAGGCATGAGCTTTGCGTACTCTAAGTCTTGTTTATCTAGTGAGTAGACGTTTGTTTATTTCATTCGGCAAACAATCTTTCATATGACAAATTTGAGGAATAAATATTGTGAATCAATGTGAAGGAATAACAATTTGTCTGTGTGAAAAAATAAATAGCTTTTCGATGAAAAATTATTTTACATGGGCAAAAATGGATGCAGTAAAAAGGTCAATCGCAATAAGTAAACTGCGACTAGGGGCACTAAGAACACATTGCACATTCTCATTCGGACGAGTTAGTAAAATTTCTTTAGATCTGCCAGTTGCAGAATTTTGGGCGTCATTTGGAGGAATTTTGGCTTAATTGATTTTCAATGTGCAGTTCGCGTTGTTGTCTTCTTTCCTTTTCGCGTCATGTGTAAACGTACCAAGAAACATTCGGGGATCAACGATACATCGACACAACGACGCGCGAATCGAGATCAACGAGATAACAGTGGAAATGTGAAAAATTGTATTGTATGAATAGTGCGCGACGGATTACAAAACGAACGCGTGATCGAGAGACGCTTCGTTGCGGAGGGCGAAAGGCAGCGCGCGAGCGAAAGGTGTTCGAAGATGCCGTTTCGGATCCGCAGTGGTCGACTTCGATCGAATTGGGCGCAGTCTCGTGGCATGGCGTAGAAGAATGATCGCCTCATTCTCGGTGTCATCGCTTCACGATGGCATTTTTCAATCCGATCGCCATATCCCTCGTGTCGACGCCGAGGTAACGAGGAGGGACTAGTGGTTCAGCTTGCGAACGCGAAGCTTGATGCCGCCTTTGGGCGTCGTGATCAGTGCTTTGATCTCGATCTCCACTGGAACGATAGTCTCGTCGCAAGGAGATAGCTCGTAGTTCATCAGCATCCTCATGACACCGGTCTTCGTCTGGAGGAGACCGAATCTCAGAGCTGGAGAGAAAGAGAACGTGTATCGAGTCGATCCGAAACGCATGGAATAGCGCATATCTACGAGATTGAGGGGTATTCGGTAGAACGAACCGTCGAGTCCTGACATTTTTTGAATAACTGCGATCTTGCTGAGGAATCCTCTAGGTAAGATAACAGATTAGGTGCGCTCGAGTTCTTACCGATGCAGTTGTGGGGTCCGTCGCCGAATGGCAGGTAAACGAAGGGAGGAATCTTCCGTTTGTTCTCAGCGCTGAATCGTTCGGGATCGAACTTTTCCGGGTCGGGGAAGTATTCGGGATCGTGATGCAGTCCGCTCAACGGAACGAAGACCGGCGTTCCTTGTTCGATGGTCAAGTCGGTTCCCGGCAGATCGTAATCCTTCATCGCTACCCGATCCAGAACGGGTAGCGCCGGATACTTGCGAAGAGTCTCCGAGGTTACCATGTCGAGGTACGCGAGCCCAAGTACCTGTCTCAGCGAGAGAACATTCATCGGATATTTGCGAACTCGTTCGATACGAATGGCGACGAGTCGACGTCGAACGACGCGTTATCATTACCGACCAGGTCGTACGTGATCTGCCCGTCGTTGTTCGCGACGGCGGTTGTTATCTCTTGCCGAAGTCTGTCCTGAATGTCCGGATTCAGCGCCAGTTCGTATAAGAGAAACGACATCACCGACGCCGACGTCTCGAAGCCAGCGGCGAAGAAGATGAGCGTCTGACCGATTAGCCGATCGCCCTCGAGAACTGAAGGATCACGAGAAGATGAATTTGGTAGAAATTCGTGAGCGGAAGAGATTCGCGTATCCTCCGGGCTTACCAAACTCGTCCTCGTCCCCAAGATTCGTTTGGCTGTCTTTCAACTCGATGAGATAATCGATCAAGTCGTTTCGTTTGACGCCCGTCTCCATCCGGGTCTTCAGCGTCGAGTGGAAGATTTCTCGCATGAAGTCCGTCGACTCTCTTTGGAAGATCGTTAATCTGAAGATCTTGAGGAAAACGGGGACAAAAAACATCGACATGAAATCTACCGCTCGTCTGTAGGTGGCCGTGAATATCAGCCCCCCGTATTTCCGGAATTCCGCATCCGGGTTCTTCAAACAATTTACTCGCAGACCAAACATGCAGGAGGCAATAACGTCGGTAGTGTATTTGGCAGCAATCTCTCTGAACTCGACCGCTTCGTCGTCACCTGAAAGCGAACAATGAAAATGACACCGGAAAACGTGATCGAGATTTCAAATCAATTCAACGCGAGTCGAAATCCCTTCGCGTACCGGACGACAAGATGGCGTCCATGTGAGCCACGAGGTCGTCGCCCACCTCGCACACCAACAGAAACATGTTTTTCATTTTTCCCGTGCTGAACGCCGACGATAATTTGTTGCGGAGATTCTTCCAGGCGGGATTTTTCAGGAAAAACAAATTCGACATCCCCGCCACGTCACTCTCGTCACCTGTCGAGTAGCGGTTGCAGAAATACGCGAAATCCCTCACTAGCACGTTTTTTATCACTGCCGGATCGCGTAGCACGAGGCAAGGCTTGTCGAGCACGTACATCCCGATGAACTTCTCACCCTTGGCCGCCTCGTACACGTCTTTCAAAAAAAGTGCAGGCGCCCTCCGAAACAGAAACACGTCCTTGAAATTTCCGAAGAACGGAATCGGCTTCACTTCCATGACGCCGCGATTTTTCCAGTAATTGAATCGTCGCGTCATGAAGAGATACGCCGTGACGAAGGTAGACAAAAGGACGAGCATCGCGTCGACGATCAACGAAGACGTGAAGACAGCCATCTTGGAAACTGAAAAATAACGGATTTCTTTCAAAAAACCGTACTTCGCCGAATATTTTAAGGTTTGATGAAAATTTGTCCATGCCTCAACCACCGCTTCACGATAGCTCGAAAGACATTGAGACAAAAACTGATCACCTTCCAAAACTAATGCCTCAAAATGATGCAAACTCAACTCAACCGCCTTGTTTTCCGAGACTTCCAAATTATCATAAGTTCTGAGGCACCTCGATAATTCCTTAATCGAAATAATCCCACAACTGTATATGATACATACACAGGGTGTTAAAAAAGTCTAAAAACGGTCAAATATCTCGAGAACGAGACGTTTCTGAGAAAAATATTTTGAATCAATGTTGTAGGGTTTTAAAAGTTCTATGTAATGATCATACAAGTTTGACCTTCAGTAGAGCCGTAAAGGCCAGATCGAAACCAACTTGATTTTTTTAACATAACATCCCATTTTTCAGTGCACGGTATTAAAGATGGCGGCGAGACGTTTCCAAAACACTACTTGATACCCTATTTTTGTTGAGAATTGCCTGAGCTATGAGCTTTAGAACTTGCGGTGCCGCCAGCATCAGTGTTATCAGTGTTATTCACGCACCGCGTGAAGGTCACGTGGTCGGCACTAGTGCGGGCGGCATGTCGCGGCACCGTAAGTTCTAATGCTCATAACTCCGACAATTCTCAACAAAAATAGGTCTTCAAATAGTGTTTTGGAAACGCCTCACTGCCATCTACAATACTGTGCCATAAAAATGAGGTGTTCTGGAAAAAAAAATCACGTTGGTTTCGACTTCGCTTTGACGCCTCTACCCAAGGTCAAACGGATATGAGATCTAACACAAAATGCCGTTTTCCAAGGACGATGATGGTTTTTCGAAAAAATGCGTAGGAATAAAAGTTGTTTAAAATAAAAAAAACACACAGATTTTGTTCGAAACTTTTTTCCGAAAAATGTGTTTTTTGCACTAAATTGTTAATAACAAATAGGAGTGGGAAATTTGCAATTTTGACCATTTATCACCTCCTACAACGTCTTTTGTAGAATCGATTGCCGAAAACCGCAGCCTTCCGTGTCATCGGCAAGAGGTCAGACATTTAGCTCACTTAATCAGTCAATGACGATAACTCGGATCAACACGAATTTCGTATGTAGGCTCTGAATGTCAAATTTTGATGTTTCTTGGGTAACTAATGGAGTGAAAAGTAGTTTTCCTGGTTAACATTTACCCTTGTAGCTAGGAGAATATTTATACGGTTCATTTTTTTGCTAAATCGATGATTTGAATTTTTATCTGCTGTAAAACCAGATTTAACAGCCTCTATAAATATGAAATCTCCGTTAAGCAAGCGCCAGATGTCTAATTAACTTATAGAGCTGAAAGTGATACCAAGTTTGTTTTTTCCCTACAGACAACGTTATTTTCGTTTGGGAGCGAGAAAATAAATAGTCGATTTATTGGTTTTTTATCTAATTCACCGATCACCCTACCAAACGACATACCGCTGACATCACTCGCTCGTATCTAGGTTGCGAACGCGTGTATCTCTCACTCGTATCGCGGCTGGAGGACGGTAATTAATTTTTATTTTTTCCATGGAATGTTTTCGCTTAGCTATTTTTTCAAGATGCTGGATGCGATGATTCCGCAACGAATGCGTCTATTTTCACAAAGAATCGCTCATTGCAGACATATCAGTGTCGTAACGATGATTTATCGAGTATTTACCACTAACTATTTCGCGTGCAAATGATTCGAACCTCTGTGAATACGAATTCTAAATATTTTTTTCTCCCTACCGCGCTTTCTTATTCTATCACCAGTCGCGAGATTTTAATGACCTGCTTGTGTGGCTCAAAAACGACTTCCGTAGATGATGATTGCTTTCTTATCCCTAACGAAATTAAAGGTATTTTTTTTATTTCACTTGAAAACAAAAATCAACTCCATTTTGCTCATAGTTCCAAATTTTCGGACTATAACAAAAGTGGAGAGTGCAAAGTTATTTTAAAAAAAGGGAAACTAATTTTTGAAGACGTTGTTGCTTTCAAAAATTACAAAACATTGCTCAGTGTATAGTGATAAAGTGAGACAGCTCTGTGTTGAGAGTAACACAAAGCAACGTTAGAATAACATTCGAAGAGTATTACTCACCTAACAAATAACATTTTCGTGCGTTGAAAAACGGACTGTGAGGACAACACTAACGATAGTGTTGAATTAGCACGGGAACCTGTTGAACATTGTGCACACAAATTTTTACACTTTACACGATGACGGAAAATGGTTCGCTGTGCACGCTTCGACGAGAAATAAAGGTGGAATAAAATGAAATTATAACTTCAATGACACGCGGACAAGTATACGGGGCATTCCACGCCAAATCGGACGATGTGAACAATTCCCCTCGTAACCTCTTCAAAAATGGTCGAAATTCAAACGTTTTGCTGTTGACATTCTCGTTTTCCTACGTACTTTTTAGAAAAAGCTGCAAAAAAATTATTCGAAGAATTTTCATGCGTGATTTTTGAGTTTGTATTTTTGGAGAGCTTACGAGCGAGAAACCGTACAAGAGCTACTTTTGAGCCGGTGATCAGAATAATTTGGAACTTCGACAGAAAAAGTTTTTGGATGCCACATTAAAAAATATCTCAAAAAATGAAGGAAATCAAAAATTCTAATTTTTTGAACCATCCGATTTGGGTGGAATTCCCCATATGTAACACGATTTATAAGCCGTATCTGTTACCTAGAGTCTACTGCCCCTCTAGACGAAAATTCTCGTAAGTCGAGATAAATGGATTCGAATTGTCGAGTTCATCCGAGTTTTCCAGAATTGAAATGCTCGTAGCCCCGCGATGTTGATGGTCAACAAAGACGAATCTCGGAAAAGGAATGCAACACTCACCCTTCGTGTGCACGGCGCGAGTCTGAAATCTACGAAGAGTTGTTGTCGAACGCGTCGATAGATCTCACAATAAACCAGCAGCTCCGAGCAAACAGATTTTATATCCGGGGTCACTTCGTCGTTCCCACCACGCCGCAATTCGCAGAGTGTACGCTGATATCATCCGAGCAAGATGCAACTCGGTATCATGTTTGCTTCACGACAATTCTGACACCAGCTCATCGATATTCTGATTCCGCGACTCTCTCCGCGTCTGTTGGAACATCACATTTCCCCTTGGTGCCACGATGCATTCTCCGATTCTTATCGTCCGAAGCACATCGAATCTACGAAATTCGCTGACAACTGGAAACCGAGCCCACAAATAGCACTGCTCAAGGTCTTCTCTTCGGCTGAGAAAAAAACCTCTTCTCGTTCTCACTGATTCACAATGATCAAAGAAGGGATACGAGTTCGTTGGGAACCGAAATAGCGAGCTAATACACTGGAAAAAATATTTTTTATCCCAAAAAAATTTGACTTGGCTCAAGAAAATAGAGTACAAAGGCAGAATATGTTGTTGCCCTGAGAACAACGAATATCCCGCGCGCAGAAAATATGCTATTCGTCTGAGCAAATTTCTATTCGCGCGAGGCAGACACTTTTCGAAATTAACTTCTCTCGGAAGAAGAAAAAATGTTTATTTCTCCGAGGATAGCCAGCATCAATTACATTTTTAACAAAAGTACCGGTTTAATTACACACTACTTTGAGTATTCAATTGAATTTACTTCCATCACATTTGTGGCGTCTTGATTTTTGGCAATCTGACAGCGAATTTGGGATTAGTGACTCCCAAAGTCTCGAGTAGGGACTTTGACGTAGAAACGCTAAGAGCTTTCGCAGATAAGTAACTTCCTCCAGAGAAATCAGAATTCTTTCACGCTCGTTTCTCTGGATACACAAAATAATTACGATTTTTAGTTATTGCACGTCGAGTGTTATTCGTAACACAAAAACAGAGTCAGAAACCGAGTCAGAACTACGTCAAATGGATACGGATATGGTGCCACTCCTCAATGCCATCGACAGTGAAAATATGTTATCAATTACATTATAATTACATTTTTGTGATTGAATTACATTCAGCATCATTTTTTTAGCATCATCTACGTTTTGATGCTGATTACTTTCAGCATTGTGAGGGAATTTCATTCAATTACAATGGTCCACGTAACGAGCATCAAAATACAACTTGATTACAGTGCTGAAAGCATGTTGGGCACCGATGTTGTTTAATTACAATTTTGCTCATCTCCGGTTGATTAACGCAAACTTCAGTGTTGTTCAAACATCGTTTTTAAGACTAAAGTAGCACGTTCTGAATAATACTCTAACATTGGTCTGTGTTACTTCGTCACTACACACTGAGTGTGTTGAAATGACACTAGTTTTGTGTGAACAGAGTCGCTGACACACGTTTTTGTGTTACAATTGAAGGAAGAATTTGTAGGTACTCGTATAATCCCAAATCGGTGTTCACAAACAAAAAGAGATATCATTGTTTAGAAACAGATTTTCGATGAACAATTTTGCCAACATGTGCGATGTTCATCGCATTCTCGTTTCTTGTTGTCGAAGAATTTTGGAGAAGAAGAACTTGATTTTTCTCTCAGCCTCCATTCGTGTTAATGTCTTCTTTCCTTGTCGCGTCATGTGTAAAGGTACCAAGAAACATTCAGGGATCAACGATACATCGACACAAGGACGCGCGAATCGAGATCAACGAGACAACAGTGGAAATGTGAAAAATTGTATTGTATGAATAGTGCGCGACGGATTACAAAACGAACGTGTGATCGAGAGACGCTTCATTGCGAAGGGCGAAAGGCAGCGCGCGAGCGAAAGGTGTTCGAAGATGCCGTTTCGGATCCGCAGTGGTCGACTTCGATCGAATTGGACGCAGTCTCGTGACATGGCGTAGAAGAATGATCGCCTCATTCTCGGTATCATCGCTTCACGATGGCATTTTTCAATCCGATCCTCATATCCCGCGTGTCGACGCCGAGGTAACGAGGAGGGACTAGTGGTTCAGCTTGCGAACGCGAAGCTTGATGCCGCCTTTGGGCGCCGTGAGTAGTGCTTTGACTTCGATCTGCATTGGAACGATAGTCTCGTCGCAAGGAGATAGCTCGTAGTTCATCAGCATCCTCATGACACCGGTCTTCGCCTGGAGGAGACCGAATCTCATACCTGGACAGGAAAAGGACTTGTATCGAGCCGATCCTAAAGGTGTAGACAATGTACGGTTCATTGGGTGAAGCACGACGAAGCCTGCTCTACGATTTAAGCAGGTTTTCGGTTTGATAGTTACATGAAAGGTGTCCGGTAGAACGAACCGTGGAGTACTGACTTTTTTGCAATAGCTGCGATCTTGCCGAGGAATCCTCTAGGTAAGATAACAGATTAGGTGCGCTCGAGTTCTTACCGATGCAGTTGTGGGGTCCGTCGCCGAATGGCAGGTAAACGAAGGGAGGAATCTTCCGTTTGTTCTCAGCGCTGAATCGTTCGGGATCGAACTTTTCGGGGTCGGGGAAGTATTCGGGATCGTAATGCAGTCCGTACATCGGAACGTAGACCGGCGTTCCTTGTTCGATGGTCAAGTCGGTTCCCGGCAGATCGTAATCCTTCACCGCTACCCGATCCAGAAGGGGTAGCGACGGATACTTGCGAAGAGTCTCCGAGGTTACCATGTCGAGGTACGCGAGCCCAAGTACCTGTCTCAGCGAGAGAACATTCATCGGATATTTGCGAGCTCGTTCGATACGAATGGCGACGAGTCGACGTCGAACGACGCGTTATCATTACCGACCAGGTCGTACGTGATCTGCCCGTCGTTGTTCGCGACGGCGGTTGTTATCTCTTGCCGAAGTCTGTCCTGAATGTCCGGATTCAGCGCCAGTTCGTATAAGAGAAACGACATCAGCGTCGCCGACGTCTCGAAGCCAGCGGCGAAGAAGACGAGCGTCTGAGCGACTAGCCGATCGCCCTCGAGAACTGAAGGATCACGGGAAGATGAATTTGGTAGAAATTCGTGAGCGGAAGAGATTCGCGTATCCTCCGGGCTTACCAAACTCGTCCTCGTCCCCAAGATTCGTTTGGCTGTCTTTCAACTCGATGAGAATATCGATCAAGTCGTTTCGTTTGACGCCCGACTCCATCCGGGCCTTCAGCGTCGAGTAGAAAACTTCTCGCATGAAGTCCGTCGACTCTCTTTGGAAGATCCTGAATCCGAAGATCTTCACGAAAACGGGGATAAAAAACATCGAGAAGAATTCCACCGCTCGTCTGTAGGTGAAGACGAATATCTGTCCCCCGTATTTCCGGAACTCCGCATCCGGGTTGTTCAAACAGTTGACTCGCAGACCGAACGCGCAGGAGGCAATAATGTCCGTAGTGTATTTGGCGGAAAGCTCTCTGCACTCGACCACTTCGTTGTCACCTGAAAGCGAGCAATGAAAATGACACCGGAAAACGTGATACAGATTTCAAATCAATTCACCACGAGTCGAAATCCCTTCGCGTACCGGACGACAAGATGGCGTCCATGTGAGTCACGAGGTCCTCGCCCACCTCCGACATCAACAGAAACATGTTCTTCATTTTTCCCGTGCTGAATGCCGGCGTCAATTTACTGCGGAGATTCTTCCAGGCGGGATTTTTCAGGAAAAATAAATTCGACACTCCGACAGTGTCACGCTCGCAGGCTGTGGCGTGGCGGTTGCAGAAATACGCGAAATCCCTCACCAGCACGTTTTTTATGACTGCCGGATCGCGCAGCACGAGGCAAGGCCTGTCGAGCACGTAGATCCCCACGACCTTCTCACCTTTCGCTGCCGCGTACACATCCCTTAAAAAAACTGCCGGAGACTTCCGAAACAGAACTACGTCCTTGAAATTTCCGAAAAACGGAATCGGCTTCACTTCCATGACGCCGCGACTCTTCCAGTAATTGAATCGCCGCGTCATGAAGAGATACGCCGTGACGAAGGCAGACACAAGGACGAGCATCGCGTCGACGATCAACGAAGACGTGAGGACAGCCATCTTGGAACGCCTTCACCGATTTAGAAACTTCTTTTTTTGCTGGAAAGGGTATACTTTTCAGGTGGTTCCATGCAAATTTCATCAAAATCGGTTCAGCAATTTCATAGATAGGGGAAAGTCGTCAGAGTTGGGCCACCACTGTATTTGGTATATGACAAATGCCGCCATCGGTGCAAATGCATGGAACTGTTTGTCTCGATGCCGGCTAACTTTGTAAAGCATTGACAGTCGCAGAAATTATTTCCAAAAAGTGTCAGGCCCTCGTATTGTTTTTGATAGTGTTGGATGTATTGTACTATTCGAAAAAAAGTGCCCATAACTCGCAAAAAAACCATGCCGAAATTGAAGTAAGTATATAATAACATTGTATGTTCGATCATTAACAAGTTTCTAAAAGGAAATGTTGATTCCTCGACCTCTCCAGCTGTAGTGAGTTGCGATCAAAAAACACGAATGTTGTTAGAGTTGGGTCACTCGTGTACTCAGATTTGGGCCACATCCTTTTCTTTTTCGAACAGTGAAATATCATTTCTTAGCATGTTTTTCGCGCCGTTCAACACTAAAATAATAAATTGTAGAAATGAAAGTCTCATTTCATGACTAAAAAATGAATAAATAACCATTTTTGCAATAACCAACAATATGAACATTTGAATTACAGATAAAAAAATGCTTTATTTCACGTTTTGCAAACCTTTAAACACTGTAATAAATTCTAGAAATGACAGTCTTCTTCTTTGTTCTTGTAAACAAAAAATTTTTACGTATGTCAAAATTGCGACTCTGATTAAATTGATTTTCTGTGTTTTCCATCGTAAACATGTCAAAATGTATTAAGAACGATAAAATGTTGCATGCCATTCCATAAAAACCGGTTTCAGTACATATTCCATGCAATTTCAGTGGTGGCCCAACTCTGACTGAAATGGCCCAACTCTGACAATTTTTTTTTCTTTCGTCAATAACTTTTTTTTCCCTTGTCGCAGCAAGTTGCCATGCATACATGTTTTAGATAAAGGTTTGAACTTTCGAATAAAAAAAAATATTTGGAAATATTCAAATTTTTGAAAAAGATATAGACAATAATCAAAAAGTGGCCCAACTCTGACGAACTTCCCCTACTTAATTAAAACTAAAAACTAAAAAATAATTGGTTCCCTTCAATTAATATACGACAAACTATTTCAATACCTAACTAATTATAAACAATTTCCTGGTTTTTAATGACCACCCAAAGTCGGTGCCTCAGTCAGAGTTTGCTCCGCACGCCGCTATCCGAACAGACACTTCAGAAGGTCGTTAAAAATTAGGAAATTGTATATAATTAGTTAGCTATTGGAATAATTTTTTTTCTCATTTAAACCTAATTTATTGCCAAAATGTTACTTCCAACACAGAGCTGTGCTGCTCTCAACGCAGAGCTGTACTTTTAACGCGGAGCAGTGTCACCGCAGCACTACACACCAAGTGTGTCGAGGTAACACTAATTTTGTGTAAAGAAAAAAAAAAGTTTTGACATTAATTTGACGGAAAATTCTTTATTGTCTACATTTTGTTTAGAGTCCACAGCCGAGCTGGTCGAAAATTCTGAAACTCACGGTTGGTCTGACTCCGTTGAACTCTTGGCGCACCGACTGCGGAATCCTACGCGTCACGACCGCGATTTCCGCAGAGTTCTCACCGCACGCGTTTTTGCGAGGTCGATCGATCTTACAATAAACAGGCAACTCCGAGCCCACAGACTTTATATTCGGCGTCATTTCGATGTTCCCACCACGACGCGTATCAGTTCGTGTAAGGCGATAACATCCGTGCGACATTCAACTCGGTATCAAATCGGCTCCACAATTAAAATATCGGCTCCACAATTAAAATATCGGCTCCACAATTAAAATATCGGCTCCACAATTAAAATATCGGCTCCACAATTAAAATATCGGCTGCACAATTAAAATATCTGCTCATTGATATTTGGATTCCAAGGTCACGATCGATTCACTCTTCGTGTCTTCGTCACGGTCTACCTTCATGCCACGATGCAGTCTCCGATACTCGGAGCACGTCGAAGCTACGAAATTTGCTGATGACTGGAAACAGAGCCCAGAGAGTATTTTTGTTTCGGCTGAAAAACAACATCTTCTCGGTCTCAATGATTTACCATGATCGCGCGATCGATGCACGCAGCGCTCGATCAATTGGACAACGATGAGGAGTCGGCGATGCAGATGACGTAACAAGGAGAGATCAAAGTACTGGTCGGCCAGTTGCTTATCGCTCAGGTTTCAGCACTGACTGATAATGACTCGAGCAGAACGGCGATTCGCTGGTCGCATCCGCAGATCTTGAATTCGCGATCTACCCTTATAGATATTCGCATGAAATTTGTTGAGCTCGGTCCATACACTCTCGACATACGTGGAACAATTTTTTTGGAATTCATTTCAAACACTTTGTATCAGGCAGACGTAATTCCTCGAAAAGTGCTGGTGGCCTTGATATCTCGATAACGGCGCATCTAAAACGAAGAAATAAAAAGTATTTAGATTCGGTATGACCATAGCTCTCGCCCATTCTACGGATAACAATATTTATCGATAAATAATAAAATGGCGGAGATTTCGAAAAACGAGGGTTTGTTTCGCCGTTTCTGGCACGCAAAAAATAGTAAAAATCAACATTTTACTATGGTTATGGAATGGGCTGAAGCTATTCGTGTGGAGAATATGTGGTTAAAATTTCACAAGGATCGGTTGGGTGGTTCCGGAGAAATCGACGCCGGCGACCGAAAAAACGTCGCTTCCACAAAAACGAGCTTAAACTTTTTTTTAATAAAAAATTATGAAAAGGTCTTAAGATCTTCTACTTATCAAGCGAGGCCTGCAGTACGCAAAACGTCTTCTGGCTCTGGGAAACTTGTTTTTTTCCACTCTGTCCGATTTTTTGAAAATTATAAACCAGAATGAGCACTCAAAACGCAAATGTTCACCTTGAGAGGAAGCAAGTAAAAAGCATCTGGAAAATCGGATTACCTACATAAATTAGTCGAATATTTTTCCCTATCAAATCAACGGTTTAGCCGCGTGAGCGAAAATCCACGCGGATTCAGACATTGTCTTCAAATCTTCCGTCGATTAATCTTGTCAACAAACAGCAGACTCATCTCTGCCTGTTATCAGACTTACTCTAACTTGTCGTATCCGCGCTATTTTTAGTTTCGATTAACTCGTGTCGTAATTCCGTTTTTAATGATAGCCTCTTGTATTAAGAATTAGTGCGAGCCGATGATTTCAACTTTGGTTCGGTATGACGAAATCGTTTCCTACCGATTCTTATGCGTTGACTCGTAAATATTATGATAATATTCGTCCTTCAGATTTTTCACGACGACGAGTAGCGATTTCAAGGTCAGCGTTTTTTTTTTCTTTTGCTTTTACACACTGAAATTGGTGGCTCTAAGGTCACGCGAATGCTTCAAGCTACATTATCGACGGAATGACGTATCTCTTTTCTCAAATCGCTTCAGCTGGTCTTTGATCAACAAGTATGTGGGAGATACACGAACTTCGTTTATCCTACCAAACAAATTTCTGAAAAATGCTCCGTCATTCGCACTCTGAACCACGCTGACAATCAAATGAACTGAGTTGAACCAGTTGAAATTTTCCTGAAGCATGCTAGATTCTTATTAATCCTCGCAAATTTGTTAGCAACTTGATCCAGTCAAATCGAAATGACAAATGAAGTAACGATAACAGATATTTGTTGGCTCTACGCCATTGGCTTTCGCAACTCCTCAGGACTCGTTGTTACTGTAATTGCTGTAATTTGTAACACTCACACGCCCTTTTTTCTACGTGAAAATTTTGTTCAATGAATGGACAAAAATTCTTCACGCACCGAAGGAGATTATCAAAGCAGCATGACAAAGTTGCTTCGATATCGAAAATACTCGTCGTCATGCGAGATCAAAGTAGACTTATCGGGTAATCGCGTGGAAACTAGATTTGTCGAGTCACGTTGTTTGCGAAACGTGTTGATGATACGAGTCTCAATCTTGGGTTTCTCGTCTGCTCGTCACGCACCGAAACAGTTGAAATCATGTTAATCAATTTTGGTAGCGAACAAGAATTCCGAATCACTTTTTATCCATGCAGTACTGGTCAAATTGTTGTTTCAGCTTTTGCAAAAGTGAAGATGTAGATCAGCCTCGACGGCGGTGAGCAAATTCTCGGAATCGATACGCTCAGGGACGATAGTATTGTTGCAGGGCAGGATATCGAGGTTCGAGATAATCGCGAACACGCAGTGAAATATTCCCAACGGAGACCGAATCTTGAACCTGGAAAGACAAACGAACGTGGTGCATGAAAATCAACGATCCAAAAAGCTCATCATTTTTTTTTTTTTTGCAATATCAAGGATTTCATTCATAACAAACCTTTCTGCGAAATTGCCACACAATTCACTACATAATTTGTTCAGATACTCCGGAACGGCACGCAGAGAAGATACGAACGGTAGTATCGCTGTACATAAAAGGGAGGACTGTGTTTTTTTTCACGCAAACAACGCTCTTTCCTTCTGTGACATGTTTGTTTTAATAAAATATCTGTGCAGTATAATTGAAATATAAAGTACATATGTCGTACAATATCAATGCATTGCTCCAATATAATTACAAAGTACTACAAATTTGATAATTTGTATATTAATATCGACTCTTATGGAACTACACGAGAATGGCACTTTGATCGGAAAACAACGTAGACTAAACTTTCAACTCAGAGAATTTCAACTACATATAGACAAATATGAACCAAAACTACCTAGCCAATTTCCATTATAGTTCACTATCCAGTTGACCAGAAATTAGAAAAAAAAAAAAAACTGAAAGATCTTTTTCACCGCATAGTGAGTTTGAAATAACTTCCTACCTAGGAGCAATGTTTGAAAAAGAAAAACATACATTGGTAAACTTTTCAAGCACGTGTCAATGTCCTTAAATTTAATATTTATAGTGACAAGTCAAGATCAGCTGTGTGTATGGCAAGGAGATCAGCATTCGAATTCACAGAATACTACATGCAGCGCCATCTGTGAGTTATTCGTGAAAGTTAAACACGGTCAATCGCCGGTACGTTCATAGTAGATCATGTTGCGTGACGTTTTGTCGCTACTGATCGAGGATACGCTAATCGACAGCGAGAAAGTTAACGGTAACAATCGTGAGTGAGGATAACATTAGCTTCGGTCGATGAATGCATATCGCGCGTCGACACCGTCCGACCGGTCGAACGAAAGGCTCGCGCAACGATGATAGATGATGTTCAGCGGTGCGATAACATGGAACATCACAGTTCTAAAACCATAACAGAAACGATGTTGTGCGGTTCGGAATTTGGAAAAACGAGATCACCGTTCTCATTTTTAATGGTCAACAAATCGATATCCAGCACATTTTTCATGCCAATATCCACTGCAACTTTCTTCGAATACAAAGACGTGTAGACGCCGAAAATTGCGTCGACTTCAGGCATGGATTTCGCCAGCGTTATACCATTCGTCGATAAATCTTTGGCCAAACCTTTCCTCCGATGCTTCTCGTCCACGGCTATGATGAAAAATTCCAAAATAGCTCTAGCGTTCGGATATCTCTGGAACATGTCAACGTCTTTGTCCATTTTCGACATGTACTTGAAGTATTCCTTCATCCCTTCGGAACGGAAAGTCATCGTTGCGAAAAATCCCGCCGATCCGGAACAACCATTCCGATTTATTTCCGGTCTTCTGCTAAGTATCGTCATATTAATACCGACGATTTTATTAGACTCGTTGTGTATGGCTATCAAGCACGGCGAGTTCTTGAACGTTGCTGTTATCAAATCGTCTTCGTCCTGCTTCACTAATTCCGATTCATCGACCTCTATTACGCGATTCAACTGGAGACTCTTCGACATTGTTTCCTCGTCGTGATAGTTACGACGTAAGAAGTCAAAAATTTCTGATAACCGATCTTCTTCGGCTATTTCGATCCGGTAACCCGGAACGGTCGTCGGGAAATCTCGCAGAAGCATATCGTTTCAGTAACGATCTGACCAATTAATGTACCAAACTAATTTTCACACAGTATAGAACATCGGCAGATACGAACTCACGACAGCTAACTCGCGGTCGACACGACAAGATGTTGCAATTCGATGAGTAAACCGATACAACCAGATACAACTCAACGGCGACTCTTGAACCTACTGATTTGTCGTTATGCAACTCCTTGTGTCGTCCAAACTGGTCCAAACGAAGATTGAAGTTAACCCACCAGATAGCGCTGCGATACCGATGCTCGGTTGTTCGGATGCAGTATTGCATATGCAGTATTACCAAACATCACATAATTATGTACATCGGGGTGTTTCATTTTTCGGCGATATTTTGTTTGTCCTGCCTGAAAATCGGATAATTTTTTTTGTTGAGATATATATCTCCTGGAATTTATTTCACGTAAATTAGAAGCTTCACTCTTTCAAAAATCCGATTTCCCATATAAATAACACGAGGAATTTTTCTTTCGGTTTAAGCAAACAAATATCTCATGGATAATGATTGTCATTTTTATTCGCAAAGAAAAAATTCGTACTAGGTATTATGAAATTGTTCATCGTGCAATTCTGTTTGTCTCTCATTAAATCCAACTTCTCAGTTAAAAACATGACTTTCTCATGTAATTAGCGACAAAATACAAATGTCAATAATTATATTTTCTGAGAATGGTTTTGAGTCCACTCGATCATTTCATGTCATATGTTTGTTGCATTGAAATTTTTCGTCGACATTCAGCCAACTCATTCGTTCGGTTGACAACAGCGCGAGTTAAACAGATGCACTTTCAGTGCCTCTGTGATATTCTCCGAGCGCTTCGGCGCCTGAATGCAGGCAACGCGCGAGCATTCCAGCTAATTGGAAAATCACATATACAGGCGCAGGAATGTTGCGAATTTGGGCTTTGACGTTCTTCTCGGTAGATTTCTCGGTATAAATGAGTCTTAATTTTGTCCGTACTGCTCAACTATTATATTCGGACGATTCTAATGAGTATTTTACACGTACGATTATATCAATTGGTGAAAGAGACTGCGAAAGACAAGAAAAAATGTGCGACGGTACGGAAGGCTGTTATTTCATGCCGGTAATAGTTTTCGGAAGATATGCTCAAATGTTAAACGTTTCCGAAGCGAAATCCCACCAGGAAAATGTAACTGCGCCGTATTATCAGGAATGATAAAAAAATGACATTCTGCCACTGCAAAAAGTTATACTGTGATCGTTGAATCCGTTAAATAGAAAATCAATCGTACATGCAATACACGTATAGCTGTATAAATCGATATCGATGAAGTGATTCGTAAAAAATGTCAACGCGTCAACGATCGTTCGTCGAATATATTGCTTCGTAGAGGGACTTCCGTTTCCGGTGACGAAGTGGATAGACAAAGTGTGGGACAAGGCAAGAGAAAGTGTGTGTAGCGGCGGGAGATAGCGAGGTAGGGGAAAGCAGGGTAGTGGAGGAGGTAGAGGAGGGTGAGAGGGAAGGGAGGAGATAAAAAGGTGAGAAGCTAGGGGGCAAAAGCGGGTGGAGTGAGGCGAGAAAGGTGGGCAGAGTAGGTTGAGAGGTTAGGACGGAGAGTAGGGAAGGAGCGCGGTGGGCACGGGTGTGAGAGGCAGAGGAACTGCGGTAGACGGGTAGATAAGGAAGGTGGCAGGAATACCGGGTGTAGGTAAAGGAAGGGACGTCGGAAAGAGAAGAACGGAAAGAGCGACAGGACAAGGGGAGGGAGAGGATGGGTGACGAGGCGGGCAGGTGTGAGTTGGGTGAGGAGAAGAGGAGAGGGAGACCGACGAAGCTGTCGAGGCAGGTATGGGAACGGTCGGGGAGTGAAGGGAACATAGTAGAGTACCTGGCGGGAAAAAGAAAAGCATTGGAGTTGGAGGGAAAAGCGGGGGAGGAGGAGGAGCAGGAAGAGGATGTGTTCAAGAGGAGTAAGGTGGTGTCGAGGACACCGGAGAAGAAAGGAGAGGAGGGGGACGCGTTGGGAAAGATTATGGAGAAAATGGAGGAGCTGATGAGGAGGGAAGGGAAGAACGTAGAAAAAAGGGTAGACGAGATGGCAAAAGGATGGGAACGGAAAGTAGAACAAATGATGGAAGGTTGGGGGAGGAAGGTGGAGGAGGTGGTCAGGGAGGCGAGGGAAGAAAGGGAGGAGATGATGAGGAGGTGGGAAGGAGAAAGGAAGGAGATGAGATCCAGGATAGAGAAGCTGGAAAAAAGGGTGGAAGAAATACAGGAAGGTGGTAAGGGAGGAGAGGCGGAGGCAGGGGGGGCGGGAGAGACTGCGAAGAAGGAGAAGTGCGAGAAGGTCGACAGGAGGATAAAAGAGCTAGAGCTGAGGATGGATAGGGAAGAGAGGGAAAAAAGGAGGAAGAACGTAATAGTGAAGGGAGTGAGGATGGGCGAGGGGGTGGAGTGGCGAAAGGAGATAGATAGGATATGGAGGAAGATGGGGATAGAAGGAAAGATAAAGGACATGAAGGTAATCGGTGGAGTGAATAGGGAGGGTAGAGGAATGGTGTGGGTGGAGATGGAGGGACGGACGGAGAAGACGGAGGTGATGAGGGCAAAGGGGAAATTGAGAGGGGAAAAAGAATGGGTGGAGGACGACAGGACGCGGTTGGAGCGTGAGGCGAAATGGAGGATAGAGAGGGAAGCGGAGGCGGAAAGGAGGAAAGGAAAGATAGCGAGGGTAGGCTATATGAAGATGTGGGTGGACAATGAGTGGAGGATATGGGACGAGGTAACGGGGGGATGGAAGAAGAGGGCGGGGGAACAGGGGGAAAGGAGGAGGGGGGAAGGGGGCGAGGAGGCGGGGGGAGGAAGGAAATAGCAAGGCAACAGGAGAGGGGAGACGGGATGGGGAGAAGGGAAGAAGCGGGGCGGAGGGGAAGGGGAAGAAGAAACGAGACGGCGAAGGTAGGGTTCTGGAACGTCGCAGGAGTGAAAAACAAGGACGAGGAGTTCTGGGAAGGGTTAAGGAGGTGGGATGTAGTGGTGATGACGGAGACATGGGCGGACATAAGAGGGTGGGAAGGGATCAAGGAGAAGTGGAAAAAGGGATTTATATGGGAGGTACAGGAGGCGGTGAAGAGTAGGGGGAGGGGAAGAGCAAAGGGGGGAATGGCGATAGGAGTCAAGGAGGGATGGGAAGTAGGAGAATTCAGGAAAAATGAGGAAGGGTGGATGGAATGCAGGGTAAAGCTGGGAAAGCTCTGGTGGAGGATAATAGGAGTATACGTGAGTGGGGATCTAGAGAGAAAGATGAGTATGATGGCGGGGTGGATGGAGGAGGAAAGGAGCGAAGACCTGGTGGTGTTTGGGGGAGACTTCAACGTGAGAACCGGGGCGGAAGGGGGAATACGGCAGTGGTGGCAGCAAGGTGAGGACAAGGAAGGGACAGCGGAGAGGAAGTCGAAGGACGAGGTGGTAACGGGGGAAGGGAAAAGATGGGTAAGGTTCATAAGGGAAAGAGGGTGGGGGATACTGAATGGTGGAGTGCCAGGGGACGAGGAGGGGGAATGGACGTACATGGGAGGAAGAGGAAGATCGGTAATCGACTATGTGGTGGCGGAGGAAAACACAGTAGAGAAGGTAGAAAAGCTAGAAGTGGAGGGGAAGACAGATTCAGACCACATGCCGGTGGTGTTATGGGTGAAGGCGGAGGAGAAGAGAAAAGGAAGGAGGAGCGGCGAGGGGGAAAGGAAGGAACGGTATAGGAGAGGGTGCTGGAACAAGGAAGGAGCAGCGAGGTTTAGAGAGGAGTTCGGAGAGTGGAGGTGGGGCGAGGAGGAGGTAGAGGAAGGTTGGAGAGAGTTAGGGGAAAGAATAGGTAAGGCGGTAATCAAGTCGGAAGAGGTAGAAAGTAGGGCTCGGAGGAACGGTTGGTGGGACGAGGAATGCAGAGAAGGGAAGGAAAGACTGAGAAGGAAACTGCTGGAATGGAGGAAGGGAGGGAACAATGAGAGAGAATATAAGGAGGAGAAGACACGGTACAAAAGGCTGTGCGAAGGAAAGAGAAAAGAGGAAGAGAGGAAATGGGAGAAGGAGATAAACGACATAAGGACGGAGAGCCAGGCATGGACGGTGATAAACAGGGGGAGGAAGAAACGGAAAGGGGTGAACAAAAGAATAGGTATGAGGGAATGGGACAAGTATTTCAGGGAGCTGCTGGGTGGGGTGAGCGAGAAGAGGGTGGGGGAGGCGGTAAGGAAGCAGGGTGAGGAGGGAGAGGAGGAGATAACAATGCAGGAAGTGAGAAAAGTGGTAGGGGAACTGAAGGATGGGAAGGCGACAGGGGAGGACGGGATACCAAGCGAGGTATGGAAGTATGGGGGGGAAAAGGTGTTGGAGAATCTGTGGAAGTTGTGCGGAAAGGTATGGAGAGGAGAAGGGTGGCCAGAGGGATGGAAGGAGGGGATAGTGGTGCCGGTGGAGAAGAAGGGAAAGGGAGAGAGGGTGGAGGAGTATAGGGGGGTGACATTGATGCAGACGGCATACAAGGTATACACGGGGGTACTGAGAGATAGGATCAAGAGGGAGGTGGAGGAAAAGGAGTTGCTGCCACAGAGCCAGGCAGGGTTTAGGGAAGGAAGGGGCACTATAGATAACGTTTACGTGTTGAACTACTTGATCAATAGGGAAAGAAGCAGGAAAAAAATAAACATGGTGCTACTGTTTGTAGACTTGAGAGCGGCCTTCGACTCTGTGGACAGGGAAAAGCTTAGGGAAAGTATGAGGAAAAGGGGGATTAGGGAAGGACTCGTGGAAAGGTGCGAGGAGGTACTAAAGGAGACGACGGGGAGGGTGAGAGTGGGGGAGGAAAGGGGGGAAAGGTTCTGGACGGAGAGAGGTGTGAGGCAGGGTTGCCCACTGAGCCCACTCCTGTTCATACTGATGATGGCGGATTTGGACGAGGAGATAGAAAAGGGATGTTGGGGGGGGGTAGAATTAGAAGGGGGGAAGAAAGTGTTCTCGCTGGCATATGCGGACGACCTGGTGTTGATGGCGAGAGGGGAAGAGGAGATGAAGGGAATGATAGGGAAATTGGAGAGATACCTGGAGGGGAAAGGGCTAGAGGTGAACACGGGGAAGACGAAGGTGATGAGATGTAAGGTAGGGGGAGGCAGGAAAAAGAAGGTGAAATGGTGGTGGAAGAGGACGGAGATAGAGGAGGTGAAGAAATATAAATATCTAGGGTATGTGGTGCGGGCGGATGGAGGACAGAAAGACCATATGGAGGAGAGAGTAGAGAAGGCGGCGAAAGCGATGGGGCAGGTGTGGGGAATAGGAAAGAGGAAGTTTGGTAAGGACTGGGGCAGAAGGCTGTGGTTATTCGATAGAATGGTGTGGCCGGTGCTGGGATATGGGGTGGAAATATGGGGCTGGGAAAGAAGAGAAGAGGCGGAAATGATACACGATAGGTATTTGAGATGGGTGTTGGGAGTGTCAAGAAGGGTGCCAGGCTATGCAGTGAGGGAGGAAATACAAAGGGAAACGTTGGAGGCGAGAGCAGGCTTGAGGGCATGGGGGTATGAGAGGAAGTTGGAAGAGGGTGGGGGAGGGGAGCTGGCGAGAAGATGCTGGGGAGAAATAAAAAAGAGAGCGAGAATGGAGAGGGGATGTGAGGGGTGGGAGGAGGAGAGGAGGAAGTTCTACGAGGGAAAAGGATGGGACGGGGAGGAGGTAGTGAGGAGATGGGAGGAGGGGGGGATGAGAGGAGAGGACTTAGTGAGGATGGAAAGGACAAAGCAGGAGGAGGAAAGGTGGACGAGGATCAGAGAGGCGAAAGGAAATAAAGAATATAGATTCGTGAAAGGAGCGGGGATACCGGGGTATCTGAGGAAAGGGTGGGAGGAAGGGAGGTGGAAGAGGATGGCGAGATATAGGCTGGGGGAGGAGATGAGGGGGACCAGGTATTGGGAGACGAGAGAAAATAGGTCATGCAGGATGTGCGAGATGGCGGAGGAAACATGGGAGCATGTGTGGGAAGAGTGCACGGACTGGGGGGAGGCAAGAGGATGGCAAGAAGCGAGGGGGGAGGTGTTAGGCGACGAGGGGGTAGGGGAGAAATGGTTGGAAAGGATAGACGGATGGAGAAGGGAGAAAAAGGAAAGGTACAGGGGGGAGGAGATGGTAGAATAGAGGGTAACAAAAGGGAGGGGTAGAGCAAGAGCGGCGGAAACGGAAGTCCGGGATGAAAGGAAGAACGAATGCGGGAGAAGGTGTGAGTGGAGCTCTCTTTCTCTCGAGGACGGCGCGTATAAAAAATAGGATAGGAATAGTGCGTAAGGTAGTTAAGGTTTAATGTGAGCGGAGCGGGAGTCCGAAATGTACCCCGCAAGGGAAATAAACATTAGTACTACTATATTGCTTCGTAGATAAATGACAACGGGAAAAATGAGGTATCACATCGTTGTGTCGTAGCTACAACGACTACTGAACTACCATGCATCGACGGACTCGATGTGGTGACTACGCGATCGCAGCCACTGCTGTTATGTCCGACCTTCCGTCGCAGGTGCACGATCGGTCATTCAGAGTTCACAGGCACCGCTCGCCCATGGATGCAAGATGAGGTCAAAGTCACGTAAAACACGAGTCCATGTGCTACGATTCGATTTATCGAACGAAAACATATATTCTCGCGATACCAGGCTTGATTTGCCCTTATTTGTCGTATGACAATTACGACGCTACGGGAAATCACGTTGTCCTATTGTATATATATACACGTAGATGTGTTTACATGTCGTACACAACGTAAGTAACATGCTGACCGAATCGATGGTATTTACGAAGCAGTACACAGCGATCGATTCCGATCGAGCATTCGTGTGTTGCATCGACGAGATTAGCAAATACGCGAGAAGATGGCGCGTACCTACCCGTCAGCGCATCGTTATCGAACGATGCACATATTAACGAGGCATAGCATAGGATCACGTCGAACGAGGCACCGAGAAGTCGAACTGGCGTACCAGCGACCCGAGTGGCCCCGACTGAACCCGACCAGAGCCGACCCCATGATGCATTATATCGTCGCGCGGGATTGCGCATGCGCCTGCTGCGCAACAACAAAGTAAAATGGCTGCACTGTGAAATAAATACACTACACTAACCAGCCATCGTAAATAAATATTCTCGTCGCCGTTCGAGGAACGGTATTATCGGGTTGTCTTTCAACGTTATACGGAAAATTTTCGCGAGCCGAGACGTTTGCGAAACTTTAGTTCGTTTACGTAACGATAACGGTGAATTTCTTTACGATCGTGCATGTGGTTAATCCTCGCACAACACGATGCCCCGTACACGAAGTGATACGAAAAGGCGAGTTCGGCTGGTGTAGCTCACGAGATCTGTACCGCAGCATGAAGGAGATGCTTGGAGGTTGCTGCGTATGTTCGGACGAGAGGGGTTGGACGGAGAATCCGTTAGTTTATTGCGATGGCCAAGGGTGCACGGTTGCCGTACACCAAGGTATACCCCCTCCTGACACCTTACCTAAATACAGACTACAAACATCTACAAATATTACGATACCAGCGACAATTTACCCTTGGAGTTCCCGCTAATGTGATCCAACGATCAATTCCATTCGAGTATTGTACTCTATACTTTACAGGCAAACTTTAACTAGGTTAGATTTTCTATTTGACAACTCGTGCAAATACTCTTCGGATGCGTTGTATCTTTAACAGTTGTGGCTGGATGAAGAAGGTGTTTTGTTAACTTATATGCCGCGACTCGTGCGTTCATCGATCGTCAAAGTCACACGACGTTATCCTCGGGAGCAAGGCAGAATCTATTACTTTTAGATTTTTCATCCGCTAACTCTTTCTCAGCGATGCGGGTATTATTTACTTTTCCTAGTGATCCTCTACTCTTGTAAATGAGACACCCTTTGCGGGTCTCTGATTGAACAGCTGTTCGGCAATTGTCATCTATATAATATTGATTTTGAACTATCGAGTTCAAACATGTTTATCGGGAAGAATATATAATACGCTACTTTCTATGTGCTGCACATCAATCTCAGGTTGACTTTTATTTAACTGATTTCAGTGCGTTTATAGAACTAATATTCTATCACTGTTTCAGCATGTTACGGCATCGTCACGGTGCCAACAGGACCATGGTATTGCAGAAAGTGTGAGTCCCAAGAACGAAGCGCTCGCGTGGTAAGTTACTTTCATCCTTGCTGAAAAACTGAATATTGATGCTTAGAGAGATTTTTTTAATCAGTTATATTTTAATAAGTTATCAACTTCGATTTCCTATTATCCAAAAGAATAGAATTTGTCCATTTGATTATGTACAAGACGAAATCAGGGTGTTACGAATAATATTTTACTAAATAACTGTTAAACTTATTTCCAATCTCGCAAGAAGTAATGATGGATGAATATTTTTACATAGGTTTAACAAGCACACTGATGTGATTTATGATATTCAGTATTTTTCAATTTTACGTTCAATATACAATCTCTAGTAAATTATCGATGTGAAAATGTCAGACGTAGGATGTAGTAATTGTGTGGTTGTCATGCAAAATGTTGGAGCAGCGCTGCGAGCTGTGTCCAAGCAGGGATGGAGCCCTCAAGCGAACGGACCAAGCTGGTTGGGCGCACGTTGTATGCGCCCTATATATCCCGGAAGTTCGATTTGGTAACGTTACCACAATGGAGCCAATTATTCTACAACTCATACCTTCCGAACGATTTAGTAAGGTGAGTTATTTGTGCAATCGTTACATCAAAGAAGAGAAAATTTTGTGACAGTTTTGTATGCCGCTTCAAATTGGTAGAAATTGATTCGCTTGCAGGCCAAATACTGTTAGAATATGTCGGGTAACAGAATCCATACTCGCATATGAATATATATGTATATAGAGAAAGTTATCCGTTTCCGATAACCCGAATGAGAAATATTCATTTTTTGTCACAATCCTACGCTCATCTGCATGATTTTTTTCTTCATTCAGACCTGCTACATATGCGAAGAACAAGGTCGAGGTGGGCGAGCTAACGTGGGAGCTTGTATGCAGTGCAACAAAGCTGGTTGCAGGCAACAATTTCACGTAACTTGCGCGCAAGCTCTAGGACTGTTATGCGAAGAGGCTGGAAATTACTTAGATAATGTCAAGTACTGTGGTTATTGTCAACACCATTATTCGAAATTGGTAAGCAATAGTTTTCCATTGGTTTATTTTTATTTTATTTTATTCCGCGATTGCCAGGCAAGAAAATCCCAGGATGATTATGAGAAAACGGTGAGAAACGTAATACCTCTGGTTTCAGAAAAAAGGAGGTAATGTTAAAACTATCCCGCCTTATAAACCAATTCCTGCGGACAACGGGTCATCGGACTCTTCGCCAGAAAAAGAAGCTGAAACACCGGTTAAAACGTCTAGTACCGGTAAGCGCAAGAGTTCAAACTCAAAGACAAACACGTCGTCTAGTTCAAAAAGCAAAACAAGCGCTAGTCCTAACTTAGAAATAAATGGAAACGCGGACGACAAGAGCGGAAGTGGTCGCAACACACCTAAAGACAGTTCGTCCAACCCAAGTAAATTCACAACCTCAAATTTCGTAGAGACCGTTGTCACTCAGTCGGAGAGTGTCTTTGGGCATGAGAATGTGAGCACAAAGTCTGGATCTAATTCAAATGTGATTCACAAAAGCAGCAGCCAGACCAAGTCCAGTTCCTCCTCTACCACTAAGATATCTAGCCACGCAAACAAAAAGAGAAAAACCGGTGCAAGAACACCGACGGGAATCGGAAATGAGAATTCAAATCATTCCGTTAGTTCTGAAGCGAGCGGATCTGTCGTCGTTGCCGTTAGTTCGCTTGCCCAACAAAATGTTACCAGCAATATCGTACAACCAACCGTTATGGAAGCGACGAGCCTGACAACAATGACGGAACCAGAAAAGACGAAGAAGGTATGTGCTTTTGCCGTTTCATGCTGCGGGCCAGCACGACGCTGTTCGATTCTCCACTCGCCTATATTCTACGATTCTTACAATCTAAAATCGTTCGCGTCTCATAGACTTATCTACATTATTACCGATGCATAATTTCATTGCAGCAAAAAAATGATAGCTCCCCGATTCCAATGTCGTCCAACCCTCCCGTCAACAATGAGGCTACCACTACTCCAGTAATAACGTTAATAACCCAAGCTCAACCATCCGTTCCTACTCAGTTGCCGACGACGACTTCTAACAGCATCGTCGTTTCTGTGCCCCTCACCGCTACATCTCTTCCGAGTTCGGTACAGAGCGTAGTCACCAGTGCACCTACGCTATATCAGCAACTACAACAAAGCGTCGTTACTACCATGGCTACCCCCAACTCGAAAGCAAATTCGCAGCCTACCGAAGAAATTCCAGGCAAACGATCGAGGTTAGTGTTTGTATATTAGGTCTGTATGTCTCGTTACCTCTCGACTGTCCAAAGTACCTCTATATTAGTAGTCGAGTCAATATTTCATATCATTCTATAACTTCATCCCCAAATAGAAGCTAAAAACTCATCATCAGTTTATAAAATATTGTCGATTTCATCCGTCGGTATATACTTGTTGGCATGAGGTTTCGATATAAGCCTCAGAAACTGTCATTAATCTGTGTTTATTTGTATCTTGTCAAAAATCCCATCAATAACTACGAGTCGATGTAATTTTTCATTATACTTAGTCATACAATAGATATGCTTATGGACTGAACGCCTATCTCTCGCACGGAACGGTTAAAAATTATAGATTACAACGATCCAGCGAATTCATTTTCCACGAATGCCGTGATATCGAGAGGAAAAGGTTGTGTTGCACTATGGGAGCGGAAAACTTACGAAGTTCAATGACCGCATTGAACTTTTTCACACGTGCACGCATGAATGTATGATCGATGTTAAAAATTTCACGTCAAACCGTTGAATTTCGATCTATTCGATTTTCAACAACGAATTGAAACCGAATTGTCGATGGAAAAAAGTAAAAGTGGTAAGAGATAGAAAATATCGCGGTATCGACGTTATTTCGGTTCGATTGTCGTATTCAAAATGGCCGCCGCGGGGGGTAAACAAGCAGGTTGCTCTAACCTCTTGTACGTGCAATAATACGTGTGTCACATGATGCATCGACGATTTTGTTAAGTAAAAAGATTGCTTCTCGCGAGTAACTGCTCAGTGCACGTGTTAAATCTACATTAACAGTCTTATCATCTGATATGTGAGAGGAGAATCGAATTTCATCCTGATAAAAATGAACTGTTTATAACAGTAGTTCGCCCTTTGTATATCGGGCACGGTAGTTCACTCGAGGTCAGCACTTACCCTTACAGATTTTCGAGCAAACATACACAAATGATGACGAGTGTTTATCTTCGGATACTTGAGGATTATCTTTTTTTTTCACACGAAAAACCTGGCGACTAACGTCGTTCTTCGCTAAGCCTTCTGAAATTTGTCCTTGGCTTATAGGTTATGTCGACCGTTGATAATTTCAAATTTTGAAACAAACTTCGAAATTAATCGAGAAACCCTGTAATAAACTGTACTATTATTTACCCCTGGTGAAACTGTGCTTTTATTTTTCGTTAATGCGTGTGAAGTCGATCTTATTTAATTATTGGTCTGCCGACGTGCCGTTCTTAAATTCCATGTAAATCCGCTGTAGGTCTCAATCATCGGAAAAGTCTCGTAAACCAAAACGTGGATCTTCTATTAACAATCAAACGACATCTCTTCCGGCACCGCCGATAACGAACGTAACTGTGGCGGTGCCAAACAGCGTAGTTAGCACAACAAAACGTGGCGGTCGAAACAATCATCAGACGCCCCCACCATCCGTAACAGTGGCACCAGTCACGTCAATAATCCAAGGACCGAGTCAAGGAGTCGGACATTTTAGCAGCGTCGGCTCTGGCTCTGGTTCCGTCGCCAGTATGGGTCCGACAGTCAAGGACTCACCACCTAGCAGTCCTGGATCAGAAAGTATGAGCAATTCCGGTCCTGTTAGGCGAAAACGAAAGAGCATCGGAGCTCCGTCGACGACGCCGACACCTTCGACGTCGAACACACCGACTGCGTTGGCGAACAGTACTAAAGAAGAAAAAGATATAAAGTTGTAGGTGTTATTCTTTTACCGTTCTTAACGATTCCATCACATTTCACCTTGGAACGCGTAAACATACACTTGTGCTATCTCAGATTCCAGAATGGTGTCAGTGCGCCGCATATGCTGGGTAACCAGTTGAATCCTACGTCAACAATGGCACAAAAAATGTCTGATACGCTCACGCAGGAATTGGAAGCTCATTCCATATTTACGGATTCGCATAATCCTTCGAGTAGTCTAGTTGGTCCACAACTGCACAGCCGCGTCATTGCATCTGTGAGTCTGTACTTGCTACATTGAATCTCACATACTTGCAATCTTACGATATATCGTAGATTAAAATAATGTTTCAAAACACGTCGAAAGTTGCAATTTTTTAACAATTATGCGTTGCAGATACGATCCAGTCAATCTGCCCCTGCTACGACGTCTTTATCTTCTGTATTCGCGTCGAACAGCGGGACGAATTCCGGAGCATCGAGTAGCGGCACTTTGGGAGGCGGAGCTATTCCTCAAACGTTGGACCAACTCCTTGAAAGACAATGGGAGCAGGGCAGTCAGTTCCTAATGGAACAGGCTCAACATTTTGACAGTGAGTGTACGAGAAACATTTCGCTTCGCTTTCATAACACGTAGCTCTTACTTATGGAGATACGAACCAATAACAAATTCTGCACAATAGTGACAACAACATCGATGATCGTATTACCGTAATAAGATCGCCTACTTTACCTTCGAACGTATTCAAATCCGATAAGCTCTCTATTCAAATCGGCGATACTCGATATACCCTTCCTTCATTGATAATCTTGCCAACGAGGAACTGTTTTCTTTTCAGTTGCATCTCTATTATCTTGTCTCCATCAACTGCGAGCTGAAAACCTCAGGCTAGAAGAACACGTCAATAATCTTTTACAGAGGAGAGATCATTTACTTGCAGTTAATGCTAGACTAGCCATTCCACTCACGTCGCAACCAAACACGCATACAGGTAAGTTCCGCAAAATAATTACTTTTTACAACATGCAATGATTGGGATTTGTTTTTTCATGCAGTGAACAACATTCACCCGTCGGTAAATCCGTCGCATCAAAATATTTCTCATCCAGAAATACCTCCTGGAGCGCAAGCTCAAGTTCCAAGGGTGAGCCGCGAAGGTCGAGTCAACAACAGTTATTTGTCACACTCAAGTTCCGGGACGCATCCTGTGGCCATGGAAAATGGCTTACCGCCTGATCCTTCGCCACCTACAGCTGCATCTCTCACTCAGTATCAACACCGGGGATCTTTGGTACCGCCGCAACCAAGTCCAACGATCAGGTAACTTCTCGCTAAAACAAAATAGAAAATTTTGATCGACATCCGTACTATCCACGACTTCTATGTATCCTATAATTTGTATATTCGGCTCGTTTTCGGCATAGGCACAGTCCAGCTGCCAGTAATTATCATCAAGGACAACCGAGCAACATCGTGTCACCTGCCAACGCGAGCAATGCTGGTGTAGTTCGAAACTCATCCGTTACTCCAGACCCGCTTCGTGGTGTCCCGAGGTAATTTTTATCATCCAATGCCAATACTGCGTCAAGAAAGCGAAGTAATAGAAAGTATTGCTAGTGAAAGAGCACGGAGGCTGTTTCGTTCGACATTCATTCACACGAGCATCCTCGCGCGACTTTGCTTCTCCATGGACTTTCATGTAGCCTGATAAGGATCGAACTATTCGCGTCACAGCAGTTTAGGACACAAAACGTTTAATACTTTCAGTATTATTGATATCGAACAGCTTAATATTTTCTCCCTCGATTCTCGTTATTCCAAACGACCACTTTTTCACAACTGTGTCTACAGTCAATGATTCTTGCATCCGGTTTTTATTTCTTTCATCAATTTCGGGCTTGATGGTCCTGTATATGCGGCTCTAATGAAACGATCGATTATTTATCGTGACACTTCGATACCAAAATCACAAACTTGTTCGCCGCGGGGTCTTCAGATCACAAAAACGATTTTCCGTCTCCGCAGATCCGCGGCACAGTCTTCGAGCAGTTACATGCCTACGATGTACCAACAACCAATCTCCAGCCTTGCAACCAATCAAGTCGGTAATATACTTAATATGCATTCACACGGACCTACACCCACTAGCCACGGACCCCCGGGCAAACCTAGCTGAAGGTAGGTGGCGGCCCAACATGGGCAAAACAATCCGTCTTGCTCGAAATCCCATAGCCCATCTTACGCCAACCACTCGCAATCGAAGTCTAAAAGATAGCTCGCGTCGCAGACGTTCCTTAAACCCGCGGAGGACGCTTATTCCGGACACATCTTCCACCCTGGAACGCTATCGAACGAAATAAACGCCCAACTATAGCACCTATTTATATATTTTCCATGATGTTTCAACTAGCTACATTCGATTCTGTCATCAAGATTATATGACTTCTCACAAGTAGAATTTCAAATAATGCGTTTTCATCTTCGTGCTCGATCAAATTTCTTCGGTCTGCTCGTAACTCGCAGATAAACGAGAAATCACTGTGGAATAGAGGTTGACCTATTTCATTCATGACTATCGACATGTTCCTCGCGATCACCCAAATTTGTTTCGAATCATGAACATTTTCGCCATCATTCTGATGAAGCGAACTTAATATGTAAAGAATGGAAACGTGAAAAGACTGCAAAACTTCCGTGCTTTATGCACTCGCTTTTAAATCTTGAATAAACACTCGAAACAACCTCGCGCTAATGATGCTGCTGTATTTTCGTTCATTGTTCAACTGTGCTCCGACGTCGAGGCATAATTATGCGAAGATCATAAACGTAGTTCTCTATTACCATTATTAGGTAATTTTTCAAAGCGTTTGTCTACAGCAAGGCTCCCAAAAAAGCGTTTTTTAATGTAAGCATAATTATGATCAAAAGTCGATTAACGCATGGATTACGAAGCTCGCGATCGATGTTCAATCGAAATATTTCATCGCATCTAATCGATCGTGTTGAGACAGGCTCGACGAATGCTGCTTCTGGTGACTCGTTGCGATAGAACTGAACCAATAACGAACATGGAGCAGATCATTTTCATAAAATGACTAATTATTTGAAATCAGTCGAGTTAAACTTGCGAACCATGGCGAAGATGAAGATTGAAATTTTTAAAAACTCGATCGAAAGTGGCGAAGGGATGAGAAACGTGATCACAGTGACTGGTTTTAATTAGACGTTTATCGAAGATGATAGAAGTTGTTCAATTATGTGTTCTTACGCCGAACTGCAAAATATAGCCAGTTTAATTTAGGATAAATGAAAACTCCAATTATAATGGTTTACGCGTCAATTGAATAGAAAAATTTTTGTTCGGTATTTAATTTAGTAGGAGTAAAAATAAAGACTAATGCCTCGGATCGGGTTTACGTAAGAAACGATAGGAAAAAGGAACATACGTAAAATATAAATGTTAAATTCTGATATCTCTGAAGTCGCGGCGAATGTCCAAATGGTAAAAAACAATTTGCAAAAAATAATACAATACAGATCAGTGTTTATTAGAGGTTTTGTGGAAGCTTAGAAAATGCTTCACATTTTCTAGACAAATCAAAACAAAGTGAAACATTATTTTTTTGTTTTCTTACGTACGCCAGGTCTCACCGGGGTAATAAGTTAGAGGCTTAATTTGGCATTCAGAATTCGAGAAATCATATTATAATTAGGTTTCAGATTCATTTGAGAAAAAGAAATGTTCGAAATTTAATATAATTCACGATTATGCTCGAATTTTTTTCCTCTCACTTCGTTGTTCGTCGTCTAGTTTCAGAGATCTAGCGACGAAACGTTGTCCGGAGAGAGGAGGAAAATGAAAACGGACGAAAGCCCAAAAGCAGATGTACAAACATTAGCATGTAAGTGTCTCTATCGCGCGAAAGAAAAATAGCAATAATATCATAATAAAATAAATAGTTGTACGATAAATCAAGTTAAATTATATACAAACGCCCGAAAATCAGCAGTGGTACGCGACTTGAAACAAATCAAATAAAACCCTGAAAATTAACGAAAAAACATGGAGAAACAATTCGTGCAAAAATAATGTCATTATTTTTATCCCAAGATAAAAATTGGCGTCGCTTTCTGCTCGATAAATTCAATAAGACCCTTAAAAATTTGCTTTTTTCCAAATTATTTTACTAATTAATTTCAGCTTTACCATAAATATACTTGCAATTTTCGTGAAACTTTGGACTTATACAAAATTGCAAAGCTCGACAAAGATGCTTCGGCAGCTTGCAGCTGCTTCCTCAAACAACGTGTACAACTGTTGATTTATATTATTTTTCTCATCGCCACACGCGCCTAACAGACGAGGGCGTCCGTCGACCTATTTCAAAACTGGTAACGAATAAATTGTAAAGTTAATTGTAAAGTTAATCGTAACAGACGAGCACTGCCTTCCCCGTACGAAGATTTTGAAATAGATCGGCTTCGATCGCCCGTAATACACCTGGATTAGTTGTATTCCTTTGTAGATTAGTTAATTCAATTTTACTTAATTAATTGTTGTATAGACTGCCGCAGACCACTTTGCAGTGTTTTACTGCCACGTAACCAGAATTTAATTCCCAAAATTTCTAAATGCTGCTCCTCGTTTCAATTTGTTTCTCTTGTCTCCTTTTTTTTTCCTCGCCTCAGCAGCGTTCTCAAAGCTTTTGAGAAATTTTGCACAGGAATTTAATTGTATGGTTCCAAGGTGGCGCTAGAACAGTCGATTAAAGAGAAACTGCTCCCTCGACTTCTGTATATCAAGCGTAGATTAATTACTTTATTTTTAACGTCACGATGAAATGTGTACATAAGACATAATTCTATACAGATGATCTGTCTCCATCAATTTTTGTTAATGTATATATTTTAGACCACTTGATTTTCATTTGTTACTTTTGGGGTTTTTTATTCTCTTTTCCTTTTGCTTCGATTCCAACCGATGCAAGCTCACGCAGATTGTAATTGACGGAAACTAGCCACGTTTTTAATGGTAGAAACCAAATTTTTAGTAATTCGAAATTCGAAAAAATCTCATCAGATGTTTTTAGAAAGTACAGTTAACTCGATGCGACCGTGAAAACAGCGGAACACTGGGGAATAGTAATTTTTAAGATTTCAAAAAATGATGTACGATAGCAATGTTCACTCCGACGTCAATATATGGGCATTTGAAATGTAACACCGTCGCTGTCATATGAATTTGAGGAAATGATCGCAATTTTGTACCATATATGCTAAGAAGCTTATACAGGTAATGTGATTTAACGTTACTCAGGGAATTAGTTTATTCTGTTTCCTTCATTCGTATGGGAAAGAACAAAAAAAAAGAAAAAAATGATATTTCTGGGAAGGAATTTGTAATTAGGATAGAACCAACTAGTTCCTTCCAATCTCTAAATTCTCCAGGAAAAGAAAAAGCCAGAAAACCTCAACGAAAACTTCAATTCACCTATGAGAAAAGTAATACAGAAAAAATTCAAACAAAAATGGAGAGAGAGAAAAAACACAAGGAAAATCCATTGCAGATTTCTGATTCACAAAACAAAGCCCGAAAAAGTCTGCCAGGTATGAAAATGTATACAGCAACAAAATCTCAACTCTTTGGGAATTGAAATTCAAAAACAGCATAATAAAAACTAATAAGTCAGCCGAGCCGCCATATTTTTAGATAAAAATAAGAGAAAAGAAGGAAAAAGCGAATGTAAATATCTTAACGAGGACACAATGATATTTTTTCACAGCAACTGTGCCAAATTTTTCTATAACGATTAACTGGTCATCGGTATAGACCTATAAGATACCAAAATTAGAATTCGTATGAAAAGTTGACTGTATAAGAAAAAAACTTAACAATTATATCTCACAATGGCTGGCGAGCGTGTATTTATCTATTCAAAATTTAATCTTAAATTAACAATTTCCATCGATCGTGTCGAACTCAGTTTATTGTAAATCGATGATCGACTTTTAATCTGAGCCGATGACTGAATTTCAATTTGAATTAAGAATCGCTTACCAATCCGGTTGATCGATCGAATGTTAACCGATGGTAAGTTTTCATGCTTATAATTTATTGAAAATTCATCATTTAAGTTTTATTTACATTGTAAAAATCTTTTCCTTTAAGATGCGAACATGCAAACCGTAAAAACAGGTGAAACAATAACAGGAATAGTCACCGTTGACTTTTGACAATCTTCTCTTCCAATCGCAGCGAACGTTTCGCTTGTCAATTCTCACGATATAAAAAGTAACGAGGTTTCATATGTATATTATTTATATATTTGATTTGCTATTTCCTTGATCCGAACAGCACTCTTCTGTCTACAGTTTGCATTATCTTAACGGAGTATTCGTATGTACACGTATGACTGTATTATAAGAAGCCAACGTTGTACTAAGCATATAGTGTATTTTATCGAACACTATTGTATTGTACCATATTTAATAGCGAATAGGAAATATAATATTCTAATTCGTAGGGAAATGAAAAATAAAAAAGGCTAGTTTTATTTTATGTATAGACTATCAAGGAGTATCGAGTAGACCAAAAATCTCATCCAAACAAAATACATAATCTATATTTTATCAATAAGCGATAACCGACACGATGATGATAAATGTTTCATATTTTGGACTACTCGCATACAAAATCTGAGCTAAGATTATACGAAATGCCATATGTGTTTCCGAGGAAAATTTTTTCAATAAAGTCTGATTGTTTTTTAAATTGTACATCCAAGCCTCGTCGACTCGTTATTATCATACCAACCAAATTACCTGCAAAATCCAACTTTTACAACTTATTTTCTCCAGCATATTTCGTGACTAGCTCGTCGTTTATTGATCCCATGAAAAAATTATGACCAAAATGTTAATATTTCACCTGACACGTTAAAAAAAAAAATCTACAGGGTGTATCACCGCAAGTGTCCAGAATGGGAGGGACTTAGTCGACGCGAAGCCGCGCCTCTAAGCCAAACAACGAGCATAAGATTTTCGTAGACCGAAATTCTCACGAGAATGGAAGATACAACGAGAAAAAAATGTCAACGATTTAATGTGCTTGTTAGGCCGACTTCGCGTCGACTAAGTCCCGCCGATTTTTTAAAATGTTAAAAATTCTGTTTTCTCCATTACTTGCTTTAAATACCAATTTTTGTCACTATGTATTCCTTTTTTGGTTATTTTGAAATAATTTGTACACTTTCTCATTGTTAACAGGCGGTTTAAATTAGGACCTAGTCGTTATGACTCTTAGTAAATAGACTGTTTGTTTATAAATTTTAATTTATAATTTTAAACACCTGTTATCATATAGATACAGGGTGTTAGAAAATCTGGAAACCGTCAAATATCTCGAAAACGAAGCGTTTCTCAGAAAAATGTTTCCGACGAATATTATAGTGTTTCAAAAGTTCTATTTAATGATCATATCCGTTTGATCTTGAGTAGAGGCGTCAAGGCGTGGTCGAAACCAACATGATTTTTTTAAATAGAACACCCCATTTTTTATGGCACATTATTAAAGATGGCAGCGAGACGTTTCCAAAACACTACTTGAAGTCCTATCTTTGTTGAGGATTGCCTGAGTTACGAGCTTCAGAATTTACGGTGCTGCCAGCATTAGTGTTATCCAACATGCACCGCGTGGAGGTTACATGTTCGGCACTAATGCGGGCGACATGCCGCGGTACCGTAACTTCTAAAGCTCACAACTCTGGCAACTCTCAACGAAAACGGGTCTTCAAGTAGTGTTTTGGAAACGTCTCGCCGCCATCTTTAATACTGTGCCATAAAAACTGGGGTGTTCCGTGTAAAAAAATCGTCTTGGCTTCGACCTCGCCTTGAGACCTCTACTCAAGGTCAAACGGATATGATCGTTGAATAGCACTTTTGAAACCGTACAACTTTTATCCGAAACATTTTTCTCAGCAATGTTTCGTTTTCGAGATATTTGACCGTTTCCAGACTTGTCTAACACCCTGTATATAGATATACCTCGGAGAGGATTCTTCAACCGTAGTAGCGCTTGTGAGCTTTCGTATCCCCTGTTACTTCCATGGTGTCTCCTATAAGATTCACGCAGTCTCTCTATATAAGCCTGTATCATAACTTCTGGCTTTTTCATTCCCCATATAAGCCTTCGTAGCTTCTATATCATCCATGTCAGATCGCGTGGCCTCAACGAGTAAACAAATAAGCTTCTATACCTCCCACCTCTATAAAATTCGCAACACCTTGTATATAAGTATTCATAACGTTTGTACACGCTGATGTAAACTCTTGACCTTCTCTGTACTTCTTATAGCCTGAAAATCAATTTCTTCCCTCTACTCTATGCTATTTCTTTGACGACGTTCGATAACGTAAAGAATGAACATTTCACAGCTGGTGTTCGCTTTATATATTCGACATAAATAATTTCATTCTTTGGTTAATCGAGGAATTTTTTGAGGCCAGATTCCAAAAATTTAAGATGGCAGCCCCAATATGGCGGAGGAGATTTTTGCCCGACTTTAAATCTGATGTCCAGTTTTAAAAATTGAAAACGGATTCAATATGGCGGGCAGGCTTTTTACACAATATTTTTGTACCTCGTTTCTATTTTTTCATATTATAAAATGAAATCCATGTATTAGCTCAACTTCTAACTTGAACACCTCGCCTTAAAATCGGCATAACTTTCGAAAGAAACATCGTACAGCATCGTTCGAGGTCTCATTTTAAAGGAAATGATCCGTACTAGACGATGCAATATGTAGAAAAAATTAGAAAATTGTCGCGCAGCCTGTATCTAACTCCCAAAATGCCCATGTTTCGTGTACATAACCTCAAATATCTCAAAATCCAGACGTGATAGGCTACATCCGAGCCGGGACTCGGGTTCTCCGCAGAAAGTGACTTCCAGTCGCTCAACAACAATCAGAACCCCGTTATTTGCGGATCTGTAGAATTAGCTGAAAAGTGCTCTTGAAATTTGGTTTTCAAAAATGGAAGGAAAAAGGCGGTTTTTTCAAAATTCCAACTGGGTCATCCACCCCTTAAAATAGCGAAGAGAAGGCAAAATGTGGATTCAATCAACGAATGTCTTTGTCGATTGTTGGATTCAGGTAGATGTCACTGGAACCGTGAGAAGTCTCACCTGTACTCCTCTATTGCAGTCGTCGGATCGATATGACACACGGGCACGTCGACTATCATGCTGATAGTCGCAGCTCTTGCAACAATTACCTCGCGCTCTACGACACCGACTTGCCCCGGATTCTGCTGTTTCCGACGCGCTTCCACCCACGCGATTTACACCTGCTTGGCATGCGAGCGCCATACCAATTCCCTCTCATCTCCGGTACCTACGTTTACGCGAACACCAGAAACCCGGGAACACGAACGCGCGACGATGATATCGCGACGACGAGAGATTTACACGAACGATTGTCAGATGTAGCGTGTATGGGTAATAGGCTAATAGGATTGGGACTCAATTTCAACGGCACAGATCGCTCCACGTTTCAGACAAGATTAACCGATTTTATCGAGGCACAGAAATTCGTTCCCTTGCCAGATAGAAATCGACCGTATCAGTCCCAAAAATCTGCCGCGAGGATTAACGAACCTCGTGCTTCCTACATGCTTTTGTCGTGCATTCGTTGAGAGTTTATCTGTTTTTCCAACTTGATGGGATCAGTCTCCGAAAAAGAGACTATTTTTTCGAATTTTTATTCACGTGTACACTCTTAAAATATAGGGGAAAGTCGTCAGAGTTAGACCACCACTGTATTTGGTATATGACAAATGCTGCCATCGGTGCAAATGCATGAAACTGTTTGTCTCGATGACGGCTAACTTTGTAAAGCATTGACAGTCGCAGACATTATTTCCAAAAAGTGTCAGGCCCTCGTATTGTTTTTGATAGTGTTGGATGTATTGTACTATTCGAAAAAAAGTGCTCATAACTCGCAAAAAAACCATGCCGAAATTGAAGTAAGTATATAATAACATTGTATGTTCGATCATTAACAAGTTTCTGAAAGGAAATTTTGATTCCTCAACCTCTCCAGCTGTAGTGAGTTGCGATCAAAAAACACGAATGTTGTTAGAGTTGGGTCACTCGTACCTCTATCAAGCTAGAAACACCACATGATCGAATCGAATTCTGCGATATCTGAGAATTAAGTGCTAATTAGATGCTAATTAAATGCTCTATTGCCGAATTAAGTGCTCTTCATCTTTTGAAAAATACCCGTGGTGTTGCTAGCTTGAGATCATGCTAGAAACACCACAACCGAAGGAGGACCAATTTCGAAAAACTGTTTGGGCGGGAATTAAGTGCTAATTAGATGCTCCACGAAAATCCATCGCCCCAATTAGGTGCTCCACCCCTTTGATTTTTTTCCGATTTTCCAAGTTTTTCTTTGGACGTTTCAGCTTGAAAACATCGTCGAGTCGAATAATTTCCAAACGACGACCGATTTCGAGAAACTGTCGCACTGGAATTAAGTGCTAATTAAATGCTCCACGAAAATCCATCGCCCGAATTAGGTGCTCGACCCCTTTGATTTTTTTTCTATATCCGCTGGATGTCGAGAAATCCGGAAATCACGAGGAAGACCCATCGCAAAATCATGCAAAATTGATGTTTTTTCGATTCACTATGTGTTCCGGTCGTCGGACAGCATCGGGACCATGCCCAATGGATCCAAATCGACCGTTGCGGATCCCAAACAGTACCTGATCTTATATCTATGTCCGCTGGATGTCGAGAAATCTGGAAAACACGAGGAAGACCCATCGCAAAATCATGCAAAATTCATGTTTTTGCGATTCTCGGTGTGTTCTGGTCGTCGAGCAGCATCGGGACCATGCCCAATGGATCCAAGTCGACCCTTGCGGATCCCAAACAGTACCTGATCTTATGTATGCAAATGATTTTTGCATACACGAAAAAATTGTGAAAATCTGTAAAATCCGAGAATGTGTCAAAGTATGGCTGTAGGACACAGCCTACAGTTCGTGTCGTTGCTGACCTTATTGCACGATGTTCTTTCCATAACGAAATAAAGCACACTCGGTTCAATTTTTCAGCATGTTTTTATCGACATTGTAAACTAACAAGAAAAAAACGAGTAAAAAGTACCTTCAATAGTGAACATGATTTTATTATTACACTGATGCCTTGTTAACATGATCTATTTTTTTATTCCGTACCCAATCACTGTACTTTGCGATGTAGGTGTACTATAAATCGTATTCCAAATGGATGTAGTTTTAGTTCATTTATACTCATGAGATACTCAAATACTCATGGAATAGTGTATGTTTATCGTAAAGGCGAGATCATTCGATTTGGTACATTTAACGTTCAGCAATACGATGTTTGAGTCTTGGATCGGTTTTTCTCCAAGCTGCATTATTTGACTTTCTTGATTTAGTGAACCGGCAACAGAAATGCGCGACGGTGGACTTTTTTTGGAGCATCGGAAGTAAAGTCATTTTTGAATCTGAAGAAAGTAGCACTCGGTGAAGTTTGATCCAGATATCTGCTACGTCGTATGCCTGAGGTAGGTACTCTTCACGCGCGAACAACTTTTGTCACTCGCAGAGGACACGCAAGTTGGGATGCGAGGTCCAGGCACCGCGAGCTGCGTGGATAGCTTCCAGCCCCAGCAGAGATAATCGTTCCGATTCGGGGTCTCTTAATAATTGCATTATAAAGAACCTCGGATCTCTAAGCCACAAGCGCCAAAGCGTGTTTGAACTATTCAAGTGGGGTAGACTTTCGAACCCCCGTGGCGCAGCTGCCCAGGTATTTGCGCGCCCTAATTTTTCAGGGGTGCTTTTCAAACAGGGGGATGGAGCTCCTCGGCTCTTGCTCAGTTCAAGTTTCCTGCCACGTATCTATCGCCTCGCGAATCAAGTCGTTGAAACTCGCCGAAATTTTCATGCAAAAAAACGGAGCTGCTCGCCGAAATGCGGAAAAGTTCTCGTGGGTCAGATCGCCGCGTGGAAGACGGCATAGTAGTAATAGCGTGTAAGAGACGATTGTTCGGGGCTCTGTAAAGCCAACGGTCAGGACGGTGTAAACTGCGAACCGCTCGACTATTATTCCGCGAGATTCTATTATTACTATCTATAGAAGGGAATTAATACTTTATTTCGACGTCACTCCAGCTGCGGGGATCAGCACAAGTGGCACGCCAAGCGTCGCACCGTCACCGTCACCCTCGATGATCTCTCGGGCGGGGGTCCCCCGTGCCTACCTACTACGACCCACCACTACGACACCCCCCCCCCCCCCCCCTTCCGTATACAATGTTTCACTATCGAGGATGGAATCCTGCCGTGGCGAGTCTATGCTTCGCTAATTTTTCATCCATTATATCAAATGTATAGCACCAAGGTCACGCGTCTCGTCGACACCATCGAACCGCATTACACGCACCCCTTGTACCAGGATTGCTCCTCTCCATTCAACGCGACGATTCAATATCAATTTGTCTCTCCTCTCAAGTCTTGCGTAACGCATTTCGGAAAAATAACCGTAATCGCGGTAGTTCGACCTGAAGACTTTTTGAAATTTATTTAGGGCGCACTTCCGAAAAGCGCAAACCTCCGATTGAGTTTCGTTTTCGAGCAAAGCTTCTTTTTAGCTCAAAAATGATAACGCTGATAGGATTTTAGGCGAGGAAGGCTCATTCACTCCCCACCCTCCCTCAAACTATTTCTTGTTTTTACCTGTATCTCGGAAAGTATTGATTTTGGAAAAAAATGTTTCGTATCAAAAAGAAAGCTCTTAAAAAGTTCTACAAGAAAGGTGATATACTTTTCTAACGTAAATGCGAAATTTCAGCTGGTAATTTGAAAAATGTAGCCCACCTCTCAAACGTAACACTAACGTACGTGTGGTGTGGCATCATGAGGTGTGATGTGGTGTGGTGTAGTGTGATGTGGTGTGGTCTAGTGTGGTGTGGTGTAGTGTGGTGTAGTGTAGCGTATTGCGGTGTGGTATGGTGTAGTGTAGTGTAGTGTAGTGTAGTGTAGTGTAGTGTAGTGTGGTGTGGCGTGGCGTGGTGCGATGTTGTGTAATGTGGTCTAGCGTAGTGTAGTGTGGTGTGAAAATGTGGTGTGAGCTGAAAAAAAGGCTTGACTATTAAAATAAATCTTTTCCAAGAGAATAGAACGCTTATTTCCTATTTTAGATTGAAATAGATACTTTGCTAATTGCTAGCTGAAATTTTGCATTAACGTCAAAAAAGTATAGTACCTTTCTTGTAGAACTTTTCAAGAGCTTTATTATTTGTTCGAAACTTTTTTCTCCACAATCAATGGTTTTTAAGATATAGTAAAAAAAAAACAGGGAAAACTTTGAGAGAGGGTGGGGGTAAATGGGATTTTCTCGTCAAAAATCATATTACACGGTCCAACATTCACGGAATTTGATCTATACATCGATTGTTCCCGTTTTTGCCAAACGAGTTTTTTCCCTTTATTAGAGATAATCCCAAAAATTATTTTTGTCCGTAATCATTAACGCACTATAACTTAACAGTTATTGCATAACTGTCTAAAAACTTATTTAAAATGGGGACCCTAAACCTTCAAATTGACTCGAATCAATAAAAAGTTTTTCAACGAAGCTGGAAAAATTATATTTATTGAAAAATATATTTTTTTTTTTCACAATGATACTGTAAAGTTTTTATTAAATTAAATAAATAGAAATACAAACGGAATTTATGTGTTAAAGATTTACGTAATTGTTAGGTAACTAATTATAGTACTGAACATGTTTTTTCTAATCTGTTTTTTAAAAAAAATTAATTCGAACTTCCGATCAATTTTGTCAGCGCTTCCGCGTTACGTTGTTACAGATTCTAGTCTTCTCGTACGTACGGATTTGCGACTCCACTCGAAGTCTATGGTTATTTATTGACAAGACGCGAGGATACCTGCGCGTTTCATAAGGGTAGCTCGGCGTAACGCGACAAATTCGATGTAGCATCGTATCAGATAACCCCGCGTGTACCTATGACCTTGTAAAGGTGAGGTCATCCGTCCCTCGTAGTTACTCCGTTGCAGCCATTATCAGCTGTAAAAACAGCGTTGTTTATACACACCGGGGCACAATGAAGTGTAATTGAATCCATATTCCATGCTTCCTATATCAGCAGACTCTTACCCTTCACCCATGGCCTCGAACCCCTCGGGGAACCCCACAGACCTCGAGCCGCACTTAACGGTACGAATCGAGGGTGGTGGCAGCGATGCGAATCGAACCTCGAGGTCGATTTGTGGACAATTAGGGACAATTTTATGCCACGCGATAGTTGCTCCGTTGCAGAATCGTACCACTTTATTATTCGAGACGCGAAAGTGTCCGCAAAACAGCTGAAGGCTACAGATAACCTACAAGGCATGTCGCCATTAATTTTTTTTTTTAATTTTTTTTTGGACTGATAACACATCTACGTGCATGGTGATGTCGTTCCCAACACCTGTTTTGCACAAGTACTCACCAATTTTGCTGAAAATACGAAAAATCGACGGTTATGATTTTGAGGTTAGGAGCTCTCTCGCTTCGTTCGCGCTGTAATTTCAGATTTAAAACTGTTAAACAAAGCTTTCTGGCTCAGTACCAATAAAAACGACAACACAATCTGTATTCTACCAAACATTAGAGTACAATTCCAAAACCAAAAATGCTGATGACTAAATTGGACGTTCCTCGTTTATGTTTGTGAAGCCTGATGTATTTTCCTTCTGATGTACTTTTTACACACGATCGAGAGAGTTCTTTAGCCTCTCACTTTCTTTCGTTTAAAAAATTCCAATCCTGATTTTAATAACAATATAGTCAAGCCTTCGAGTACACAACGGGTCATTTTGACCCCGTCGTCGAATTTAACCGAAAATAACATTTGGGCGTTTGTAAAAAAACGTGGTACCGAAAATAGAAAAAGTAACGACTTTTTTATCGGTAAGTAACTTGTCATCACTTGCAAAAAAAAAATTGACGCGAATTTTTCACGCGTTTTGAAGATGCCTGGACACTTCTAATTGTTGAAACGTACTCTACGGTTGTTACATTTTTTTTTGAGTGCAAAGATTCGGTAGTTCCGAATTTATAGACGGTCAGAAAGTAGACAGGGTCAAATTGACCCAGAGTTAGGAGATGATGTAACTTCTAAACTCGAAATTGCGTTTTTCTCATAATAGATTCATCAGGACGCTCCCAGCTCCTTCCCCGTGCCATTAATTTGTATAATCAACGAGGACGATGTAAGTAAATAGCTAATCGTTAGAACACTCTGGAACTAGGCTGGACCTCTAGGCTATTTCTCTACCATATTTTACCCCGGTCCGGTCGATTGGCCAATAGGTGTTTATTTACCATGTGTGATAACATAGCATGTGATAAGCGCAGGTGTTTCGAAACACCTGTATCAACCCCAGATAATTTTGACCACGAGTAGATACGTAACACACAGTACGCTGTACTCTATAGGGTTACTGCACTTCATAAAAATATTCCTCTGTCCCCGACACATCTATTATTATGTGTTATCGATTGTCATCCTATCTTTGTACTTCCAAGCCGCGCGTCGACGCTTTCGTCGAGCTGCGATAACTTGGGAAAGTTAATCAACCGGATTTCAGATCTACTAGGACTTTTGTCCTAAATCACGATTTTGGGTTTTTCGACAATTTAAAATGGAGCTTTCGTCGCCTCTCTTCTGTTTTCGAGACTTTCGAGCTCAAAACCACGGTAGCAGCCTGAAAAACGTTTTTTCAACAATTTTTTTAGCGTGGAGAAAAGGTAATAGCATAATAAAACTGGAGGAACTTATCGAGCATATAATTTATAATATTTATTAAGAAAAATATTAATTTTTTATGATTGGCCAGTATTTAAACAAAGACGTTCGATTTTCGACTACGTAGGGACAACTATTTTTAGTAAAAAATGTTTCAACGAATTAGTCAAAAATCGGGTACGTATTTCCGCTCAAAATGGTATTTTAAAGATATTGTTAAAAACTCAAATAAAGGGGATGAAAATTGGTGGAGTTATGAAACGTGTTATTAACAGGAAGGAAAATCGACTGTTTAAACAAAAAAAAATTCTTTCGAGTATAAAGTTTTTTCCCTCATATTCTGGAAGTTTGAAAGCATTTTTGAAGGCAATAAAAAAAATTACATTGCGGCTACTTTCCCCTGAACTGAATATACCGGGTGGTCAAGTTTAATCTCCGCAGACGAATATCTCGAAAACTAAAGAAGATGCGAGAAAAAGTTGAATACATAACTTGAAGGGTTTCGAGGGGGAAAGATGATGATGGTAAATGTTCACTTCCGGATCTTGCCATTTCCGGGATATCGCTAGGAACTTTGGATTTTTGATAGGAAACGAGTGTTTTGGCTTTGAGAAATAAATGGTGCGAGGGAAGACTAATTCAAAGACGAGCAGCAAAAAAAATTATAATTTTTTTAAAGAATTTTTTTAATTTTCGAAATATTGGTCTAGGGCCATTCGAAATAGACCACCCTGTATAACGAGTTGTTGAAAAATTGGAACAAACAACGAATAATCCCAAATCCGGCGGTCATTTTCGTACGAAAAGCGCATACGATTTTCCCGCCAGTAAAAAACAAATGAAGAGCCAGAAACAAGCGAAAAGTCACGACTCGATCTTCTTTTGTTTTTTGCGCGCGCGCGCGATATACGAACGCCCGCGGGGGTTTCGGCGTGCCCTGAAAAGTTTGACTCCTCCGGATGATACGACCGCTCTGTTCGCACCCCAACTCAAAGATCCTCCGTATATTTCCGCCGTGGGAAGATCCACAGCCGTCGGCGCCATTCTGCAGCGTCGCGACGACGCGGTATCGACGTCGCCGCCCACACGCGAATACAACTACACTTTGTTGTAATAAATTTGGTACAGTATCTGCTGGGATCGAACAGGTGTTCGGCCATCTTGTCTTTCCCAGGCGAATTTCTCCAGAACGTCCGCCCAGCCAGCGGAGGTTAACACTGACGATGGAAAAAAAAACGAAAATCTCGTTTCGAAAAACAAAATAAATTCTCCCCACAAAAAATACGATCGCAGGAGGCACGATATCTCGAAAACATTTTTTTTTCTCTCAAATAACGGAGCCACGATTTTTGCACGTATGCATCTTTTATTCTCGAATCGGTATAGAAATTCGTTCGGTATAATAATATAATAATAATCATTTTAACTATTTACAAATAAGCGTATTATAGACTCGTGATAGAAGTACTTTTCTTACGATTACATTTTTCCATTCATTCGACTCCTCGCGCGGATGGAATGAGCTTCCTTTTAATACTGATCATCATATCTTACAACTCAACCAACTCCTCGGAACAAGCGTGAAAAAAAAGTCGATAAAAATCCGAATAAAAGGCAAACTTTCGAAATGGGAGAAAGAGTTCTCTCTCAACTGGACTAGATTCTCATTCGAACTCGTTTAAATGTATGCCGGTAATTTTGGGTACCAATAAAATTGTGATTTTCCATTCGAAAAAAATATACGATTAAATTCTACGTTTCGCTCACAATTCTCGTAGCTTCGTGTTAGATTAGCTACGAAAACGAATAGGTCGCACGTGGTGGGCTAAACTTCGAATTGCCAAGTAGATTTAACTTAGATACTAAATAACACGTTGACTAGATCACGTCGATGCTCTCGAATAGCAGCAATGCTTCGTGTTTCCAAACTGGGTTCTTGATACGATGTTGATGATCGTTTTTTATCACTCTATCCTCTGATACATCCGTCTAGAACGGATATATTCGTACACATCGTGTCTTTCGTCGTTTACATCGTTCCAAAAACAAGTTGGAAATTATTCGAGAGACACTAAGATCTCGCTTGGTATTTACAGAAGTCTCCGCTCGGCCGATATAAGTACAAACATCGCTCTGATCATCGTTCAGTTTCATTCGACGAAACTATTCCCACTGATTCCACCGCCGCCGCCGGCACTCTTGTTCGCACGCGGATCCTCCGGCGTCCAAACCTTCGCGTACATCGTGCCGTTCGGTGATATGTCCGACTTCCTCGACCACGATAGCGAATGCGAGATAAAAGGATTACCACCGCTCCCTGCAATACACGATACAACAATTATACACAGGTCAACGAGAATATCAAATGTCGACTTTGTAGGGAAAAGTAGTTTTCGTCTTAACAAATGTTTATACGCCTTTTTCGTTTGTTTTTTTTTAACTTCTCGTTTCTCTGATTTCAGAGGAAATAGCAAGCTATTGTAATCACCCCACAAATGAGAAGCTGAGTTTTCACTGGATATCCACGTTTTTTGTTGCATTTTCAGTTGCACGTCTGTATGTATGTATTTGTGTGTGTGATCAAATTTTCGTCTCGACGATATCTCGAGAACGAGTGCGCGGATTTTGATCAAATTGGGCTCAATCGACTCGTCTCTTCTCAACTTTCAACTGATCACACTTTGGCGTTGATCGGAGGCGTAGTTTGCCCATAATTTAAATAACCAAATTCCCAAAAATGAAATAAAAGAGCTGACAGCGGATTGGCTGATGGGCACACATATATGCACGTATTTAACAGTTTCATTTTTGATGACATTTGGCTAGAGCAGTAGGCAAGCGGCATTTGGAGGGTACCAGGCAAGAATATTAACACTTCACCTTTTTGCTCTGTGTGTTTAAAATTTAAAGTTTAAATATAGCAAAATTATTGACTGTTTCCATAATAAGTATAAAATCGGGTGTATCGATATAACCACTTCAAAAGCAAACTTTTAACCGGATAAGGGTATTTCACCAAAGTTTTGGTGCACGATAGATATTAGAATAATCGTGATGTAAAATTAAACAAAAAGGAAACAGTTTTAGGTGTTGCGTTAAATATTCGGTGTTTCGCATTAACCGCGATGAAATAGAATTTCGGTGATTCTTAGAAGGTGGTCGCAGAGACACTCATTTCTGCTGCTGGGTGAGCGGTACCGAGAATGCGACACTACGAGAAGAGGGATCGTGCTATTTGCGCTTACGATTCAACGTGACTGTTTTGTTTGTAGTGTCTAACGGGCAGGGAGAACTGTGACAACGCACCTGTCTATCTCTCAGCATCGAGAGACGGGGGTGGACGTTCGAAACGTACGCGGCACGAGTGTCCAAACGACACCGCGTGATTATGATAAATGAGACGGGATCGGTGAAATTGGGGGAAAGTGATGCGTGTTCCAAAAAATCATACGCCGCGATAGAAATTACGTCGCGTTTCGAAGAATATAATCAGAACGGGCGTATGTAATAGAACCTCTCGCGTTGTCACAACAAACGCTGCTGCTCCTCTGACAATTGTGATTTATGGCTACTAATTACCAGAAGAGAAAAAAGAAAAATTCATTTTTTCATTCACATTTGCCACAGTTTTGCAACCATCTACGAATAAATTCAGTCATCGGTCATTTGTCCACAACGAAGAATGCTGCTGATAAGCGAGACGGGGAAAATCTAGGGGGAAAATAGGAGACAAATAAGGCGATTAATAGAGAGACGAGGAATTCGGTATCAAATGGCGATTTTTCACCTAAGGTCTAAGAATCGTGCGAGGGTCGACCAACTCACCACGAACGATGACTTTTTTCGATTCGTCGCGCCCGGAACATCGAGATAGACTGCCGCCGGTCAGCGGATCGTTACCCTTATCGGCGCGAACGAGCTCGTTGAGGAAATTGATGTAACCAATCGCCAGTTTCAGAGTATCCACTTTCGACAATCTCTTCTCGTAGGGTAACGTTGGTATATGAGCTCTGAGGCCTTCGAAAGCGTCGTTTATGCTCTGCATGCGTCGCCGCTCCCGAAGATTCGCCGCTTGACGCTGCTGGACGGCTTGTCGAGGACACTTTCCGCCACTCGACGTTCCACCGGACCGACCTCGGCGACTGCTGTGTCTGAAAATGATACGAACAACGTGTTTTTCCTATCGCTGTGATAACTTTCCAAAACTGTACACTCTACACCGATTTTACACGGCGAAACACGTCGAATTACCGCTTTCTGCAGTGTTTCTTACAATTTATCGTCATACAATTTAAAAAAATGGATTTTCCCGCGCTTTTTTATTGCCTCAGCATCCGACGAATCTGAACGTGTAAAAACATTGATTATAGGGGTTTGCGAATAGTGTTCGATTCGACTATTCTAATAGTTTAAATTATTCAAATTTGTTCAAATAACCAATTTTCTTGTTAAATATTTTTTTAAAAATTCTGAAATTCCGATGAGAATCAATAAAACGAAGAGTTTTCGATGGTTAATAAGGGGGGAAAATGGTTACGAACAAAATTTAATTTAAACATAAAAAAAAAAATTTCTTTGTATAAAAATTGATTTATATAAACATTAATTGTTTATAATTTTGGCATACTCACTCTCTCCCGTGATTTTCTTGATCGCTGCTGTACGCACTTTCGTTGTCGCTACTGTTCTCGTCGTAAAGATAGAGATCACTGCCGCTCGTGCTGCCCGTCGAACCGGGTGGATGCGACGGAATTTGCGCGGGAATCGGTGGTAGACTAGCAGTCACTGGTGCTCCGCAATGCGGTGCCAGCGACGGTATAGCAGGATTACCTAAAAAGCTATGCGCCTCGTACATGTACTGTCTATTAATCATGTCCAAGTCGAGATTATCAATGGAATACATCTTGTTCTCGATACGGTGCACCGTTTATTCACTTGTTTCTTTATTCCCACGTTGGGGAAACGTCTGCGGATCGTACGTAAAACACCTTCACAAAACTCCCTGGAACGGACTAGATGCGAGTAATTGACTAGATTTACTCCAACTCGGACACGTTTACATTATGATTTTTGCTCGCCGAGCGTGGATCTTCGTGAAACGATTCGCGACGGAAGTTTCAGATGCACAGACACGATGGAACGACATCGTTTATGGAATTTACATCCTTGTCCGTCGCGTGGGCACCGCAACGTGAAATCATTCTTCCGTTGCTCTTTTGTCACTCTACGTAGGAATGTCCAACCTGGGCCGACAGGGGGACAACGACACGCGTCGGCGACACGCGCCAACGATTGCTTCTCCAAACAATTCGTTAAGCGACGACGCGTGCCACACACGCGTCAGTTAGCCATCACCACGTTTCTTTTCCGATTATCCGTGTTATACGAAACGTGATCTTCAACGCTTCAACACCCTCCTCGAATCCACGAACTCGCGTTTGTTCACCTAATCTCCGCTCGCTCGCTGCTCTCTACGTATTAAAGGTACGCGCGTCTTTTGTTTGTCGCATCAATGCTCCACGCGCGTTCCCAAACCAATATTCCACGGTCTCGTATCCTCGCGACGTTCTTCGATTGTTTGGCGACCGATGATTCGTGGTTACAGCGTCGATCGTCTTCTGTTCATCGCATCTATGCTCCGCGTATGCTCGCCGACCAATGCCACGATCGTGTTTTGTTTTCCGCGTCGACGATCTTCATCTGTTCGCCGCGTTAACGTGATTCGTTCGTCTGCCGCGTGGACGTCCTTCGTCTGCTCGCCGCGTCAACGTTCTTCATATGTCTGCCGCGTCAACGTTCTTCATATGCTGCCGCATCGACGTTCCGCGTCTGTCCTCGCATCTACGCGCGTTTAACCTCACTCGTCGTACACCCTGCGTTGAATCTCGCGACACCGACGGAACCAAATTCTCGCGTTAAAACATTCGCAACCAGTGAAAAGTCGTCCGCGATGTGAACATGTATTGTACGAGAGTTGGGAATATCGGTATTCTCCGAGGAGACAGCAAGAGGTAACGCGATTACGGTTACACGAATCGGCGGAAAGCTCGCGGGACCAATTTCACACCTCGAGTTGATTATTCGGTTAGTCCTACGATACTGAGTGTGTTAATTCGAAACGGAAGCCATTCCCTGTCGTCCGAATCCCTGCGCGGAGCGCGGCCAATCGGGGATGGTAGAGGCGGCCCCGTTCAGCTTCACCTCGAGGGTGGAACCGGGAAACACTCGGCCAAAGCGCCGCCTATCCATCGATTTGATAAGAGCAAGGACACGAAATGAAGCGAAAGCGGAATAAATTCGACGTGTCCGATCTGCGAATCTTACGACATGTCTCTCAATAACAATCCCACATCTTTCGCTACATTCGAATCTCACCTCGCGGGCTCGCGCGAAAAACTGCACTTCCGTGGAAATAAACGTTCGAACGAACGGCACGATTGTTACGTCAATCGAAGCGAAATTATTATTTACACCGTCCAGTTTTGCATCTCTATCGATTCGCCTTCACAATTACGGCGACATGTCTCCTACGAACGCAACGTACTTTCCAACGTAACAATTAGGAACGATTTACTGATTATATTTCATGAATCAGATTATATACCTATCGCTGCTTGGGGTTGTCCTGTAATTATACGTTAGAGATTGCGGGCCAACCTGGCCAAATGTCGACGCGGTTAACCCGACGAGTTACGGAACCGGTGCACGTGTAGTCACGTGTCACTAATATGATTTCATTGCATCGTGAATATCTCGTTTACCGGGTACGATTTTTGACGCCTTCGGAAATTCACAGATCATAACACTTTATTGGTAAAAAATAGGGCTGTGCAAATATTTGCCAAAATGGCAAATAAATCCTACGTACTTTCAAATTTGTTATCATACTTTGGCGATTTTCTTGGGTTCATTAATATAACTCTGAAACTGCAGGAGTTATGGGTTCCGTTATAAAAAATAAGGCCCCCTTCGGAAGCCGCCATTTTGTTCAGTAAGGCTGTGATAAAATGTATAAACAGTGTTCAATACTTGTATAATGAAGACCTTTTCACCAAATTTCAATATGTGGTTTTATCTTTTTTCAAAAAAATCTCCAAAGTTTGGAATATTTTTTGGCCTTTAGAGTGGTTTGCTACCCTAAACGTAAGTGAAATTCAACAATTTGAATTTGAAGAAAAATTTGTTTGAAAAGAAAGAGTACAAATTGCTCGGTGGATATATTTCAAGCTCCTCGATCCTCTCGCTCGAATGAACCTTGGATATTATTTATTATCTTCCTGTTCTACCTAGAAATGTAGCATGCTGTGAATTAGGGTGGATGACACGGCCATAAATTATCGACAACCTTTGATGACACCGACCGACTAATAAACAAAGCCTCATTACAACTCGTACCATGTGTTCGGCCCTCGACGGGCGCCAGGGGTGGCAAGCTATTAAGTTCCCGTAATTAGCGAGTATAAAATATCTGTTTGGGTCGGAAAGGTTCGTTGCCGGGGTGTACATACACGTAGGTACGCCGCGTACGACTGTCGAGGATGAGAAATCGGAAATGACAAAGCTGTGAACAGAGCGTTTCCCATTTCCCATCGGGAAATCTACGAGCTAACATTCTCAACTACGCACACCTATCACACGTCGTCAAGCAAAGCCTCCGGATGCGACGAGCTCGGTGTAAGAGAAAATATTGGACGTAAAAAAATAATACGGAGCGTTGAACGAGGGTTGCGAATGAAACGTGCGATACGTACGTACAGATTACTAACACGCTGTACATACGAACTAGACGGAGAGTATTGTCGAGATAATCCGTATTAAAAATAAAGGATTAGAATCTCCTCTCCATTGTCGAATTCTTTTTTCCTACGGGGTTGTAGGATCGTTCAGCATAAATCCTGGTCAGCAATCGTTGCTTCGCGCTGCAGGAGATCTACGGAGCCCTAGATCTGCTGATCAGACGATGTTGCCTCACCAAAGTTGTCTTTATCGTTGCATACAAAGCTTTAAATTAATTCTATTTATACAACCTTACTTTGGTCACTCTTCTACCGATGACACTTTTTCATTTGAATAAAAACATCCCCAAATTAATCTTCCATTTTTTTTTTGTAGCGTTCCAACTTTTTTTCCATTAAATATCATCCATCAAATTTTTTAATGGGAGGAACTACATGTACAGCACATGAGAATACTATGTTCCAAGGAGTGAATAAATCAAATATCTTTAACGTGTCGCATCAACTACTCAGATAGTCAAGTATCCAAGAAATGTATAATCTTGCAAATGTAAACAAAAAAAGGATTGCTATCAGCGGAATCTCTGAATATCTAATTAAAAAAATTATCTAAAAACGTATGTGTCTTGAACCATTCATTTTTATCACAATTTATCAATATCGCGGGATTATCTTTTTCTCATTACAGCTAAATTAGTTTCTCATCACTCATTGAAAAACATGTTTATTTTTTTTCTGTTCACTACTTCATTTACTCTTCCTTCACTCGTTATTACCGTGATGGACCTATTACATATTTAAGCTATTGGGCACACTTATTCTTCTCTCTGCGAACGTTAAAACGAAGGATTTTTTATAATTAATACAATCGTGTTAGACTCTTTAATTTTCGTCGTAGTTCCAGCGTCGATTGTTTCTGTACCCCCGTTGGGTATAAATTAATGAACACTTAATAAACTTGGGGTCTTCGCTGCGCGTTGTCAGGATGTCGAGGGTGTCAAGGGTTCACGGGTGCTACATCCAGGTGTGCCTCTCCGTGGGATGCACCAGATCGAATTGTTCCTTTGGACCACTCAGACCCACGAATAAATCATCACACCTCGGGCGTTCGGCTCAAATTAATTATATTTACGAGATCGACGGTGTATGTATGTAACAAAGAATCCCTACCCGGCATTGCCTGCGCACCGGAACCCCGTGATGACTATTTACTCGAAGGTAATCGATCTTCCCACAAAAATATGCCGGTCGACAACCGAACGTCTTATCTACGTGGTGACATTGTTATAAATATATAACACTGTTATTTTCAACTACGCGGCTTTTTACCTTACCCGTTTCAATAAACACCTGTCTAATATGCACTCGTGTTTCCGGTGAGGCTCTCTGCTGGTATCAACGCTAGTGCCCGGAACACTTCCGGTTCGCGGTGTACCTACGCAGGGGATGTAGGATGTACCCGGGTACGCCCGTCTGCTCGCCGAGGGCGCGACCCCTAACTATTCCACGCTCCAACGCACCGGGCCAAATGGCAAATCGATTTGCCATCGCACCCTGTTATTTTTTTTCCCTTTTTTTTTCTTCACGATAGATTTGGATCCAGCGTCATCGGAGAGAACGTCATTTCCAGGTTTTCAAGTACCAGCTACCATCGGAGCGAATTTTACAATTCTTCAACTGCACGTCGTGATCATCACCGTATTTATTGCAATGCTGTCTTTACGATGCTATCGATTTTTTTTCATTTTTTCTTATTATGCAAATCTATCGCAGTACATGTTTTTTATAGCATACGATATTTACCATCTTTCTCAAGAGTGGTATTATGAAAAGCAGGAATTATTGCATACTTCGTCATCAAAGCATCCTAAACATATTTGTACCGATGCTCGTATATGGGGTATTCCACGCCAAACGAATAATTTGTATTTCTAAAATCCTCCATTTTTTAATATTTTCAAGTATCCATCAAAAAACTCCCTCTGAGGAAATTAGGCATCTTTTTGATCTCCGGTTCGCAAGACGCTCTTTTTCGGTTTTGCTCTCACAACTTCGTCAAAAATGGTCCAAAATCAAAAAATTTATTTGACACTCAAAAATCGCACATGGAAATACTACGATTAATTTTTTTTGTATTTTTTTCTAAAAAGTATGTAAGAAAACAAAAATTTCGTTGAACAAAAATTTGAATTTAGACCATTTTTGAAGAAGTTATGATCAAAAACCCGAAAAAGCGGGTCACCGGTTCAAAAGGAGATCAGAACAATTTAGAACTTCGCCAAAAAGAGATTTTAGATGGGTAGTACTTAGAATTATCAACAAATGAAGGAAATCCAAAATGAATATTGCGCAAATCGATTTGGCGTGGAATGCCCCATATATACCCTCATGTTCCGACTGACGATCTCTTAATCGTCGAATCTGTTCGCCCTATAGTATTGTTGGGAGGGCCGAAAAGCGACAACTCGTGATCAACGATTAACCACTTTTATCCTAGTTCGTTAGTTAGGCATTCACGCGTGACAAACGGACATCGTCGATGTGGTTTTGATAATGGAAGAACATGTTGCCTGTTTCGATGCTATTTCTACCAAATGCTCATAGTTTTCCGAATCTAGCATCAACTTCATCAGAAATATGACAAGAACTGGAAAAATATTATACAAATCTGCGAAAAAATGTCATTAAACATGTTATTACGGACAGGATCTCAATACAAATAATGTATCAATTGGATGGTTAATGGAAATGCCAATTTCGCATTGCGAAATTTAATGCATTATTTACAACCTTGCCTGCAAGTGGCTTGCAAGAAATTCCACGTGGTGGCAGCACCTATACATGTTTCAATAGAGCAATCGGCGCTCTACCTTACCGACACGGGGAGTAAATCGTCGATAGGTAAGTAGGTTAGATTTGACATGATTCGTATAGTTTTCGACGACCGATTATTATTTCGTCGTAATTCGTAACGATCTTTGGTTAATAATATCCGTCATGATCGGACGTGTATTTGGTTGAATGACAATTTAATCGGCATTTGTTCTACGATTTGAAGTTATTCGCCAAAAGACTGTTCGAAGTGAACTTCATTGGAATCGATCCTCAAGAGAGAGGAACGCGATTGGTCAAGATTCGCGTGACGCGTCGTGTTTTGTCCGCACTTCAAGCCGTACCTCGGAAACGAGGAGTATTTTTGCTGAGCTGGGTTGTTTACAGCCTGAAAAACTGTTTATCATCCCCCTCGAATTTCATTTTTCATTAGGACGCGCGACGCATTCGGACCTTTCGTCTCCATCTCTATCGTTGATCAAAATTTCGGTGATAATAAGTTACCATGAAAGTGACCGTAACCACACTCAGCGATGACATCTTCGTATTGGATGTCAGCGAAGACCTGGAGCTGGAAAATTTCAAGGCGTTCTGCGAGATCGAGAGCGGTTTCCCGGCTCATGAAATTATGATTGCGTTTAACGGTCGTCCGCTTATGGACGATAAAAAATCTCTCAAAGATCACGGCATACGAGACGGTGATGTTGTCATTTTACAGCACATGCAACAGAGCGGCTCCGGATTGAATCTGCAAGCTTTCGATGGAGGTTAGAGTCGTTACGTGCCTAGCGATAGAAAAACAAATGACATGCTATCTTTCCCTCGCACACATCATGGTTTAACGCTTCGCTGAATAATGCTCCCGTATGAAATATCTTTTTCTAACCAGAACACGTGTGCTTTTTCCCGTCCCAACTACAATTATGTACATTATGTATGCTATGATTTCATTCGCGCGTTATCGCATCGCCGTGTCCATCTTTGTTTGTCTGTTGTTTCACGATGCCGAATTGTCAAACGCACGAATGTCGCATAGCAATGAAATCAGAAATTCAAATTGCTTCGGGTCATCGTATCAGTAATTTGATACGGATTCTGTTTTCAATTATGTATCTGATGTGATGGTAATGTTTTAACCCCTGACAGGAAATATGAAAATCGTATACCTCATATGGCAATGAGTAAAAAATACCCAATTTTAGTTAGCTTCAACTATCCCAGCTTCTAACGAGACTAGCGAGAATTTTTTTTTTCAAATCGAAGTTCAAACAATTCTGCACGAAATTGTTGTACCGAAAGTGAACGTTGAATCTCGACAAAGGGAGATTTTTTATATTTTTCTTTAAAATTCTGTACCTTTGATTATAGTGCGATGAAAAATATGAATCTAAGTGATTTAAAAAGCTGCCGAAGAGTACTCGATGATAGTGAAATTCGTTTTTCGATAGATTCAGAAAAGTATAGTTGAAGCATAGTTTGAACGTATATGAATATATTTTTATTCACTCAATTTGTTTTCCGCAGAGAATACAAAAAAAATACAGAAATAGGATTTTTCGTCAAACTTCGTCGTAGAACAGTGTGTTAGGAATAGTCGTGGAATTAGAACAGAAAAACAGCTGTGACATTTTTCAGTCGACCTTAATTGGGAAACAGTACTAAAAGTACCCACAACGTTTCGGTTTCACGGCATTCTAATTCAGTTATTTTTTCTGTTTACAGAATTCGGTCTCGGTCATTTAATTTTAGAGATGCGTTTGGTCAGCAATACGTAATTCCTGTTCGTAGTTGTATCGTTATTTAGTTAGCAGCAATTTATTGTTTGTCCAATGACGCAGATTCGCAACCGGCGTACAGATTTACTAATATTTGCTTTCCATCTCCGTGAATTCTAGCTCTCTTGCAATTTCGAATGTACTCTAAGTTCGCAGTATTTTTGGAAACAGCTGGGAAGCTACATATGCTTGCAACACATTCGAGCAGAGGTTATCAATAAAACCAACCTTATTTTCACTATTTTGATCCACAGAAACTATGCTGAATTGTACGATTTATGATCAGTACTTCATTTTATCTCTTGATGTTAAAATTAAAATGAGTAATTTGATCCTGTCAATCAAAACTATACTTGAAATTGATGATTGTTTACGATGGGTTCGCGTAACGTTTCATGTCGATTAGCCATTGTAAATAATTCTTTGGAATGTTGTGGCCTTTAATCACGGCGGAGCAGTCCCAACTTCCTATCGCACCTAACCATGTATTGCATTTAAGTTATCAGATTATTAAATACTAAGATTCGCAAATTTAGCTGTACCTACGTTGGACTTCAGTGACATAAGAATTCCTGGATCTGTTAGTCGACCCGCACCGAGTTCCAGTGCCGGCTCATCGATTCCGAGACCACCGCAAAATACGCGTAGTGACGACGATCCTGTTATGATTAAAGACATGTTTTTGGCAAATCCGGATCAATTAGCCCTACTGAAACAGAATAATCCAAGACTGGCAGATGCGCTTCTATCTGGAAATCTTGGTAAGCTTTTGGGTTTATGGCGAAAAATGTGATCTAAGACAATATACGTCACCGCATCATGCCAGCAAATCTTGCACCGGAATAACGCAACATAAAAGTTCATAGTTCTTCAAGTTCATATCGATAATCCTTTGCAGAAAAATTTTCAACGGTGCTGAAAGAACAGATCAAGGCACGCGAGGAGCGTCAAGCACAACGCCTTCGCATGATGAATGCTGATCCGTTCGACACGGAAACACAGAGGCTAATTGCCGATGAAATAAAACGAAAGAATATCGAAGCTAACATGGAAGCAGCAATGGAATATAATCCAGAAACATTTGGGACCGTAGTAATGCTTTACATAAATTGTAAAGTGAATGGTTTTCCGGTGAAAGCATTTATCGATTCGGGTTAGTAGTCGACTGATTTTCGTTCAACGTATCAGTCTCAGGCGCATCTTGAAGGTCATCTTTTATTTGTAAACCAGTTATTTTTAAACTTGCAAAATCCAAGCGCGTCCGATCCGCATGTGTCGTGTAGATGAACAGTTTAATTTTAGAACGAATTTTGCACTGTGTATCTGAAAAGACTGCGGTGCACGCAAAAAAATCAGGCGTTCATTACGACACAGCCTTGCAATTTCGCAGCGCCGTTCTACTCTTTTAACGACTCGTATCATATTTCAGGTGCCCAAACAACGATCATGTCAGCTGCGTGTGCTGAACGATGTCACATCATGCGATTGGTCGATACCAGGTGGGCTGGTGTAGCTAAAGGAGTCGGAGTACAAAGGATTATCGGGCGTATACACATGGTACAGATCCAAATTGGACAAGATCATTTGACCACTTCATTTAGCGTCCTCGAGGAACAGCCTATGGACATGCTACTCGGTTTGGATATGTTAAAAAGACATCAGTGTTGCATAGACTTGAGAAAAAACATATTAAAAATTGGTACGACTGGGACGGAAACATCATTTTTAACTGAGGGTGAGCCAAAGATGTGGAAAATCATCCTTTAGACAGCATTATCCTCTAATACACCGCAACCAATTTACAACGAACAGTCTTAAAGAGGCTATTAGAAGTTGTAACAGCGACCAAAATTTTCAGGTGAACTTCCTGAATGTGCAAGGTTGAGTGGACATAGCGATGAATCCCTGGACGACCGAGATCTTCAACGTGCACTCGAAGATAGTACTAAAGATGCGAAGAAGCAGAAGCAGCTGGGTAAGTATGTATCTGTCCGGGTTATCCCGTCCATCCAATCATAATATTTCCAAATTCGGATCGCGCTATGTCATACTGTTCAAAATCCTAGAAATCCTTTCCCAGTAGCCTGGACAGACGATTGAAGGTTTATTTTGGGGGAAATACATTGAAGGGGAAAAATTTGCTAGATATGATTGTACTTCTATGATTCTAAATATACAAATCTAACTGCTGTAGGAATCATTGGAATTGGTCGACATGATTTTGATATATGTTCACAGACGGACTCGGAACAAGTAACAATCCGCTGAACACAGCCGCATCTGTTTCGTCGAGCACAACGACAACTCTAGAAACAACAGTACTACCGCATGATCCTTTCACGGACTCGACAGTGAAAGAGATCGAAGCTTTAGGTTTCACTCGAGCTCAAGTGATTTCCGAGCTACGCCGATTTAATGGCGACAAGGCTCAAGCTACAGCTGCGCTGTTTGCCAAATCGTTGAAATTTTAAAGAAGTTATAGGATAATTAAGTATCATAGAAAATTGGTAAAGAAACGGATGAAAAAGGAAATTTTCGTCGAAACGAATTGTTCCGATATGCCTAAGGCTAAAAGAATACGAATCACGGCATAATATCAGAAAGCTATCTAATTTCGTGTATAAATATGGAAATTTGTCGTCAAACAGTTCTAATTTCCTGAGCAATTAATTTCTACGTTTTCTAATTCTTAACAAATTCTGTGACTCCCACGAGGACACGACGAAATACCACGAGAATGCATTTTGAGGATTTTTCTATCCTCATTGTAGATCAAGTATGTAGCGTGGCTTTTTTTCTTATTTTTTCATGAAAATGTGAATCTAGCGAATGCAGATTGTAGATGAATACTGTAAGTGTAAAATATTTGATATTCTGGACTAAAGGGATTGCGAAATTGGGTGCAAATTTTCTAATTCTAGGCTACACTTATAATCTTGAACGGAACGCTTAACAAACGACTGTCATATATTTGATCGATAAAAAATCCTGTACAGTTCTGAGCATTCTAACTTATCGAAAGTTATCAGGTAAGAATGTACGCTCGAAGATAGGTTCGACGTAGTTCTTTTATATTCTTCACAGCAAGCATAACATTAGCTTTCTCATACTTTATATCTGGTATCACTGTTGAACCAATGTCATGGAAAGTCAAGATTAGAATTGTAACGTTTGTTTTTCAACTCCTCGAATGATTGTTTCTCAATAAGCGTTCTTGTTCGTAGCTCATTTATAGTTGTTCAACTGGAAATACAATTTACTGAAATATTTCAGTTCGTGTCCAAAAAAGGTGACTAATAGGAATGAAATCGAAACAATTATAGAAGTCGCATCCTTGAAATTCCCCGCATTTTGCTCAGGTATCTCTAAAATTTCTTATTACGAGAAGAACTCGTGTGACTTTCGAACAGAATGCAACGAAGAATGCTGTACTTTGACGACAAATATATTATACGAGCTAGAGATATATGATCGCAAAATTTAATTATTTAATGTTTCGATTTCTATTTCACTTAAAATGACAACCCAATCACTAGCAACGAAGAAAACATTGCTTTTCGATGTAGCCTAGAGTTTATACGTACATCTACAAATAACAGTGATATATGAAACATGACGCCGCTAAGAATATTTTGTAATAAAAAGCGTATATCTTTCGCACAGGAAGAAAAGAGGCTGTTACTCGAGAAAAACTAATTATTTTGGGGAAAATCGAAGGATAGAAATAAATTGGATAAACATTTTGTAATACGAATGTCAAGTTTGGAGTATATAGGTTTTATCTGGAGAACTGGCAAATCACTGCGCTCGACGTATTGCATTTATATATATAAACGAAACAGAATGAGAGGGGCGAGTAAAGAGCGAATCATTCGTTGATATTCGCACGAACTAATTCAGAACTGATATATCGTCCCGTACTATTTCAAAGAAAAATTAGTTTTCAATGAAAGTGACACGGTTTGATTATACACGCCGATGTATATGCCGATCTAATTACTTAATTTACACATCGCTTCCAAGCATTCGTAACTGCAATAGAAATATACCGGTGTAAATATATTATGTTTATCTACAGTTTTATCAATGGAGATATGAGAAAAGCAATAAATTCAAACAAATGCAACATATTTTTAGCGAACAAAAATTCATTACATCTTTTGGAAATAGATATGATTTTTTATCAGAGGTAAATTGGATTTGCGGTGGAGGACGATTTGTAGAAAAATTATTCGTTCGTTGGTATTTTACCAGCTTCCCATTTCAATTCGACCATTTTACCACCACATGCAGATTCCTCGCCAACTGTGGCGATCTTGCTCGTGGCAAAAGTTTGCTTGTCGTCAACGGTAGGTATTATCAACTCTGCATTAATGACGTCGAAGCAGTGGTTCTTTTTCCTTTTGTTATGCCTGCTGATAACGACTTGCAAAACTGTACCAAATTGGTGTTCTGGTCAAACTAGGAAATCCGTACCGAGTCTCGTTGCAATGAATTGGCTGGTCATTGGCTGCTGCGACGATTCATTATCCATCAATGAATTCGATTATTAAAGAAAAGCAATTTATTTAATCAGATTCCAACTTTTTGTTCATGATTCCAATCACTTTGCGAGGATATTCCCTTAGAATCCAGGACATCGCTCCGATATCATAAACCCTGGTAAATATTTCTGATAATGTTCGCGAACTCTGGTCGTGGAGCTACAAAAATTGCAGAGTAGTTTTGCACAATCAGAAATATGAAAATGACAACATTGCTAGCATCGAGTGAATTAAGCAATGTTGGTTTTTTCGAAGTCTCCTAATAGAATCTTCCATCTATAATTCTGGTAATGATGTTCGCTAACAAATGGATGTCCCCTTTTCCGTGATACGATTCACGTTATATCATTAATGAAATTATATTGTTACATCATACTGCCAACAATATTGAAATTTTTTAACGACCTTGAATCTAATTGTACCGGTGGGAGATATAATCGAAGACAAAAATACATTACATTATTTTAAAAACGAATATCACTTCAAATGCGGCATATAAATAATCCAATTTATTATCACGAACTCGTTCTTAATATAAAGAACCTTTACTCACAACCACATGAAAAGTCTTACTAGACATGTCACCTCGGCGTTGAAGCTCCAAAACATCCTAAACAAAGTCACGGAGAGTTCATCCAATGCGTAGAGGGGTAAAGAAGTTTTTCCGAATCTTCGCAGACACCGAAAAAAATGGGTGGCTGGATTGAGGATATATATGCCGCATATGTGGATCGAATCTCGATGCGATATTCAAATGTTTCGCTAGCGACCGCGCACGCTTTGACAGGTTTTTTGCAGGGAACGGGGAACAGTGGAACACGACCGGAAACATTGAAAGTATCATGGCGTCAATATTAGCGCCCATGCACTATTTTCTCGCAAGTCTTCTGTCGCAATAAAAGCGTGTACCAGCAAGAAAGGTGTTGGAATTGATTCGAGTGTGTTTCTGCTGGTCAACATATCATAATATTTCTTCTAAGTCGTTCGCATTTCACGCGCGTATAGAGCCTGTACGCGCGTAAGTGGTAACCCGAGCGAGCGTGTGTGCCTCGCCAATTCATCGCTACGACGCTATAGCAGGTTGTTTTCGAGTTGTTGACGCATGTACGTTACTGACCATCATTTCATTGCATACAATATCGCTGTGATCCTTGCGATTTCCCCGACGTTTCCCAAGCATTCCGCAAGATAACCTTCAACTTCCATTCTTATGTAGTATCTGCTGCTCAATTAACGCACTACGATGCTACATACACGATCGCGTTCTGTTCTTTGGCATTTGTGGAACGTTTGCCAAACATTGTGTCGTGTGAAATGATGCAGCAGAAATTCAACAAACTGCTTGATTTTATTGGACAATATTATTATTATTACTATGTCAAAAACATTCGATCCCATATTCACCGGGATGTTATACTGTACATACTTATACGCTTCTAGTGTCCAGTCAATGGTGCGAATGACGAAGAACAATGTAACAATCATATATCGAGTGTCTTACAATGATAAATTTGATACAATGTTTTTTTGTTATTTGTTCACAGATGTTCAGAGATGTTCCATGGCAAGGATGACGAGGACGTTATTACCTGTTTCATAGTCATGCGATAATATGTATCGCTACTTGTTTCTTCTTAGAAGAAATTTTGCTTCTAGATAAAATTGTTCACAGAATTCTCATTGAAATTCGTCATCATGTCTGTTAATGCTCAATTCGCTACCCCACCGCCGGCTATAAGCCTTCCCAATATGTCGGTTCCTCCACCGATCCCTACGCCAAATCTCTCTGCGCCCCCGCCAAATCTGACAACGATCAATACTTCGGCTGGATATCAAACTCGATTTGGTAATCACAGAGATGGAAATCGTAGCTTTTACAAACCGTTTCGACCTTATCACGCGCCTAAGGTCGTCGCCGGTGGTCCGGATGCGTTGCAAGATGAATTCGACGGGAAGCGACTCCGCAAATCTGTCATGCGAAAAACTGTCGACTACAACGCAGCTATTATCAAAAGTTTGGAGGTAGAACCCCAGAAATCGTGATTATGTTACTGCGTCAGCTCCTCGGAGTTGTCGCGAGACTGAAATTTCCCAAACGCTCGGAATTTTCTTCCGCTATACGAGTTTCTGCGACATTTTTTAGAACCGAGTTTGGCAAAGAGACTACAGAGACAGAAGGGCGCTACAACCTGATGTCATATACTATCCTGATCTTCTGCCACCGCCAAGCTACGTCGATAATCCTATCAATGCAGTAACGACAAAATTCGTTAAAACAGCGACAAATAAGATGAGGTGTCCCATTTTTTGCATGGCTTGGACACCCGAAGGTCGTCGTCTCGTCACCGGAGCATCCAGTGGCGAGTTTACTTTATGGAATGGCCTCACGTTTAATTTTGAGACTATTCTGCAGGTGTGAATTATTCTGGACAGCAATTGATACTTTTCAATTTCCGATCAATCGACTTTATCGATTGACGTAAAAGGAATATCTAGAAGTTTTTCAACTTTCACCATTCTCTTTTTCCTTATATTTCAGGCACATGACAGTCCTGTGCGCACGATGGTTTGGTCCCACAACGAAAGCTGGATGGTAACGGGAGATCACGCGGGTTACGTCAAATACTGGCAGAGCAACATGAACAACGTCAAGATGTTTCAGGCGCACAAAGAGGCTATTAGAGGACTCAGGTACAGCATCTACCACTCTAGTCCTTACATCTATCGTGATACTGTCCCTCGCGGCCCGGTAGCTTGTACAGCGTTTCAGAACAAGGATATACCTTTCGTTTGTTTGTACGTTTGTTTTTATGTAAAATCAGACATTATTTTTCCTCTTCTCGTATGGATAGTTAGGTGAATATAACTTAAACGATCTCACTGGTGAAACTGGTGGTCGTTTGCTCGTTGCGATGTTATAAAGGACATTCTGCTGAGTTTACAAATACTCCGTCACAGTTCGCGTATGACCTTGATATGGGATAATAGGACAAATTTCCTCGAGGATGAACCTCGAATCGAGATCGCGAATCGAATCAGTTTGGAATATTTCAATGCATTCAGTTAGAATTGGGGATAACATTTACAGACAGTTTTATTTTAACTCGTACATGGATCTTTTTCACGGAGTATGGAAAATACATATGCCGGACGATATGAAAAATTTATAAATCTGCTAGGGTCGTCGTATGCATGATTTTACGGCGCAGTTCCCTGCTCCCGAAAGCCATAGGATCTTGTAATTCGCTTGATGCAGAACCTGTAAGTTTTCCCTCGGTAATGTAATTACATATATCACAGTCGAAGATAAAATCAGAGATGAAAATTTGAGGATTAGTTGTTGACGATCGTGGTGACCGCGGTTGTCGCGATGATGGTATTGTTTTTCTTTTCATATTTGAAATGCCGCGGTGAATAGAAAGGCAAGGGAATTCAGACCTTATGGCTGCTAGGAAATGAGAGGAATGAAACTTTTGCGCAAAGAATAGCATATTGGGCAAAGATGTATCTTTAAATAAAACAAAATTGAACCAATATGAAGATGAAAGGAATATAATAAAAGTACAGCAGCACCCAGTCGAGATTCCCATCGAATGAATAAAGATGAAAAATCCTGCCTCCTTTCGTATCACCCAAATTATCAATATTTCGCTATATAAATTAGATATTTCGCATATTTGGATGATTTTCGCTTAATAAATGAAATAAAAGTTGATATCTTTCCTTGTTTACCGTCATCTCGTGTCGTTTAGAGTGTAGATCGATGAAACGATAGCGAATAATAAATAATAATGAAAGTAAAACTCATGTATCTTATTGAACGTTTTTATTATTGTTGAATAAATGCTAAATTTGAGAAATGAAATTGAAGATAATAATAACAAAGTGATTTAAAAACAACCTAATTTTCGACATTCTCCGTCGGTCATGTGGCATCAAAGATGGAGACGAGATACGACAGCACGATTATTTCGATGCTAAGGTAACATCGCTCTAAGTTACGGATACATATTTTGACTGCCAGATATGACTGTCGGAAATGGCTTTTTGTTTATTTACAATAATCTCACATCTCGTTAATCCTTTCATTAGAAATATTCATCTGCTCTATACGACTGTGCATATTATTGAAAGATTCAAGAAAAATACAGTGTTTAATAAAGAAATACGACGCCTCCGTATACACACTTCCCACCTTTTATCCACGTGCAACGCATATCAAAGAATTATCAGCATAAATGCAATATTTCAATCGGTTTCACTTGCAAACACAACATAATCTCGTGGCGACGCAGCACGTTGCTATGAAATATTAACTTTCGTCTCTCATTTTCAAATCAGTTCCTGCATCTCGAGAAGTTAAGGAAATAAAGGAAAACATTTCAATCTCATACGAAGCTATTTTATTGGTTTTCCATATGGTACTAGCCATTCTTCGCGCCTTCTCTTCAATTCTCGATGCTTACACATCTTCATCTTCTGAAAACGATGTTGGTTCTTATATTTTGTTATGCAAGCAAAACAAATAATTAACAAGAATAAAGTTAAAAACTTGTATAGCACAACGTTGATGGGTATCGCTTCTCTGTGCCTGTTTCATCACAAGTCTTCAAACGGTTTTGAGCTCTACTATACTTTGGATCTACACCAGACTGGATTTGAAGTTCTGTTACGTTATACTAAAGCAAAGAGTGGATTTTGGTTCCCACGATCTAGTTTCTTTCAACTTTTAGTTGAGTGTTACAAAGAAGCATGTAATAAAAGAAAATTAAACAACAAAACAAACACAAGCTTATAAAAACACTCACTGAACGAGGAGCGAACCAAAGGATGTATAAATACATTTTTAGCAGAATAAAGTTGTTAGGTGATTGCCGTTATTTCTTAGCTTCGTCCCAACAGGAAAATAACTATTTTTTTTTTTTTTTAATTTTTCTATACATAATGGGATATTCAAAACCCCATAATAATAATAATGGAGAGGAAAGAAATCGTCAGCATAATAAAGATCTTAGATGCTCTTTGTCCTCTTATCTTCTCGACTCTCGTATCATTTTTCAAGGGTTTTGTTACGTATGTGTATTCATAATAAAGAATTTTATCTATCTATCTATAGCATACGTTATAATTGATGGCGCATCTTGGTGTATAACTTTGTTTTTTTTGGGCGGGTAGTTTCAGCCCTACGGATCATAAATTGGCCACTTGCAGCGACGACGGTACCGTTAGAATTTGGGACTTTCTACGATGTCACGAGGAACGAATTCTCAGGGGTATACCATCTTCTATATTTTGTATTGAATTATTTCCTTTTCAAACTATTCTATGAAAAATCATGTTTACAGTTACAAGTTTTTCATGTTACGATGAGCGGTGTTCTCTATCGTTTGCTGATTTTCATAGCTCTTACTTCGGCTCATGTTTAGATGTAAATGCCAGTCCGCTTATCAATTCCATTCGTCATTTGATCTTTGTTTTGCAAAAGAACGTGTTCGCCATTTGTGCGAAAGCAAAATTATTCCTAATTTCTATAGATATGTAAGCTGGATGCATATCGTTTTTTTTCGGGATTTAACTCTAATGAAATTGGATGGTATTAAGTCAACTTGTGTCGTATATACCATTGATGATAATGAAATTGGCTAAATAATCGATGGTATACTTATACTACTTTAATACTACCTTTTTCGTTTCAGGACATGGAGCAGATGTTAAATGCGTTCATTGGCATCCGCAAAAAAGTTTGGTCATATCGGGAAGCAAGGACAATCAGCAGCCGGTGAAACTTTGGGATCCGAAAACTGGACAGTCTTTGGCAACGCTTCATGCTCATAAGTCAACGGTGATGGACGTAAAGTGGAACGAGAATGGAAATTGGCTGGTAACAGCTTCGCGTGATCATTTACTGAAACTTTTCGATCTCAGAAACTTGAGCCAGGAAGTACAAACGTTTCGAGGTCATAAAAAAGAGGCGTCCAGCGTTGCTTGGCATCCTAGTCACGAAGGTCTGTTTTGCAGTGGTGGTAGCGACGGGGCAATTCTCTTCTGGCACGTAGGGTATGCACACTGGATTGGAAATTATTTGTTGTTTTACGAAGTATTCATCTTCTACTTGTGTTAAAAACGTTGAATAATGGCATATCCACGTTTTTCAGAGCTGACAAGGAAGTTGGCGCCATCGAACAAGCTCACGATAGCATAGTATGGACTTTGGCATGGCATCCGCTTGGTCACATATTGTGTTCTGGAAGTAATGATCACACGTCAAAGTTTTGGACGAGAAATCGACCCGGAGATCTTATGAGGGATAAATATAACTTGAATACGCTACCTGCTGGCGCTGCAGGGGTGGATGATCACGAAATTGGTAACATATTGTACTTCTGGTTATTTTGAAGATCTGGCCATTTCTCATCTGATCTCATTCTGATTTCTTATTTGAATAGCTGACGATTCGCCGGTGATACCAGGAATGGGACCCGAGGATAGAATTAGCGCCGATGGCGAATGTGAAGACAAGAACGGTGGAATTCCTGGTCTTGACTTGGACCATGCGGTTGATGAAGGAAAGAAATATGCTAATAAAAAGGTTCCTTACAGTAAACCTATTCCTAGAAATTTCCAAGCCCAATGGAACGAAATGGAAGCTGAAGATATGGAGCAAGTCGAGGCGTTGAATGCTTTCGTGAATCAATTGATCGAAACAACACCCGGGGCAGTGCCTCTCAACGAGGTAGCACCAAATGCTATAATTTTGTATGGCAAAATGATTCCAGTCGAACGTGAGTTTCTGCAATTGAATGATAGTTTTAAAAACAGATGATCGATGTAGAGTGTAATTTTTCTTTCTCCTCGCCAGCTGGATCGAAGTTAGCCGAGGCTATAGCGAAGGGTAACGATGCGATAAACAAGCTGATATTTGCTGGCGAAATTGAGGAGCTACGCGATGTAATTGGATCAGAAGACATGGAGGACTCGGAAGATTTCTTGCACGACGAAGGCGACATTGATTACTCGAAAGTTCCGGATCTCGATCTTCCTGCCCCGCTACCAAGTTCCAAGTTTGCTCAAAATCCTGAACTGTTAAAGACACTGAATCGTGGTGGTAAAAGAAAGTTTGATCAACTTATTGGATGGAGCGACGGCGGGGCAAGTGACAGAACATCGAAAATCCATCAACCAGTCTTTGGCGCATCAATGAATGACGACCTACAGCTTCATAACGATCCTGATAGCCGAGCATCCATCTCTAAAAAGAACAATTCCAGTGGAGATGGCAACTCTTACAATTCGAGTCAGGATGAGGACTTGCGGCGATTAGGACCCAGCGACATGCGGATGAGTCGGGATGAAGACTTGAGGTTTAACAATATGGGTGGTAGCATGTCGAGCAGTGCGGGTCGTTCGATGATGTCAGACTTGGATTTGAGACATAACCAAATGAATTATGGGGACAAAGACTTCCGTCACATGCCCTCGCATAGTTTTGGATTCAACAAATCCGATCTCGACGATGCGTTTTGTGAAAGGGAGCGCGATCGTGACAGTAGAGAGAGAACTCGATGGGACGAAGACAAAGGCAGAGGGCCGAACATGAATGATAATTTCAACAAAATGGACTACGCCGGTCGCGACAATTTCGATAAGCACGACAATATGTCAGGCATGGGAAACATGGGCAACAGTCACGGCATGCCTCACATGGGGCACCTACCGAATCACCACAATATGCAGAATTTGAACCCCAATATGAGCCATCATATGCCTCCTCCCTTGCATCCGAATATGCCACCACCTCATCCAAATATGTCTGGAAATAAAAATAATCCCAATATGTCGAACATGGACGGAGGTCCTATGCCACATATGAATATGCATCACGGTCCGAATATGGGCAATTTACCACCAGGATTCGGTCCTAACGGACCCCCTGGAAATTACGGACCGAATTTCCGACCACCAAACGGTAATTTCGGTTCCGGTCAACATTTCAGGCCTAATCCTATACCTCCATTCCCACCCAACAACGGACCACCGTTCAATCCTTCTTTTCACCCGAATCAAGGACCTCCGAATCATCGCGGTCCCAATGGTGGCAATCAAGGCCCAATGAATTTCGATCGGCCAGGTTTTGGTGGTCCTAATTTCAGAGGTCAGAATTCGGGAAATCAAGGCCAAGGTGGATACGGAGGGGGATACGGAGGAAGTCACAAAAATGGTCCCATGATGGGACGATCGAGAAATAATGAAAATAATCACAACCGAGGGGGTTACAATAATAGAGGTAGAGGGAGGGATAGTGATCAACCCAGAGGTGGTAATTCTAGAGGCAGAGACAATTTTTGAACGACGACCTTCCGCGACAATATGTTACGTTGATGCCGAGATAACACAATTTTAAGAATGGGCGATTCGACGAATGCTCTTCGTCGACTTGGTCTAAATTCGTGGGACAACGAGCACAGATCGAAATTTCTTTTGTGAAATAATGATGCTAGGCATGTCGGTCGCTTATTTATCAATTTATTTTCAACTATCCCCACTGCTATTGAGAAACTACATATTACTGTCTGTACTGATTTTAATATCTCTACATTTTTCATCGCAAAAATGATGGCAGAGAAAGGGAGAATAATCTTATTTCAATGAAATTTATCGCCTAATTCTAACATGCGATACGATGACAATTTCGTTAGACTTTATTTTTGCTGCATCCACGATAATTTTGTAGAAAGTTGCCTGCTAACGCCATGATTTGATTGGTAAGATAGTTTTCATCGAAACTTTCAATGCCGATCAACCATCATGCCTGATTCGTATTCGTATTTGTATTCTCGACGATTTTAATTTGTAACGCGATTAGCCGTTACTGTGTACATCGTTTAAAAATCGAATTATCAAACAGTCACATTTCGGTGAAGAGAATTGAATTGAATGTGAAGATATATTGTAATATATTATACAGTTATACACCGATATTATTCTGAGGTAGGAGTTGTTCACTAGCTGCCTTGCGAGGAATGTCATTTGGATTGAATGTCCGTTCGAATAGATTGATATCAGCGAATAACTTATCACGAAAGTTTGAACAACAATTTAATTATAATTCATTGATAAAAAAAATGTAATGAAATTAATTTATCTTCCCATTTGTTACCGCTATCCACCCGATTTGATAATTTCCAATTTTCACAGTTACAATATCAAAAAAGAATTTACATCGCCACAATGAACTCAATACTGCAATTCAATCCGTCAATTGCTCCGGTAGTTTCTTTCACTACATGGCTCAGATGTTAAAGTTTTTAGCCGCAATATGAAGGATAAACAAAATTAAGTACTGAAATATTAGTAACAAAAATCACAATAGTTTCTATATACTCAATTGCGTGAAAGGAATCGAACAAGAAATTTTGATTTCTTCACCTTTGTTTCTTGATAGGTATTTCACAAATCAAAAATCATTTCCGACTTAATACTTCATAGATAAAACTCTCAATGGAGGTACTTCGACCTTTGAAATGTATTTTAAATCGGGGAATTCCCGACATTGCAGATTATTTTACTCGGTATTTCCAGCCGGGAAAAAACATATTTCCATTGTTTAACGGGCTCCTTGAATTTGTCATATAATATACTTAAACGTAACGAGTTGTTTTCCTGACAAGTGTACCTAAAATATCGCGGTTTATTGTCGTTTTTAGAGTAATTGCCATGCAATCTGCTCACTGCCCATGAAAGAGTACCCTTATGCGAACAATATTTCAATCATACATGTTCAATGCCACAGGCAAGATAATTTTCATGTCGAAGCGGTAGTTTCCCGAGTTCTCTATCCACCAATGATAGTATCGTGCTTCCACTGGACCACGCTTCCCATTCGCGAGTAGTAGCCAATGTCGCGACAAATACAAAACATCAGCACTGTATACTTATCGTCGAACAAAATTTCTTGAACTCCTCGTGAAATTCACCTGTTATATGCTTTCCTAATTTCATACGATTCCCCGTTCATCTAGAAAGTCAAATTCTTACATGCCGTTCTGCCAGAACGTGGACAGCCGCGCACCCATAAAGATATCATGTGTATTATCTCTATCGTGCGCCACACAATCGAACAGTGGCATGACAGTGTGACGCAGAGCGTTCGGTTCGCATCGGAAGACCGAACGAACTCGAAGCATCATTCGGTAGCGTGCAAGCTTATCAATCGCGCAGCCCCACCCAATGGGAACGCTGCCGAACGATGCTTCGGGTTCGTTCGGCCTTCCGAGGCGAGTCGAACGCCGTGCGCCACACCGACATTGCGCTGTTTGCTGCATGGTGCACGCTCGGTCCACGTTGATAGCAAGTAACAAGTTTGTCCAGAACAAGGAGGTCCAGACGACCGTGGTCCAGAATAATTCACTACGCGGTCGCGTATCTATATTCTCGCTAACCCACGCTTGTGATTATTTTTAAGTTTTCAAACGCTCTGTAGGTACTGCCTGGCACATTCCACTGATCCATTCCAGCAAACTGGCAATAGAGGTTATATGAAAATCATACATTTCTAAGTTGTGTAACGTAATAATATAGTTCATGTAAGGTGTAAAGCTTCATGATATCCATTGACGGCATATCGCGCTCGTGCAGAATATCCAACTTGTCCTATTTGACCCGGACTTGATTAACACATCGAGGAAGGTCTGAGATTCCCCTTCACAAGGAGTGAAATTCCAACATCACCGTCGCGTACTTATAAGCCTGGAATCACCGGGATTCCCGAATGAACGAGTTCGAATCTTAGGTAAATACATCACTGTATACCACACTGTACGCGTGTCATTATGTCGGACCGCAGGTATGTTACGAGGGATATCTTTTTCTTACGAAACGCAACCCAATTCATTAACATATCATTAGCTCTTGTTAAGGCTATTTTTTTACATCATCTTAACACGCGATTGGACTCTGTTACCTATTATCTTTGTTTGACAAATATCATGAGTCATACTAGTCAAAGAATAACAATTTACACTTTAATTGAATGTTCGAAAGTACATTCACCACTTCGAAACACGAATCTCTATGACGATAATGGTAATGATTGGTCGAATAAAAAAAAAAAACAGTCTTGTATCCAAAGTCTAATCATCGTGTAGACAGTCATTCTTGATTAAAATTTCAAGTCATTTCATAATATCTTGAGTGTGGATTATTTTTCAATATGAAAATGACAAACTTATTGCTTGTTGTACTGACCTAAATAAGTTGGAATATATTTGTGGAATCATTTCCAACAAACGTAGTGCAGCTTCAATATAACGGGCCTAGGTGGTACGAACATCAGTTATGTTATTTCACCTTGCCTAAAAATTATTTCATGCAAACTTTCCCTTTTGGAAGTTGTTCATATGTTCTTATTATCGACGTGTTCAACTTTTGTTAAAATCTTTAAATCTTTCATTTATATAATTTTAGAGCCATGAGTAACCCGCATTCGGAACGGATGCTCGCTACAGCAGTAGCTGCAGCCGTCGGAGTCATCGGTGCCATTGGTTTATTCATCTATCAACAAGTATCCGAAAGACAACGAACAATGAAAGTTAGACAAGACTTGGATAAAATGAGCGCTAACATTGCCGAACTACAGTCGGAGTTAGAAAATCTCAGGTAAATTTCTAGACGCTGAAGTTTATGCTTGATTCTCATGTTGGTTTAAATTAATTGTTCGCGAACAGATTACATCAGGCTCAGCGACGAAGTCGAGATAGACCTATGAGACGGAGAGTAAATCGGAAGAACGGTAATGCTCACACGGCTACTGACAACGACACGGATGCCGATGCTTTTTCAACGGCAGCTGACACAGATTTCGATGATGATGAATTTTTTGACTTCTCCGATATGGATTCTGGAGATGGCGATAACGAAAGGTTAGTAGCTGAAAAATCTACTTTTTGCTACTATGGCGAGAGATATGGACTGTAGCAAAGGTTTAGCAGAAGAGAATATATGTTCAGTAATGCAGGACTTCAGAAACGACGATTGAACTGGATACTGTACTAACCGAGTCGGACGCGCTGTACGAGGCAGCTGAATCGAACAGCAACCAAGTTTTGGAGTCGCTTACTGACCTGCTTAAATCTCATCCTGACAATATCGAGATTATTTGGCGAGTAGCTAGAGCTTGCCATAAGTGTTCAACGAATGTAACGGATTCTGAAGAAAAGCGAAAACTTATAACCAGAGGTGAGCCTTCAAATACTCATACGGTACATACACTTCGCGATATCACTTTGAAATCAATTCTTATTCTCAAATTATTTTCCTACATTAAAATTGAATTGTCGAGCGTTCTGAGTTTGAGTTAATAGTCATATAATCATATTATATCATATAGTCATATTATCATATAATCATGATAAGGCTATTCCAATTGTAATATTCGAAGTGCAAATATTGACCTAATTTTTCTTATACTCTAGGCATAGAAGTTTGCGAAAGTATTCCAGAACCAAACAATGCCAATTATCACAAGTGGTTTGCCATCCTTATAGGATCGTATGGGATGTACTTACCTACTAAAGCGAAAATTGAAAGTGGTCATCGATTCAGGAAACATGTTGACAAAGCCATGAAACTCCGACCAAACGATGCTGGATTATATCATCTTTTGGGTAGATTTAAATACGAAGTAGCCAGTCTGAGTTGGATTGAACGAAAGGTACCGCTTTGAAATTAAAAATTATCCTTCTTTATGTAAGAAATTATTATCTTGAAAATTTCTATTGAAAATTAAAGAGTGCTTCGCGAGGCACAGTTTTTCTTTGAAAAATTCCAATCGGTTACATATTTTTTGCAGCTTGCTTCGACCCTGTTTGCTGAACCCCCAAGTGCTACCTTCGAGGAAGCTATATCAGATTTTCAACGTGGCGAAGAATTGTCGGATAAACCATTTAAAGAGAATAAATTTCTTCTTGCAAAAAGTTACGCGGCGATCAATCACTATCAAGAAGCGATTCGATGGCTCGAAGAAGCAGAAAAAGCACCAACGCTAAGCGAGGAAGACAGAGTCGTGAACACAGAAGTGGAACAACTTCTAACAAAATATTCGAAATATCGCGCATGATCGGAGCTGTAATTTTTTTTTAATTTAAGGACGGCTATTGTTCTGCACTGTACATGTGGATTATAGTTAAGATGTTTTTGCCGCCCCGTTTGATTATAGGAACGATGAATATTTCTGATTTGTATTAGTGAAATGCGAATAAGGTGGGTAGGCGTATTAATATATTTAAACTTGTTGTTATATAGTGTAACACATTTCTTATATTTTATATAAGGACGTCAGGTATCGAATGGCAGAATATATCCTCATTCACACGAACAATGTCTGGTCTTATTTATTCATAACGATTTTGCAATATTGAACGACTGCGTCATAATTTCGAATTTCCATGAATGAAATGAAAATTGTATAATCTTGCAAGGTATGACAAAGTGACGTTACGAAAATATGACTTCAAATTTGTCAAATTTACAACGAGATGGTATATATGCCTTTAGATTGATACGGTTTATCGAAAAGAAAACATTCAGTTGTACTTAAGTTATATCGAATGTGAGTGACATCAGACATTTCAGTACTTTTATGTGTTGAAAATGGTAGAAAAACATCAGAATGCGAGAGTGACAGATAGCATGAGAATTGTCTCCGTTATAATTGATCTAATACATTTTAGCAAGTCCATTGACTAACTGCATATCGCACATATTTTCGTGAATAATTCTATGATTCGGAGAAAAGAATAGGAAGTGTATTGTGTTCGTTTGGATTTTTATCATGGAAAGAAGCGAGAAGATATAATCTCTCCTCAATAGCCTCATACATACAGAGAAACCTTCCGTAATACTTGAGTACGTGCTTTTCAGATCAATAATGGTCCAGCACAGCATCCCAGAAGCCACTGGCATACGATGTGAGACTAGACTGGGGGGAGGGAGGTGGAAGTCGGTAAGGGGTGAGTTGAGGGAAGCCCCTCTGGAAATCCTGAGGGGAAGCCAAATCGAAGTTCTACTCAGCCAGTGAGTTAGTTGTCAAGTTCTGATGTCAGTGAGAAGTGGTATGATCAGAAATTAGCACAATTATATTTTCCCAGTTTTTGTTCTTCATATTTTCTATATTCCCTGAATACCGCAAAGAATAGAATCTTGAATTGATTCAACACTTTTAAACAGTCTTAACTAGTCAGCTAAATCATTTTTGAAATTAATGTAATTAGTTGCAAGTTACGATACTATATTCGGCTTTAATTTAATTTATTCTCCAAAAAATGGATTCCACGATATATTTCTCTAATTCTTTGGGGACTTTCAAATTTTATAGTTTCTCTGTAGTGACATTGCCTCATTTTAGAAATTTACAATACTTATTGTTCAATACAAATCAAAGCTTCGACTCACCAACGAGTAACACGATCACCAGTACTTTGTGATTCCGGTCTCTCCTTCCGCCATGTACAAGCTATTTTTTTTATTTAAGCTTACTTTGATATTTTCAAATGTAAACCAATGTTCTAATTATTTTTCTCGTTTCAGTAGGGTTGCAATTGTAATGCGAGCGCTGATGCGCGGAGCACTCTACTGTGCTTTGTGGTATGGAAGTATCGTGGCTGGATTTTTATTCATAGCGTGTCCTCTCTTGCCTGTATTACTGTTGAGTCCGCTACGATTTCGAAAATGTGCAGACCTGTTGTTTTCCTACTGGGAACTTTACCCAACGGTGAGTGAAATCAAAAGTTTCATCGTTATCCAGATAACTAAGTTTCACCGTTACTTTAGGGATTGTTGGAGATGTTCGGTGTCAAGGTACTCGTCTCAGGCGATCATATCTCTCCGTACGAGTCGGCTATCCTGGTTATGAATCATCGGACGAGAGTCGATTGGAATTTTTTGTGGGCAGCAATGTATCAAGCATGTATGCCTGATATTGCTGCTCATAAGCTGAAGTTTATTCTCAAAGATCCTATTCGCCACATTCCTGGTCCAGGTGAAGTTCCTCAATTGTAAATCATTAGTTAGCATTACCGGTCTCATCAGGCCTGCTACTAGTTCCTAGATTTCAGAGCTCTCCTAAATTTGTTTTACATATGATCTTATTTGATTCACGCTCTTCGAAAGAGTCCAATTTTCATTCATTTTTATGTATGTATAGGATGGGTAATGCAGATGAATGGCTTCCTTTACATAACGCGTCACTGGGAAGAAGATCGAGGTCGTCTGTCTCGATCACTGGATTACTTAGTATCGCTTCGCCGACGCTGTCAACTCTTGATATTTCCCGAAGGTACCGATTTGACGCCAGACAGTAAAGCGAGGTCCGATAACTACGCTACCAAAAATGGGTTGCCCAAATATCGCCACACGCTGCATCCGAAAACGACAGGATTCAGCTATTTGGCATGTCATCTTCATCAAGCCAACTATTTGGACGCGGTCTACGACTTGACGATAGCTTACCCAGACTACGTACCCCAATCGGAGATAGATTTAGTCAGGGGTAAATTACCAAAAGAAGTACACTTCCACGTGAAAAGAATTCCAGCTGCAGATGTTCCCAAAGATGACATAACGCTGAGGCGTTGGCTCGAAGATAGGTGGTTTCACAAAGAAGCGTCGCTCGAAAAATTCACCGAAGGAAAAACCTTCCCTGCAGAGATATGGCCGATGGCTTCCACGTTTCCATTGAGGGCTGCGATCGGATTCTGGAGTTTGCTGACAGGTAAGTTGACCCTGTTCCGCAAATCCTTCTACTAAATTTGAAAAAATTACTGGACAAAATATTTCTCAATGCTGTTTATAGGTGCCATGATGTTGTTACTCGTCATCTCTCCGTTATTTCAACTCTGGGCATTAGTTCACGCAGCGTTATTCGTCGGTTTATCTTGCTTCAGCACTGGTTTTAGTCAAATTGAAATGAAATGGTATTGGCGATGGAAAGCTCATTGGTAAAAATTTTTAATGGCTGTAACTTCGAAGACAAATGGCAACAACGATATTTTATCCCATTGCGAAAGATATTGGTAGGAATTTAGTTGTTTAATATTAATCGTAACATTCTTCGATCAATCCTTGCGGAAGATATACTTTTTAAAAGAAAATTTACCTGGATGAATAGTATCGAATATATATTCTGATAGAAAATATTTTGTCACGATGAAATGTCACGCAGAAGAGAGAATTGACCTTCCTAGGTACCAATCAATCGAGTGACACAAATTTGTAAAGAACATGTTTCAAATTAGGATTCCCCATTTATTCGATGAGCGATCGAAAAATCTTTTCGCTGGACTATCGCTGACATCACAAAGCGACGTTCAAACATTAGTCGAACGTGTACGGAGATACAATCACGGTACGTTCAATTTGTAGGAGGTAGAAAAAGTGATATGCGTTAATTGATAAGAGCTGCTCATTCATTTTCATCAGCTCAAGACGCGGTGAGGAAATTGAATAATTTAATACTATATTGAGATAAAATATCGAGAATGGCATACATAAAACCTGCATGTTCTTCTATTGTATTTGATATGTAACTTACTAATTTTTGAAACACATAATTTTCTGCCTTTGGAACTTGCTTAATTGATATTTCATATTTCATATTTCATCTGACTGATATATGTGTTTCGATGTTGTGTCACTTCATTTTGTTTCTACTATACATATAACATATTTATTGACGAGATGACCTGAATATCTCAGCTAAATGTAAGTAACAATTGTATATAGAAAGGGTCACCTTCGCTGAGTTTAAACTTCGATCTCACTCGTCTTCGCGTCTAACGTTGACCTAACAAATATAATCTGTTCTCGTGCGAACTTTCACGAGGATGACTGCCTGTCGACGAGTAGAAAAATCAACTTTTCACCCTTGGAATTGCAATGATCTCAACGATCGTTAGTTCTTAGAGTTGGCCCTTCGAAGAATATCTTTAGAAAAATTAACTTTTAGAATAATTTTACCACAAAGCGATCGAGCATAGAACAGGTATCAATAACGTATTCAGTAGATTTTCACACCCATCTTAATTTTTTTAATAATTTCCTTTTTTCTGATCAAAATCAGTAGTTACCAATTTTTAAACCATCACTAATTGGCGATTCATTTTGGTTGTTTCAGTCGTATGAATAATCTTGTCGTAGAGAGATAAACTTAAATGTTTGTACATTACTCGTGATACCTGCTGGATCACGATCGAATCCAGCTCGATCGAATTTTAGTCGAACCCCAATTGGATATAGCTCGTACGTATCGTAAAAGCTCAGAAAAGAGAATATATTTTTACGTAGATATACTACACTCTATTAAATAAGAAGTGAATTCACGTGCCAAATAAAAAAAAATCACAACCCAGGCTCGCGTCACTTCTCCATCGACTCGACTGATCTAGTAACTCTGCGTGTGAAGAACACGAATTGATGTTCGTTTTATCACGAGCAATTGAGAAATACAAAACAGAATTTATCAGATAGGTCGAGTCGTTAAAATGCAAGTGTTGCGACCAGAATGGGTTGCGAGTAACGATAGTTGAATCATAGATATCTTGTACTATTTGTAAAATATCTATATTCCCAATTATAGTTAAGGAGATTTAGACATTTCATCCATTCAGAGTATAGGAAAGTAGAGAAATTGATAATCGTTGTAAATTAGTGATATTATTGAAAATTATGTCGATATCGTTATCATTATTTGAAGAGTCCTGGTGTAGTTTTATTAATTTTTGTTATTTCTATCCATTTGATACAGAAAATTATCATTGATTAATTTCGATTATTTGAATTATTATAAGATCGAATTGTTATTTATTACTATTGTTATGACTGTGTTTTGGAGTAAAGCATAAATTGGGTATTATCATCTATTGTTTTTTTTTGGTTTTTTTAATAACAAATATTATTCGGTTATTTTGGAGGTATCGTGAACCGTGACCGAACAAGTTCGAAAATTTCATTGCGATACATCGGGGTATGATGAAATAAAAAATTATAATGGAAAGACAGTGTCTAAAATAGTCAAATCTGTAGCCTTCGAGTCGGTGCAATTTTAATACCAGTTGCAATGTAATTGTAGATTATCACACGTCTAATGTTTAATGTTGCAATTTGTTTTGATGTTCACGAAAATTAATTAGCATACGATTCGATTGTATTGTATAGTTTTGATTCGATACGTCATCGATAAGTATCTGCTCAATGACCAGCGAGGCCAAAGAATCCAAAGATTTTAGTATATCTTATTGTTATCCTTTGTAAACCTTGCAGTTCCATTATGAATTGTTCAAAATTATGAAAAGTCGAAGATAAGAATTGAAATTAAATGCGACAACGATATTTGCGTCATCAGACAGCAGCAATGCTTGGTTTAGACCAATTTTGTTCGATCTCAAAGTACCACAGTCTTCTTAATTGTATCGTACAACATTTTCGTCGGCCCAAAATTACTGCGAATCAGCGATCGATTTACGAAACCGTTCAACGTCGAACGAATTGTCTTTGGTCAACTGTGGATAACTGTATAAATATGTGGCCATTGTGAAAGACTTGAAATGAGAAATAATATTATTTTCCACATTTTATTTAAATTATTGACACATGTTCTCGAATTTTCTTTTGTACATTTAGTAATTCTGTTTCGATTGGCAGATTTTCGTTTCTATTAAAAACATTTCAACTGGAAGATAATTTGTTTAATAGTCTTAATTAGAAATATATTCCCAATGAAACTAGTCACATAATTCAATGTCAAACATACAGCGTCGTAATGTGTCTTTATTTCTGTAACCATGTACCAGATTCTGATTGTATCTAATTGTCTTGAACCGAAAATAATATAAAAAATCACTTGTAACAGACTCTTCGTGTTATAAAGAAATGAAAACAACGAGCATGCATCTTAAACAAATTCCACCTTATTTCGAGCAGAGATCAATGTCAACATTTTCTCTTGTAAAATGGGTTTATCGGACTTGGGATTGGACTTGGTTTCAAGACGCCGACTAACGGTTTACGATTTGCGTCATATGGTATCGAGGGACTTTGACGCAACTGTCGCACGTATTCCGAAGTGTGTTGCGCTGTATTTCGTTGGAGAACAATTTTCACTGTTTTCTTTGGACTAACCGAAGACGCTGATGTAGTCATCATGGGTGCTGGAAGAGAGACTCGACTCGTCGTTGAAGTCCGTAAAACCTGTAAAAAATAATAACGATGAAATCATAACCCAATGAATTAGAAAAAATGATCATTTCCTTCCTTTTTCAAACTGATCAAAAGAATTGATGAAACAGTACCACTTTTTCAACTGGCTCCTTTTTCCGCATCGGCGTAGACCAACGTGAGTTCGTCTTAGCTTGAATTTCTTTCGGTAGATTGGTGATATTGAGCAAGGTTGGTGTGGTCGAATCACTTTTTGTATTTTCAGTCTGCGAGACAACGAATTCAGATGCTGAGTCGTTGTTTTGCTTTAGGACAGGTGAGGTTGGCGTCGGAGGATCGACATTTTGCGAAACATTCCATTTGCTTTTCAAACTTCTCTTCTGCGATTTGCTTTTAATTGAGTTATTTGATGAATTGATGGTAACAGGAGTACCATTAGACTCCTTAGATTTTGGTGTTGTGGTTTGAACTGCTATCGATAGGTTCTGCACCTTGGCTTTGACGTTCACTTCGTTCAACTTTTTCTCAGTTTTCAGTTTCTGTTTCTTTTTTTTCAGTGGTCCATCGACATTCTTTTTCTGTGCTTTCGAAATTCTGACTGGAGAAACAGTTGATTTTTCTATACTCGTATTATTTTCGTTCATCTGTTTTTTCTTTGCTTTCTTTACCGACGATTTTCCAATCAAAGATACATTTTCTGCCGTCTTCGACTGATTTTGATTTATACTCTCCTTCGCATCCTCGAGTTTGACTTTTTTCTTTGGAGAAGGCGTTTCATCGTCTTCTTTCGTTGCCTTCTTTTTTCGTTTCCTTCGAATTGTATCGGCATAAAGTTCTTTTTCGAATTGCAATAATCGCCACGCCGCTCTTTTGGGATTTGTTTCAGATTTGGAACCTTCCCCAAGCTTTACCTCCTTTACACCAACTGGCATTATTCCCTTGGCTAACTCGGTGAATCTAGAAAGACATGATTAAAAATCAGGTTGATTAGGATAAGATATTTATTATTTTCCTGTTGAATTGCAAGTAAACATTGCATACGTACTCTTTAGCAATCTGAATTATCTGTCTGCGAGATTTCGTTGTAGACGACGGGTGAAATCTGTACGTCATAACTAGATCAGCAACAGCTTGAGCATCAAACGGCAATTGCGGCAGTTCAACGTCCACTCTTCCAGCTCTAGGATCCAACGGTATATTCGAAGTGTTTTCGTTTACTTCGTGTTCTGCCTCACTTTCCTCGCCATTTTCACTCGCCTCATCTTCGTCTACTTCTACTTTCTCCATAGCATCGATGTGACCAGTTGGAAATCCTGCCTAATTATCAGAAGTATATGAGAATCGTTCGTAACTGTATTCAGGCTTAAGCACACTTACCTGGCTCCAGGCTTCAAATTTTTCCTTGTAATCGATGCCAACGTCGGATTGAAAAATAAGATACCGGAAGATGTGTTTATTGATGTGTCGTACTACAGACATGTCATCCATCGCTGCCAGATGAATGGCAAATGGTCTGATAAATTCGACGATTATTTCTTCGGGTATCTTACCTCTGCTCACCTATACAAAACAGAATCATACATGGGTGCCGACTGATTGAGAAATCAACTCTATGCGTCCAGTTCCAGCAATTCATAATATCTATTATTTACACGTCAAACTAGCCGGAGCCCAAATGCTCCGATTATCCAAAAAATAGCTTTTGGGTTCAGATAAAAAACGAAGAATTATTGCACGTCAGTACAGATTGTACACTTTTTGTGCATTAGGAAGAAAAATAGTTTCTCTACTATCCACAGGACACTGGAAACTTGTCGAATGAACGAGTAAAAAAAAAATTAGCGTACACTAAGCTATCGAGTACGCGTTAACGAATGAAAATAAAACCATTAGAACGTATCGATGTATGGAACAAGAGCAATCGAATAAATTATGGCTAACCTTTGCTAATTCTTCCAAATATAATTCGATGATATGAAGACCAAATCCCAGTGCATTTTTCGAGTCCAATAAAACGTTTTGAATGATCTTAGCAAATCCTTCGACGCATTTGCGATCCCACGACTGTTTTTTACACATGACGAACGATTGACGAATTATTCTTCTGACGAGCTGATTGAAATGAAAAACATTCCGTTATATGAAATCAGAATAAATTGGAGCAGTTCGTCGGTTACTCACCATTTGAAATTTATCTATTCTGTATTGATCGATACCGAACCATTCGGTCGCGAGTGATATCAGAGTACATTTAATGTAAAGTAGCGACGTATCTACAGAGTTAAAGCAGTGTACTAATTTGCTGAGAGACTCCGCAAGTTCCTCTTGAACGAGCGGTTTATCCGACATCCACATGCAATAATAAAGGCCTTTCCATAACCTCATGAAATCTTGTTCGGTAAATGCTGTAAATCATGAAGAAAATACACGAAATAAGCGATTGAATTGATAAAATTAAGTGACCGTTGATAGTTTTACTGTTTGATATTGAACTTCTCACCATAAGTACTGTGTGATCTTGCTGTTAACCATTTCCTTAGATTTTTCAATACCTTATCGCGTACTCTCTTCTCGTTACCGGCAAGTAATTTCGCGAACTTTATTTCATGAGCGACGACTAACGTTTTTTTAGCTTTCGGCACGTTTGTCACCTTGTTATTTGACGATTGTAGACTGTTGTTCATTTGGAGCCGAACAACATTTTTGATCTTCGGCGACACGTGCGCGGGTTTCTGTATTTTCTTTTTCACTGCCATCGTTTTAATCTTCGTTGCATAAACGTTGTTCTTTTGTTATTTGCCAGTTATCATTTAACTAGATATGGTATTTGCGCACATTTATATTACAAATAGCTGATTCCGCATGGAAAAGTTACGAATTTTCCACTCACTCCAACCTACTACACGCTGCCCACCGCGCATGAATATTGCAGCACGCGCGAACACAACCTGAAAAATTACAAGTTTACAGCATCGCACCAGCTGCTGAGGCTGCCGAGGTGATTAACGAATCAGAAAGAGTTTCAACGGAAATGACGAATACAATTCTTTCCCACGGACCACATATATCCTACTGTGTGCGCAGGCGCACTCAACGTTTGTGCTGCCGGAGCGTGGACTGACCTGCATCACACGGTCGCACAGCGGGATGTCGGTGTAGTGCGAAGCGTTCGCCACTTTTCGGAAGGTCGAGTGAAGCCAAAGCATCGTTCGGTAGCGTTGATGTCTATCAATCGCGCAGCCCCACCCAATGGGACGCTGCCGAACGATGCTTCGGGTTCGTTCGGTATTCCGAAGCAAGCCCAACGCTCTGTGCCACACCGACATACTATTGTTTGATTGGGTGGTGCACGGTCGGTCACGCTGGGAGTACAGTGGAGTACAGCTTTCAGGCACTTTCAGGTTCAGGTGCCGACACTGACACAACCACTCTACACTGCTCTACACCACCCTACAATACACAACATCAGAATCGTAAATGTTCCGTACTCCACGCTGATCGTTTTCACGCTGATCGTTTTCGCGCTGATTATTTCACAAAATGTCCTCAACTAAAGTCGATTGGGCAAAATATACAGACGAGGCCGAAAGCTTAGCCACTAAGGTAAGTTCATTGCTGTAAACAGATGACGATCGCCGGTACATAACCTAACGATTGTCTCGCTTGCATTTCAATCGAATTGTTATTACCGAATGAATAAAAACTCTCAACAATTATTTTAGCTTGTGTTATCTGGGGTAATAACCTGTTTCACGAGAATCATTCATTATCCCACTGTATTTGATTTTCATTTCGATTCAATATGAAATCGGGAGTAAGTTATCACATCTTGTAGATGTATACAATACTAATTCTGTTCAGGTAACGGATTTGGGTATAACTAAAGACCCACCGCCACCGACTGACGATGCCGAAAGTACTAAGACCACTGAAACCGAGGAGACTATTACCCCAGCGGAAAAGTCATTGCTGCAAAAAATTATTCGCAAAGGACTCGTCGAAACGACTAAGGATTTGGAAATCCAGCGAAAAGATCCCACTTCACCGTTATACAGTATAAAAACTTTTGAAGCATTACATCTGTTAGTAAATATTGATACATCTAGTAAAATTACAAGTTTGGATGAAATTCTCATGTTCGGTGATTTTATTTCAGCAAACCAGCCTTACTCAAAGGTGTTTACGCTATGGGATTCAATGCTCCTTCAAAAATTCAGGAAACTGCACTACCAACGCTGCTCGCTGATCCGTAAGTATAAATTTCGTAATTTCCTCGATTTACTAGATTTTATTATACAGCTTCTCTGAATAGTATGAATTTGTAAGTCAAATTTTTTGCACGCATTTCATTCTGCTCTGACGGTTTTCTAAACGACGAAGGATTTAATAGTCGATTTTTTCTTTCAAACACTTCATTGGTGACATTCGAATCGTCATACTGGGAAGAGATTTTTCTGAATGAGATTGCAACGTGCAATCCAATTTATATAGGATCATCTGATTTTGTCATTAGTTTGAGATTAACAATAACATTAATTTTTTTTATCAGTCCACAGAATATGATCGCTCAATCTCAGTCTGGTACTGGAAAAACTGCGGCGTTTGTTTTAGCTATGCTAAGCCGAGTAGATCCGAACAAAAACCACCCGCAAGTACTATGCTTGTCACCGACCTACGAATTAGCAATTCAAACTGGAGAGGTTGCAGCAAAAATGTCACAATTCTGCCCTGAAATTAAGTTGAAATATGCAGTTAGAGGAGAAGAAAGTAATTATGTGTTTCCGTACCGTATAATTTTTTATTAAAAGCCATAATATCTTATACTTATTAGTGTTTTTTGTCTTCAAATTTTTACAGTTCCAAGAGGAAGCAAAATCACAGACCATATAATCATTGGTACACCGGGTAAAGTTTTGGATTGGACATTGAAATATCGATTTTTCGATCTGGGCAAAATTTCGGTTTTTGTGTTGGATGAGGCAGATGTTATGATTGCTACTCAAGGCCATCAAGACCAATGTATCCGCATACATAAGTAATATTTTTCAAGATTATTACGAAACGCATACTAAATCGAAGCAAGTTCGTTATCGACGCTAACATTTTTTTGTTTGTTTTAGATTACTTCCCCCCACATGCCAAATGATGTTCTTCTCAGCCACGTATGAATCTGGCGTGATGGAATTCGCAGAAATAATAGTCAGCAACCCATTAATCATACGTCTATTGAAAGAAGAGGAGAGTCTGGACAATATAAAACAGTACTACGTTAAGTGTAAAACCATGGATGACAAATACACAGCCATCACCAACATTTACGGCGTCATCACTATCGGACAAGCCATCATATTTTGTCATGTAAATATAGCCTCAATTTTCTTCCAAATTTCTCAAATGTCTCAATTGCACAAGAATTAGATTTTTTAACGCGAAAAGAATCGTTACAGACTAGAAGAACAGCTGGATGGCTCGCGGAAAAGATGACCAAAGATGGACACGCGGTCGCTGTTCTATCTGGAGAACTGACAGTTGAACAGCGTATCGCTGTTTTGGATAGATTTCGAGCCGGACTAGAGAAAGTTCTGATAACTACCAACGTTTTAGCTAGAGGTATACATCACTAGATTCTCGCCTATCGTCAAACCTCAAATCTCACCTAAAGCCTGTATTTTAAAAAAATGGCTACACAGTGGATTCATCGATGTATCTGTATTGCAATTATATACCAATCGTCAGTTTTAACTGATCTCACGTAATAGAGTAATATTTCTTGTTCTAGGCATCGACGTGGAACAAGTAACGATCGTTGTCAACTTCGATTTACCCATGGACCAAAATCGACAAGCAGATTGCGAGACTTATTTGCATAGAATAGGTCGAACCGGTCGGTTTGGAAAATCTGGAATCGCCATCAACCTTATCGATTCATCACATGCAATGAATTTGTGTCGGGACATCGAAAAACATTTTGGTAAAAAAATACACTATTTGGATGCAGAGGACGCTGATGAGATTGAAAAGATTGGAGCTTAGTGTAGAATACCCTCAAAGCAAAAACACTATTTTTACTCGAACACTTATTTTTTGAAGCGCAATATGCTAAATATATACGTACAAAGATTGTGGCTGAAATTTTAGCAACGTTGGATTCTATGATCCAAACACTTTCGATTGCTTCAACTTTTTTTTATATAAATAAATGAAGATATAAAAAAAATGAAGATTTGAGAATGAAGAACAATCAAGAGAGACATTTTGACTTTTATGTACGAGGTATGTGTATATAAAGAAATACGACGGGATCGTCTGAATGTTGTTAATAATTCGGCGTATTAGTCGATGATTATCGAGCTGCTACGTACGAAATGTGAAATTGAGCAGTACCACTCGAGAGACTACTGAGGGTTGTATTTATTTGATTGTATTTTCTGTTCCAAAATACACCTGCTGTGATGGTAGATTTATCTCAGTTTTGTAATTTACGTGACCTACTCACTGACTGAGCCTGCGTGTCAAACGACTCATTTATCCTAAATGTATATAACGCATGTAGTTTGATTTTCTAAGAGTGTGAATACATTTTTTATCAGAAACTGAGTCTTTCAATCGAAAGATTTGATAAAACATCAAGCAACAATCATCTAGGAAAGTATATCGAATCGATAACTGTAAAAGAATGACTTTTTCCTCGATCATTTGATCTTTCTTTTTGTTAGTATTGAAGTGTTTGGCTGGAATAAATTGTAATTGCAATGAACTGAAAATTATTGGAAAGTTAGAAATACTGGGAATACAATTTTATAAATGAGAAAATATAATCTTGATAATAGGGTATTTATTGCAATATACAAAATTCTTGTTCGTCATACGAAATTACTTAATACTAAGCAGGTGCCTAGATTATCCGTAAAAAAATAATATGCATCGCAAGGGTCTGGTGGAGTATCAGAGCCTCGGGATGTTTCAACGATATTACGGTACGATGTATTATATACTCTCACGATCGAAATCTGTTTTCAAAACTGTCTCGCAAATTGTGAATGCAACTACACAAATATTTTGGAATCAAGAAGAAAGAATTGACTGTTTTTGTTGTATGCATGCCCGCACAAGTTACTTAACACTTCGGAGAATGTCGATCGGTCCAATTATTGTATATCACATGAGCTTGTTTCTTTTAATGAAAAAAGCAAAGTTAGGATTAATTTTTCCGGGTCTAGACACCGGAAAATTTGGCAACAGCTAATCTAGTTTCACCGGTTTACAATGGTGCATGGTTCCAGACGTGTAAGATTGGATCGAAGAAGCAGAAAGTGAAGAAAAAACTTGCAACGACAAGAAAAATACAAGAAATTGTAGTTATTCATACATTTATAAATTATACGTATAACAATTGGTTTCGATGACTCGAATAATCCTATGTGACCCGTCGACATCAAAGAATAATAGTTTCAATTAACAGATCCATAATTTTGCTGCCATTTTAGATTGCCAAAATTATAACAATAGGAATTCGCAACTTATCAAGGATAATTGGGGTTACGAATATAATCCATTCGTAGGTAGAATCCTCTATACATAATGCAAATGAAATATCAAATTCAGGTTTGAAAATGAAAAACTTTACATAATTATTAATAAAAACAGCATCTCTTCAACTTTCTTTAACGAAATTTTTGGTAATACTGTGATACCACTTGTGAATGTGCATCGAACAATAATCACCTTCGAACTTTGATTAAAAAATCATTCAGTTTTGCTCCCTTTCAAAATATTCACGAGCTACTTTAGCGAATGACCTTTTTGAGTTCCAGCTATTTTCTCAACAATAACCAAAAGTAGGGAAATATTTTCTCATATTTCTGAGAGAAATTATGAATTTTGAAATTCCTTTTCGACGTGACCAGACTGGCTGAAATATAGTCTCTTAACATTCGCAACAATTTTAGCCCGAGAAACAACGTAGAGACGGTCAGATTATTTCTACTCGACGTATGTACATCGTTCGATTTTCGTTCACCATCATTTTGAAAAACCAGCATTAGTGAATTAACAATTTCATTATATCTGGTCATAGCTAACAATTTTGCAACCGTTGCACGCGAACGCAATTCCATCCTAAAATGAAAAATAAAATGTATCTCCATTCGTTAAAACTACCAGAAACATTTCCATACTTACTCTAATCAACTTCGGAAGATCGAACCAGAATTCTTGGTTCGGCAACATTTCCCAACCAGTTGCGCCACGCAACAATTTCAGGCTCACAGCACCTCCGACAAAATAAATTCCACAGAAGATAAAAAATACGATGACGAGAACAGAGCCGGTCGACAAGCCACTTGACTTCATTTCCACCAAGCACGCGTGTGACGAGTATAAAAGCAAGCTCTGAAAAAATGGAGTAAATTCAGGTGAAGTAAGAAGCAAAAATGCTAAGTAACAAAAGTTAATAAATTATTAATAAATAGATAATTTAAAGTCATTAAAAATAGATAATGATAGAGAACACGAAACAGCAAAAATCAAAATGGAAACGAACAATGAATAATAAGCATAGGATTTTCCTTACGTAATGTGTATCTGTCGAACTTGGAACTTCCTCAAACATATCTGGCACGTGTGCAAAAATTCTACATGCCAAGTTAATCGTCGTCAAAACAATCGTTCCATTTTTGAAGACATGTTGGAAATTCAACTGCGGGCCTGCTCCTTCAAATGTGATTTTGATCTCGGAAGCAAGACCGAAGTTCTCGTATGCCTTGTTCTCGTTTTGTAAGCACAACTGAAATATCATGCGCGTATTATCAATCGTATCATTGACCATGCAACTGTTTCATCGCGTCCCAGCCATCCTATACTACGCCCACATACTACGTTTCGTCGCGACAACGAGTGTTAATCCTTCATTAATAATTCAATACAACTGAATCCGTACCGAAACCTCGTTACCCGTTCCGCAATCACTATTCCCTGCTTGAGCCAGTGCCGCATCTTTACAGGGATGGAAGAAAAACGTGCGATTGTGAATCTTACGCGATTGAAGAAAACTGCAAGAAAATTGATGAAACACGAGTAAACAATTTATACTTAGCAAAAAAACAAAAAATTGTGTAGAATTGGCAATCAAATTGCAATCTTTTTCTTTTACGCGCTATAAGTCGAAGATGCGCGGTTCGATTGGCTATCGAGCGAAAAACAAAAGATTCTTGGGCTGGAGAATTAATTGCATTCCTGTTTACGATTAGCTATGGAACGATACAAAGAAAATGACCAGACAGATTATTCGCCACGCATCGTAACTGTTACGTTGTACTGAACATGATATGTGTTCTATTAGAGTCTCGGGAGATTAATTGTTTTCTGTTGACAGTATCACATTACACCTTTGAAACTACCGATGTTGTTCCATGAGCATGAGAATAATAATGATTACTGGTCGAGAGTAGTAAATGAAATATTGAGATACGTAATTCTGTTGCTTCGATGCTCGGCGTGTCGTAGCGAGTAATCGAGACGTACTTATGTTAAGGAACGTTTGGTGATGATTTTATGGGGTGATTCGAGTAAATTGCATTAAATTGCGCAGATGATGGGTAAAAATAACAGTGCAGAAATTACTCACTCCTTGGTGCCAACGAGATTGGTTAGATCGTAACCATAACCGTTTGGCAATATACAGGTACACGCGGTCGAGGTGACGCAGCTTTCAGACGTATTAGCAAAGTCTGTCAAGTATAATGTGACAACGGCGACGACGAGGAATAACGCATTGTCGACAGACATTTTTGGGGTTTTCGTCAGTTTCTCTAACTGACAACCGTAATGTCGTGTCGCGGGTGGGGGACGGTACTCGCGTGGTCCGTCCTTATCGACGGAGAAACGCGTGCTTCCTGACACCGCCGCCAGATGGCGACGCCATATTGGAAGACTGCGGAATGACCGCATGTGAGGTATGGTAGAAAGTGATTTTACCGACGGATCGCCGAAAACCTTTTACCACTGTCGTATAAATGTTGATAGGAGATGGGAAGAGCTGGAATGATTATCGATAGCGTGACAAGCGTTCGTAGGTGTGCTGTGATCAGGGTTGTACATGATTTTTTACATTTTTTAACGCAGTGGTGTTTCCATTGACCATTGAATTTAATTTTTTAATGGGAGAAATTTCCGTTGAACTTTAAAATAACTTTTTTAATGAAATGAGGGTCTGTCTGAGAAATTAAATTTGGTCAATCGATGTTCAAATCTGTTAATTAAACCCGGCCTGTAAATCTATTTATTTATCAAGAGAATGGACGTGTCGAGGGGAGGTAGGTAAGAAAGATTTCTTTAGACGGAGATAAACGTAGTTATCGCTATTATGCGAGAGTTTGGATTGATTTTGGGCTGAAATTCGTCCGATGGTATTGAAAAAGGACGATTAAAACATTTATTCGGATAGGAAGTGATCATACCGACGCGCACGCACGCAGATTTTCGGAGAATTTTTCTTTTTCTAACGAGAGAATTTCATGGCACGAATGATGATTCTTTATTCAATATCCCAAAGTGATTGGCTATCAAACAACATATTTCTTTCCCAAGCCTCGTATGAATTTAATAGACCCTAAAATCCATTTGTCAGCGAACGATGATAAGTAGAGTTCTTGGGATCGACCGTCGGTAACGAAGATTCCGTTGCTCCGATGGTACAATCGTTACTTCGAAGAGAAGTCCGGTCGGTAATGGAACGACGAAAACGATGTTTCTCAAATTTATCGAATTCATGCATAAAAACGCGCGAGTCAGCTGTAAAATTGGGAAACACGGCGTATCACGTTGCGAGAATATTAAAACCAACGGATATACAAATAATAATGTATTTTATTAACGAAAACTTCACAAGGATATAAAAAAAAGATTGGAAGATCTCTTCGAGATCCGACCTTAGGGCTCAGCTTGTAGCAAGCTAAAATATTTTGGCTCTGCCAAAAATAAATACAGGATTATTCATACAATAGTTTGGTAGCTAGTAACATTTCGAAAATATTCTCTGCCGCGTGGGATAGTGATCGATGACGAATGGTGTTTTGAGGTAAAACAGAGTTGCCCGCGAGTTTGACGAAGATCGTTTAGCGTATCCTGCAATACTGATCGCCGAGTAACAAAAAAAAAAAAATGAAAAAATCGGCTGCGACTCTTCTCGTTTCTCCCCTCTCATTTTCTCGCGCTCGTCACGTGGTCATTAAAAGCTCTCGACGCCGTCCACGTGGACGGTGAGGTCCTGGTTCGTTTGCACGGCGAACCACTGTCCCGTCGAGTTCAAGCTCTGGATTTGAACGCCCTTCGCTGACAGAGCTGCCACGATTTTTGCCAAATCCTGAGGCCCGCTGCCGCGATACAAGCTCAAATTTTCGTCGAGAACGACTCCGTTCGGGAATACAGCTTCATCGATGGACAGAAGAACAGGCTCGTTGCCCTGTCTCACGGTTCCTGCAACGAATACAATTATTTTTCCTTCCCCCAAAATTTCCAAGAATTACCCAAATAATAACACAATAATGATAATAACTTTGCAATAATAATAATAACTATACAAGGATTATTATCATTTTATAATAATTACCAAATTATTTTGGCAATATTATAATTTTTTTGCAATTTTTCACACAAATTTATACAATTGTACAGGGTGTGTCGCCTCAGGTGTACAGAATGGGCGGGACTTAGTCGACGCGAAACCGACTTAACAAGCACGTTGGATCGTTGTCGACTTTTTTTTCTCGTCTTTTCCTCTATTCTCGTGAGAATTTGATTGCTCGTTGATTGGCTATAGGGGCGTGGCTTCGCGTCGACTAAGTCCCTCCCATTTGCCCACGCGAGGCGATACACCCTGTATATAAAAATATATAAATTACGTTTCATTATACCGGGCCAATTTTTTAATTACATAATCATACAGGGTGTTCCATTCTAACCACCCTAAACGACTATCACGAAACCATTGCCGGGTACAGGGAAAATTTCCGACGCGGAATATTTTCGATTTAGATAAAAATGGTTCTTACAAAAGTCACTTGTTTTCGCGCGAGGAATTCAGTTCCGTCATAAAAAATATAGGTTTGTATTTGAAAATACAGGGTTGACCTCGATTTGACCTTGAAGCCATCCGCCAAGGTCTACCGAGTCCGCGGAACGTGGTTGCCCTATTCGGATGCTACAACTTTTGTTAAAACTTTTCGACTCCAACTGGCAATGGTTCCGCGATAATCGCGTCGACAGACACCACGAGACACCCTGTATATACGTTTGTTTTCTCGGGGAGAAATAAAATTGATCAGAGAATTCTCACCTCGCACTTGGTGATGCCCGGTCTTAACGATCACCGACTGACCATCCGAGCTTGCGACGTGGCTCTCCTTAATACTGATGCCGATGTCTTTGGCCAAGATCGGAGCGTTGACGAGGTTCAATCCGTTTTTCGTTTGACCAGTCAAAATACCGACGAGAACCCCGGTGTGGATGAACTTCTTGCTCTCCATGTCCGCGCCCACCGTTTGACTCTCGATGGAAATTCCATTGGTACCCTTCAAAAATTTACCACCCAGCTGACCGAGCTTTTTCGACAAGTTTAACCACGGCGCGTTCACTTCCGACAACGCCGCGGCTAACACCGGAGCATTCACGATACCAGTCACGCTGTACGCCGTGGATTTTCCGGAAAGCGCGAGGAATTGCTCAGCTATTTCCACAGCCACGCGTTGCTGAGCTTCCGCTGTGCTGGCGCCTGCAATCCGCACGGAGGGAAAAGCGATTAGGGCAAAAATTGGGCGCACCGATGAAAAAAGTAGAAGAATAGTGGAAGAACGTCGGAGAGCGAGAGAGAAACGAGCAGGAAACAGGTAGTCGAGAAATAGATACACCTTGATGCAAAAAAGTAGCCCAAAGATAAATATTTCAAGGTCATAAACGTGAGGTAAATAAATCGAGCCGAACAAAATTAAAAATCGACACGTAGATTCATCGAAAAGTGTACAAAAACAGCAACAAAGTAGCCCAAAACCAAAAACTTGAACAGACTAAACGTGAGAAACAGAAACCAATTGAAAACAAGAAATTTAACAAAAAACAGCAAGAAAGTAGACGCAAAAATAAAAACGTGAAAGCAATGAACAAGCGTGAACAAGAGAAATAAAGTAAAAAAAAGAATATAAGAAGCTGAAAAGTAGATTTATACGAGTACAACAAAATATCATAAAAAGAAAAACTGTAATAATTGATCCAATAATTAATTGATAACAATTAATTAATCATCTATTTATAAATATAAATCTCGTGTCACGGTGTTTGTCGTTACACTCCTCCAAAACAGCTCCTAAGTATATGATAAGTCGTAAAATATATCTCAAAACGATAGGTGATTAGGGTGTCCCTAAGCAGAATTTCTTAAAATGTTTTTTCACACAAATGGGATTTTTCCTGTTAAACTTGAGCAATCAACTTCTTCATAAGTGCCTAGATAGATAGATAGATAGATAGACAGATAGATAGATAGATAGATAGATAGATAGATAGATAGAGTATTTGAGTCATCAAACAATGAATACGTCTGTTACGTTAATGAGATACATTGAGCTGAGAAAATGGATGGTTGGTGTTTTTTTTTTGTTTTAATCGACGGTCATGGCCTAGAGCGCTCCATTCTTCTTTCTCTACAGATCCCATCCCCACAAACTGACAATATATTCGCTATTTTTTATTCGACACGAGAAATATTCACCAGAAGTAATTCATATGGTAGAACAACGTTTGTCAGGTCAGCTAGTAATAGATAAAAATAGCTTGATGTGAAGGCAAAAGAATGTCACAAAAATCCAAAGTTGGGGGCAATAAGCGAGGTTATAGGGGCAGAAAGAAAGAGAGAGTGAGAGAGAGAGAGAGAGGAGTGACGAAGCGAGTGAGAAGAGACGGAAGAGGGATGTAAGAGAGATGTGGACCCTGAAGGGAGGAGAAAACTGGAAAAAGGCGACGCCAAATAGGTAGACGAACAAGAGACTGAGATGGAGACAGGCTGAGGAGGAGAAACTAGGATGGAAGTGACGATTTTACCGAGTTTCATCGAAGCTTACCCAAATGCGGCGTGGCGATGACCTTGGGATGTTTGATCAGCTCGAGTGTCACCGGATTTTTGGGGGGCTCTTCGATGAAGACGTCGAGAGCTGCTCCCCCGCAATGTCCTGACTTTATGGAGTTGAGGAGAGCCTCTTCGTCGATGATGCCACCGCGTGCGACGTTAACGACGCGAACTCCCTTCTTGCACTTGCCCAAAACCGTAGCGTTGATCAGATCTGTTAGATGATGCACGCGGGTAAATCAGACACGCTGTGAGAAGTGTTGTTAATTTTGGGAGAGGAGTTTCCGAGTTTTCTCGTAAGATCTTACTTCTCGTCTGGGGTATCAGCGGCGTGTGGACCGTTATGTAATCGGCAACGGGCCAGATCTCCTCCAATTCCATCTTCGTAACGCCGAACGATTTGGCTGCGTCCGCGCTCGTCAGAGGATCGAAGCCCACCACGTGCATCCCGAAGGACTGCATCCGCGTCGCCACCTCGCGACCGATACGACCCAATCCTAATATCGCCAAGGTTTTTCCGCACAACTCGAAACCGGAGTACAATTTCCGGTCCCAGCGGCCCTCCTTCAACGACTGCGTGGCCTGGGCTACGTTGCGAGCAAGAGACATGATCATGGCACAGGTCATTTCGCAGGCGCTGATGCTGTTGCCGCCAGGTGTGCTGCATTGCGAGAAGAAACAAACGAACAAACCAAAACTGTTAAACGATTCGTTCCAAACAAATTGGCTCGCAACTGAGCTCATCGGTAGGCGAAACAAATTAAATTGGCAAAAATCGAACTTCGGTTACAGGACCCCCAACAGATTTTCTACGGTCAAACAAAAACGACGAACACTTTTCTGATTCCAGCTACTACGTGCTACAGCTTATGACAGTAATTTAACGCGAAGCCAACATTGCGAATCGAGGATCCAGTGGCATGCTCATTATACATCAGGGATAGGGGGGGGGGGGGGCACGACAGTCCTCCCCCAACCGACAATTACTATTTGTAGTATTTAACTATTATTTCAGTCTACTTATGTTCTATCTTGCACAAATTCCCCGGAATTTCGGTGAAACGCCCGAAAAAAGATATTATTTTTTTTTGGGGCACGACGCCCCCCCTGAAGTGATTTAGTAGTAACATTTTTTTTTGTTTATCTTCATTAACTACTCGCGTTGGCGTAGTTTGAAGGTGCGACAATCCTCGGTGCGATACTCACTTCAATACGAGGACTCCATTGCGTGTGGCTGCTTGGAGATCGATGTTGTCTACGCCGGTACCAGCACGACCAACAACACGGAGGCTGCGGGCGGCTGCTAATACTTCTGCGGTAACTTTCGTGTCGGAACGTACGATCAGGCCATCGTGTTTCTGCGAATCGAGAGAGAATCGTTAAATTATTTAATTCTAATCGTCCATATTGAATCCGCCATTTTGAATTTTAAAAATTTGACAGTGAATTCGCATTCAGTGTCCTTAAACACCCCTATATACGAAATTTCAGAGAAAATGACCATATTTCGAAATTCTGATCGGCCATATTGGATCCACCATTTTGAATTCCAAAAATTTAACAGCGAATTCGCATTCAGTGACCTCAAACACCCCTATATACGAAATTTCAGAGAAAATGACCACATTTCAAAATTCTGATCGGCCATATTGAATCCGCCATTTTGAATTTTTGAAATTTAACAGCGGATTCGTAATCAGTGACCTCGAACACCCCTATATACGAAATTTCAGAGAAAATGACCACATTTCAAAATTCTGATCGGCGATATTGGGTCCGCCATTTTGAATTTTTTTAATTTGACAGCGGATTCGTCATTGGTGAACTCATGGACCCACGTATGCCATATTTAAGAAAAACTCATTATATTTCAACATTTTCATCGGCCATATTGAATCCGCCATTTTGAATTTTAAAAATTGGATAGCAGATTCGTAATCAGAGACCTCGTAAACCTCCGTTTTCCAATTTCTACAAAGTACTAGCTATTAATTCCTCTTGGCACGAATTTATTCGGAAAATTCTGCTTTTTTAAAAATATTAATTTGTTATTAGCAATAATGATTTCAAATAGTTACGCAATGCTATTTTTTTTGCATTCTCCCATTCAAATTCGTGTTCAATACTCAAATATTTCGCAAATCACGGGATTTCTGATCCGTGCCGAGAAAAAAAAATGAAAAAAAAAAATACACGAACGAGAAAAAAGAAGGGAAAGCTTTGTTTGAAGCGTTGCATGTAAATTGGGTTGCCTGTCGCCAGGCGCTCGCGCTGGCTCTTAGGTAAAAAATCTTTGAAACAAATGAGAAAGCCACTCGCGATGAATTATGTTTTCTGACTAATCGTAATTTCGCAGAGGCACAAAAAAAAACAAAAAAAGCGATTTTGTCAAGATCCAAACGTTTGTGTCTGCCCACCAAAACTTGATAATCGTGTTTCGCACAGCAGACTTCTAAAATTCGTATTTTTTTGAAATATCAAAAATTTATATTTAAAAAATTTAAAAAGTGCAGCAAAATGGCGGCGGTTTTTTTTTAAGAGCGAAATTGGTATCGGAATTTTTTGGTGACAGCGAAATTTCGCGAGACACGTGCCAAAACGTGGCGATTTGATCGGGACGCGAGCGATGGAAAACGAGCGAGTCGCGAGAAGGAGACGAGAGATCCGCGCGTGTTGAATATTTGCATACCGGTGTCAACGACACGATTCAATGTTGAAAGAAACGTTGGGCCTCGGTTCGCGAGGATGCGAAGAAAAATGTCAGAGCGACGATCGGTGCGAGGAAATTGCAAAGAACCAAAAGCGGGGTAATTCGCACGAAAATTGCAAAATGTGAAAAAAAAGTGAAAAAAAAATTGCGACGAGATCTGCGATCTTTAGGTTCGAGAAGCGCGAACGATGTGACGAGATATAATTAATCGTGTCCACGAACGAGATAAGAATTTCGGTCAACTTATTTCTAATCCTAAGTCGCTGCTGTTACGATGGATTTCATATCACGCTGGCCTACTTTTCCACTATGCAGGCATGACGACGCCGCGAGGTATCTCCACGTAGATTCGAAATATCAGAGTAGACAACGCGTGGCTAATTATTATCAACTCTGGGTCTCGATAATATTTTCATAGCCACGAGACGCCAGATCGTTATCGGAAACGAGGTTCGATCGCTGGATAACATCCTCGTTGAAGTTGATCGATGCTCCGCATTTCGACCAGCGGAAATTTTTCGTGCCGAAAATTCTCGACAATTCACGTTTTTCTGAATTTTTTTTTTCAAATTTAAAATTCGAAACTGAGTTTTTCTGTATTATACATTTTTTGAAAAAGAATGTTACATTTGTAATTCCAAAATTTGCGTTTTTCTCTACCATGAAAAATCAAACCAGTATATTATTTGTCAAATTTAAAATTCGAAAATTTGGGTTTTTCTGTACCATAAAAAAAGAACGAATAATAAATTATTTTTTTTATAGTTGAAATCCGAAAATTCGTTTTTTTTCTGTGCCACAATTTTTTTTTAAATGTTCAATTTGTAATTACAAAATTTGCGTTTTTCTGTACCATAAAAAAAGAGTAAATACATTTTTTGTTGAAAGTTAAAATTCGAAAATTCGCGTTTTTGTGTACCGTAAAAAACGGGAAAAAAGGTGAAATTTGAAATCCGAAAATTCGCGTTTTTCTGTACCGTGAAAAAATAAAAAATAAAATGAATGGAAAGAGGAATTGAAAAAAAAGAAAAAAAATTAATTCGAAAATTGGCGAATGCTGAGACAAATGAAGGGTAAATTTGTTTTTGCAGAGGAGACGGATGGGATATTTTCGAGTCGAGGTCCGAAACGGCAGCGTTTCGAATCTCGTGGCGTTGCTTTGTCTTCGAAGCGAGAATGCGAAGCTGCAGCTCCAGCGTATTTCTATTTATAGTTACAACGAGCGGAAGAGCATTGGAATTCACGATGCAGTGGCGAACGTCGAGAGCGATGCGGAGTACGTATGCAAGAGGAGTCCCAGCAACTTGTCATTTTCCAATTTTATTCGCCCTCGAGCAGCGATTCGCGCGATATGAATTCGATTCTACAAATTTGACGCTCGAATTTCGCTATGTTAGGCGAAATTCCAAAGGCAGCCATTTTTTCAGCGAAGAAGCGAAACAATTTTTTTTTTCAACTGCGTATTGCAAATTCGCCTGTGATTTTAAGGGAGAAATGTAAGCTGCGCGATATTTTTAGTTGGGGAAAAAAAATATTATAAATAATTATGTATAAAAATTGTCGCGATATAATTATATATTTCTATAGTATTTAATTTTTTTTAAATAATATATTATGTATAAAAAATTGGCGCGATATAATTGCATATAATTTATTTACAGCTACACAGAATTATTCGTAGCTTGAATAACTGTATACAATTTTTTCGTAAATTTATATCGAATTCTATATTATTATATATTTACGTAATTTTTTTAAATATATAATTGTGTACATAAAATTGGCTCGATATAATTGTATATAATTTATTTACAGCTACACAGAATTATTCGTAGCTTGAATAACTGTATATAATTTTTTCGCAATTTTATATCGAATTCTATATTATTATATATTTACGTAATTTTTTTAAATATATAATTGTGTACATAAAATTGGCTCGATATAATTGTATATAATTTATTTACAGCTACACAGAATTATTCGTAGCTTTAATAACTATATACAATTTTTTCGCAATTTTATATCGAATTCTATATTATTATATATTTAAGTAATTTTTTTTATATATAATTGTGCGTATAAAATTGGCTCGATATAATTGCATATAATTTGTTTACAGCTCCACATAATTATACGTAGCTCGAACAATTATACGCAATTTTTTGCGATTCTCGTGGAATGAAAGGCAATTTAGGTGAGGAATTTCGCAGCGCCGGAATTCGTCGTGTACATAGAATGCGACGGGTAATTCTTATCCGCGTATGCGTGTCGATAATTCGCGATCGAGGCGGACGACGGACGCGGAACGGAGGCCGATCAGTCTGGCGAAAAGGCAGTGCGATGACCCAGATAAACTGGTTTGCGGAGCTGGTGATTCTGGATCGAGCCAGAACGGCGAGACTCGAAAGGAAAAACGGACGGAGGAGAAGAGAACGTCGCCGAGCGATAAAATAATACTCGAATCGCCGAGCATTTACGACCGATGTTCGCGCGAGCGGCGCGTATCGAGCATGCATCCGGCGCAGCTGGTGGCCGCGTGATTAAAAATGCACCGATGGAACAACGCGATAAAAGTACGACGATGCGGTTCAGATTCCGATGCACGCGCGACCAGATCTTTGATTTCCCGACTCGAAGTCAGCGAAATAAATAAGTGAAAAAATTCCGGGGGAAATAAATGAAAAAAATGTAGTATAAATAAATAAAAAATCCTGGTATAAATTAATGAAAAAATCTTGTTATAAATAAATGAAAAAATCCTGATATAAATAAGTGAAAAAATTCTGGTCTAAATAAATGAAAAAATCTTGGTATGAACAAATGAAAAAATCTTGGTACAAATAAATGAAAAAATCTTTTTATAATAAATGAAAAAATCTTGTTATAAATAAATGAAAAAATCCTAGTATAAATAAATGAAAAAATCTTGGTATAAACAAATGAAAAAATCTTCTTATAAATAAATGAAAAATCCTGGTATAAATAAATGAAAAAATCTTGTTATAAATAAATGAAAAAATCCTGGTATAAATAAATGAAAAAATGTTGGTATAAATAAATGAAAAAATCCTGGTATAAATTAATAAAAAAATTTTGGTATAATTAAATCATAAAAATTTTGTGTAAATAAATGAAAAAATCCTGTTATAAATAAAGATGAAAATCTAGGTACAAATGAATGAAAAATTCTGGTATGAATAAATGACAAAATTCTGGTATAAGTAAATGATTGATGATATTTATGTTGATTGAATATTTTTTTTTCCTTCGACTGGGCACCCAAAAACCGACGACCTCGAAATTTTAGAGCTCGGGATTTCGGTAGAGAAAAAAAAATGGTCTTGGACTTTTTTTTGAAGCGTTGAACATTTTTTTTGAATTTCAATTGTACAAATCTGGGAAAGTTCAAGCAATTACGATAATAATACCGAAATAATAGCGCCTAATAATAATAATAGTAGGTTTTTTTTTTATATCGGTTTATTTTTTCACATTAATTTTTTATATATTTTTTTTGTGTCGTGACCTTGAATTTTGTTCCGGTTTTTCCCTTGGAAAATCGTATCGACGGATTCGCGTATTATTTGAGAAATGGCACTCCCGGCGACTGTTACCTGCGTATCGGGTCACGTTTTTGTAAACAAGTCGCAATCGACGAGAATAATTGTAGCAGCCTGATCAGGCCAACATCGTTTCATTATAACGATCGCGACGGTTGTTTACGACTCTGTTGCGTCATAATCGACGAATGGCATTAGCTTACATCCGATATTCCGCGTTTCCGCACGCTTCGTTGCCTCGTTCGCCTTGATAAAATCCCCGCACTTTCCCTTCTGTGCGGCGGGGAGCGGGAAAACGCGATCGTATGCTTCGAGCGATGGGTTAAAAAAAATTTGGAATTACTGTGCTCGATTCGAGCTCGTTTTTGTTTTTTTTTTACAGAATTTTTTGATACTTCTTTTGACAATTTCCTGGTTAATCGACCAACGATTACACATGCTTTTTATCAAATTCCCACAAAGTCGACTATTTTCCACGAATTTGCTTTCCTGGTTTTCGTTTTTTTGGTTGTTTTTTTTTATTTGCCAAATTGGAAAAATAATTTTTTGTTCACATTTCTTGGAAATTAGAAATGTATTTTGTTGCAATTTTTCAGCCTCTCAGCTCGGGACGTACCTGAATTTCTTCCAGGAGTTCTTCCTTCGTCATTTTATATTTTGTAGTCACTGGAACTCCGTGATTAGAGAGAAGAGCGACGCAAGCATCGTCGACGGCGTCGCTGATCAGAACACTTCTCAAGGCGATCGGCATTATATCTGAAAGAAAATGACGGGAAATTATTGAATAACCGGAGACTCGATGAGGAAGCGAAATTTCATTTATCCCCTGCAGCCACGAATTTTTTCACCCACCGTTATTTTTATCAAATTTGTCGACTGAACGTTTTTCAAATACACTGTCAAAATTCTAAATCAGCGGCCTCAAAAATTTCAACAACGAAAATCCACATTTCAACATTTTTATCGGCCATATTGGATCCGCCATTTTGAATTTCAAAAATTTGCCAGCAGATTCGTAATCAGTGACCTCAGAAACCCCTATATACCAAATTTCAGAGAAAATGGCCATATTTTAAAATTCTGATCGGCCATATTGGATCCGCCATTTTGAATTCTAAAAATTTGACAGCAGATTCGCATTCAGTGACCTCAAACATCCGTATATACGAAATTCCAGGTAAAAAATGCCATATTGCAATATTTTTATCGGCCATATTGGATCCGCCATTTTGAATTCCAGAATGTGGGGGTACACAAATTTTCGTATCATCGTCTCGACATGAATTTATTATGAAAATTCTGCTTCTTTTCAATAGTACGAACCTATTACGAGCAATAATTATTTTAAATAGTACAGCAATATTATTAGATTTTTTTTCTAACACTTTTGGATTCTTGGGAAGGTACGGATGAGAAAACTGCGATGAAATCGCCGACAAACTGCTTATAAACAGCGTTCGACCACGTTGACGAGAGAGGCTTGGGAAAATGGGATTTTCTCGCGATACTCGAACAGCATTTACGACCCGTGAGACGAGTCAACTTATCGGTGTTAATCGACTCGGAACCGCGAGTCCGACTTACATGATCGTCGGCAACCTTAGGCGCGATAGCGCTTTAACGACTTTCGTACCAATCTCACGTTTATCACCAACGACCTTAAAATTATTTCAGCTACTACGAAAAACATCGCGTCTCCGGCGTGAAAAGTCCGCCGGAGGAAAAGTCGTCAAAGTTAGAAGATTTCAGTCATAATTTATAGCTAATAACCGCGAGATTATTGATCACAGCAGTGCAAAAATCCTACGTTTTTTGTTCTTCATTTCGCATCGTATCGTTGCTGGTGCATTCCGAAAAATCTGCATAGAGATACGAAAGTGTTGATAACTGCGAGGGAGACGAAATCTGAGAGTACGAAACTGGATATCCTATTCAGCACGAATTTATCGAGCAATCATTTCAAGAAGTTTTTTCTTGAAGCCACGTTGCTCGCAACGGTGTACACGATAACTCAAAAAGTTTTCAATATTTCTTAACATTTTTTTCTTTAAGTTGTTATTAACACTCTGCTTCATCGTGTGACGTAGGGATTTTTGAAAATGTTGTCCCAAAAAATTTTACCACGAGGTTGAAGAACGAGATTTGTGTCAGGGTATACTGACGATAATTTTTGGTTCCAGTTCCAACATTCCGCTCGCTAAAATTGACCAACGATTCTAGCGAGCACTTTGTAACGATATTTCAAATTTTCGCAAACGACTGAGATTCGTGCAGTTCCTTGAGGACCCACGGCGAGGTCAATCGCGACGTACATTCTGAGCGTGCAAGAAGAAATGTCGTAGATGGCGCTGCAGTCACGGCACGTTGAGGTCGAATTCATTCGAGTCAATTGAAAACAACTGCCGCGAGCGCCTGCAAGAGTCGTATCCGCAGAAACGACCTAATTGACTGTATCTCGAAAAAGCTCGCATCATTTCTCGCAGCTGGCTGCACCGACATAACCTCAAGAAAAAAAAAAGATGGCGAGGTACCTTACATGCTAAAGCGCCAACGAGACATAATTATGAAACTCTTCGTATTTGCTCGCGCCGTTCGACGTTAAGTTAACGTCGCAGCAGACCGAATAGATTACCTCGACACCTGTGGCCCTCGAGACCCGTAATGGCATTGAGTACTATATTTAGGAGAAGCTCGGATAAACACGGCAGATATACAAATATGCCTCCATGCTACGACAATTTATCACTCTTTTCGCCATAATTCCTCTTCTCCCAATTTTTTAGGATCGATTTGCCCGCACAAAAATCGATTATCACAAAAGCAACAACAAAACTAACTGCTAGTACACAGAAATATTTTCGAAACGTACACGGAGAGAACAGATTGTGACGTGGTCACCAAAGTGCGTTGGTTATACTGCGCTTGGTTGTGATACGGAAATAATTTTTGTCCCGCATCCAAAGGAGTAGTTCCCTTTTTAATTACGATTGGCTGCTCTTTCCAAAGCTAGTAGTACCGAACGTTTGGTCGTGACGTCGAAACTTTGGTTCCCGTACCGAAAGTTCGCACGACGTCGCACCCATTGATGTCAGTTGCATCTTTCAAAACGAATGTTACTATTGAACTCACGTGCGTGGAATAATCATCGAAGAATATTGTTCGATCTATTCTCTAACGCAAATTACTATTTTCTCCCATTCTTGATACTTTTTTAATGACCTTCGGTTGGCATGGTTGAAAATGTAACGTCGAGGCTAGATTCACGCGCGCGTGGTTAGATGCACGCGTGTAAACGTATACGATGTTTTGCGTTTAGAAAAAAGTTATAAAGAACAGTTTACGCTACGTTGACCAGTTTTCACGTACTAATACAATATCACAGAACAACAAAAGAGAATGCTTCGTGGCTGCTTCGCAACCGAAGTGTACCGAAACTGGTTTGGGCGCGACAACTATGCGAATAGCTGCAATCTGTACGCGTTAGCTTCGCTCGCCGTAACCACATCTTCGGTTGGGCGATATTCAACCATAGTCTTTGGGCGTGACACCCAAAGCTTTGGTTCCCACATCGAAACTGTTCCCTCCCCATGGCAACATTATCAATCTGCATCAATACTTTATTTATTTTCTCAAAAACCAGACGACCGAAAAATTCCATTCTGGTGTCAAAAAATTCAAAAAACTGCCACCTACGAGTCCAATTTTTTGGAAAAAAATCCCAGTTCCAGTTTTCGTGCAATTTAGCCTCGGTTCTCACATCGAAATTGTTCTCTGCCCATAGCAGAAGAACAAACTCTTACCGAAAAGCCGGTTCCAAAATCTGCATACGGAGTCAACGAACTCGTATGCATTAACGTTTAATTCACAATTCGCATTCCTCGATGATTTCAATGTCCATCCCAATATAAATAACAACAACAACAAAAAGAACAACAACAACGATAATAATAATAATAATAATAATAATAATAATGGGAATAAAATTCGAAACTCCGAAAAACGAAAAAAAAAGTCTCTAAAAAAGTCACTGAAAATGAGTCGATCGAACGACGATTGGTGAGAAAAATATGAATTATTTTCGATGTTTTTTTTTTTTGACAGCGGAAATGGAAAAATGAGTGCACAACGTTGCTTACCTCTGTTTTTTTTCTTCCGATCTTTGTTCAGGAACGAGGGACGAGACGGATCGACGAAACAAAACCGTTCGAATCACTGCGTAATGGAACAACAAAAGCTCGAGCTTCTCTACTCTCGCGCTGTTCTCACGGCCCGTGGCACGAGAAATCGGTAAGCATACTGGCGAGGCTTGCAGCGTGCGCCGATTATATACATCGGCCTTTCTCCCCCCGCTCGACGCTCGCGAAAGAAGACCGCACGTTGCCCGTGTGAATTCGATTCTCGATCCTTGCAATTACACATCGCATGTCGTTGCGCGCATCATCGGGCACGTGACGCGAACAGATACCGCGAAAAAATCGCCGTTACCTAATGTTTTTCTCGTCGTTTCGCGATCGAACGCGCGCGATTGCAACGAGCTTGATCCGAAAACAATCGCGCGCGTACTCGCCGCGTATCATCGACCTTATCGGTCCAAAAATGATGCAATTGTGCCATTGAATTTGCTGTGTTCCGGACGCTGCGGCGAAACGATAACGCGAGCAGCGCGATCGAAAATCGGTTCCTGTTGGGAAAAAAAGGAGGAACCAAAACGGACGAGAAAAAATTGGACCTTCGTCCTACGAAACTGCATCGAAGATGCTCAAAAATTCCCATCAGCTTTCAAAAAATTTTGTCAACAACGAAGTTCGCGCGATAAAGTTTTGTTAATCAATTATAATAGTCACTAAAAATCGTTTCATTTTACTGGACAGTTGAATTTACATTTTACTCCAAGATATTATTTTAGAATTGCACTTTTATTGGATATCCAATTTAAAAATGTATTTATAATGGATAGAAAAAATTTAATTGGCTTAAAAAACTTATTTTCCTATTTTTAGTTAGTTAAACAGAGTCATGTCAATTAGTTATAGTACTATAAATAATTTTATTTAACATGATAGTCCAATCTAAATTTTATTTCCAGATTTTATCATAGAATTTGATTCTTATTAGATATCCAATTTAAAAATTTATTTATAATGGATAGAAAAAATTTAATTGGCCTACGAAACTTATTTCCCTATTTTTTGTTAGTTAAACAGAGTTATGTCAATTAATTATAGTACTATAAATAATTTTATTTAACATGATAGTCGAATCTAAATTTTATTTCCAGATTTTATCACATAATTTGATTGTTATTAGATATCCAATTTAAAAATTTATTTGTAATGGATAGAACAAATTTAATTGGCCTAAGAAACTTATTTCCCTATTTTTAATTAGTTAAACAGAGTCATGTCAATTAATTATAGTACTATAAATAATTTTATTTAACATGATAGTCAAACCTAAATTTTATTTCCAGATTTTATCATAGAATTTGATTGTTATTAGATATCCAATTTAAAAATTTATTTCTAATGGATAGAATAAATTTAATTGGCCTAAGAAACTTATTTTCCTATTTTTAGTTAGTTAAACAGAGTCGTGTCAATTAATTATAGTACTATAAATAATTTTATTTAATACGATAGTCGAATCTAAATTTTATTTCCAGATTTTATCACATAATTTGATTGTTATTAGATATCCAATTTGAAAATTTATTTATAATGGATAGAATAAATCTAATTGGCCTAAGAATCTTATTTCCCTATTTTTTGTTAGTTAAACAGAGTTATGTCAATTAATTATAGTACTATAAATAATTTTATTTAACATGATAGTCAAACCCAAATTTTATTTCCAGATTTTATCATAGAATTTGATTGTTATTAGATATCCAATTTAAAAATTTATTTATAATGGATAGAATAAATCTAATTGGCCTAAGAATCTTATTTCCCTATTTTTTGTTAGTTAAACAGAGTTATGTCAATTAGTTATAGTACTATAAATAATTTTATTTAATATGATAGTCGAATCTAAATTTTATTTCCAGATTTTATCACATAAGTTGATTGTTATTAGATATCCAATTTAAAAATTTATTTGTAATGGATAGAACAAAATTAATTGGCCTAAGAAACTTATTTCCCTATTTTTAGTTAGTTAAACAGAGTCATGTCAATTAATTATAGTACTATAAATAATTTTATTTAACATGATAGTCAAACCTAAATTTTATTTCCAGATTTTATCATAGAATTTGATTGTTATTAGATATCCAATTTAAAAATGTATTTCTAATGGATAGAAAACATTTAATTGGTCTGAAAAACTTATTTCCCTATTTTTAGTTAGTTAAACAGAGTCATGTCAATTAATTATAGTACTATAAATAATTTTATTTAACATGATAGTCGAATCTAAATTTTATTTCCGGATTTTATCATATAATTTTATTCTTATTAGATATCCAATTTAAAAGTTTATTTATAATGGATAGAACAAATTTAATTGGCTTAAAAATCTTATTTTCCGATTTTTTGTTAATTAAGCAGAGTCATGTCGATTAATTATAGTACCATAAATAATTTTATTTAACATGATAGTCGAATCTAAATTTTATTTCCAGATTTTATCATAGAAATTGATTCTTATTAGATATCCAATTAAAAAATTTATTTATAATGGATAGAAAAAATTTAATTGGCCTAAGAAACTTATTTTCCTATTTTTTGTTAGTTAAACAGAGTCATGTCGAGTAATTATAGTACCATAAATAATTTTATTTAACATGATAGTCGAATCTAAATTTTATTTCCAGATTTTAAGGTATAATTTAATTGTTATTAGATATTTAACTTGAGAGTTTATTTATAATGGGTAGAACAAATTTAATCGAATGAAAAAATTGATGTTATTATTTTTCATCTGATGTGAATAAATTGGAAAAAGTGGAAAATCAAGAGAGAAAAATTCAACTGAGAAAAATGAAGGTGGAGATTGCGAGATGAAGGAAGAGGCGAGAATGATCACGACGATTCGACGTGCCACGAAGATGGTACAAAAAAATGCGGGTTTTTCGAAAGATGAAAAAAATGCGCTGGTTGAGATGAATTCTTTCGCGGAGGAGGAGTATTATCGTTCGCGGCGATGTGACCTGTTGGGAAAGACGCGCGATATGTTTACATGTTGATTCGCGGAGTGGCGCGATTGTTGGTTGTTTCGTCTGGCATGTTGCAACAGTTTGCTGGGGGTACGACAGCAAATTGTAATAAATGACTTTTCCTTCGCAGTCGCCGCTGATAAACTCTTCTGCCCTGACTGATCGAGCAACCGAGCAAACGTTACCGATAAATGCGAACGCAGCTCTCGTTCGGCGCGGCAACAAGCGAGCGATACGCGCGGACGGACGTCATCGCCGATCATCGACTCGTGGCCGACGAGCAGATCGGTGGGCGATGGACCCCAGCGGAGAATTATCTTATCGAGTTGCGCCAAACGTGGAAAATAACCGTGTTACGTGCTCGAACAAATAAGTACGATGATTTTTGTACTATCAGGTCGCTATCGTCGAACGGTTCATTCGTTTCGCCAACCTCCGATTGCGGGCGCGACGTAAGACTCGGCGATGTGAAATTCGTTGTTGGCATTTCCTTGAAACGTTGCGTAGACGTTCTTGACAATAAGAGCAACAACTTTTATGGGAGACGAATTTTTAATTTAGCAATTTTTGATTCTCTCCACCTAAAGTCCACGAAGAGAACAGTTTCGATGCGAGAACCGAGGCTAAATTACACAAAAACTGGAACTGGGATTTTTTTCCAAAAAATTGGACTCGTAGACGGCAGTTTTTTGAATTTATTGACATCAGAATTAAATTTTTCGGACGTCTGGTTTTTGAGAAAATAAATAAAGTATTGATGCAGATTGATAATGTGCCATGGGCAGAGAACAGTTTCGATGCGAGAACCGAAGCTAAATTACACGAAAGCTGGAACTGGGATTTTTTTCCAAAAAATTGGACTCGTAGGCGGGAGTTTTTTGAATTTTTTGACACCAGAACGGAATTTTTCGGACGTCTGGTTTTTGAGAAAATAAATAAAGTATTGATGCAGATTGATAATGTGCCATGGGCAGAGAACAGTTTCGATGCGAGAACCGAAGCTAAATTACACGAAAGCTGGAACTGGGATTTTTTCCAAAAAATTGGACTCGTAGGCGGGAGTTTTTTGAATTTTTTGACACCAGAACGGAATTTTTCGGACGTCTGGTTTTTGAGAAAATAAATAAAGTATTGATGCAGATTGATAATGTTGCCATGGGGAGAGAACAGTTTCGATGCGAGAACCAAAGCTAAATTACACAAAAACTGGTTTTGGGATTTTTTTCCAAAAAATTGGACTCGTAGGCGGGAGTTTTTTGAATTCTTTGACACCAGAATGGAATTTTTCGGACGTCTGGTTTCTGAGAAAATAAATAAAGTATTGATGCAGATTGATAATGTTGCCATGGGGAGAGAACAGTTTCGATGCGAGAACCAAAGCTAAATTACACGAAAACTGATTTTGGGATTTTTTTCCAAAAAATTGGACCCGTAGGCGGGAGTTTTTTGAATTTTTTGACACCAGAATGGAATTTTTCGGACGTCTGGTTTTTGAGAAAATAAATAAAGTATTGATGCAGATTGATAGTGTTGCCACAATAATGCGTGCACTTAGGAACGTATCGAAATTTTGCTGCCCGATTTTTGAAAAAAATATTTAACCAATTTGTAACCATTGTTGTTTTCATTTTACCATAAACTATCACGTTTTCACCCGACAGTCAGAACTGTTAAGATCGCATAGCATCGTAGATAAAACGATTTCCATCTCTTTTCCGTTGTTCGGGATAATTTTTCTCCAACGTCTCTTGCCCCCACTCTTAGTGGTGACACGAGCGATAGTGATGTCTTAAAAATTAGTGGCCACGCAAAACGATCAGTTGTTTTTATTTACGTAAATGCTAGTTTTTGTTTTCTTCTCCAACCGCGTCGACTAATTCAGAGAAAGTCGGTGATAACGTTCTCGAACGTCGTTATAATTTCGTCTGAAGTCGTAAATAAACGAAAAATTGGGAAAACAACGATGTTTGGGAGGAAAAAAAAAACGAGACGATTTTTTCATCTAAAATTCAAAAAATGTAAGGTCTGCAATTTCGATCTTTTTCTGATGCCTCATAGAAACGTTGCAAACGAATCAATTATTCATCAATTCCCTTCTTTCGAAAAGTACATTCAGAAACTGATTTTCTGTTGTTTTTTTTAAAGTCCGAACAAGTCAATTTTTAAAAAAATTGTAGCTGTACAAAAAAGGAGACATTTTTTTTGGTGGGGTAAGAAAATTGAAAAAATTCTGAAATATGTTTTTGATGGGATGGAAAAAGATGAAAAAAGTTTCGGCCAAATCGAGGGGAGTTGATTTGGAGTGGAACGCCCCATACATACGGGCTTTGAATTAAAACACTCGCGATCAGATTTACAACGCGTGACTGTTGTTAGGGGGAAAATGTTGTTGGGTTCCAGCGATAAAAAAATCGCGATCTTTCGTGACGATCGCTTTCGTTGCTCAGGCGTCATTGTGATCATTCGTGCCGAGGACCATCGCGTAAATTTAACAAATCGCGGATGCCTTTATTCGCATCAAACACGCGAAACAGTGATAGCGAACGAGATGATATAATTTCACGGATAAGAATGACTGATAATACGCTTTTGAAAGGAGTTTGAAATAAAATATGACGATAACGATAAAAATTACATTTTTCGGCGTCCACTTTATTCGCGCCATTCGCAAAGGGATGCAAAGCAGACGGCGATGAATGGGGTTTTTTGTACTGAAATTTCAAAAAACGTAGAGATCATTTTCGCCAGATTAGCGGTGATCGAGTAAACGCCTCTTCACCTTCAAAATGCTTATCGCATTTTTCATTCGTTTCCAAATTTTGCCTCGGTGGTTCCCCGTCTTCGCCATTTCTTATCGCCGCGACGTTTCCTCCGATATAATGGTCGTTCGATACGCGATGGTTTTCGCGGATTGCGGATATATAGGTCATAAATTCAGACTCGGCGTCGATTAACAAAATAAACGAGGCCATCCGCCGTTAAATAACTCGGCATCGTGCCTCTATATTTCCGATCGATGAGATAATTTACCAAAAAAAATTCTCGAAATATGTAGTTGGTTAACCATATAAAAGGTACCCCAACGTCTGTTTGTGTGTACTTACCCTGCGAATTGTAGCTCCATGGCGGATGGAATTTTACACCGAATGTTAAACCCCTTCTTTGGAGAATAAGGGAGATACGGGCATCCCTGTACTCGAATATTCGTTATCTTCACGGAGAGAACACCTTAGGATATTGTGACGTGGTAACCAAAGTGCGTCGGTTATACTGCGCTTGGTTGTGATACGGAAATAATTTCTGTCCCGCATCCAAAGGAGTGGTTCCCTTTTTAATTACGATTGGCTGCTCTTTCCAAAGCTAGTTGTACCGAACGTTTGGTCGTGACGTCGAAACTTTGGTTCCCGTACCCAAAGTTCGCACGACGTCGCACCCATTGATGTCAGTTGCATCTTTCAAAACGAATGTTACTATTGAACTCACGTGCGTGCAATAATCATCGAAGAATATTGTTCGATCTATTCTCTAACGCAAATTACTATTTTCTCCCATTCTTGATACTTTTTTAATGACCTTCGGTTGGCATGGTTGAAAATGTAACGTCGAGGCTAGATTCACGCGCGCGTGGTTAGATGCACGCGTGTAAACGTATACGATGATTTGCGTTTAGAAAAAAGTTATAAAGAACAGTTTACGCTACGTTGACCAGTTTTCACGTACTAATACAATAACACAGAACAACAAGAGAGAATGCTTCGTGGCTGCTTCGCAACCGAAGTGTACCGAAACTGGTTTGGGCGCGACACCTATGCGAATAGCTGCAATCTGTACGCGTTAGCTTCGCTCGCCGTAACCACATCTTCGGTTGGGCGATATTCAACCATAGTCTTTGAGCGTGACACCCAAAGCTTGGGTTCCCACATCGAAACTGTTCCCTCCCCATGGCAACATTGTCAATCTGCATCAATACTTTATTTATTTTCTCAAAAACCAGACGTCCGAAAAATTCCGTTCTGGTGTCAAAAAATTCAAAAAGCTCCCGCCTACGAGTCCAATTTTTTGGAAAAAAATCCCAAAACCAGTTTTCGTGTAATTTAGCTTTGGTTCCCACATCGAAACTGTTCTCTCCGCGTCGGAAACATTTGACATATCTCACCGAAATCACTTATGTCGTTGATTCAATATAATTTTTCAGATATTCTCCCCATCGTCGGGTGGAGTACTTCCTAAACGGGGAAACAACGTAATTTCTAGCGGTGGCTCATCATTCTCACCCTTGCAGCGAGCGCAACCAAAGAAATCGGGAAATTTATAGCTCAAGGTCATCCGAAGGTCATGCCGTTGGCGACGAAATTCATGATTTTTTTCGTTTTCGATGTCAGATTCGTCGTGGCGAGCGGGAGGAGAGGCAGCCCCGTTCGAGAGAACATCGCGACCACCGAAATTTCACGAGACACGGCCTTCAGATATCAGCGGTGAAAGAATCTCCGCGAACCATGAATTACTTCACTCCCAACAAATCTTTCGTTGTGACGGGTTGTTAAAAAAATGCGTTCGATGCGCGGTAAGCTGCGTACAAAGCTCGGGGTGATAGTGTTAATCGGTGGGACGCGAATACGCCACCGTTGTATAATTTATCGTGCCTCTCTGCGTTTTCTCTTCGATGTTCGTGGAACAGCTGGGATCGCGTGATAATGAGAAAAGAGTCGATCGTCTTTTTTCTCCTTTTCTTTTTTTCAATGCCGCCGAAACCCGCGAGTCGTCTTATCGCGGATTCGACTTAAGTAGCTTTCGCGATTCATCCAAACCCAAATCCAAACGATGCAAAAGCTCCGAGAGAGACGCCCTCAAAAAAATATTGCAATTTCAAATAACTGTAATTGCCATAGAAATTTCGTCTTATCAGCAACAAAAAAATACTAGTAATCACAATTTTTCATAACATGCAGCCCTAATTCTGGAGAAGCAATTTTGCGTATTTTTATCCAAATTCACTGAACAGTTTTTCAAAAACAAATTACAAACAAACCGAAAACCTAGTTTTTACTCCACAAATTATGTGGGTACGAATTATTTATCGTTATATGAGTAGCCACGTATTTCTGGATCTCTTAAAGCAACTTTCGATAATTAGCATTATTTTCTTCAGATACAATAATTAATTTTAGGTACATTCACTGCCAAAAGTTTTTTAACGAGGGTTACAAAAATTATTGGAATAATTCGAATTTTTGTAAAAGTTCAAATTATTCGAAATTTTGGCAAATAACTAATTTTGCTGTCACCCGATTAAGCTAACCAAATTTCTAGAATTTCGACAAAAATCAGGAAGACGAAATTTCTTTGCAAAATTAATTTATTTGGAAAGAGTTTTAATAAGTGCAACAAAAAATGGTTAAAACTAAAAATTCGTACTATTTAATTTACTTTGGCAACAGTGATGTTTTGTTAGCTACCTTGAGAGTACATCTACTGCATTTTAGATTCGGTATAAAAAAATTAATTCAAACGCCCAAAAAATTCTGAGTGACTGTAACTAATTAAAAATAATAAAAAAGATAACAGATCACAATTTGGTAAATAATTCAAAACGAAATCTTCCCAAAAAAAAGTGAAACAGTTTCCCACTTGATTTCCCAAGGTGAAAATTTAGAGCAAGCTTGAAGTAATAAAATTAATATTTAAATCTCTTTCTAGAAATTCGAATGTTCGCACATCCCTAGAAATTTTGTTAAAAAAGCGAGCAAAAGTGGATAAATGAAATAAAAACTTTGAGACTTTTGTTTCCGACTGCGTTTTCCAACATCCTCAAATTGAATGTCGCAGAAATTATTCCACGAGGAAGAAACGCCGATAACGAGAGGCTGCTGGTAGAAATACAATTTCTGATTTCTCGTGCGACGAGCAACTCGCGAGAGGCGGATAATACTGGTTGCATCGCTGTGGCCCGAGACCCCTGCGATAAGGGCAAGAAAAATACGATAACAGCATCGTCACGCGAACCAGATTCGGATTTAGTAGAGCCAAACAACGGATTACGCACGCGAAGTCTCTCGTCGCTACTGTAACGCGCTGCTCGAATTCCAATTCCTAATTGGAACAACAATTCCCACTTGTACTATTTTTCAAATTTCTAAAAAAAAAAAAATTGGTCGCTGAGCGTTATTAAAATTTTCAGAGTTTCAAAAACGGTTTCAAAATTTACAAACTCGAAAATCGCACATGGACATGCTTGGAATATTTTTTTTGCATTTTTTTCTAAATAGTGTGGGAGAAAACAAAATTGCTAACGACAACCAATTTGACCTTGGACCAGTTTTGGAGAAGCCACCAGCGAAAAACGGGAAAGGTGCGTCTTCTGAACCGGTGAAGAAAAAAAGTTCAAACTTCACCAGAAAATATTAAAAAATGGAGGAAATCGAAAATTCAAATTATTCAGGTCAGCCGATTTGGCGTGGAACGCCCCGTATATATTTGTATTATTTTTTTTATTCAATTACTCGCAAACGTGGCTAGTTTGTTTGGTATCGTGGCTCTCACTTGATACGTAATATACAGACTCGATTTGACTTAAACATCGAGTGGGAAAAACTAAATTCGAACGTTGTAGTCTAATGTTTGCTCCTGCCTCGTTGACCTTGAAAAAAAAAAATTAAAAAAAAATTCATTTTTTCGCCTTTTCAAAGAGTCTGGATTTTGTGACTCGTGAACGCGATTTGAACAAGACAATCTGCCCATTCTGAGCGCTCTACGACAATAATAACTACTGCATAAAAAAAAATCTTATGGGGATTTTTTCACAAAATCAATTTTTTGGGCCGCATGTTATTGCTCAGCTGTAGTTGGCGTCTTTCAACTGTAACTAGTAATACCTACCGCTGTGCGATAGGAAATTGAAAGAGTGCGAAAATGATGACTGGGATGAGCAATGTCTGCGAGGCAGTATTTCTAATCGGCGAGCTCCAGTCTCAGCGGTATTACTCGTTATATTCGAAAGAAGCCGACTGCAGCTGAGGAATAACATGTTTTTTCTACCAAAGAGTCAGTACTCCCTCGAGCAGTTCAAAAAAAAAAAAATATCGAGTCATTTCTGAAGACCTCTAACGCAGGGTGTGAATGGATTGGGGGGTGCCAAAATCTTAGTGATCGTGGAGGATGCTTGCATGAGATTTTCAGGCATTTGAATGCACATCATCCTGCAGGAAATTTAATTCTCTATAAAAAAGCTCTGAAGCAGTTTTATGGTTATCCTGATGGGTAAAAAGTTATCAGACTTTGGATACTCGCAACTAACACAGGAGGAGGAGGAGGAGGATAGTTATAGAGCACTTACTCGCTTACGAGTATGCAAAGCCTGATAACTTTTTATCCATTAGGATGACGATAAAACTACTAGGGAGCTTTTTTGTAGAGAATTAAATTTCCTACAAGAATATGTGCATCAAGATGGGAGAAAATATTTTTTTCTTGGTTTCAAGTCGAGGAAACGAAAAACACTTTTTAGGCCCACAGCTTCCTTGGGGTAGGTCGATTAAGTTAATATACTTTAAGAGGGCGTCTTCTACAATCACCGAGATTTTGGCAGCCCAAGTCAATTACACCTTGTACAGTGAAAGGAACTTCGTTCGGATCCGGTATACGAAGACGACGCTCATTTTTAGCCTTTTTTTACTGGGTGCGAAGGAAATTAGGAGTCTGAGCGATGCTCCTGGGAGCATCGATGTCAACGTTGGGTCTACAGCTGGGAGAGAGTTGTAACTAACATTTTCGTTGAGTCGGCCGTGCGATTGATTTTTGCGTCTTTCTCGCGGGATCCAACGAGAGACGAGTCGACGAGCAAGAAAAGCTGCAGGAAAAAACCATACTTGAGTTTTTCGTAACGTGCGAGTAGAGATCTGTGTCAGGGTATAAAGAGCAAGGAGACGAGATGTTTTCGGAGCGGAATGTCACAGCTTACATAAACTGCGCGTTCGGAATAAAAATATATACATGCCACTGACTAGCTTCCGCGTGCGATGTGGAAATGAGAACTATGTACACACACTTCGCAGCGTACACACGTGCAGCGTGCTCTTCATCTCATCGACCATTTCGCGAATCCTCGGTGGTTTGGGAAGAAGAAACGTGAAGGTCTCCATGGGATCGACTCGATTGCGGCTTCGAAAAACGATGGGGAGGAGAAGAAAAGAGCTAACGTCCTACGTAGCGGATTTTCGGATCTTACCGGACGTTTGTCTGCTCGGGAGCAGAAAAAAGTGCTGATTTTCTTTTCCTGCCAAGATTAAGCCGCTAATTGGGCTGGATAGCATCGAAATAGCTATGTCACTCATGGGCGAATGAAAAAAAATACTCGTGTTTTTTCTTTGAAAAATTTGCAATTGTTTATAACAAATTGTTTAAACAAATTAAGATGAAAGTCGTTATTTTGAAAAACTGACTGCACGAATTGATTCTACGGAAAAAATTATGGGGAAAAGCTGTGTAACACTTTTTTGTCGAAGTTCAATTTGTTAGTGTAAAACAGTTATAAACAATTGCATGGTGGAGAGTAAAAGAGACTATGCCAAACCCTAGTCAAAACTCAGGTCAGATAGCCTCAAGCTACCTAGTGCCATTCATACGCGAATGAAAAAAAAAACCGTATATTTTTTTCAATTGTTTATAAAAAATTGTTTAAACAAATTAAGATGAAAGTTGTTATTTTGAAAAACTGACTGCACGAATGGATTCTACGGAAAAAATGGTGATCAAAACCTATGTAACACTTTTTTTTGTCAAAGTTCGATTTGTTAGTGTAAAACAGTTATAAACAATTGCACGGTGGAGAGCAAAACTGACTATGCCAAACGCCAAGCAAAACTCAGGTTTGATAGCACCCAACTAATTGTGCCATTCATAGACAAATAAAAAAATTATCCATGTTTTTCTTTTTGTCATTTGCAATTGTTTATAAAAAATTATTTAAACAAATTATTACAAAAGTAGTTTTTTCGAAAAACTGATTTCACTAATTGATGCCACGGAAACAACGACGACGAAAACCTAATTCTCAAGAATTTCCATGACTGAGGAATTCAATTGTTTATAACTGTTTTACACTAACAAATTGGACTTTGACAAAAGAGTGCTATACAGTTTTTGGTCATAATTTTTCCCACAGAGTCGACTGTTGCAGTCAGCCTTTCAAAATAACAACTTTCATCTTAATTTGTTTAAACAATTTTTTTATAAACAATTGAAGATGATCAAAAAAAAAAAATACGGGTATTTTTTTCATTCGCCTATGAATGGCAATAGGTAGTTTGACGCTATCTGACCTGAGTTTTAACTAAGGATTGGCGTAGTCTCTTTTGCTCTTCATCATGCAATTGTTTATAACTGTTTTACACTAACAAATGGAAATATAACGAAAAAGTGTTATATAGGTTTTCCCCATAATTTTTTCCGTAAAATTAAGTCGTGTAGGCAGTTTTTCAAAATAACAACTTTCATCATAATTTGTTTAAACAATTTTTTTTATAAACAATTGAAAATGACATAAGAAAAAACGCGGGTATGTTTGCCATTTGCGTACGAATCGCCTACTTGGTTCGATGGTATCTAGCTCGGATTTCGTGCGGGTCTGAAAGAGCGATCGATCTGTACATCGGGACTCGTTTTACTTGCGACACCTGATCGGAATTTATTCCCAACGTTATCGTATATCTTCGAGCTTCCGCGATAAAAAGTGCAAGGCGCTCGTGAAATAGTTGAATGACGCCGTAAAAATCACATGAAACGAAGGTGAAACAGATTTGTTTCTTTGATAGTAACAATCGCGGAGTTTTTTGCTGTGCTCCGATGTGGCAGCTGCGAGCTCGGTGCAGAATCAGGGGAGAGCGAGGGAAGAAAAATGCGGGGCGGTGAACCTGGTCAATTCGAGGAATGGGAAGTCGAAAATGTGTACGTAGAATTGAAAATGGCAGAAAAGTGAATTTCATTATTTAATGAAAATGAAATATTTATTATTCTACAAAAATTATAAATATTTAATTAATATTAATATAAATATTTAATTAATAAATGATAGACAAAAAAAATCCGAACTGCTCGCGGTGGTATAAATTGCGAGATGTAGCGTCCCCACAGTCTTTGCAGGTGCTTCTTCCTGATCCTTCAAATCCCAGATTACGAGGATGCGCGGAGACCATTGTCGAGGGGTTTTCGCTTGCCGGAAATAAGCTCGTCGCGGTACTTCGCCCATTTATCGCTGATCGAGAGAGAAAATGTTCGCTCGCTCGCGAAAGCGTAGCAATAAAATTGAGCCGAATGGGAGTGAAAGGAAGACAGGGACGGTGCGAGTGCGAATCGGAGACATATTGAAAAGAAGATCACATATTGCGAAGAAGATCCAAAGGGAGTCGAGTTCAGAAATGAACTTGTTTTCTACTTGCTCTTGCAGGGTTGTCCTGCTACCAGATAAAAATAGCTCGGCCAAAATCTGGACCAGTTTTCCAGTCACTCGAAAACCCTATTTTTCCATTTTATTTTTCAATAGGTACCAAAATTACAAATCAACGAATGGAGATTTTTTCTCGCCACCTGCAAATAACAGGCACACAGAAGTACAGTTGTCATGATCCTTGGATGAGCGGTCGATTTTTGAGAAAATACACGAATTAAAATCATTTTTTTAAACACATTTTTGAAAAGTGTCACTCGCCAATTTCGATCACAAAATGCCTGTCATACTTCACTATACCTACTCAGGAATTTGTCCAACTTTTTCTAAGTGGTGCTACGATACAAAAAAAAATTGTGACATTTAATACGAACAATACAAACCTTTTTTAAGCAATATTAGAATACTATACCATTTATAATGACACAAAAAAACTGTTTCAAATAGTATGGAAAAATTGTGTTGGTTATTTCAAATGTGATTTGGCGGGAAATTTTTTTTTTTAAAAAAAGCTAATATAACTAATAAAAATATACCAAGAGGAAGGATTTTTTTTCTATATTTTAATTGCTAAAAAAAAAATAGTTCTAATGGCTTTATTGTAAAGGCGTTAAGGCAAAAATTAGGATCAGGTGAAAATACGGAAAATTATGGTTTTTGTATGCCGAAGAGGGGACTGCGAAACCAGGAAACGCGCTGTAAATAAGCGCGAGAAATTTGCGAAAGTTCGCGGATCTAGCGACAGTTTGCAATTCCGCCGGATATCCGCGCCTTGAGAGACGGTCGAGCGGGCGCCGAAACTAGAGACAATAATGCCGTTTCTCGATACCATTTTGGTCAAGTAGGTACTCGAGTTTCGAGATCGGAGAAACTGTAGATTCGCCGTTAAGCACCCCTATTTTACGACGAAGGATCGTTCAGGCTCGAACGACCATCCTAGAGAGATGGTTAGCAAGAGAGCCGCGAAACTCTAGTTAATGCTGTCGGCGTTCGCCAATGTGCGTTGTCTGGGAAGGAATAAGCTGGAAGATCGTTTTTTACCGTCGTATGAAAACTACACAATTTTTTTACGGAGACAGATTTATTTATTTATAAAGGAATATTTTGGCACAGTTTTGAAGGATTTAGGATAATTTTTTCGGGTCATTATAGCCACAAATTACGGAGCTATGCTTGACCTTCGGGAGGTGAAAAAAGTTGCCTTTTTTTGGTTTTCTGGTCTATTAATTTTTCTGAGAATAAAAATGGAAATGACGAAGTTGGAAGGAAAACAAACGGCAGCGCGGTGTTTTCAGGCTGGGGAGGCGGACGATCGAGGGACGTGAAGAGGAGAAAAAGCTCGGGAGTTACTCGCCACCCGAAAGGTCGGGTTAACGTCTCAGAAAAATTCCAAGCTTTTCGACAATAATCGACCGCGTAGATGGGCAATATTCTTGAGTAGGTACCTAACCTCGCGCCAGGGCGTCCGTAACCTTCTTTCTTCGCTGGCGACGCTGGAAGTACCCTCGTGCCTTTCGTGATCGAGGAAGTATCCGATAATTTGCTCATCGCGAGGAATTTTCTCATCTCAAGGTCTCGATATCATTCCGGGTGTCAATCAATTTCAGTGTCGTTCGATGCTGCTCCGCTCTGAAATCCATTAGCCTCGCGCGACGATCGACAAAATGTCGGGCAGAATCGCTACGACGCCCACGAAATGGCGGACGGAATTGCTCCGACGCGCACGAAATGGCGGATCGAATCGCTACGATGTCCACGAAATGGCGGACAGAATCGCTCCGACGCGCACGAAATGGCGGATCGAATCGCTTCGGCGCGCACGAAATGGCGGATCGAATCGCTACGACGCCCACGAAATGGCGGACAGAATGGCTCCGACGCGCACGAAATGGCGGGTCGAATCGCTCCGACGCGCACGAAATGGCGGATCGAATCGCTACGACGCGCACGAAATGGCGGACCGAATCGTCAGACACGCTCGAAATGGCCGGTTGAATCGTCCGACACGCTCAAAATGGCGGACCGAATCGTCAGACGCGCTCAAAATGGCGGACCGAATCGTGAGACGCGCTCAAAATGGCCGGTCGAATTGTCAGACGCGCTCAAAATGGCGGACCGAATCGTCAGACGCGCTCAAAATGGCGCCGAATCGCATCCAAAATGGCGGAACGCTACGAAAACGTATTTTCCACGTGGATTTCGGATAAATAGACAAATCTATTAAATCCTGTACCAATAAAACGATTCGAAATTCGCAACCCAGAATTAAAATGTCGTATCAAGTGTGCTGAAAGTATCAATCACTAGTGTGCCTTCGTGTCAATGGTCGTGATACATTTAGCTCCTAAAAAAATCGAACTATTCTTTTTCAGCTCGAAAAAACCTCTATTCATTAAATTGGCTCTGACTTCTAATTTTCCCAGGCGAAAAGTAAGGTACTTTGAATAATTAAAAAAAAAAACGAAGAAAAAAACCTACAAATATTGTACTAAAAAATTCACAGCATTCATACATTTTTATATCCTGGAACGAAATCTCGTTGAAAAGCTCTCGAAGCGACGTAGTATCAAACAAAAAAAAGTAGACTATTGACAATTCGAAGGAACATAATTTTTTCGGTGGAAAAAAAAATTTGGAAAATAGACATAAAAATGGGAATATTTTTTCGAAAAAAGATTCGACACCACAGAATAATAATAAAATATAAAATATGCGAATAAATAAATAGACGGGGGCGAAAAAAATGGAGATGCAACGAAATAATGCGAGGTAAAGAGAGAAATTAAAAAAGTAGCGTGGGAAATCGAAGAAGCTAATCAATCAAATTCCGAATCGAGCGAGATAATCGTGCAACGCGCACCGAAAGCTTCCTGCCACACGACGTCGCGCTTATCAAAGTTCACTTCGAGACAGACCGGTCGATACTTATCGCGACGCTGTACGTGGTAGAATTCGACGAGTTTTTTACTCCTTTTGTCCACGTCGCTCGACGTCAGATAAATCCACTTCGCGACAGAATTTTTCAATGACCGGTCAATTAACGACTGATAAACAATCACCGCGCCGCTGATACGACGCGCGTTTCTAGCCGAGCACTCGCGTTACGTAACTCGACATTTATGTAATTAAATGACGAACCACTCGCGACAGATCGTTCGCTTAATTCTACTTTATCAATTCGACGCTTCTCTCGTCTATTTCGCCGCATTTTATCTCCACTCGATTTGAAAATTACAACCACACAATTTACACGTTTCGCTATTTTTAGACCTCGCGCCGTTCGACGGCCACATTTTTTTTTTATTGGACAAATGAAGCCTGGAATTACGTAAAACTCGATCAATTTCGCATCCCAAGTTTCACACGACCAAAACTCGGAAAAACAACTTCTCACGGCTCAAAAGTGTCCTACAAAATTGAGAAACGCGTCGAACATTTTTTCTAAAAAAAATAAAAATATCTCCAATACAGAAAACGTATTGGAAGACACGAAATGTCCGAACAGGACCCTCCAGAGAACTCACATCTGAGGTAATAAAAAAAAATCACGAATGGTAAAAAAAAATCGGTAATTACACCGAAAAAGGGAAGCTGTTCAGGAGAATTGGCTTGTTGACCATAAAAAAGGGGGGGTAAGCAAAATTTCGTTTCAAAAACGATGGGAAAAATTATTTACCAAAAGATGGAAGAAACTTAAATATGCATAAAAATATGCATAACGATGTATGAAAAATAGTATAAAGAAAGTACCTATCGTGTTGGTAAATGCACGAAGTCTGGTTGGTTAGTTTAGAAGAAAAAGAGCCAAATATAAGAAAGTTCATGTTTTGTTGAATTTAAAAACTTATTGTTTATGTTTTCAAGTAAAAATCAATGTAATTTGTTTAATTGAAATTTGTTTGCAGAGGTGGTGAGTCTTGCTAATAATAGTTTCAATTATAAATTGTTTCCTGTTTCGAAACTGAGCTTGGATTTCAGGGTGAGTAAACCTGCCCCAAACATAGGGTGGATCGAAGCAATTCGATGCGCTCAAAATGGCGGGTCGAATCGCTTCGACGTGCTCAAAATGGCGGAACGAATCGTCAGACGCGCTCAAAATGGCGGGTCGAATCGCTTCGGCGTGCTCAAAATGGCGGGTCGAATTGCTTCGACGTGCTCAAAATGGCGGGTCGAATCGCTTCGGCGCGCTCAAAATGGCGAAACGAATCGTCAGACGCGCTCAAAATGGCGGGTCGAATCGCTTCGGCGTGCTCAAAATGGCGGGTCGAATTGCTTCGACGTGCTCAAAATGGCGGGTCGAATCGCTTCGGCGTGCTCAAAATGGCGGAACGAATCGTCAGACGCGCTCAAAATGGCGGGTAGAATTATCAGACGTGCCCGGAGGCTTTCAGCGGTCTTCCTCGAACGAGTATAGAAATAAGAATAATAATGACGTGGGAGCTGAAATTTGGTCCCCTACAGCCAGCTGGACGCTGCGCGAAGAGGACAAGTATTTTTGGCCAAAGAAAAGTCAAGGTCTGCGAAGAAGCTGAAGGCATTGACCTTCTGCAGATAAATTTGATCCAGGTCAACAATCGTACCGCGTGCGCGACCTTTCCTCTATCTCCAGTTTTTTCAAATCTGTTCGCACTCGCTCCTCGTGTCTGGATATCAATCTGCTCGAGTGATAAATCGTTCCCAAACCCGGAGCGGGTTTCACGATCACGTAAAGATCACGCAGATGACCCGCGAATTATCGGCTTCGTATCCGAACGATAACGATAACGTCGACGATTACGCAACGGCATCGAGAGATCCTCAGCGATATATTCCAGAGAGGTCGTCAACCTTCCGCGAAGCTTGCTAAAACGTGCGAAAAAATTGCACAGCTGCGGAATTTGCGCTACAGAGACCAGAAATTGTGGTATCTCGGAATTTTCCTCAACATACCAAATTTACCTAGAAAAACTTGCGATATTTCAACATTTTCATCGGCCATTTTGGATCCGCCATTTTGTATTTTGAACATGTAATAGCGAATTTGTCATGAGCGTTTTCTGAAACCTCTGTGTACCAAATTTCAGAAAAAATTACCATGTTTCAACATTTTCATCGGCCATATTGAATCCGCCATTTTGTATTTTGAACATTCAATAGCGAATTCGCAATCAGCGATTTCTGAAACCTCTGTGTACCAAATTTCAGAAAAATTTACCATATTTTAACATTTTCATCGGCCATATTGGATCCGCCATTTCGTGTTATCCACATGTAATGGCGACTTCAATCGAGTAAATCAATTCGAGTGATAATTCGTTGTAGCGATCGGCCAACTGGATCGATTTAGCTCAAACTTTGTAGAAAAATCAAGTTCCATCTCCAATTGCTTCAGTAAAATGTTTAGAAAAATCCCTCGTCGGATCACAAAATGGCTGCCAAAAATCGGTGGAAATTATAAAAACCGTTTACCATACTCAGAAACTATGATCCAAAAAACGAAATCGGTGTATTCCAAAAAACGTGTTGCAAAAATTCTTCGTAAAGTGTTTCGTCCCATCGTAGCTCCGAAGCTTTCACGACTTTCGACCTATCGTGACAAAGCTACAATAGACACCTACGACTTCTCATCAGTTTGTCACGTGTTTTTTTTTTTTTTTTTGGATTTTAAAATAGTATCGATAGAACTTCGTTTCCAGAAAGAAGCTACCTGAAAATCGGTTTCATCGTTAATTTCGACGCTCGACTGTCGTGCCTATTGCTATGTCGCTCATGTGGCTCGTTTTCCCCATGATTTATCGCTTTTCATTTTTCATTCGTCTCTGAAACAAGTTTTACGTCGGAGGTTGCAGAATTTGTTGGCTGGTCGACGGTAAGGCAAGAATTAATGTCTTCTCCACCCGTCCACGTAATTTCATCGGCTCGTTTCCTCCACTTTCCTCGGTTTTTATTACCTGCAATCAGTTCCATATTGACATCGCTGATCGTGAGTCGACCCTTGGCGCGTGGACTCGCACATTCGGTAATAAAATATTTCTCGCCCTATTCATCAGCAAATTCTTCGTTTCATGGGACAACAAATACGCGTCGATAACGACGACGAATAAAACGGTTTCCAATCAATTTTCGCGGATCCTCGTTGCCTATGAGAGATTCAAACGCCGCGACGCGACACGAGACTCGATTAAAAACGAAACGACGGGTCCGAGAGGCGAAATCAGAGGATCCTCATCTCTGCTGCCGTAAATAAACTCCGCATATCTGCTTAAAAAAAAAAAAAAAAAAAAAAAAAAAAAAAAAAAAAAAGGTCAAATGCGCGTCTGTTTGCACACATAATGACAATGTGTTGTCCTGGCTTTTCGTGGAATCCGCATTTGATAAGGAAGCTCGCGAGAAACTGACGCGGCAAACAAAGATTAACATTATGTTATTCCGATCGGGGAAAAACCGGTCTTTGTCACGCAATTTTGCGCTAAATCTCGCGGTACTCGAGTTACATACGGGGCGTTCCAGGCCAACTCGACCAGTGCCTAGCGCCGACCACGTCGAAATCATTTCATGTTTTTTCCCAACATTCCACTCGCCAAAAAACGTGACCTGAATTTTGCCCAAATTTTTTCCAAATTTTTTCAGCCGACCAGGCATTTTTTACAAATATTTGAAGTCGACTGCGAAGGCCGATTTTGAAAAATCTGAAAAAATCCTCAAAAATCCGGGGAACGACGCGAAACACGCGCCGTTAAGGAAAATATGGGCCAAATTTTTTTTCTAGTTTTTCTCAACCCTATTTTTGCAATTTAGTATGCGAAATAAAATAATGAAAAAAAAAAGAAAGCAGAGGGCGAAAAATTACGGGTGGAGAATACAAGCTCTAAAAATGGGACTGAAAAACGAATTTGGAAAAAAAATAGATGGCGAGGAAAAAATACGATACAAAAAAATTAAACGAATAAGGAGGTGAAAAAAATAGAAAGATTTTTTTTTTTAGTTGTTAAAAAATAATTTAGGAGCCGGGGAAAATGGGGATAATTGAGGAGGAGGGACGGAAAGTTGCGGTAAAAATGGCGAGTGGAACGGGATGGAGAAAAAGTGGAAATAAGACGAGAAACGTGGATTTTGTTGCTCGGAAATATATTTCGATGCAAATACACTATTTCCGGGTGGTTTTTCTCGTGGCGACATTTCCAGAACATCGGCAACATTTTGGCGCTTGTGGAAATAATCTAGCGGAATTATTTATTCACCAGCAGAGATAATTACAAATAATTATTATCGCAGAGGCGTCGAATGGGGTTTTCAGCTTAAAACTATTCTATAATTAATAGGACGCGGACGTTCGCTTCGCAGTCTTGTCCATGCTAGGTGAAATTCAAAGACGTATGGCTAAATTTGAAACGACGCTAACTTTCGTAACAAGACTAGAAAATTTATTTATTGTTCTCTGTATCGATTTCTGTGCACTTGGCAACGTTTCGCATTTTTTTTCGCCGATTCGACAGAAGCGGGCCACCCTTTGCTATAGAACGTTCAGAAATTCACATTCTGGCTACTTGTACTGAAAGGGATTACCTAACTTCCGGTAGAGGCATATTTCCAAGTTTTCTTATTTTCACATATTTTTTTACCCCGTTGGGTGAGAAAAGAGATTTTGTTGGGTTGCCTCGAAGATGCACAAAAAAGTGAAGAGCCTAAAGATTGGCCAAATTGTTTTGCTCGAACGTTTGTGAAGATCTGGACGATACGCAGAGAAATGGAATGACAAATGATGAAAATGGAATTAGTAACTAAAAGAATCGTTTTTCTGCCCGCAAGCACAATAACGAGAACGCCACGCGACAAGCTCTGTACATTTTTGGGCGTTGGGGCTAATACTGTAGTAAAGACTACTCATCCGACCAAATACGACCAGCACGAGAGAGAAGAAAACGGTTAAATATTTTTGGCACTGATTGGTGGAGAACACACAAGTATGGCTGCAAACTTGAGGAAAAAAATTTCGGTGACCGATGTGTGAAAACGACGAAGACGGGTGGCCCAGTTCTGTGGATGCTACCCTAGATAGACGCTACACGTATCGCTGCTCGGGTATCATTTTTGTACGCACAAGTACTGTAGGGCCCACTGGGACCGATCCTTTCCACATTTTCTAGTCCCAAGGTCGTGCCTGGCAAATTGGGCGACTGGGCAGGAGAACCTTGACACACGCACACACGCGCATATTCAATTCGCCGTTCCTAATAGCCGGGATCACTGACTGCTTAGTTACTATGTGGCCAAAATTTTGAAACTGATTTTTCAATATTATACATTTTTTGGGCTAGTCCATGTTCTTTTTACTCGTGCAGTCTCTGGGAACTGTCTGGCGAAATGTATTTCACGGGTGTTTTGGCCGAAACTGCCAGGAGTTTTACACCGACAACAATGAGTCACCCTGGGGGCCAATGGCTTTGGGTGCAGGATGCCAACGAGAGAACCGCTGGGATGGCTGTAGGGTTGCGTATAGGGAGAACCTCCGGCACTGCAGGCATGACACTCGGGTCTGGCGAGTTTCATTCAAAATGGCCGATCTGACGTTTCGAATGTTGTCACGAAATGGCGGCTGCAGCACTGGCCCCCTTTGCCCAAGCCTGGACGCGGCTCTGGCTAGGTGTGGAGTGGTCGGCATTGATGTATGGATCTGTTCAGTTAGGCTGGCTGCAACTTCGTTGCCAACTGATGGAACAACTGCTCGCGTTGTGATTGGTTGACAGATCCAATATGGTTCCTGGTCCCAATGGGCCCAAAAGTGCTGGGCATTGCGATACCTGTAGGTCTATGTACCTTGATCCTTACCCTGTCGATCCTTTGACCTCATGCGACTCGATCGTGAAGAAAACATTTTTCGACACTTTGCCTTTTTAGGTTAACCCTTTCAAGCACGGTGAGATGGCGCAATCTCAACCTTTTCAGAACCATTTTCCGAGTGCTTGGCGTAGTTTTCGTTCGATTACAAACTTTTTTGCGTGAATGCTTAAGAATAAAAATCGACGTGGAATAATTTGCGATGATTGACGATTTTGTTTAAACAAATGAACGAACGTTGAAAAATAGCCATTTTCTCGAGAAGCAATCGTTAACTCCGAAAGTTCGGGGAGTTTCCAAGACTAAGCTTGTATTTGAGGATATTTGGCGCCGCTGGCGACGAATCTGCGCTGATAATTACCAAATTCAAAATGGCGGATCCAATATGGCGGACCAAAATGCAACTAGTCGTTTGACGAGAGCGAAAGTTGGCGTTCTCGGGTCGCTGATAACGAATATGCACTCGAAATTCTAAAATTCAAAATTGGATCCGCCATTTTGAATTGGATCCACCATTTTTAATTTTCAAATTTTTAGTGCAGATTCGTTATCAGCGACTCCGAATATTTTCGTGTAGAGATTTTCAAGTCGATTGCACGTAAAAAAACGTGTGCTTGAAAGGGTTAAAAAATAACCGTCGAAAATGTGATTTTTTTTCGAGATTCGAACATTTTGTACGTTTCCTTAGCGTCGACTGGCACGGATTTTTCGTTTGAAGAAATGTCCAACAAATGACAATATGTACTCACTTCCAAAAAATGACAAGATTCGAAATTTAAAGCTCAAAAATTACACGTACAAATATTTCCAAAAAAAAATCGTATTTTTTGAAAATTACATTTAAAAAAAAAACGAAAATTTTGACAAAAATATTTAATCAACAAAATTTCAAAAAATCTGCGGACACAAAAAAATGCCGAAAAATGTAGAAAATGTGACATCAATTTTATGTAGCTGAAATTCGAAACTTGTATCCGTATCGCGTTCTCAAACAGTCGAGTTTCTTCGATCGTAAATTTATATGTATATATATATATATATACAGGGTAAATTTATATCCGCATTTTGCGTACAAATTAAATCCGCACTTTCATCCTATACGTTAAGTTCTGTTGTGTTTTTATTTAAAGCAGAGTCAATGTTTTCCCTGGAAACGGACATTTTTTACACGTAATTGCACGATTCGCGAACACTCGGCCGAACTTTGATTCGGAGGTCGCCGGACAAGGAAGAGGTCAGAAACGACGAGTTTCCGCTTTTCGGTCGAGCTACGCGGTGCTTTGCCTGGTAATCGTCTGTGTCGTGTGCATCGTGTACGGGCTGTCGTGAGCAGAACTGAGTCGTACGACGGAGCTGTGAGGTACGTTCGTGTGGTGTCCATTTTCTTGGCGTCCAGCTATGCCCAAACGGCTGCCCTGGCCTCGCGGGCTGCAGATGACGAGCTCTCGCATCCCCTTGCGGAAATTCCGGGACAGGAAAGCGTAGAGGATCGGATTCAGGCAGGAGTTCGTGTAGGAGACGAGAAACGTGGAGACCGTGAATATCGTGCTGAAGTCCGACGTCCTGTCGAAATTCTGGTCCCAATGGAGCCAGACAGTCCTCGCGTGCTGGGGAAGATTGCAGACGGCGAACATGACGACGACAGCAATCAGCATCCTGAAAATGACGAGCAAACTCTTACGACACGCAGTGACCTTGAACATTTTTCCTTCCCTGGTGTGTCTATTACCCCCCCCCCCCCATTTTCATGTACTTAATCGGCCAACTTTTCAGTAGTTCAGTCTAGTATTTTTCAGAAACTGGCGCAAATAGTAATTATAATCTGATCAGTGCCTCGAATCGATGGACGTTTTTGTTTTTCCGTAAAAAGAATTCGGGACAATTTTTTTCATAAACGTTCACTGACGCTTCAACTTTCGCATCAGGGAACATCGCTCTTCCCGCGACAACGAAACGGGCCTCCGGTATTAAGCTGGATCAGAAGTGTCGAAATAATTAGCCAGTAACCAACTCTAAGTGATATCGATGACGGTCGACGCGTAACTGACGACCTTTGACTGCAAAAACTTGGTAATTAGGCAGCATATCATACAGCAAGTTTTAGGTAGCTGATGAATTCGGGGTCATTTGACAAATGGGCAGTTCTGTTTGCCGATAACGTGTTTCTCGCCACGGCCATTTTGCTGGCGCCGTACCACGTCAAAATGGCGGTTGAAAATACAGTTGAAAATCTGTTTTTTTTTCGCAGGGCAGTTCCTCGAACAGAAATGTCATTTCATAATGTCAATTCAGCGCTGTTGAAGCATAGCCTATTTTGAACCTATTAATTTAACATGCTTACTTCATTTCTAATCTATTCATTCAATCTATTTCGTGTATTAATACACCTATTATTATCAAATTTAACCCATTTGTTAACTTATACTTCATCCTATTCAGTTTGCTAATACACTTACTGTTGGAACGCGGGCAACCTCTAACGTAGCCTGCGTATGACGATTCAGATCGACCAGGGTGCACGGCGTTGTCACCGCACCGTACTGCGGCGACGTGGCGCCCTCTTTGTATCGTTGCCCTTCCGCACGAGAACTAGCACAGTTCGCTCGTTACCGATCTCGTGTCGTGTAGTGCGTGTCTTTTCCTGTTCACTAATTTACGGTTTTATTCTCATTAAACTATTTGCTTGGATCCTTCGTGTATTGTTCTTCACACCCCTGCTACACTCCAACAGGTTATGGGCCCAGGGTCACCGAAATAGTGTGAAAATCGAAAAAGTCTCTCGCAACGCTTAACGGCCGAAAGAATTGCGTCGCAACGTTTTCTCGATACCTCGCGGAATAAACAGTGATAAAAAATGGCGTCATCGAGTGCTGTGCGGATCGAACTCCTCAACAAAGACAATTTTGACACTTGGAAAATCCAGATGGAAGCTATTTTAATCAAAAACGACGCGTGGGGATTCGTTAGCGGAGAGAAGACAAAGCCCGAGTTTCGTGAAGGAGACGCGACGATCGCGGAAGCAGTGAAAAGATGGGAAATCGAGGATCGAAAGGCGAAGTCGGATATTGTCCTCGCGATCAAACCATCCGAACTCAAGCAAATAAAAGGATGTGATACGTCTAAGGAAGTGTGGGAAAAGTTGAAGTCGATTTATCAATCGAGCGGACCCGCACGAAAGGCAACATTGTTAAAGCAGCTCACGCTACAGAAAATGACCGACGGCGAAGACGTGCGCGAACACATTCGGAAATTTTTCGACACAGTGGACAAGTTAAGCGAGATGGAAATCGAAATAAATCGCGACTTACTGACTGTGATGCTTCTTTATAGCCTTCCGTCAACTTTCGAAAATTTCCGATGCGCGATCGAGTCTCGCGACGAACTGCCGGATCTCGAAGCTCTACGCGTGAAGATAATCGAAGAACACGACGCGAGGAAAAACGAAACTCGCGATGGTGGAACAAACGCGATGTTCGCGAAAAGACAATGGAACAAATCGAAAAAGACAGTAAGCAACGACGCGAGTGAAAGAAAAGAGACCGACAAAAAGAAACGCGAATCGTTCAAATTCAGGTGCCACCGATGTCGCGAAATCGGTCATAAAGCGGCCGATTGCATCGCACCAAAAAGGGACGTCGACAGGGCGAACGCGGCGGACGAGTCTATCTTATATGCGGGTGTGGAAGAGTACGCACTAGCCACCGAGACTGTCGAGGCAAGAACCGCCCGAGACAGCGAGAAATGGTGTTTAGACAGCGGGTGTACGGCGCATATGGGGAATAACGACGCAGAATTCTCAAGTGTTTTCGAACCCTGCGACGGAAATATAAAACTCGCGAGTGAAGAGGCGTCGACGCCGATCCAAGGCAAAGGATCTGTAACCATATCGACGAACGTCGACGGGCAAGCGAGGAATGTCAGGGTTAACGGCGTTTTACGCGTCCCCGAGCTCCGTACGAATTTATTGTCCGTCGGAAAGATTACGGATAAAGACAATGTAGTGGTTTTCGACAAAGATAAAGCCGAAGTACTAGACAAGAGCGGGAATACCGTGCTGATCGCCGATCGGTATAAGGGATTGTACTACGTACGTGAAGCGAACGATGAATACAGCGCGAATGTAGACGTCGTCGACGGAACGGTTAAAGAGAAATCGACGAACGAGTGGCACCGGAAGATGGGTCACCTCAATATTCGCGATCTCGTCAAATGCGATCGAGACGGCACGGTGCAAGGCATGAAAATCGGGAATTCACCGCAGGCATCGAATTGCGAAATATGTCTCCGCGGGAAGATGGCGAGGAAACCGTTTCCGAAGAATTCCGCGAGGGATTCGAAATTACTGGAAATAATCCACAGTGATGTCATGGGACCGATGCGCGTCGAGTCAAACGGCAAATCAATTTATACCGTTACGTTCATCGATGATTATTCTCGTTGGGGAGAAATACGTCTGCTCAAACGAAAGGACGAAGTCTTCGATGCATTCAGAGAGTACAAGTCTTTGGTCGAGAACCGACACGGGTGCAGAATACAATTCCTTCAAACCGACAATGGAGGGGAGTACTTGAACGCGAGTTTCGATGCGTTCCTCAAGGAGAACGGTATCTCTCGAAGACTAACAGTCACTCACACACCCGAGCAAAACGGTGTCGCGGAGAGACGAAACCGGATGTTGATGGACACGACTAGGTGTCTTCTGATGCAATCGGGGCTTCCTCCGTCGTTCTGGGGCGAGGCGGTAAACACCGCAAACTATATACGCAACCGATGTCCGTCGAGAAGTCTCGGTGGAAAGACCGCGTACGAGAAATGGACGGGGAAAGTTCCGGACGTGAGCCATTTTCGCGAGTTTGGATCTCAGGTATTCGTCATCGATAGAACGCCCGCGAAAGGAAAACTGGAACCTCGTTCAAAGATAGGTACGTTCGTGGGATATTCGGAGCATTCGAAGGCGTATCGTATTTGGTTACCAGACGAAAGACGTATAAACGTCGCGCGGGATGTGAAGTTCGTCGGAATCCCGAAAATCGCGCCGAGGAACGAAGACTTCGCCGAAAGCGTCGACCACAACGGCGAAAATTTCGCGGAGATTGAAATGATGTTTCCTTCGACGGACGACGAGGATGTCCAGAACCGCGCGGAAGATGAACACGGTCAACGAGACGCACACATGTACGAGGACACGGACGAGGATGCAGATGAGTGCGACGTACTCCCACGACGCGGTCGAGGAAGACCTAGAATCGAAAGAACGGGACTCAGGGGGAGACCCAAGAAAATTTACCAGACGGCAAACCTTTCCTACGAGGCTACGTATCAGGCCGAAATACCGCTGGAACAAGCCGTTCACGGGCCGTGCGGTGATGAGTGGCGAGGAGCCATAGCTTCGGAGATCAGATCGATCGTCAGGAACGACACGTGGATCATCACAGACAGACCCAAGACTCAGAAAGTTATAGGCAGTAGAATCGTACTGCGAAATAAATACGGGCCCGACGGGTCGTTGGTTCGCCGAAAAGCTCGGCTTGTTGCGAGAGGTTTCGCGCAACAACCCGGCGTAGATTTCTACGAGACATTCGCGCCTGTGGCGCGACTCTCTTCGGTCAGGACGCTGATGGCGCTCGCTGCGGAAACCGGAATGAAGGTGTACCAATTCGACATCACCACCGCGTATCTCAACGGGATTCTTGAGGAGAAGATATACATGGAGGTGCCGAAATACACGATCGAGGCTCTGGAATCGATCGCTCGAACTGAACATCGCAACAGCGACGCAGGAAGAAAGGCTGCTAAGATGCTCGACGAGCTTCGCGGTGACGACAAGGTTTGTCAGCTCAAGAAGGCCCTGTACGGCCTGCGTCAGGCCGGGCGCTGTTGGTACGAAAGAATCGACAGAGAGTTGGCAAATTACGGAGCGAAGAAGTCCTCCGCAGACCCCTGCATTTACTTTAAGGGAAAAGCAGAAAACCAGATCCTGATTTGCATCTACGTGGATGATATACTCGTCGCATCACGAGATGACGAAGAGATCAGAAGATTCGGACGATACCTCTCGAACATTTTTGAGGTCACGAATCTTGGCACGGCAAAACACTGCCTCGGTATGGAGTTCACGCAGCGCAGAAATGAAATTACGATGTGCCAGGCTTCATACGTGAGGGATATTCTTGAACGCTTCGGGATGGAAAACTCGAAATCAGTTTCAACCCCACTGGTTCCCGGGACGAAGTTCGAGGCTAGCCAGGAAGAACCCAGCTCGGAGGAGAGGAAGTTGCCATACCGCGAACTGATTGGGGCGCTCATGTACCTGGCTGTTTGTACTCGTCCAGATATCGCTTATGCGGTAAGTCACCTTAGCCAGTTTAACAGTTGTTTCAAGACCGAACACTGGGTAGCCGCGAAGCATGTTTTAAGATATCTGCGCGGATCCGAGAGCGTTGGACTTCGATTTCGTCGTACCGAAAGGCCGCTGGAGGGTTTCGTCGATGCGGATTGGGGTAACTGTCCGAACGACAGGAGGTCGTATACGGGTTTTACCTTTGCACTCGCCGGATGCCCGATCTCATGGGAGGCTAGGAAACAGAGGACCGTGGCGCTGTCATCCACAGAGGCGGAGTACATGGCTTTATCAGAAGCCACAAAAGAGGCCATGTATCTGCGACGATTCCTCGTGGAGCTCGGCTTTGCTAAGTCCGAAAAAGTCAGGATTTTCTGTGACAATAACGGGGCCCGTAAACTCGCCGAGAACCCTGTGTTTCACAACAGGAGCAAGCACATCGACGTGCGTCACCATTACGTTCGCGAGGTCCTCGAATCCGGTGAGATAGACATCGCTTACACGCCGACGACTGAGATGGCGGCCGATGTCCTGACCAAAGGACTCGTTAAGCAGAAGCACACGAAGTGCTTGAATCTTCTAGGATTGAGGGAGATCGGAGCTACGAATTCGTCGCATCCTGAATCGAGGGGGAGTGTTGGAACGCGGGCAACCTCTAACGTAGCCTGCGTATGACGATTCAGATCGACCAGGGTGCACGGCGTTGTCACCGCACCGTACTGCGGCGACGTGGCGCCCTCTTTGTATCGTTGCCCTTCCGCACGAGAACTAGCACAGTTCGCTCGTTACCGATCTCGTGTCGTGTAGTGCGTGTCTTTTCCTGTTCACTAATTTACGGTTTTATTCTCATTAAACTATTTGCTTGGATCCTTCGTGTATTGTTCTTCACACCCCTGCTACACTCCAACACTTACTATTATTAGATTCAACCTGTTGAGTATATATTTCAACCTATTGATTCACCCCATTTAGTTTGTTAATACACCTACTATTATTAAATTCAACCTGTTGAGTATATATTTCAACCTATTGATTCACCCCATTTAGTTTGTTAATACACCTACTATTATTAAATTCAAACTGTTGAGAATATATTTCAACCTATTAATTCTCCCCATTTAGTTTGTTAATACACCTACTATTATTAAATTCAACCTGTTGAGTATATAATTCAACCTATTAATTCTCCCCATTTAGTTTTTTAATACACCTACTATTATTAAAATCAACCTGTTGAGTATATATTTCAACCTATTGATTCACCCCATTTAGTTTGTTAATACACCTACTATTATTAAATTCAACCTGTTGAGAATATATTTCAACCTATTACTTCTCCCTACTTAGTTTGTTAATACACCTACTATTATTAAATTCAACCTGTTCAGAATATATTTCAACCTATTAATTCACCCCATTTAGTTTTTTAATTCACCAACTATTATTAAATTCAACCTGTTGAGAATATATTTCAACCTATTAATTCTCCCCATTTAGTTTTTTAATACACCTACTATTATTAAGTTCAACCTGTTGAGTGTATATTTCAACCTATTACTTCTGCCCATTTAGTTTGTTAATACACCTACTATTATCAAATTCAACCTGTTGAGTATATATTTCAACCTATTAATTCATCCCACTTATTTTGTTAATGCACCTACTATTTTTAACTATAATCTATTTAGTGTATTTTCAACCTATTAATTTAACCTATTTAGTGTCCCAATGCATTTTCAATCTCCTAACAAACGCTCGATATTCTCGAATGTGAGAACTTCTTCGGTCTCCGCAAGATCCGCCAGAATTCAGCCACCATTTTTTCCCCATTGTTAATCCATCGCAGTGTCGGGAGGTACGAGAGGGAAAAAGCTTCGCGGCGTCGAGCATCTTCGCGAGAACGATGTGGCCGAGCCGCAACAACTTTGTTACGAGAGTCGTGCTCTCTCGTTGATTTATCGCGATCCAATTCCAAAAGATGCCCGCGGCCACGAATGAAAGCGAACTAGACTCGCGATGCGACGTGACTCAACTTTTAACGTCGACAAAGGGATGCGATGGAAACGAGACGAGACTCGATGTAATTGGTAGATCGTCGCCCGACAGAGTGGTCCGCGTCACTCGAGAGCATCTCGTGCTCTCGCAACTAATCCGCGAATCACGCTATGAAAATACTTCGCAAAATTGCAACGTACCGAGCAGTGTCGCCAGCACTTGACATTTTCCCCCTCAGAGGAGCTCCGAAAATTCGCAGAGCTCTCTGCACTAAAAATCCGAGATTCGTTACTATTGTTTAAACTTTGTACGTTAGTCTTCCTATTATAAATATTTTTTTTAGTGACATAGCGTTAAATTGAAACTTTTAATCACTAATAGACGAAGTCAAAAACAGCGCCACTATGCCACAAAGTAGAACTAGAAAAAACGTATAAATGAAAATTTGCGCAAAAATTTGACCTCTATTTTCTAAATACAAAAATTACTTTCCGAAATTAACAATTTGATAGCAGATTAAAAAATAGTAATTTGAGGCAAATTTGTTGTTGGTCAGTTTTACAATTCACCTTTCCAGCTCCACAACTCAAAAACTGTTGGTCGTACAGCGTTTGCCCTGAGAAACTTTTTTGTAGCGAATTCAATGCCCACCAAAGTCTGTGCACTCATGTTTTGCACAGCAATTTTTTGACCACGGAAAATCGAGTTGAAAGCGAAAAAAAATTAGCACATTTTCGGGCGAGGATAAAAAATATGGGCGAAATGTGAAACACGCGCGAGTTGGATCAACTGGTACCCAGGGGTGAAATTCGAGGGGACCTTGAACGTCTCGGTAACAGCATCTCAACGTGATTTCCGAGCCGCGCTGATCTACGCCGCGGTCTTACGAGCTTGCGGCTAAGCTAATGGAGGCTCCTCGCTGTATTTCTAAGGACCAGCGGCGACCACCGTTATCCGAGTTTGACGCGAATTGGGTCCTCGCAAAACTGGATTTCCAGGAATTATCGCTCCATCTAACGACGGATATCTAACAAGTGTATAACGAGGGACAGACTGCGCGTTTCACCGCCCGATATCGCGAACCTCGTCGCAATACTCGCCAGCTGTTTCGCAGACGATCGTACTCGCGAAGGAATCCAAAAACCTGGCGAAACCTGCGATTTCCAACGACGAACAAACCGAGCATGCCATCGAGAGCATTTTGAGATGCACGTCTTGTCAAAATTCACGAAAGAAGTAAATTCAATCGTACAAGTCGCGGTACACGAGTTATCCTTGAGGGGGTATTCTGGTCTAGAGCACTACTTTTTGGGTATTTTTCAAACTGGGATAAAAAAAAATTAAAAACATTTTTACCATACATTTTTTTATACAATATTTATTGATTTTTAAAGTATATAATTTTTTTTTTAAAAAAAGTCAAAAATTCATCCAGTGACAGGCCGGTGAAGTGGGGGTTGCCAGTCAAACGGTGCTCCCTGGTTGACATGATTCCAACCTTTGTAGTGATCTAAATCGAACAAACAAACAAAATTCTTAATCAATAAAGATGTCGCTATGTCTTGGACTATGGCCGAAAAAAAAATTCACAAAATAGCGTCCACTTGCAAAAAAAAATAAAAATTTACCCCTGTTTGTCGACCTTTACGAATTTTTTAAAAATACTTCAAATTAAAAATTTTCAAAATCCATAGTCCAAGTGATGAAGAAATGTATAAAAAAAAATTTCACAAAATTTCAAAGGAATCGGTCGGATAGAACTTGAGATATCGCGTCAACCACCTCAACAAAAGGAGTTTTGAGAAAAACGCGTTTGAAGTTTGAGAAAGATTTCCAGTAGAATAACTCAGATAATAATATTTGATACTTACTTTGGATTAATCGGCGATCCCATATCCATACATTGGACCTTCTTCTTTCTCAAAATCGAGATTTTCTAAAGTTCTTTCTTCTAAACGAGCTGTTCTACCTGATTTTAAAGCAGCAGAAGCTCGTAGTTCAGAGCGATTAATCCTCAGCTCGTTACGTCTAACAGCAAATGTGTGAGCTTCAGTACCAACAATGATGCCCATGAGTGCCATTATATTTAAAATCTTTAAATAGCCTTCATTAAAAATAGCAACGGCTAAATAATTTGCAATTTCTATAGTTTGGGTTCCAGCGTGAATATGCTTTGGAGCAAAAGTCCATATCAATGAATCGAGGGATTCATTATTATTTTATGTTTCGGATCCTAAACATCGTTCTGATAAATCATCGGATGATAAGCTGGTATAAATGGGCTCAAGTCGGATACAAAAGAATTTCTGGAAAACATCTGCCGTTCATTGCGTGATCACTCCGCTCTCGGCCGGTTTAGGTGCCGCGTCACAAAATCCGCTGTATCTCCCAAAATAATTCGAATTTTGAAAAATCCTTCTAAGAGCATATCTATGAAAGTCTAAGCTTTGAAAATATGCAACAAAAAACAATTGATTTTTTCAATTTTCTAGACAAGAATACCCCCTTAATGCTCGCAGCGGATGGCAGGGGGAAGATTTTCAGAGCATTGTGAGGTGAAAAACGGAAAATCGATTTCTTGGTACTTTTGGTCCAAGATCTCAGTGCCATACCCCCTTGAATGAGCGGAATACAAGCTGACTTGCTGGAAACTAAGCGAATAAGACGTCATAGGCTGGGGTGTATGAAATTGGAATAGCTCCCATTCGCGTGGTACCCTCCTCAACGCAACATGGTAATCGTTACCGTGTTAGCGTAGCCGACCATTTGGAACGGGGGAAATTATCTACTCCGTTGAAAGCTCTTGGTTACCACGTAACATGACAATGACTCGTATGCTCGCATGCTACATAGTGGATACTACTATTTTTCTCTCTCCCAGTGGATGCTCGAAAAATAGGCGTCTATGCTCACCTTATAACTCCTCGTCTAGCCCTGAGCACGTTTCTGCTGGATGTATGGACGTGGTTCACCCTGCCATTTCGCGCCCTCGCTACGAGCCCCGGGCCGCCCAGAGCCGCGCCGCTTCTCCACAAGCCGACCCCGATCCTCGTGTAAAGGCAGGACATGACCAAGAGCGGTAGCAGGTACAGAACTACGACGTTGACAGCGTCGAGGACGTTCTTGTTGTGCTTCTTCATGTTCGCTATGCAGATGACGTCGACGCCGCCCGTGTGGAGCTGGTTCCGTATCGTCTCGACGTAGATGAATCTTGGCGAGGCGTAGATCGCCGCGACCAGCCACACCACACCGATCACGACTCGCAATCGTTTCCTCGTCAATACCGATCGACACTTTATCGGGTGAACGATCGCGAGATATCGCTCCGAACAAACCACGACCAGAATCAATATGCTCGCCGTGTAGGACAACGCGTGGACGAACATGTATATCTTACACAAAAAATCACCCATCAGCCAACTGTTCACCAAATAATTCGTCAACGTTTGATAAACGCAGAAAATTCCCACGCAGAGATCGGCGACCGCCAAATTCGCCAGGAAAAAATTTGTGATGCTCCTCAAACGACGGGAGAACGAGACGACGAGGATGACGAGTAGATTTCCTGAAACAAACAACGATGAAACCGTTTTTTAGATATTTACTTTCCAAAAACGAATTTCGATGAATTTAATTTTCAAATGCAAAAAAAAAACAGCGCACGCAGACTTTTTTCCTGTATACCATTTGAGAATCCATGAATGCATTTTTTGGATTATCCAGAACTCACACCTGTAGTTTTTGAGCTTTTTTTCACCCGAATTTTGTATTTTTAAACCATTTTCAGCGGCCATTTTGAAACGCGTGCGGCCATTTTGAAGCTCGGACGGCCATTTTGAAACTCGCGCGGCCATTTGCAAATCGTGCAGCCATTTTGAAAATCATGCAGCCATTTTTAAACTTGCGCGGCCATTTTGAATCTGGGACGGCCATTTTGAAACTCGGGCGGCCATTTTGAAGCTCCAGGGCCATTTTAAATGTCGTGCGGCCATTTTAAAACTCGTGCGGCCATCTTGAAACTAGCGCGGCCATTTTGAAAATGGTGCGGCCATTTTGCTTACACCGGCCATATTAAATCCGCCATTTTGAATTTCTAAATTTGACACCAGATTCGTAATCAGTGACCTAAGAAAACCTCATACACCAAATTTCAGAAAAAATTACCAGATTTCAACATTTAGATCGGCCATATTGAATCTGCCATTTTGAATTTCTAAATTTGACACCAGGTTCGTAATCAGTGACCTGAGAAAACCTCATGTACCAAATTTCAGAAAAAATTACCAGATTTCCACATTTAGATCCGCCATATTGAACCGCCATTTTGAATTTCAAAAACTTGATAGATTCATAACCAGCGACCTCGGAAGCTTCGTAAACAAATTTCTAGATAATACTAGCTATCATCTCGCCTGGGCTTGAATTTTTCGTAAAAATTCTGCGTTTTTTAATAGCAAATTGTTAATAATAATCTGATAATTAATAATAAATAGTAATAATTGTTTTAAATAGTTATGCTATATTGTTTTTTTTTCTAATACTCATTGGATTCCTGGGAAGGTGGGCAAAGCGAGTGAAGAAAAATTGCCGAAAGTTTTTGGTATCATCTGAAAATTCGAGGGTGTGATTTTTATGACGAATTTGTTGAAGCTGTCGCGAATGAGCTGTTCGCCTGCAGGAGGATTTTCCCGGAATTCGCTAGCAATTTCTCGCGAACGGGAAAAAGAAATCACAATTTTTCATAGTTTTACGGACGCTTCGTCGAAAAAAGCACGAGAATGTGATTGCGAGTCGCGTCGTTGCGAAGTGTTTCGAAGATCTAATAAAGCACGAACTACGTAGATCTTTCAACGAACGAGAAACGAACCGGCACTCATATTTCTGCCGGTTTTCTTTTTATCCTCCGTGAGAAAAACAAACTTCAGCCGCAATTACTACGTCGGAAATTGTACTTCGTAAATCATTTTCGAGGCAATTTACACTTGATTTAGTTCGCGAGTTTTATTTATGCTTTGCTGACGTATCGCGTCTGTCAGAAGTGCTATTTGGAGAATCCGGCGCCCATTCGCCACTCGTATGCTCGACCAGTTTTCGCAAAACTTATTCGTTACTTTTGGTCGCACGTTTAATTTTAGATATCCAATTTCAATGCTCCCAAATTCTTTGACACGTTGTTGATCGATCCAATTTTAATCTCCCTGTATAAATATCTCGCAAATGAAGCGCGACAGCGAAAAAACTTCGAAACAAGACTCGCAGCGTTTTAGAGAGGCAATTTAACGATCGCCTTGCCTCCGACCTTCAAACTCAACTTCAAGGTCATTTCAAGGTCAACCCAATTTTTTGCTCGGAAAAAGCTATTTTTGACATCGGGAATCGATAGAACGGGAAATTTCACGTGAAAAAACATACCTACATGAATTATTAACAACAATGCTCGATTCTGAACTAAGGACTTTCGTTTTTTTTTTTTCAACGAGCGAGCGAATAAATCTATTCGTAAATCTGGAATCTAGTTTTTCTCGATCTCCAGCCTTGTAAAATTCTATCAAACTCCTTCGTATTCTCCTTATCGCTTCTCCGCTCGCAACTTGTAATTCGAAATTTTTCACTTATTTTATTTTACAGCTGCCTGCAGAAATTATTAATTAATTTAATCAATGCACAAATTATTAATTCACTAAGAATTCTTTGTTCGCGTTTTTAAAACAATTTTCTGTTATTCCCTCTCTCACGCACGTTCATCTCAATGCTACCGAGTATCGACGCCGTATTCCAACGAGGAGAGATGTTTGAAACTTTCTGGGAAAGAGAAAATAACGACTCGTATACTAACAATTAGATTCAGCCGTCAGGGATGAAAGTTTATATTAAATTTGCGATTCCGCGAAGACTTTTACATTTCACAGGCTGCGTTTCGAGTAGTTGGGAAAATTCGTTGTAAAATGAGATGCGGAGTCGCGAAGAATCTTCGGTCCATCGTTTCGATTATTTCAAGAATAATTCAACAATTCATAAATAATTATTCTCAAGTCGAGGAAATTTGTGCTCTCCATTTTATTCCTAAGTATTTCTCCCATCAAATCGGTTCTCGCGATGGAAGGTTTATAAAGCTGTTAATTCAAGGACGTTTTATTTTGTTTCCAAAACGTCATCGTTTTATTTCTTCTACCTTCATTTTCTGTATGGAAAAAACTATTGAGGCTCTCAGTAGTAGCTAACAAAACTGTTGAGGCACTCGATAGTTCTTCGATAATTTTAATAGCTCGAGTGGATATTCAATAGGTCAGTTAGTAGTGACTATAGAGTAACTGTTGGATCTGTTTAGACACTAGGAACAACTGAAAACGTTCACTATTGGTTTCAGTGCTCCATTCAATAGTGACGACAAAAACTATTGGCTCAATTTGAACTACTGAAAACGTTCACTATTGGTTACAGTGATCCATTCAATAGTGACGACAAAAACTATTGACTCAATTTGAACTACTGAAAACGTTCACTATTGGTTACAGTGATCCTTTCAGTAGTGGAGAATAAAACTATTGACTCGATTTGAACTACTGAAGAGGTTCACTATTGGTTTCAGTGATCCTATCAGTAGTGAACAGGTATGATTAAATCACTATCGCGAAAACTATTCGTTATTGTCTTTAGATATTGAAGTTACTCGCTACATTGGGTAATACTAGCGGTGGAAACTATTGGTAGTACTACTGGTAGAGATTATCGAGCAGCACTACTCGTGGAGACTATTGACAGCACTACTGGTGGAACTATTGAGCAAGTCACGGTTCAACCCAGTATTTTCACCAGTAGTCAGGTCCAAGTTACTACCGTGTAAGCCCCATACCAATGATCAATAGTTCTTTCAATAGTTTTCAATAGTTCCTAATAGTTTTTTCACTAGTTTTATGACACTTTTGTCCCTAGTTTTGCGAGTAGTTTTCAACACTGTTTTTCCATACAAGCTATCGATATTGTTCCTAATTTCAATTTTTTTGCTCACCCTTTCGACGAGTAAGTTAATTAGAGCGTCGGTTATCGAGGGAGTAACACATGCTGCGGTCTTCTGGTTCGTAATTAATTCACTCTCGAGGGTCGCCTCACGTAGATGAAATTCGCTGAACCAATGAGCTACTCCATAATCGCTAGTTTTTCCTACGCTTTCGCCTGTTTCGACACTGTAATCTCATTTTCACGCACGCGAACGGAAAAAGTTCCGGATTTTCGTGAAAAATGACGGTATCAAGATGATCTTTGGCTCAGCTTAAAGCTTGAGATTTTCTCTTCGAAATGTTTTGTATACATAAATCGTTAAATACAAGCCTGACATAGAGTTACAAGCGTTCGAAGCTCACCCTATTGAATTTGAAAATATTCACTCAAATTCGCGGGGCTGCACAGTTCGAACGAAAAATTGCAGCCAATTTTTCCGAAAACCAATAGAAAGCTTGATCTTTTGCCTTTAAAATAAGCCCATGCTGCTTCTTCCACGATTTTTTTTCCCGGAGTTATCGAGACGGGAATGAAAAAAGACAATTTTCGCTCCGGTACACCGTACTTCGCAACTTGACATCGCAACCCAATTTCGATGAGAGTTTCCAAAAAACGAAAAATCTGGGATGAGGATCTAACAAAATATTCTCTATACCCTCGACATTCACTCTAGAAAATTTCAAAAATTTGACGTTTTCAAATTTTTCAAATTTTGTGTATTTTTTTTTAATTTTATTTTCACACCACAAGAACTCACTGATTAAGATTGCACGAAATGAATCTATTGAGGACCTAGCAAAAACTGGGCTAATACCATCAAACTAACTATGCCATTCATAGAAAAATACAAAAAAATACTCGTATTTTTCATTTTGCAATTTACAATAGTTAATAAAAAATGACGTAAACAAATTACGATGAAAGCTGTTATTTCGACAAACTGATGGCACCAATCCATTCTACGCAAAAATACACGGCGAAAACCTATTTAACACTTTTTTGCGAATTTTCAATTTGTTAGTGTAAAACACTTATAAACAATTAAATTTCCGAAGTTAGAAAATTATTGAAGATTAGGTTCTATTAGGCTTTCGTCATCGTTTTTCCGTGGAATCCATGGGAGAAATCAGTTTTGCAAAATAACTTTTTTTCCCATAATTTGTTTAAATAATTTTTTATAAATAATCGCAAATAACGAAGTAAACAACACGCCTATTTTTTCCAGTCGCCCATGAAAGAGAGAGAGTCAGTTCGACGCTGTCTAGTCCGGTTTTTGCCTGGGCCTTAATGGGTTAATGATGTCGCGGTGAAATCGGCCGTAATACGACGTCGATACGCGCGAGCTTTCGCGAGCTTACGATACAGAACCAACAACCGTCTTCGAGGTTCTTGTCACCTTCGATATCGACCTTTCCCTAGCCTCGTGTCGCCCTAAGCGCGGATCATTTCGCCGCGAAGTCGTATTCCTCGTTGCCATTTGCAGGGTAATCTCGTTCTATCACCGCGACGTCGTCCTCAAAATGGCGGATAACCTTTCAAAATGGCAGGCGGCGGGAATCGATGTTTCCGCCCGGCTCGCGAACAAACTCGACTACTGCTCGACCAAAGTCCCTGTTTTTTCCGTTATCAGCTCGGAATCTCTTCCCTACGTGTGGCAATCACATTTGGGGTGAACGGTTCCCGAGCTTCCACAGGTATGTCACTAGATATACTACGTTCGGCTCGACTCGCCCAGCCCTATTTATAGACGGCAGACTTTTGCTGCCACTCCGATCCACCCCTCACCTTCTTCGGCGAAGAGCATCCAGCAACGTCTACAACCCCGGCGACGCATTGTACTTTGCTTTTTCTCACCAAGCTCGGGCAGACTGATACTCACGATTATTCACGCCACTTCATTTCTACCATTGTCTAACACCCCAGATGTTAGACCTACTTTGCATCATAATTACCGCGCCCATTGGCAACACTCCCGGCAGACAGAAACCCGTCAGACTTTAAGGACGTCTCGCAGCGTCTCAGGTGACCTGGAAGAAGGCACTCGTTGATGTCCTTACCGCGACGCGAACTGATTCGTTAGGGGTGGTTTAGGGGTGAAAAAATGACTACCTCAAACAGATTTTCATGTCAGTAAGCTAATTCCATTTTATCTGATTTATCTCCATGAACAAATGATACCACGTTGTTACATGACTCTTTACCTGAAGTTACTAGACCATTCTGCGACTTTATTTCAAGACAAAAAAAAATCACTGTTGACCTACTAAAAAAATCAATAGTTCAATAGTTAACCTACTACCTGATAGAATTTTTTTTTCTTCAAAGAAAAAAAATGGCGGCCTCTGAATGTCTACTCCCGGATTTCCAAAAAAAAATTCCCTAGCTGATTGCTTCTAAGACACGTGAATAAAAAAACAAATTTTTCGTCTCAGGTGACGTGGAAGAAGGCACTCGTTGATGTCGTTACCGCGACGCGAACTGATTCGTTAGGGGTGGTTTAGGGGTGAAAAAATGACTACCTCAAACAGATTTTCATGTCAGTAAGCTAATTCAATTTTATCTGATTTATCTCCATGAACAACTGATACCACGTTGTTACATGAGTCTTTACCTGAAGTTACTAGACTATTCTGCGACTTTATTTCGAAACAGAAAAATCACTGTTGACCTACTAAAAAAATCAATAGTTCAATAGTTAACCTACTACCTGATAGAATTTTTTTTTCTTCAAAGAAACAAAATGGCGGCCTCTGAATGTCTACTCCCGGATTTCCAAAAAAAAATTCCCTAGCTGATTGCTTCTAAGACACGTGAATAAAAAAACAAATTTTTCGTCTCAGGTGACGTGGAAGAAGGCACTCGTTGATGTCGTTACCGCGACGCGAACTGATTCGTTAGGGGTGGTTTAGGGGTGAAAAAATGACTACCTCAAACAGATTTTTATGTCAGTAAGCTAATTCAATTTTATCTGATTTATCTCCATGAACAAATGATACCACGTTGTTACATGACTCCTTAGCTGAAGTTACTAGACTGTTCTGCGACTTTATTTCAAGACAAAAAAAAATCACTGTTGACCTACTAAAAAAATCAATAGTTCAATAGTTAACCTACTACCTGATAGAATTTTTTTTTCTTCAAAGAAACAAAATGGCGGCCTCTGAATGTCTACTCCCGGATTTCAAAAAAAAAAAATTCCCTAGCTGATTGCTTGTGAGACACGTGAATGAAAAATCAAATTTTTCGATCAGCCACTAGATTAACCACGAAACTGATGATGTTTTTTTGTCTCATTGGCGTTAGATGAACCAGTGAAATATCGTGAGGTCATCGCAAGGCACGACGAGGTCCGACAAACATGGCAGTAAATTGGCTTCTTTTCTGCTACGTATAACGCCCCCACCAAAAGTGCTCCAAAATGGCTGGGAATTGCCAAATAAATATTCTGGGATGGGAAGAGCTGAAAAAAAAAATTGGTGAATTTTTGGTATAAACAATTTAGTAAAATTGAAATTCAGAGTTTTACTGCACAGTTCCACTTTATGGAATTTGGATTTGCTTGCGGACCAGTCTTTTTGGTGAATAAATATTGAGTGAAAATAATAATTGACAGAAAGGTTTTTAACGTGTTTTCAAACTGTATTTATTCGGCCCAACAGCTTTTATAGGAAAATTGTAGAAATTGGACTTTTTATATATAGAATTTGGATATAATTATTTAGGGCTGAGATTATTTGGGGAAAATTGTCGCGAGCTCGTCGGTGTTTCCCACGGGTGGGAAAGACTTATTGGATAACCGGTCGAGCTTTTCCGGTCGAGTTTGGTTCCGGCTGGCATCGAGCCAGCGATCGACGTAATACAATCGCTAGGATTAATTCGGCGGAGCTCGAGTGTTCGGTGACGAGGAAAATCGAGCGTCCCACTCCTCTCGTTTCGGCGTCGACTACTCGTCGCGTAAATTCGATAAGACATATTCCCTTGATGTTCAGAGATGAAATGCTAATCATCTTACGGCTCGGACGTGGGCCGGGCAATATTCGCGAATTCGCGCGGATCCACGAACAGATTTGCATCGAGTCAGCGATATTTATTCAGACAGTTCGGTATTTATTATTCAGGGGAAGGCGCGCTCAAAATTAGGAAATTTCGAAAGCAGGTCATAAATATGGGAAACGAGGTGAAACGTATCCGTCGCAGGTAATTCTCATAGCTACCCATTTTTCCAGCGGCATTCGACTTCTTTCTTCTGCTGCTCGGCAAAAAAACATCCATTGCGCGCGGAAATCAGAAATTATAATTTCGGCCCGGAAATTCGTGTATTTTTTAGGAGTCGCTCGCAATGGAACGAAATTTGTTTGCCGCGTGGACTCGAAGCGGAATAATGAATTTTCACTGACACATTCACGGAGCTCGAATTTAATGAATTTGTAACGCATTTCATGAATGTATTATCCCATCGACAAAAAATCACGCAGTGCTTCTCTATTTTTGTTTCCTTTCGAGGCAAATCTCAAAACTTACCTGCAAGCTATTTCCTCGGGATGCAAGAAAATACCCGCAAAAAAAAATCGGGCAAATCAAAAATAAACATTTTTCGAATGGCCATTTCGCGTGGAATGCCCCGTATAATATAAATTCTTGTATATTTACCTAGTAATATTATCTCGTAATAGTTCATCAATTTTTCGGGTTTAGAAATTTTGATCGCTACGCTCAACTTAAAATCAACACTCACTATTGCAATGCACACCTATTGTGTCGTGCATGTTCTACGTTCAAGGTCAACTTGACCTTATCCACTCATTGACGTTCTATAACTTCGGAACTGCTGAATTTTTTCGCTCAAAAAAATGAAAATTATAGTTCAAACGACGCTAAGCTACTTTTTGAGTATGAAACTTGTCTTTGAGGTCTATACTGCATATGGGTCATTCCATGTCGAATCGCCCAATAATTGGAATCGACCCCTTTCAAATTGTACAAAATTTGGTCAAAACCTTTTCGTCATCTTAAAACAAAGATTTGCGAACGGAAAAAAATCTTACAATTCTTTTCCCAAAGTTATTCAAAATTCAAAATGTCACAATTTTTCTCATTTTTAAACACTATTTTTTAAATATCTGGAAAACTATTACAGACACCGCGATGGTCTTTTGTTTGTTTCAAAGAGGATACTCGGGGCTATTGAAAAAAAAATTTACTTTGAAGAAATCTTTCAAAAATAATTTTTTCTAGAATTTTGAATGCTCAAAAATCGTCAAATTCGTATGACGACACAGGATTTTGGGTTCTATTTTTTTACCACAATACTTTTGAATAAGCTAAAGAGGTTCTAAGAGTTTCAAAGAATTGTTTTCCTGTGTTGTTGCAAAATTATGAATTTTGGAGGAAAAAAATAATTTTTTTTCACCCCTCAGATCCGTAAAATGATTATTCTGCACTCGAAGCGTGAATTCCACATTTTTCGAAAATCTACGGTATTCTGGGCCCAGGGGAATCCCCTGAAAGGGTGAAACACTCGTAGGAAGAAGCACGTTTCGACTTCGCGATATTATTTATTTTCTCGGCCAAGTTCAGCGGCGAGGGAAAAATTGAGCGGAAACTTTTGCCTGCTGTCGGTCACGGACGAGAAACTTGGCAGACGCTCCCAATAATAACGACGCCGTCACGTAGCTCGCTGAAAAGTCTTTCATTACATAATTTCACAGCGAATTTAGGCACGCTGCTTCACTTTAATTAAAAATACTTTCGCGAATCAATCGGCAGACCACGCAGCAGCACTACTAAACGACTCGCGAGTAACAGCTGCTCTCAGAAGACGCGCGAAAAAACGACCCATCAGCACGAAAAAAGGAAAGCGAAAGAATTTTTTTTAAGCACCCAAAAAAAAATAAAAAAAATTAGTTATAATTTTAAAAAAATTGAACCAAGCAGAAGAAGGCGATGAAATTCTCGAGGAGCCACAAAGCATGCTGTATCATGGCGGCCTCGCTTGACGAGACTTTTCCGTAATTTTTCATTGAAAAAAAAGCTCAGACGCTTTTCTGTCGAACGTCGTTTTTTTGGTCGGCGACGTCGATTTCTCCGGAACCAGTGAACCGATCCTTATGAAATTTTAACCACATATTTTCCACGCGAATAGCTTCGGCTCGTTCTACTATTATAGTACAATTTTAATTTTTACTATTTTTTGTGTGCCAAAAACAGCAAAAAAAAACGTGTTTTCTTTTTTAAAAAAAAATATTCGCCATTTTATTATTTGTCAATAGATATTAAAATTTATAGAATGCACGAGAGCCAGGGTCATACTGAGTCTAAATATTTTTCATTTTTTCCTTTTAGATGCGCCGTTATCGAAATATCCCCAGCAGCGACACATTAATTTTTCGAGGATTTACGTTTGTCCCTTATTTTTGTGTACAAAAAGTGTTTAAAATAAATGACAAAAAATGTTTTACGTATTTCGAGGGTGCGGTTATTAAACTCGACAAATTTCGTGTCAATATATGGGTCATTCCAGTTCTTCATCTCCACCCATTTCGGAGTTATCGATTTTTACTCTAAAAATGTATATCCTTGACTGTAATCATCATAATCTCACTTTATAGGCGGTCATAATTTTCCATTTTCACCGCTGTCTCTGGAAAAAATTGGAGAGCTGAAAAAAAGTGCAATGCTTTCAGTAAAAAAAACTGGTCAAAAAAATTAAAAAACAATTTTTCAGAAGGAAAATAAATCGAAGCGAAAAAAATTGTCTTTTAATTTTTTTCACCCACAAGTTATTCCAAGGCTCAATAACTCTGTTTTTTGACGTGGAATTCTGTGATTTTTTTGACAAAAAAGAAAAGTGTGTCATCGAAATTAGAAAACCTAATTTTTTTAATAATTAAAATGGTCAAAAATAACTCCGAAATGGGTGGAGACGGAGAGCTCAAAGTTGAGTCGAAGATTTCTTTTCACACTATAAAAACGTGTTAAAGAATCAACAAAATCGAAGAGGGTCGCCGTAGCAACGTCCTTGAATTGACATGGAATGACCCGTATATAAAAACAGATATTTAGTAAAAAGTTTACAGCGGTAGCACTGTTTTGGAGCATTCGAACCAGAATGAGCCTTCAAGTTTTAGTCGAATCTTCTCGAACGAAAATTACAGCCATGTCCAAAAATCGAACATTTGACCTTGAAATGATATTTCCCTCTGCTGTCTCGTTCTCGTGCCGTGAGCCTTGGATTCCGATGATCGCGGGTCGCAGGCAATCTTTAGATCTTTCGGTACCCAAGAGAAAATTCTGACGCCAGTTTTAGATCCGTTGAACGGGACTCGATCCTCGTAACGATACGAGACAAGCTTTACTGTCAAATCCGGTGTTTGTTATCGCGCGGGTTTGATACTGTCAGCTCGGTGCCTGGAAGGCTTGCGCGGAAGATTGTCGTCGGTGCTAAAACCGTCGGTTTTATGAGACAAAACGAGAGGTAATATAACGAAAACACACCGATGCGTCCTGAAACAACTCGAGAAATCGGCGAACTATACACAGTAGGGTGCCTCATTTCAGACGAACATTTTTTTTCTTCGCGGACACGTGGAAATATGGTTCCTCGCATCGCGACAAACGTTCCCCCAACATTTCAGCCCTACATTTTACCTCTGAGTGATTCCTCTCGATCGGTCAATTTTTCGCCACGCGCGTATAACATATATTGAGTTTTATTTTTCGACAATTAGAAAATCCCTTAAATTTTTACTGTTGCATTACATCTCAAATTCGTTAATCTCAATATATCTCTCGAACCACGCATCTTAGCGAAATAAATAATCAAACATTTTTTGTAGGAAATTTAATTTTGTACAAATTGTTTCCGAACTTTTTTGTTGTAACTCCAGCCGTTACGCGGCTAACAAAGAAAGTATGACGATTTTCATGAAAATTGAGCTTTCAAGGTCAACGCCGACTACACGGTTCGAGTTACGGAAAATCACTGATTAACACTTTTGAAGAGACTCTAATGCACCACAGATTGCGACTAACCGCAATAAAAAATCATGGAACCGAAGCGAGCTACCACAATTTAAAAAAAGTATGGCGGTTTTTTTTGAATACTACAACTTTTGTTTCGTGTCAGACTTTTTCGATATGACCAATAGTTTGAGTGCTACTGCTCTGTAAGCGTTCACGCGCCTCGCCCGGTATATTGGAGCTGTCTACAGGCAACCCGAGTCCATCTTCTTATCTGGCTGCGTCAAGTTTCCTCGGAACGCTTTCCCTTCAGTGTTGAATTGATGAAAGAAAAACCGACCCTCCCCAAACTCTCGCTTAAAGCTCCACAAAATTTCCTCCCTTCGCCACGGATCAGTGGTTCTTAATTTTCAATTTTCTAAACAATTTGCCTCGACATTTTCAGCGAGTCCTGAAAAATGGAAGAAAAAATCTAACTTTTGATATTCAAAAACAACAACATTAACGCATCTTGTGCGGTTGTGCAAAACTGGCAGCGTATATTTTCTGAGGTAGGAAGAGTTATAATGCTGGAGGCGACTACCTCGCGTATTTACAGTATCGTAATTTTCACTAAAACGCTAAAATGTCTCGTGAGAGAAACAAAGCAGGATTTATCAGGATTATTTATAATCATCAGTGTTACTCGTGCCAAATTGTGAAATACAAAGTGTGAAATTTTTAGAAAATTATAGAGAAATTTTTCGCGTTTCTCAGATGGGAATTAAAACCGAGTCGGCGAAGGAGCGACGAGCTCGATACAACGAATCATAACATTCGAGATTTGCATGTTTTTCTTCGATCTACCTACTTTCAAAAAACTTTTTTATCGCTCTCGCGAAGGGCGAAGATACGCCCTCGGAGAAATTCAATCTCGCAGGGAACTTCTCGCTTATTTTCACATTCGAATTGCAGATTCGAACGAGCCCTCCGGAGCTGAAAAGGACAGAGGACAATCTCCTCGTCTCATTGCCCTCGCGAGGTCGAAGCTTGCGAGTAGTTTTTGCGCCGAAACGACGAGCTTTAATTTCGCGACACGCGCAATCGCGCTTGAAAGAAGACAACGACGACTTCTACATTCCATTTTTCCAAATGTTTTTCCCTCAATTTCATCTCGCGAATTATTCAGCTCAGAATTAACCAAACCAACAAATCGATGAAAATCATTGGAAACGCATTTTGGACAACAAAAAAATTATGAAAAAAAGCGGTTATGCAATAATAATAATAATAATAATAATAATAATAATAATAATAATAATAATAATAATTGTTGGCTTGTTCCCTTGTTCGCTTTTTCACTTGTTCACTTGTTCACTTGTTCGCTTGTTCGCTTGTTCGCTTGTTCGCTTGTTCGCTTGTTCGCTTGTTCGCTTGTTCGCTTGTTCGCTTGTTCGCTTGTTCGCTTGTTCGCTTGTTCGCTTGTTCGCTTGTTCGCTTGTTCGCTTGTTCGCTTGTTCGCTTGTTCGCTTGTTCGCTTGTTCGCTTGTTCGCTTGTTCGCTTGTTCGCTTGTTCGCTTGTTCGCTTGTTCGCTTGTTCGCTTGTTCGCTTGTTCGCTTGTTCGCTTGTTCGCTTGTTCGCTTGTTCGCTTGTTTACTTGTTCACTTGTTCACTTGTTCACTTGTTCACTTGTTCACTTGTTCACTTGTTCACTTGTTCACTTGTTCACTTGTTCACTTGTTCACTTGTTCACTTGTTGACTTGTTGACTTGTTGACTTGTTGACTTGTTGACTTGTTCACTTGTTGATTTGTTGACTTGTATTGACTCCGCCATTTTGTATTTTATAAATTTGACAGTGAATTCGTGATGAGTGACCTCAAAAACCTTGACGTACCAATTTCCAGCAAATTTACCATATTTCAACATTGTGATCGGCTATATTGGGCCCGCCATGTTGTATTTTGAAAGTCTGACAGGTAATACTAAGTATTATTTCGTCATGGCATGAATTTATTCTGAAAATTCTGCTTTTTTAGCACTAATTTATTGATGACAATAATTATTTTAACTGGTGACGCAATATTATTATTTTTGGTGACAATCATTGGATTCCTGAGGTTGAAAAATCGGTAGAGTTGAAGTCGGATCCTGAAAGGGTGAAATTGTCTCACAATTATTTGGAACGGTAAACCGCCTTTCCATATCGATTATTCGCATCGAAATCTCCATCGAAAAAGGTGGTGAGACTCTGTCTTTAGGAGGAGAGCAGAGCGAGGGAAGAAAATTCCGTGGTACGAAACGGATTTGACGACTCGCGTCTTCGTGGCAGACTCTGCGACATCCTCATCTACTGGTTGATGTACGGTGCCTTTGAGAATCGCTGTCACGTAGACGTCGCTACGACACGTGTGCCGTTATTGAGATTCCATGCGTCGCGTCCTCGCGAAGCGAATACTTTTATCCTGCGCTCCGCGCTCTGCTGCACGATTTATCGACAACATTCCAAAATGTCATTGTGTAATTCGCCAAATTCCAAGGCTCCGTCCATCCGCGTGCGTATCTCCGCGAATGGCGAGAGATGAGAAATTAAACTACCTCTGGCCCCGGCGAGCGTGATATTTCATCTCAAAAACGCAGTAGCTTCGTCGCGACGCGAGAAAACAACAACCAGACTCAATTATTACGCGATCTCGAGAGGATTTTAACAAACATTTGCCATCTGTCCTCTGCTCTCCGAAATTTTACGAGCACAGCCTGAATTTGCGACCCTGAGAATCCTTAATATTCCTTCTTTCGGGGAAAACCAGCACGGTTCGAGAAAATTTCAATGGGAAAGGCATGTTTCGCCACTCTGGGATGGTAATAAATGAATGAACGAATAAATGAACATATGAAACACTGAACGGATGAACAGATGAACTAGCGAACAAGCGAACAAGCGAACAAGCGAATAAGTGAACAAATGAACAAGTGAACAAGTGAACAAATGAACAAGTGAACAAGTCAACAAGTGAACAAGTGAACAAGTGAACAAGTCAACAAGTCAACAAGTCAACAAGTGAACAAGTGAACAAAAGAACAAGTGAACAAGTAAACGAGTAAACAAGTGAACAAGTGAACAAGTGAACAAGTGTACAAGCGAACAAGCGAACAAGTGAACAAGTGATCAAGTGAACAAGTGAACAAGTGAACAACGGAACAAGTGAACAAGTGAACAAGTGAACAAGTGTACAAGCGAACAAGCGAACAAGTGAACAAGTGATCAAGTGAACAAGTGAACAAGTGAACAACGGAACAAGTGAACAAGTGAACAAGTGAACAAGTGAACAAGTGAACAAGTGAACAAGTCAACAAGTCAACAAGTCAACAAGTCAATAAGTGAACAAGTGAACAAGTCAACAAGTCAACAAGTCAACAAGTCAACAAGTCAACAAGTGAACAAGTGAACAAGCAAACAAGCGAACAAGCGAACAAGCGAACAAGCAAACAAGTCAACAAGTCAACAAGTCAACAAGTGAAAATGTGAACAAGCGAACAAGCGAACAAGCGAACAAGTGATCAAGTGAACAAGTGAACAACTGAACAAGTGAACACGTGAACAAGTCAACAAGTGAACAAGTGAACAAGTGAACAAGTCAACAAGTCAACAAGTCAACAAGTCAATAAGTGAACAAGTGAACAAGTCAACAAGTCAACAAGTCAACAAGTGAACAAGCGAACAAGCGAACAAGCGAACAAGCGAACAAGCAAACAAGTCAACAAGTCAACAAGTCAACAAGTCAACAAGTGAAAATGTGAACAAGCGAACAAGCGAACAAGCGAACAAGTGAACAAGTCAACAAGTGAACAAGTGAACAAGTGAACAAGTGAACAAGTGAACAAGTGAATAAGTGAACGAGTGAACAAGTGAACAAGCGAACAAGCGAACAAGCGAACAAGTGAACAAGTGACTAATTTACGACCTCACAAATCGTTTATATACCTTCTTTCGAGGAAACACGGAGGACTTCTAGAAAATGTTAATGGGAAACGGATGTTTTACGACTCGGGGATGGTATTTGGTGGGAAGTAGAGCGAAAAGGCAAGTGAATGCACGATGAGGATGTGCTTTTCGGGTGAAATCGAGAACTTATTATAATCGGCGGCGGTCGTTAGTCGCTCTCATCGCGAAACTCTTCATCGTTATCGTTTTAACAAGCGAAATTAGGCTGGAATTCGGGGTGTAATCGTGGGGGAATTTCCAATGGAATCTCGGCTGAAATTTTCGGGTAAATTGCTCGATGGCTGACCGTAGTCCCGCAAGCTTGACGCGACTCGTCACCGCGTGACGTTGGCTCGATTCGATAATCGCATGTACATACATTTGGCGTTTGTTGTTAAGTCTGTTTGACACAGACGGGGAAAAAACGAAAATTTAAAAAAAAAAGATCCAACGTGATGGATTGTTCGATCGATAAACGCCAAATTGCGTAATTCCTTGATGCAGATTTGCCTGGAAAAAGGTTACCCGTCGATTCTTTTTCTCTGTCCGTCGGTTAGTTTTTGCTGCAGTGTGGAAAAAAAGTAGCGTTTCTCTCCTCGTAAATGCGAGGATCATGTTTTCCGTTGCTCGTCCACCCGGAAAATCCGCGGGTTCGCGTTTGACGGGAAAAAACCGGAATTTCAGGACGCAACGATGCCACAGATGCATACGGTGTCCCGTAAATCAGACCAGTTTGCATCAGTAAATCTTCCACTCGTAGGTATTATTTATCGTTGTTTCGCTGCACGCCGCGGGATCAGCTGTGTCGAGAGGCGCGAGCGCGTGTTCGATTTAGCACGCGATTCGCCGTGGTTAGTTCACGCGAACAGCCTGTTAGTAATTGCAGTCGACCACCGAAGGCACCTCCCTGGCGCGATTCCGTTAATTAAAATAAATTTCTCATCCAAAACCGCAATTATTTTGCCACTACGAATAATCGCGAACGAATTTCACGGCGTCGAAAAGTTGCGCTATCAAGTTTCGCTCAACGAGCCACGATGACCTTGAAGAGTTCTGCATGTTGCGCCATAAATTCATCGTACACGAATAAGCAAATGGTTTTCCTGTCCATCGAGCAATTACTGATCCGAAATACGCGAAATTCTCTCGCTGCCGGATAAAAAAATAATAAATAAATAAACAAATAAATAAATAAATGAATAAATAAATAGATAAATAGATAAGTAAATAAATGAATGGATAAATGAATAAATAAATAAATAGACAAATAAATAAATAAATGAATGGATAAATAAATAAATAAATAAATGGATAAATGAATAAATAAATAAAAAGCGTGTTGATGGTAGAAAAAAATTGGAAACGAACTAGGAAGAATCGTGGATTCTGAAAAAAGTATTTTCCACCTGCTAGTGAATTCGAAAACATTTGGGATTTCTTGGAATCCCAAATTCTACATCAAAGGGAGTCAGAGTGAGAATCAGGCAAACTTTGTTATTTCACTCATCACTCATCGTTTTTTAAATATTTTGAAAGACACGCGTTTGAAAAATATTCCTCCGATGTTATAAGTTGCTCGCGATGAATCGAGCTTGGAAACGAATATCCGAATTATCTGGATTAGAGATTGAAATTCGTGATGACGATGTTTTTTCACAATCATCGACGCGCGGCTTTCGATTTGGAATATAAATCCGCTCGTATCCGCTGAATAATTTCGTTGTTCCACGTTAACCTATAATTGGTTATTATCATTCGATCGTCGCTCGTCCCGTTGGGTGTAAAATATCCGATGAACTTCCGACGTGCTTCGTTTCCGGCGAGGGCACGAGATATTCGGGAGCTGCAAATTATTCAGAAGTAATTCGGATATACACAATTTTGATCCAGTTTTCTCTGGTTCCACGGGAACCGTTCTGAAGCCGGGTTTCCGCTTGTTCGCTCGACTTCCGAAGCAACGTCGTCGAATTCGAATCTTACATTGCGAAGGCTACAAAACTCTGATCTCATTCGCCTGAATACAGAGAAATCTCAACGAAGGAAAATGAATAAGAATAACACTAAGAAAAGATATGTGAACGAATGATTGAGAAAATAAATATCTAGATAGATAAATAGATAGATAGATAGATAGAAACATAGATAGATAGATGGCCAGATAGATCGATAGAAATATAGATGGATAAATAGTAGGATGGATAGATAGATAGATAAATAGTTGGATGGATAAATAGATAGATAGATAGATGTATAGACAAATAAATAGAAAGCTAGATAGATAGATAGATGGCCAGATGGACAGGCAGATAGATAGATGGATAGATAGCCAGATAGATAGATAGGTAGACAGACAGACAGACAGAAAGACAAACAGACAGACAGCCAGACAGACAGACAGACAGACAGACAGACAGACCGACAGACAGACAGACAGACAGACAGACAGACAGACAGACAGACAGACAGACAGACAGACAAACCGACAGACAGACAGACAGACAGACAGACAGACAGACAGACAGACAGACAGACAGACAGACAGACAGACACACAGACAGACACACAGACGGACAGACAGACAGACGGACAGACAGACAGACAGACAGACAGACAGACAGACAGACAGACAGACAGACCGACAGACAGACAGACAGACAAACAGACAGACAGACAGACAGACAGACAGACAGTTTATTTCGATAATTTCGACCTGATATTTCGTCGTCGTGATCCAAATCTTCGAGCTGAACGATGCGATTCATCTTCAACTGGCTTGGAAGAAAGAAGTTTATGGGATTTGTTTTTTCTGCTGCTTGTTTTTTTTCCACGGCAAAAGGGACATCGGAGCTCCGCGGATTTGAAACATCTCTTTTCTCTTTCGTTGCCTCCGATTTCAATCTGCGATTCGAATCGCCCGAAATCGTGCGTGCTTCCGAAATATCCGATAATACGGTTCGCCCCGCCATTTCCCTCCCTCCCCTCCGCTTTCCTCATCTTCGTACTCGAATTCGCCCATATTTGTCCAATTTGCCGTCCGATTTATTCGCCTTCCATCATCGAATTCGTTCGTTCGTTGGCAAATTGTTGTAAAGTCGTTAACTATTTTTTCCACGCCCCCGAAATTCCGAAATTCCGAAAGTCAAAAAAGCATCGTTGATCATTCGATAGTGCTAGTGATTTTGGATAGTTGGGGTTTTTGGGGGTGGGAAAAGTCAGCAGAGGAAATGAGAATTTACCGCGCGCGTTGCTTCGATCGGCTGTTGTCTCGTTGACATTCCTGACGTCGCGGTTGGGGCGGAAAAATCTTGTAGCGCGGAGGGAACAAAGAGTTCGGGAGGGCAGAGGAAATATTGAGGCAAATAAAAACGTGGCTATTTACGGTGGATGAAATTCTCGACAAAATCCGATTTTCTCCGAGCTTTGTTGTTGGCAGGATAAGCGAGCTTTCGCGATTCGAAGCCGAAGTGCGAAGCGTCCTCGTGTCTCCATTGTTTCGTGAAAGCTTTTGTCGGGCGAAACGTCGACCGGAAGTCGTTTCTTTTCGCGGAAAATTCAGCGTCGAGTGCGGCGATCATCCTCGACAACGCGAGCTTTTCTCCGTCTCGCCAAGGTCGTCATTTTCAAAATCGCCCGAACAATTCGTCCCCCAAAAATTCTCTCTCCCTTCCCATCGAGGAAAATTCGCTGAATTTTCATTTCCGCGCCGCGAGAAGTAAAACACCGAAACGACCAATTTCTCAAAAATTGGTCGACTTATTAAAAACAAAATAGACTCGTTTTTTTCTTCTTCTCATGGAATCCCGCGGATATTTTGCGTCCCCTTGGATCCAGAGCTCCTTTTTTTCGCTCTCCCCTTTTTGCCTCGTCTTTCCTCTATGCGCGCTTATCAGCGCGATTTGTTTCGCTAATGCTCTTCGCCAGCGGAAAAGGAAGCGGGAAAAAAACGAGGGCTTACACTCGTGCGATAATCACTGCCCACGTTTTCGCCCACCAAAACATCTGCAAGTTTTTCCAGACGAAAGGGAAAAATGATCTTCGCCTCGCAAGTTTCCGACGCGATCTGCGCCGCAACGATGGGAGATACGAAAAAAAGTTACTCTACCAAACATGTAGACAACAAACAGCCCTTTTTTTCCTATTTCGAGCTTTTTTCGATATAGTCAATAATTATCGAGATAATCGCCTCGGCAGTGCGCGCGCCTCGAATGTTTGCGCGATTTCCTCGAGACTTGAATTAACAATTAATTAATAATTAATTACTAATTATCACCCTTCGCTTTTTATAAAACTTGGAGAGCTCGTTTTCGTGCCACTCTGTCGAAAAGCTTCGGGAAAATAAGAGGATTCGTGTTTTGTCGATGTACAATTTTTTTTTTTTTTTGTTTCGAAGAAATATTTTTAATTTTCCAACGTCGATGAGCGAAAAAATGGGGAAAAATTGAGAGGGAAAAAAATCACTCGGAGCCGGCTACGCTAAGAATCGCGTGGCGCTGGTTCGATGCGATTTGCCGCCCTTCGGTGACGAGCGACGTGTCATTTTGTGTGATTTGCACTCGAGTAAATCCAGTCGCATTCAGCCGTTTTCTCGCGTTTTAAACGATCGCCGTGAATCAAATCACGAGAATCCTCCTCGATTCCGCGGACCCGGCGGATTCCTCCGCTTCTAATTACGAGCGGTAATTGATATTGATTTAATCGCGCATCGGTGACCTGCTTTGCCCGAGAATTTCAGAGCGGCAGGAAAAATTCTCGTCCTCCAGCGAAATTCGACGTGTAAAAACAAACAGACACGTAAAAACGATCGGCGTGCGTGATTCCACGAGGTATTTTCATTACACGAATGAAAACGGAAAACAAAAACGACGAAAAAAAAGTTTTGCTTTTTTTTTTTTTTTGGAAATTACTTTTTTTTGCAGCTTCACGGTTTTGCAGCCAACGATTTTTTAAAATGTCGAAGCTGATCCTGGGAGTCGCCATCTTCAGAAATCTGCAGTCGACGTCCAAAATTTTCCCGACTCGTCCAGAAAAAGTATAAAAAAGTTCTCCAAAAAAATTATTCCAATTGTTGAACTCGTCTGAATTTTTAAAAATTCAAATTTGAAAAATTCAAATGTTTTTTTCTTCCTCAAATTCGGAATTTTGAATTATTGCGATCTTCGGATTTATCAGAACTTTGGACCACGGCTCAAAATTGCACGGGGATTGAAATTAATGTGAGGGGGGAAAAATCTAGTTATCGGTGACCTTGAAATTAGATAAGGCGTTAACGCAGACGGTCACGCGTCTACATCCGCGAGAAAAAAGATGGCCATCGCGAGGTTGAAGGGTGATTTGTCGGATTAGCTAACGCAGTGGGCCTGCTTTGCGCGGAAATTCGATGGAATTCCGCGCAGGCTTGGCTACGCGAGAAACGACACAGCTGCTCGTAATGCGAACAATCATCTCGTTTCGCGAAACCCCTCGAGATTTGCGGCGTCGGAAAAAAGGGAAAAAATGAATCGCTCGATCAAGGCAAACGAAGCGCGCTTGACGGCTGACGCGACGTGTTTATTACTACTTCGAGCGGTGCTCCGGGACTCGAGATACGATCGTCGCGGCGAGCCGCTTCCGCACAGTGGTAACATCGTTGCAGGTCCGGCACGCGTCCTGAAATTTCTCACAGACCTATTTCCTTCTCAGATGGATAAATTTATTTACAAATATTTCAATAAATAATTATAAAACATTAAAATATTTAAATAAATATTTATAATACATTAAAATAATTTAATAAATATTTATAATGTATTACAATATTTTAATGAATATTTATAGTTATAAATAATTTGTACATTATTCTGTTTTTCGGTTAAATATAATTATTTAATAATAATTCACAAATATTTATTAAAATATTTATAAATACGTTTTGCAGCTGTGAATTTCTCTAATTCGTAGGCAAAAAAATTAACCATTTCTTGAAAATCCGTCGAGCGCAAAAAAACGATTTTCAGTCATTTTTTCCATAATTTCTTCGACGAATTTAATAATTTTATAATTTTTTTTTAATTTTTCCAGCTCGAATTAATTTGTTATTTTACACGGTGCGATATTTTTCTTAACATTTTCGTTATTATTGGCAATGTTTAAGATGCGAGATCGGTTTTACGCCGACTGTTTCTTATTTCGATACTCAATATCGATCGAATTTGCCTCGTGTCGGATTTTATTCATTTCAAGGTCAACGAATCAGCGTCAACTCGGCTCGTTATCCATAGAAGAGTTCTACACAAATTCAAGGCACGATTGAGCGAGGGTTGCGGTGCTCATCCCCTCGACGTTTCAGGGTAAGGTTATCAATATTTGGCGTGGCTAATGCGTTCATTTGGCTCTCGTTATTCGAGTATAATGCGAGATGCGATTAGCGATACATCTTCCGTATCACTGTGAAATATTAACGCTTTCAATCACAGAGGGGTGCCAGTGTTCCACTTAGACACTATCGATTTTTTAACGCTTACGTGCAGTTTGTTATCTATGTCGTTGCAGTTTTTTGCTCCCTGCCTTCCCAAGAATCCAAGAATTATTCCAAAAAAATGATTACTATTATTATTATAAATATTTGAAAAAATTATTGATAATAACGAATTAATATTAAAAAAAGGTGAATTCTTAGTATGAATTGCCAAGACGAAATAATGGCTAGTTTTTTTAGGAACTTTTCTACACAAAAGTCGTTTAGCTCGTTGATTACGAATTGGCTGTGAAATTAAAAAATTCAAAATGGCGGATTCAATATGGCCGAACAAAATTCGGAAATATGGTACGTTTTGGTGAAAGTTGTTACATCTGGGCTTCTGAGGTGGCCCAATTGGCAATATCAACTTCGAAATCGTAATCAAAAAATTCAAAAACCCTTCCACACCAAATTTCCGAAAAAAAAACAACTGCTGAAAAATCTCGTGATTGAGAGGGTAAACTAGTTTCGGGGTATTTTTCGGGCTCTAATGAAAAAAAAAACAAAAAGAAAAAAAGACGAAAAGAAAAAAAACGAAAATAAAAAAAAAGGAAAAGAAAAAAAACGAGAAGAAAAAAAAACTAAAAGAAAAAAAACGAAAAGAAAAAAACGAAGAGAAAAAAATACTCGCAACCCTCGTAACCCAGTGGAATGTGAAAAGTTTTCGCTTCGTTCCTCCCAAAACTTTTCTCAGAATGATCTCGTCACTTGTTTTCTCTCTTTTTTTATTTCTCGCAATTTCGAAACTCTGTCAGTCCTCAACTTTGTTTTGTACTATTATGATTTTTTTTTTTTTTTTCACAAACTTAAATTCACTCGATCGACTCCGATGATATATTTTTTCACCGTCGGCCAACTTTCGAAGCAATTTCGTCCGAGTTTAAAATGTCAATGCAGTCACTTCAATTACAGCTCAATTTACTTCCAGGCATTTTCCCTGCCGGCTCCGAGCTTTTTTTGGTCTTCGCCAACATCGCACGTCTGCCGGATCGTTTTATGGTCTCTATATTTTTTGTGAACATTCCACGTGGAATTCCTATTATAGACTTATTAACACCACGTCCAGTTATTTCCCCTGGCGTGGCAAAAGAATTCGGTTCCGTTGAATTGTTTTGGCGTATTTGCTCGCTCCTGCAAGCTCGCGCGGCGTGTCGAATCGTCCATTGGCCCAAATGTCCTCGTTCTGTCACTGCTGATTGTCAGATATCCCTTTTATCGAGGCATCGAGTACACGATACGAGCCGCAAGGTCGTCTGGCTGCACCGAATCAGGTAATCAAATTGATTGACGTTTATAATGTCGAATGAACTCGTCGTAATTAGAGCTTCGCGAAACTGAACATTCGTGCCTCGTGAAAGCACGAAAAAACGTGCTTTCCCCATCAGAACTCTCACATTTGTGCCTCACTTTTATCATTGTTCAACGATTTTATGATGCTCGGATGTTTTCGTTACGGTTCACGCGCGCAATAGGTTCAGCCGTTTCTGCAATAGGATTTCCGGAAGTTCAAATATCTGAGTAGTTGCAACCCCAAGATTGCCCAACTGTCTTCGTTAGTTTGTTTTACAACTGTTCTATTGCAGAGTGAACCGCAATAGGTCAACGTAACACAATAATCTTTTGATTTTTTTTGATCCACCATATTGGATCCGCATTTTGTATTCCAAAAATATGACGTCAGATTCGTAATTCGTGAGCTCAGAAAACTATATTTACCAAATGCCAGAAAACCTTACCATGTTTCAAAATTTTGATGCGCCATATTGGACCCGCCATATTGAATTTTCAAAAATTGACAGCAACCTCAAAAACCTCGGTCTACAAATTTTCATATGATACTAGCTATTATTTCGTCTAGGCGCGCATCTATTCCGAGGATTCTGCTTTTTTTTAATACTAATTTGTTATTGGCAATAATCATTTTAAATAGTTACGCGATATTTTTTGTCGTTGCACTTATTGGATTTTTGGGAAGGCGGGGATCAGAAAACTGCGCGAAAACAGCGAAGGTCGGGCACGTAGCGTGCTTTTATTGTCCGCGTCCGGAAACGCGATGTTGTTTCGCGCGTGTGTCTCAGATTTCTCGAGTGATCGGAACGCTTACGAGATATCTGGTCTCGTATCGAGAGTCGGGAATCGGCGAGAGGTAGGGAAACGCGAGGAAAGCGAGCGGGCACTCGTCGCCTCGAGGTGGTCGGCGAGCTCCGCAATGTTCTCTGATTTAATTTGGAAATCACAAAGGATACTCGGAGGCGTAACGAAGGACGAAGCTCGACGACGCGACGGTCCGTCGAAGAAATCTAACGTGACGAGTTGGAAGACCGCGTTTTTTTCAAGCAGCCTAGCGATATCCGTCGCGTGATCGATCGATGCAAGGACGGACAGCGTGCTGCCAAATTATCGGGGACGGTACGTGGATTTTTGTATTTTCGAGTTTAAACTAATCGTTGGGGCTGACGAATTGGTTCTCGTCAAATCTACTCGCGCGATATAGATGCTGGTATCGTTGTTACCGATTTCAATAAGTGACGGCGGGTCGTTTGCCAAAATAACTAAGGCCACCCGTCAATTAGCGTTACTCGCGTATTACCCGTTAAAAATATCCGTCATAGCGAGTTGTCAACCGAATATTGGGAACTCGTTTTTCAGAAATTATTCGTTCCAAAATAATCAACAACTAAATTTCGTATCTTAATAAATCAATTTTGCGCGTTGTTATCGGAAAATTATATTTTTTTGTTCAGAACGAATAAACAGTTCAGCTCTCGCGAATAATTGTTTCCTTATCCCAATCAGATGCTCTTGCACCTGAAAAATACCGATAAAACCTGTTACCAATTATCTGCACCCAAAAAATAGTTCAACTCGAACGTACACAAATCTGTGTACAGCTCCTGCTAAATTGGTGACCTACTCCAATATCCCACAATAGAGTAATCGATTCTCTCCTATTATAACCCTCAGCTGCTCGCTTCTGTCACGTTGTCGGATCGTCGTGAGGCATTAATAATCCAGGTACCAATTATTGATTCCTCCAAACTAACGAATTTCATAACTCCAAGTCGATCAGCTCCCTTCGCGATCAATTGGCGAATCCAACCAAAAACTTCTACGAAATAACTACGCTCATATTTCGCAAAGCTCGACGACGACTTCGTTGCAACATTTTTCAAAAATGTCGCCCTATTGAAAAAAACTTGAAAAAGGGCAAAAAAATTATTCGAAAATTACGCCAGGGACCACGATCACTTCGTAATTCGACCCTTCCCGCATCAACGACGTGCACAAAACTCTGCCCCATTATTCTCAAACCTCAACCCACATTAAGCACAAAAAATTTTTTTTTTCATTTAAAAAAAAAAAAGAAAAAAAAATTCAGCTTCAGGGATCAAATCTCTGTAGTTTGTTCGGATTTTCTTAAATTGTTTGGTAAAGTCAAATTGTTTTTTAATAGTATCGAAAAGTAGTGCAAAAATATTTTTGAAAAAGAGATTGAAAAATTAAATAATTATTAATTTAAATTGGAGAAAAAAAACGGATATCCGCGTTGAGAAATATTTGATGTCGAGGTGTGCCAGCTACTTTGGTCGATAGGAAACATTCGGTACGGAAAAGATTTTTGTAATTGCGTAACAAAGTTGGAGATGCTTGCAAGAGAACGATTTTTCTCAGTATTTCTCGCTGTGCAACGTCGAGATATCGATTATGAGGATTCAATTGTAGAAACAGGATGATTAATTCGCCGGGGAATTGCATAAGTTGGTTGCGAAATAACGAGGAACCCTCCAAGGATCTCGTATATTACGCAATAATCTACGACCCTTGTTACAGTCGGCCAACTTACACCGAGTTTCTTGCGCGCTTTCGCCGCTTCCGTTTTGATTAATCGGCGTAATTTCTACCGCTCGCTGCGCGGTGGTCTGATAGCGGATTGAAAAATCCACGCGCGCGATTGCCTTTCCAATTCGAATATCGACTCTGGCGAGAGGGACGAGCTCGCTATAAATTCGACTGACTGCCTAAATTTCGACCGATTTGAACGATCTTTTTTTTAAAATACTCGCGAATACTCCCGCTATTTGCGAAAATTATCACTCTATTTTTTCGACTGGTCCAGACTTGGGAAAAAATAATAATATTCAAAATATTATTAAAATAAGAATTTTCGTCACGCTATTGCGAAGATCGACGAGCTCAGAGTAGAAGAAAAATGGAGCTGTTATTTTTGTCCTACTTTGCTCTGCTTTTAGTATTTTTCTCAATTTTATTGGCGCAGAATCGCGACGAGTTCTCATTTTTATTCGTATCGTGCAGTTTTTCATGCCCGATTTTGAGGGGCAAAACGAACGCGCAGAAAAAAATGTTGGGGACACTTTATTCATCATTTTTCCCGTAGAATTTATTGCTGTATTTTGTTTTCCGAAAAAAAAAATTTATAAACTTTTTATAATTTGTTTAAATAATTTTTTCAGCCAAATTCGAAATGACGAGAGGAAAAATACGAGTGGATTTTTTTCGACCTTGATTTCGATTCCAATACGTAATGTGAGGCTGTCTACGGCCTGCATTTAGCACGGGCTACGAGATCTGCCAAATCCTCGGTACCAAAATGGCGGAGCTAAGAGAGTAGCAGTATTTTTTTTCAGGCTTCTTATATTCCCTCCCAATTTTGCGCGGTGCGCGATCTCACCGTGGCACATTCGAGCAACGCTGAACAAATACGTCAAAATTGAGATGAAAGTTCACGCGTGTTTTCCATCGTATTTGTTCAAGCTTTGATATGTATGAGGCTCCGAGGCCCGAATTTCGCCGATTTTCTGGTCGATCTGCTCGACCGGGTGAAAAAACAGTTTGGAATATCTTCGTACGCGACAGTCTTCTGCTGCCGAGTCGATTTCCGCACATGACATGAATGTAAGTTGAAAAAATGAGAATCCAGCTGGAAGCGCAGTCGAGCTTCGCGGGGGTAGCGTAAACATCGAAGTACGGTCGACCGAATTCGGGGCGGTTTTCGTACACGGCTCTTCCACGGCTCAGATTTCACCTCATGAGAGGAACGAAAATAAAATAGAACGGGGAACGGGTATTTTATTTATTTGTTCGTTTATTTTATTTATTTATTTATTGCTCGTCGAACGTTTTATTTTTTTATTCCTTTGTTTTATTTATTTATTTTGGACTCGTCCAATATTTTATTTTTTTGTTCGCTTGTTTCATTTATTTATTTATTGCTCGTCGAACGTTTTATTTTTTTATTCCTTTGTTTTATTTATTTATTTTGGACTCGTCCAATATTTTATTTTTTTGTTCGCTTGTTTCATTTATTTATTTATTGCTCGTCGAACGTTTTATTTTTTTATTCCTTTGTTTTATTTATTTATTTTGGACTCGTCCAATATTTTATTTTTTTGTTCGCTTGTTTCATTTATTTATTTATTGCTCGTCGAACGTTTCATTTTTTTATTCGTTTGTTTTACTTATTTATTTTGGATTCGTCCAATATTTTATTTTTTTGCTCGCTTGTTTCATTTATTTATTTATTGCTCGTCGAACGATTTATTTTTTTATTCGTTTGTTCTACTTATTTATTTTGGACTCCTCCAATATTTTTTTTTCTGCTCGTTTGTTTCATTTATTTATTTATTGCTCGTCGAGCGTTTTATTTTTTTATTTGTTTGTTTTACTTATTTATTTTGGATTCGTCCAATATTTTATTTTTTTGCTCGCTTGTTTCATTTATTTATTTATTGCTCGTCGAACGTTTTATTTTTTTATTCGTTTGTTTAACTTATTTATTTTGGACTCGTCCAATATTTTATTTTTTTGCTCGCTTGTTTCAATTATTTATTTATTGCTCGTCGAACGTTTTATTTTTTTATTCGTTTGTTTTACTTATTTATTTCGGATTCGTCCAATATTTTATTTTTTCGCTCGTTTGTTTCATTTATTTATTTACTGCTCGTCGAACGTTTTATTTTTTTATTCGTTTGTTTTATTTATTTATTTTGGACTCGTCCAATATTTTATTTTTTTGCTCGTTTGTTTCATTTATTTATTTATTGCTCGTCGAACGTTTTATTTTTTTATTCGTTTGTTTCATTTATTTATTTTGGATTCGTTCAATATTTTATTTTTTTGCTCGCTTGTTTCATTTATTTATTTATTGCTCGTCGAACGTTTTATTTTTTTATTCGTTTGTTTTACTTATTTATTTTGGATTCGTCCAATATTTTATGTTCTTGCTCGTTTAGTCAACCTTTGGCTCTTATCTTGTGTCGTCTGGTTTAAAATACCACTCGAGGCCCCTGAAAGTCAGTTTTATACGGGGCTAAAATGCAGAAGGACGCTGACATCGCGCAGTCAGAAAAGTCGCGTCGTAATCGGAATGGAAGGGAAATAAAAAAAAGTAACAAAATCGTTTCTCCTCCTCCTCGTTTTTATAGCTGTCATTTCGCATCACTGTACTTCTTATTCCCTTTTCTGCGCTCAGTATGCTCTGTACTGCGTTTCTGGTCCTTTCGTCTCCTCGTGGCAAAATCTTCGCGCATCCGAACGAGCAAACGACAGATAACCGAAATTCGAAATTTCACACCGCCCAGTTTGAAAAAATCGCGAACTCACGACATTTTTTTTCACAACTCTCTTCGTACATAAAACTGATTCGAAAATATCGAGGCGAGGTTCTGATCGATCTGTCGTAAGATATTCTTCGTATATCTTCTGTTATCTCGCGGCTTTAGATTCAGACTGCTCAATCTTTCCCGAAAAAAGTATATCGTTTTGAATATTTTCCCACGAATATCGTCGATTGAATCTCGAAACGCTTCGTATGCTGCGAATATGTCGACGGAATCCTTGATATATGGAACAAAACTATTGCGGTTCTCAGTAGTAGCTGACGAAACTATTGAGGCACTCAACAGTTGTTCGAAAATTTTAATAGTTCGAGTGGATATTCAATAGTTCAGTCAGCAGTGACTGTGGAGTAACTATTTGACCCGTGTAATTACTAGGAGCTGCTGAAGACGTTCATCAGGGTTCCAGTAATTCTTCCATTAGGGTGGGATAAAACTATTTACTTCGTTTGAACTACTGAATACGTTCACTATTGGTTCCAGCGATCCTTTCAGTAGTGAACAGATACTAATAAATTACTATCGCGGAAACTATTGATTATTGAACTCAACTATTGAAGATGTTCACTACATTGGTGTCTTGAAAAGCTTTTATTTAAAAACTATTGAGCAAGTCACGGTTCAACCCGGCAGTTTCACCAGTAGTGAGGTCCAATTTACTACCGAGAAAGTCCTATGCTAATGATCAATCCTTCTTTCAATAGTTCTCGCAATAGTTTTTTCAGTAGTTCCCCATTATTTTCTCTATAGTCCCTCAATATTCTCTCAATAGCTTTCTGACACTTTTGTGCGTAGTTCTCAATAGTTTTTCCCGTACAGATACTTTTTCCGGTCGCGAACTAGATGTGGCCCCTTAATTCGAGAAAAATAAGTACAACTCTGACATTTTGGCAATAACTCGAATGATTCTTGGTGATCTTACGGTAGCTTTTTTTTGTCCAAGCTCATTACATAATTTGGTTTCTTTTCACTGGACTGCATTGAGGCGAATTTCATTTATTTTTTCAATAGTACGGAATTTGGATTCCGTAGAAAGTTGCGCGAGTCGTAGCATTGAAAGGTCGATTGAGTGGAAGGTTGGGAAAGAAGTCTACGCTCGAAGAATGAGCGTGGGTTGACGATTCGCATGTCAGGCGAGGTGAAAGGAATCTACGCAAAAAATATCGACTTCGACTTTCGAGACCTTTCGAGTGTGAACGTCATCTCGAAGGGTGAAACCGTTCGGGAAATGGGCGTAAAAATCAACCTGGTCGTCGGTGTCTCGGAGGAAATTGGCCGATAAGCAGGAGAGTAAACAAGCATTGACAGCTTATTTATTTCCCCACGCCGAGTTGAATTTCTGTGTCAGATGAGCGATTCGTTCCACGGTTCATTCAACCTCCCGTTATGCGTCGAAAAAAAGCCAACGCTGAACATCGATGTCTGAAGGTTACGTGAAATTTTATCAAAATGGTATGGTTCATATTCGTGATTCATACTTGGTTCGGTCAGTTGGAGAAGAAACTAGCTGAGGAATTTCGGTTCAGTTTTAATCACGTTATGCTGAACCTATTTGAATTCAATAGGATAATTTCGGTTAATTTGAACAGTAAAAATGTTAATTTCGTGGGATATTTTTCTTCAACTCGTTATGCCGAATGACGAGAATAATTTCGAGAGATGGAGGAAACAAGAAAGGAGAGAAAACAAGAACTAATTGTGAGATAATATTGAAACGAACCATCGGGACGTTAAGAAAGCAATAACAGTCACACCAGCGTTTCATTTCTGGTAACACTTTTTTCATCCAAGCTGTGGCATTATCGATTGAAACGATGCGATGTGTACTGAAATATTGCGCGGATCGACGACGAATAGCGAAACAGCAGAAAACGTGATAGAAGAGCAATGAGAATTCAAATCTACTGGAAAACGGAATTGATTTGGAAAGAAAAGTTCGGTTATTGCTTCTTCGCTCCTTTCTGTGCTGAATTCTGACTCGCGTTGGTTTAATTTATTGAATATTCGAACTAAAGCCACTGATGCCGTAAGCAGAGCACCGCGTGTCAGTCAGGTTTGAAATTTTTTCTACGGTTCACACTCAATTTACACGGAAACGATGCAAGATACAGAAAAAACATACACTAGTGTTTTTGTAGAAAATTTGATAATATTCATTTTTTGTTTAAACTGTTTTTCGATAGCATCGATATTTTTTGCAATAATTGTAAAAGACCGTTGCGATGTCCAAATTCATTATTTGTTTTTATATCCAATCGTTTAGATGTTCACATTTCAATCGCAGCGTAACCATGCCATATACGAGAAAAATGTATTGATTATTTTTATAGAGAATTTAACGAGCTCCATTTTGTATCTGGAAAATTTTTCAAAAACATCGATAATTTTCGAAATAAATCAGAAAAACGGGCAAGATTCGACTTATTCACGCTTTTGAAGATTGTTTTATCCCGATGTTCACACCTGAATAACACTTCAATGCAGAAAAAATGGAAAAAATAGTTAAGAGCATTTTTGTAGAGAAAATGGTCCACTTTCTGTCTATATTAGATAGTTCCCGGTAGCTTTCGATATAATTGTGAAATCTTCGCCAAGTGGTCTGCTATTTTTGTTCAGAGGTTCATATTCAGCTCCGGCGGATATTTGAAAAACGTTTTGAGCAGTTTCGCGAAGAAATATATTTCCAGGTGAGCGATGAGATAGTCAAGTTTTTTTCGAATTACCAAAGAAGCAGCAACAGAAGACGATAGAGTAGAGCGTGATAAAGATGACCCTAACAGGAGTGCGGTCGAAAATGTATTCCTCGCTCAGAGAGTCGTTCGACGATAAGGAACGATTCCCCACAGTCCCATCAGCTCGACTTTCGCCCCCCAAGGAGTTGTTGTGATGTCCGGTGTGTAATCCCAGCGCCATCTCTATCCCAGGGATCCTGAAACACCGAGAACGAAATTCAGTGGTAAATTCCGTCTCCCTTGGCGGCAACAGAAAGACAATCTGTGCAGATACATCGCGGGGACGACCACAAATTTTTGTTCACCAAAGCAACAACCGATCACAATCAATGAATATCTGATGATTGAATTAGCAGACATGTGGTTCAATATCATGAGAAATTCGCGAAATTGAAACGGTTTCAGTCGAAACTGATATGATACGATGGCCAGTTTCGTAGGTAATTGAAATTTCGTTCCAGCCAATCGCACAGCGCGTTACGTAGACTTCAAAGAGACCGATCCGCGTGCCGCGATTAATCGCGCTTCCCATTGGCGCGCGTCACCTCGTTTCAAGTGGATCCTTCCTGCGCTGAAATAAAAAGTCAAGCGCTTCGCTTCTTTCTCAGAGGCAAGAATACAAATAACGGTACGAGTCACATTCTACGCATCGTGATTGTAGTCATGTATCGCGACCACGTCTTGTCGCGGGGTTAGACATAAGACGATTTGGAGAAAAAATGACCAGCGGAATCGTTCCCCCGTATCCAATATCCATCCAAGAACCTGTTATTCTCGGTTATAGGAAGTCGCCACGTGTTTGGTCGACTTCACTTCGATGTTTACGTTAACCTTCGAACGGTCCTTCCTCCAGTCGTATTCTCAGTCTGTCAATATAAATCCATGACATACGTGAGAGTGGACTCGGAACGACAAATCTTATGAGTGAAATGAAATTCCAAATTGTTTTTTCTCCCCCTCGTAATATATCGACTGGAAAATCAGGCGACAGTCGAGCCTCGAGCTCTCATGCATTTGGAAGCTCGAATCAATAAAAAGTGTTCGCGCATGAACGGTTAATTCAATATTGGCGTATTTTTTTATTTTGTTCCAATTCAGAGATGTGAGATCGCAATTGATAAATTGATTTCAACGCGTGGTGCAGCAAGGATTTCGGTCCAGTTATGCCAGGAGATTGATTTTGCATGGCAATCGTACGAAATTTGAAAAATTGACAAAGTTCAGCCTGTTGAAAAATCAGGTTCACGTTTCGAAGTGAACTCTTTTTTCGGGACTCTTCCATCGGCTCGGCAATCGTTCTTACCATGTTTCAACCTGAAATACAAACTGTTTAACCTATTTCAATCAAAGCTTACCCAACGTTCACGTTTAAAGTGAACCTATTGGCGATTCACTGTTGAAACTACCCAAACTTCCACTTGTTTTTCTTCGAAATAATTTCTTCTAAGTTGCTAGAAATGTCGTGTGGCCCCCAAATTATACGAATTTCCTTCCAAAATATTCCTAAGTGATGCCTATCCAAAGCCCAACAGAATAAAAAAAACAATAAGAATTTCTTTCTTTTTATAAATCAATAGTTGCTCGAATTCACCAAAAAAATATTCATTCCTGTTCAAACGATTATAAGTTAGTCAGAAAAAAGGGTAATCGCTTCATTCTCGTTTATACTTCTGCAGGTTATGAAAAAAGATTTCTCTTACGTATCGTACAGGTTGATTTGAATGAATCCGACGTTTCAAGAGTTCAATTTTCAATATGTTCGTTTCAATAGGTTCGTAGAAATTACTCATTACGACTGACCAACCCTCGTTGTCGACCCCCTATTTCGAGTAAAAATGAGCGATGCTTCGTGCAAATAAACCTGAGATTGCATATCGATGCCAATTCATCGTGATTCGAGACCGTGCGCAGGTCAACCGCGAACAGTACAATCTACCGTTCATTTCAACGAACGTCCGTGAAAAGCTATCCGATATCGGCAGAAAAAAACGATTCGATCGTAATAAAGTTCGCGGCTTGCGAGGGGAACGATTATTTATCTTTCGAAGCGATGCGAAAACGACTTCTTTACATACATATAAAATAGGATACTTTAAAGCACAAATTCCACAGTTTTTTTCAAATCCCTGGCTCTATACGCAAATTTCATATCAATATCTATTCAGAGGTGTGCAAATAGTGTTCGAATAGACTATTCGAATGGTTCAAATTATTCGAACTATTTTAATAATTTGAACTCTTCGAATAGTTTGAACTATTGAAATTCTGTCAAATGACTATTTCGTTGTTAAAATTCTGAAATTTCTTCAAGTCTACTAAATTTTAGATTCAGTATAAAAGAATCTAAGTTACCGTAAGTCGTTGAAAATAACTGCAAAGATAATAGATTACAATTCAATAAATAATTGGAAACAAAATTTGCCTGACAAAAAACAGAAACGGTTTCCACTCGATTTTCTTACATGAAAATTGAGAACGAACTGAGCCTGTAGATAAGAATTATTTTGAAATAATTCGAATTTTTTATTTATTAAAAAAAAGATTTTTATTAAGAAAATGCTCTATGATAGCCTCTTTTCTTGCATCTAAACCAGAATGATCCCTTAACGGATGGGAAAGTCGCCGAGACACATGACCCGAGTCTAAAGGCTTCAGGATCGCTTTTCAAGATTAAGCTATCAACGCCAAAGGTGCGTCTCGCGTGTCGCGACATCACATATCACAGTCAGCCACGTGAGGTGGGTGATATGGTAATCGACCTTCCGACGTGATTCGGCAGAAATTGGCCTTGAAACATGGCCTGAGCACCACTCGGCAACCGATTACGAGTAAATCTCGCGTTCGGAATCAGAAGCTCGCGTTGTACGTCGACGAATGAATCGACAATATCGCAACGCGCCTCATTATGCACGATGCCGAACTTGCGAGTGGCTCGCGAGAGAAACGTGCTTGACTTGACGCTCGTCGTTTAGAACGACGCAGCCTACTTCCAGGGGCTAATAACTCGAGAAAGACTATCTGGACACGGGCCGAACTATTGATCTACTGTACCGAGCGTGTGGAGCTCGCAGAAAGATTGTGAAAGGACTCGTTGCGTGTTCGACGTATATTATCCTAGCATCAATAGGTTTTGCTAAAATGGACTTTCTCCATGTTACTCGATACTTGATTTCCTGGTCACGGATGAAGGTGCGTCCTGGGAGGTGCTCGCCGAGGCCAGGAACTTGTGGCACGTGTGGTTGTGGCTTGGCACAGTGTCGCTAACACTTGAAACCTTTTCCCCTCCAAGAGTGCAAATTATGTGAGCAATGTCCACCACTAAATGTCATAAATGTCACTAAATGTACCGAGAGCATTTTTCACCCCAGATTTAGGGGGAAACTCTTAAGTTGGCTACTCTACCTTCAGCCTCGTGGTCTCCACTAAACTCGTCACTTGCAAGGGCATGTGAGTCGTCTGGTTTCAAAATGGTCTACGCCACTTTGGCCTAATTTTTTAGGCAACACAAGAAACTGTATAACTATTGTGTCTATTATTTTTTAAAACTTATTCTTTTGTTGGCAATATCTGTGATGTCCACAAAATGTACCATAGGATATCTGCAATATCATATCAGATTGTAGAATTATTCGCAATTTGAACCTCGATGTCGTTGGTTTTGATTCAAACCTATTGAATGTACTTGGCTTTGTTTTGAACCTGTTGAATGTAGTTGGTTTCTGCGACCTACTATACACAAATTTCGTGGATATAGTTCGTTTCGAAAATAACTCTTTTGGAACCTCGATGTAATTGGTTTTGATTTGAACCTATTGAATGTACTTGGCTTTGTTTTGAACCTGTTGAATGTAGTTGGTTTCTGCGACCTGATGTACACAAATTTTGTGGATGTAGTCCGTGTCGAAAATAACTGTTTTCGAACCTCGATGTAGTTGGTTTTGATTTGAACCTATTGAATGCACTTGGTTTTGTCTTGAACCTGTTGAATGTAGTTGGTTTCTGCGACCTATTGTACACAAATTTCGTGATTTAGTCCGTTTCGAAAATAACTGTTTTTGGACGTAGTTGGTTTTCAAAATAAATACTCACCCTTAATTCCGTTTTGTTTTTAATTTTGTTTTAATCACAAAAACTGTACTGAGGTAGAAAAAAAATGAAAAATCGTAGAATTGTTTGGTGAAATATTAAAAACTACTATTTTCACAGTTTTGTTCACGTTGTGCAAATTCGTTTATAACGAAGAAAACAGCACGATGTTGTCGGCCTTGAACCTCGTACTTTCCTTCCCTAGTAAAAATCACTTGGGACTGAAAAAATCTGTTGTATTACAAAAACGACTGAAATAGTGATGTGCTTAGTTTTGAAACTAGAGTCCTCGTGTATTTTTGTCCTTGGGTGCAAATCTGTCCGTGGAATTTCGCAGTTCTGGGTAAAGTTGGGGTGCAGGGTCAAGTAGCGTTGTCTGAACTGGAGAGACAGCGCTGACAAAGTAGTGGATACTGTCTGGCTTTACGTGGGTGTTCCGCTCCATAGATGCTCCGCACGTGGAAGGAGTTGTAGTAAATTGGCTGAGAGAAGTTCAACGTAAAGACCTCGCCGACATCACGAACGCGAATGTGGTTTCGTCGCGGTTCGATTACCGGAGGGTTGAGCAGAAGTTTCTTCAAAAAACCACTCAGTTCCAGAGATGCTGGAAACTCCAAGATGAGCAGCAGTGTCCAACGGTACACGTTAAAAAAATCCGTCATTGCGTGACTGTGCGCAAATTTTTCTACACTTTAACGTTTCAGTGTGTTGCACTAAAAACACCTTAGGTGGCAGACATCCAGGTTAACAGGAGAATCAAGCATCGAGACGCCTCGGTGGCGAGTGAAATTTATTTTCCGAAATTTCACGCATTCGTAATGCAATTTTTCCAAGAGGATCGTATATCTCCAGGACCAGCCGGAGACACGCGCGAAGTTGGGCTAAGCAGGATCAATCGCATCTACCCACATCGTAAATCAATCACGAGGCAATAATGTCCCCAATAACGGAGGCTACCTGTGGCTTCGTCACTTTGACTCCAGGATATTTAGGGTCCCAGCACAGCATTGAACTCCATCATCCTGTCATCGATTACCTCGACTTGCCCCAAAATCATTTTGGCGACCAAAGATCCATAATTTTTCCTCCCTCATCGAATTCGTCGTTCTCCACAGAGAACGCACAGTGGCTGGTTCTCGATTCAGTGGGTTTCAACCTCGCTGACAATGCGATTCCCAATCGAAAACAAGTCGAAAAAAACTATACCCTTTTTTCGTTAGGATCAAAAAACCACAATTGTTTAAACAAATTACAAACAAATTTAGCAATTAAAAAAAACATACAGCAAACGATTCACAAACACACACAACGAGTAACTATTCCCTATTTAATAGTACCATACTTTTCAATACTTTCAATAGTCACTATTCACTGCTCAATAGTGAACGTTCACGCGTTCAAATTTGCCGAGTATAATCGAGGGCACCAGCTTAAGCGGCTATCCACGCCGAAACGTGTTTGCCGTTGAATCGACCCAGCATCCAGCTGCAGAGCGATCAGAAATTCTGACGTGAATTTCATTTCGTAACGCGATACATTTTCGTGACCGCGGCTACCGCCGTTCGATATCGAATTGGAACGAGACAGAGATCGCGAATTAATCAGCGCGAATTCGCTATTCCGGACCGGAAGTCGACGAGTTGTTAATCGTGTTTACACGGACTTCATTCCTCGCAGTTTGCTAATGGAATTCTATCGCGTGGGAACAAATTTCAGACGGAAGTAATTCGCATCGAGTCTGGAGGATATTTTAATTGGATTCCGACGTCCGCATCGTTACTGCTTCACTGCAACAATGCGAACACGTTCACGATTAATCTTACCGATCGAACCTTTTTTTTCCGATCATCCATGCATTCTTTCCGCAAGAATTCTTCATCCCCATTCTTCACCCCCAAAATGTTATTCGCGGAAGAAAAAACTTGTCCACAATGATACAAACCCATTTCACCACGTTTCGAACCCATTTCGCCTACATTCGAACCAAAAACATTTATTTTTCATCGAACTGTTGCATTTTCACTCGAAAATTCGCTGATAAATAATCACAGGCCGCCATTTTGTTCGTTTTCATTTTTTTAAAGGCTTCGATCCGGCTCTAGGCCAGTTATTGATACGATACCGAATTATCCGGCAAAATGCTACGATGATCGAGGCAAAGCAAGACTTCTGGGACGGGGCAGTACACATATGGCAATCATTTGGCGAAAATCAAAAATTTCGAAATTAAATATCTGCAATTCTAGACGTCAGCAAATGTTTCGTCTTCTAATACCTTAAGTAAATGAAACTACTCCGAGGAACAAATTATTTGGAATAGTCATTGTTTTAAGCTTCTGACTACCCTCACCACTTTAACCCTTTCAATCACTGTGAGACACCAGTGACGCTTCGTGCCACGACGAAATAATAACTAGTATCAGTTGAAAAGTTGCATTTGGAGGTTTTCGTATAGATAGGCTTCTAAAGTCGCTGATTACGAATTCACTGTCCAATATTTAAAATACAAAATGGCGGATTCAATATGGTGGACACAATTTTTGATATGTCGCAAGTTTTCCGGAAATTTGGTATACAGAGGCTTCTGAAGTCAACGATCATGAATCTGCTGACAAATTTTGGAAATACAAAATGGCGGATCCAATATGGCGGATAAAAAATGTGGAAATGTGGCAAGTTTTCATGAAATTTGGTATACGGAGGCTTCTGAAGACAACGATCGTGAATCTGCTGGCAAATTTTGGAAATACAAAATGGCGGATCCAATATGGCGAGTAAAAATGTGGAAATGTGGTAGGTTTTTTTTGAAATTTTGTACAGAGGCTTGCGAAGTGGCTGAATACGAATTCGCTGTCGAATTTCAAAAATTCAAAATGGCGGAGCAATATTTTGAAAAATGGTCAATTTTTGTGGAATTTGATCATACGGATTTTTGATTTCGCGATTTCGGTAAAAAAAATGGTGTACATGCTAGTTAGAGAGGAAATATATTTTCTGCAAAAAAAAAGGACGAGGCACGGAATTTTCTCCGATAATCGTTTGATTTGAAGTGATTGCATAATACAGCCACACAGGAGCGCGCGATTTGAATTTTGATGGGATCTCTCAAGAATGTGGAGCAATATATTTGCGCGTTTTAGATGGATCGCGGTCAGAAGGAATAGCTGATGGAAATTCAAAATGGCCGGTGGGAAATTCGAAATGTGGTGAGTTTTTCGGAAATCTGTTGCTTACGCTTTTTGATGTGGCGATTTGGAGGGCGGATTCGGGCGGAGGAATCGCAAAAATCCTTGTAAACCGAATTTGGTAAAAAAGGTGCTGAGAAATTTTGTGATCGCAGGGGAAGAAATGTAACGGGTGTCGAAATGTTGCGGAAAGTTCGTTGATAGGCGTCGGTTGTGCTGGTCGTCCGCCACGGTTCATCGTCTCGGTCACAGCGGTTCTCTTATTGATGGATATACGAGCGTGGACGATTCGTTCGATCCCTCGTCGCTGTCCAATCACACAATCTCAACGGTTACGAAGAAAAAGTGGCCCGCGGGAAGAAGATTGGATTGATACCTACATCCGTAGTTCCAAGATTTTCTTTCGGCTCAACTCGACCTTCTGGGATCGCGCAAACCTCGCAGGACTCCTAACAAACTTTCCTGCGTGGCACTTTTATTGAAAGGGACAAGAATTTACGGCACACGAATGCCGTGGCGGGGGGGGCGGGGGGGGAGTGCTCAGTGGCAGAGAAATTTGAAAAAGAGGAAAATGCGAGGATTTTGTTGGCAAATTGGCGACCGGATCTGTTTCGAGCGGAAACAATGCGCGATGGACTCGATGCGGAAAAAATGTTTGGAAATCGATGGGCGAGTAAAAATTTGGAATTCGGGACAGATAGCGCTGGTTTGCCGCGGGCGTTCTCAAAGGTGCGTAGCAAAGTCGGTTGATTGCGAAAAATCGAGTTTCCATTTGATGTTTTTAAATTCAGGGTGCGTTCGTGATAAAATGGATTTCGTCTTGTTCGACAATATTTTTCGCGGCTTCGTTATTCACCCCGGGAAGAATCTTTTTTTTTGGGACGCGCATCGAATGAGAAAAAAGTGGCGTCGATGGTGAGACGATCGATTTTTCGTACGATACGATTGACGACAAAATCACAAAGCGTTGCCTGTTTCTTCGGCGATATATCTCCTCAACCGTTGCTCCGACGTCAAAAAGTTTCGAATAAAAGTTGTTGTACGTAAAGTTTTGCACGAAAAAGTTTCAGTTAGCTTTTCTTTTATCGGTCATAGTTTCGCCGCGATTCGAGGAAAACGACAAGAATGCGTCGTACTCGCGAGGTCGCGTGAGTTTTTTGGAAATATCTCATCCGGCGTTGATTTGACATGAAAATGTGTTCCACAAAAGTTATAGGGAATGTTATTTTCCATATAAATGTATGCCAGTAACTTTTCTCTAAGTGCTATACTTTCGCTGTAAAACGGCCCAATGCAAGAAAACCAGAGCGAGCTTTGTCTGGCAGGCACTTTTACGGCCAATTAAATGCCTTCACAAGAAAAACGTCGAAACGTTTTTTGGAGAAAATCTTATTTTCTACATTTTTTATCTGAAACGTTTTTGCGTAGAATCAACGAGTGGCGAGATAGTCGCGGAGATTCGTGAGTAGACGAGGAATTTCGTAGCAGCCGGTTTACCTCAACTTGCCAATCCGCACTCGTTTCGTAATCTTGATTGAAACACGTGCATGGAAAATTTCATAATATTATTATAATTTGGACGAAACTATTTCAACGTACGTGGCTCGTTTGGAAATTGTTTCGACAGATCATTAGCAGTAAGAAACGATGTATATGCGAACTGCCAGCGATAAGGATAATCAATCCTTGTCAGATCGTCAGCGAAACTCTGACGGCTGTGGAAGACGAAGGGATACTCTGATTACTCCATAATATGTCTCCACACCGCGTCATCGATTAATTATTTAATTCGACGTAAACTTCCAAAACTCGGATGTCTGCTCGTCTCCGAATTCGTTTTTGAAAACTGAATATGAACACGAGATTGAAAAATATCCAGATTTTGACGAGAGTGTTAATCCCACGGCATTCCGGGCCTCAAATTCAAATTTACGTAACAGATCTTCAGTATCAACATGTCGTCGCGACTTTTCACTGCATATGCTCGCGTCTCCGACAGTTTCGAGGTTCTAAAGTCCCGCGCGACCTACCATTTCGCGTGGCGCCGCGCACGACACGAAATGGCGGCGCGACACGAAATGGCGGCGTGACACGAAATGGCAGCGCGACGAGGCGAAAGTTCGCGGGTGCTCCGTCGTATTTCGGCGAATGTTTCACGCCTCGAATCGCATCGGCGAACAAAGGCAGTCTGTAAATAAATTGCAATTCGGGCGGTTATTGCGATGGGTGGTCACCTCTGGGCCATCTCGGATGGGCTAGCATCAAACGAACTCCACGTTTCCGCGCAAACAATTCAAATACGACCCGTACTTTTTCATTCGACGTTTTATCACGTCTCCGAGTCAGGTTTGCAGCGTAGTACTGTCGAAATGAGTATTTAAACAGGTGGATGCGTAAACCTTGACGATCTCAGCGATTCAACCTTTATTAATGTACAAAAAATGTTACTAATAAAAAATCATCCTGTTAATAATTGATAATATAATAATTATTCCGAGCCAAAAACGATTTAAAAATCTGTATCTCGACCTTGACTCTTTGGGACTGCACAAAAATGGCGCGCCGGGGAAAAATTCTAAAAATGTCAAAAATTAGATCAGAAAAATTGGACCACTTGTACCACAATTTACCACCGAAATAGAAATTCTAAAAAATTTGCGTCCAAATTATGTGAATCATCGATATTATTGGGCTGTCCACCGAGCTGCCGCCATTTTTTTTTCAAATTTCAACACTTCGCGAGTCAAAAAATGTTCTTGGAAGAATATTCTAAAGAGGATGTTTTGAGTCATCTGTTTAAAACACATTCCGGATGACAATGTAGGGAATGGCAAAATACCGGTATGACTCAGAAAACGTGATTTTGAAAAAAAGAGAAAAACGTGGGAAACTGAGATAAAATCGAGTTGCTTTAAAATGCTTCGAGAGAATTGCTAGGAGATCAATTACTCGTGTAATAAATTAAGGTCGAGTGAAATTAATTGAAAAACCTAGCGTCTATTGAAAAGTGAACACCGCAATAGTGATGATACGATAAGTGCTCATATCTGTTCACTTACTGAATTTTTTTGTTTGCTTTTCATCTTTTTCTGATTTCTTCGACGTTTTCGGTCTTGTTCGAGCCTGTTCAGTAGCTTTGTCCAGGTTGGTGACCTTCGCACTATTTTTTGAACCTATTGTTCAGTATTCTCATCGTCATTCTCATGATTGGTGGAGTTTTTCGACTTTTTAAATGCGACTTTTTTCTGTGTTTATCAGCGTTATACCGTTTTTCATATATCACGCGTCGAAAATCGCCGATTCGTACGCCGGCATAAACTTAAAAGCGTTATAAATCCAGTTGTGCCGTTGTTTCGCCGAACCCCTCAATTATTTCGCGAAAATCGAATAGGCCATTCAGCAAGATCCGGCAGATAACGAAATGCGTCGGCACGAAAAGTGGTCGGTTGTCGATGAGGAGAAAATCCGAGGTGTAATGAAAATTGCAATATTACTAACGAAGCTCGGTCGAGCTTAAAGTTGGAGCGTGAGCGGAAAACGAATCAATTAGATTCATTAAATCCGATCGAATGGAGGAAAATGAGACGCGAGACTCCGGTAAAGTGATCGAGTCTCGTCTCTTCGTCGAGGAGATAACAGCTGACTACATAAATATTCAGAATTACTTCGATGGAGAAGCAAAGTCGATCGTTATTCGAGCTCGTGATTTATTTTGCAGTTTCGCGACTGAATTATTCAACGATCAAATTAGACCTCCGTGCATCGCCGGGTGGCAACATCCGCCGGAAGATCACTCCACCAACCTGAAATCACGAATGCAGGAGTTTATGTCCACGTTTTACAAGCTCCACGATATAAAATCTAATGCCTTCCGTCGATGCGTGGTCCCATCGCGCGCGCTTACGCGCAAACAGCAACGCGCTATCGTTGCTCTGCACGCTTTTATTCGATTGTTTCCGCACAACTTCCCGACGAATCAACCGATTCTCATGATTTTGGTGTCAATAGACTCGTTTTGGCTCCCCGAGTGTTACAGGCTGCATCAAATTCCAAATCCACGAAAATGGTCGCCGCATTGGAATTATTTTGATTTTTTTAATTCCGAAAAATAGTGTCTGCGCGCGAGCCTCGTAATACATGAAAAAATACGACAGTTTAGCACTCTAGTTCTGTAGTAGAAAATATTTTGCTTCCAAGTGGATTTGCTTGATTTTATCCGAATAATAAAAAAACCTGTAAAAATTTGGAATTGTTTAGAAAGCTGAGAAAAAATTAAACAATAAAATCCCACGAAGACTTGAGGAAAATGCCAAAAGCTTAATGTTTTTAATGAACAAACAAATTAACAATAATAGTTATTGTCCTGCAAAAATTTCGTTTCCTCAATATTTGAACCGTGGAATCGCGACGCTTTTCGTCGTGGCGCAACCGTGCAAGCCGCTTTTCCACGTGCCCCGGTAAATTTTGGTACGAGAAGCTCAGAAAGCAGCCTCGCTACCGATCACTACTCGCCTACGTATGATAAGCCTTCGCAGTACGTGGGGAGACATTTATTCCAGCTGGAGCATCGATATCGTTGAATATTTCAATACACGTGCGAAGCAACGCGGCAACGTGAGCTTTTCAATAAGGTGCAATATCGGTATTTCGCTCGGATCTCCGCAAAGCACGATGTAAGACGTAATATTGAACTTTCTACCTCACTATTCGCGATTCATGTATAAAGTCTCGATAAAGTACAATAATACTTCGCCCGATCTTAAAGGTCTTCAAAACTGCGTAACGCTCTCTCGTAACCCCAACAAACGCTGCGGAAACCTTTTTTTCAACTTTCTCCTGCCGAGCAAAAAACAGAACAAACAAATTATTATCAGGGGGTCGTTAATTTCGCACCACCCTCCGTCGTTCACCCCCAACGTATTCTCGCGAGACTCAGTCGAAAAAACGTGATTATTCCGGTCGAAAAATCTAACCTTTTATTATTATTTAATTATCCATTTTATTATTGTTATTATTATTATTATTATTGTCGTTGTTGTTGTTGTTGTTGTTGTTGTTGTTGTTGTTGTTGTTGTTGTTGTTGTTGTTCAAACAGAAACGGTTTCTCACTTGAATATTTTTGTGAATAAAAATTTAGGATAAACTTGACCTAATAAAATATATATTTAAAACACAAAATTGCGTGTCTTTTCTATGAAGGAATTTATTTAGGAATATTAACATTTTTTGAATAATTGGAAGCGTTCGAATATTCGCACATTCCTTATATTTAAGCATCGATTTCCCTAATTATCTATTGCATTTTATTTTATGGTATAGAATATTAATATTATTGATGATAATAATAAATACAATATTTTTCACATCTGTGCACATCAATTTCCCAAATATTCGAGCACCTTGTTGTTTTTTTTTGTAGATTTTACAGGCGTCGTAAATTTTTTTGCAGCGACGTTTGTTGAATCTAATATTTTGGAAGGCAAAAAATAAGATGAACAACGGTGAAGCGAATAAATATAAAGGTGGAAATAAATGAAGAATGGGGATTGTACGGCGAGCAGAGAAATCGTGAATCGCGGGGTGAAAAATGAAGGTACGATGAGAAAAAAAATGTAGGAATGATCGGGCGGAAAATTGGAATATTTATTCGGGCGACAGCGGCAAAGGAGCTTCGTATTCTGGTCTCGTTCTTCCACGGTGGAAGGAGAATGGGACTCTGTTATCTCTGAGGAGGAGGAAAGTTTCTCTATCGATCGAAAAGCGCGTCGTTAACCGGTTGCATGACGGTTTTCTCCCTCGGTTCGTCGACTTTCGACTTCGTTAAGTTTAAAATTCCGAAAATATAAAGAAAAAAAAAGCTCGCTGCGGGAGAAAAAGCGGCGTTCGTCGACGATATGAAAGTAATATTGGACCTCCATAAAAGCGAGTTATTCTACGAGGGAAAATGAACTTCGATATCGTATAAATTTCATATCGCGACGTTTTACAACCGTAACGAGATCGCCGCGTTTTTTCTCCCGATACTCCGAGTGGCTCGATTTTCTGATAACAGTTCGTCAAATTTGCGCGACGAATCGCCACGGTTACGAGACAATCCGCGGCGCTGCGAGAGCGAGACGACAAGATCGCGGGGAAAGAGGAGAAAAGAGCTCGGAAACGAGGCGGACGAAAAACGGGGGGAAATCCGCGACTGGGGAGAAAAATTGGAGGGCGGAGAATTGAAAAATACGAAGGAGCAAAAAAAATCGGACAACCAATCGCGGATCGAGGAAGTCTCGCGGCACAGAGAGACGGAGAGAATAGAGAACGTTTCTTTTTTGAAGCATACGAAAAGGCTGATCTGTTTCGCGTTTCACCGACTTTTTCAATTATTTTCAAGTCCAATTTTTTTTCCACCCCCAAACAATCTCGTTCCACGAATTTATTTCCTCCGACCTTCTCCTCACGTCCCATTTCGGGATGGCATCGAATCGCGGAACAAATACGGTTCCAGCAACATTCTTGGGAAGGTTGCTCGACGGGTCTTCCAGAAAATTGTGGTGACCTTGAACTGACAACACTATTTACTGTTTATCATTTTGCTGTGTAAAGTATCAAATACAATATCTTCCACATCTTTACCCCTTGCTTGACACACTAAGGTACACCACACCCCAGCATACTACCAAGTTAATTGTGTATACTCAAACTTTTGTTCTAGAATAATTTTTTTGGTATACTTGAATTGATTTTTTTCTCACTATACCAATATTTCTTTGGAAAGTGACATCCAGAGAAGCTAGGAAAAAATTGGCAGGTCAAAATACACAACCGTTAGGTTTTTATAACAGTTTTTCGGCTGGGGTGCAGGAAACCCCAGTGTATCAAGTACGTCGCACGGTGGCTGTGAGGGTACAACTGAGGGTACACATCGATTTTCCGCCTTATTTATTGCTTAACAAATTGATGTTAATAATAATAATGATAATAAATACGATTCTTCCCCCGATTTTCCAGAAAATTGCGGTGACCTTGAATTAGCAATACGACTTATTGCATATTATTTCATTGCATACGACATTATTATTGTTGTTAATATTAAATACAATATCTTTTACATCTTTACGCTTTCAATAGACTCGGTCCAGCTGTGCGATCGCTATACGGGATCCACGCACACATACATTTCCGAAATCACTCACACGTGCGGAGCTGTTTCAGAAACGCGAAGATATCGCGATTCGCGGTGATTAACTGAAGCGTTAACATTTTTACGACGACAAGTTTACGAGCCACTTTTCTTCTGTCCTGTCCCGTAAATCGAGGTATAAAATGCGAGAAGTAGAAAAAAATATTAAAAAAAAATGAATATGCGAGTCGAATGAGAACGAGTACGACAACTATTTTGTCCAAATTTATTCGGACAGACTAATTAGTTGAGAAATTTTTTACGAAATATTCAAGCTGTTTAGGAATTTTATTCAAACATAGATTCAAATTTACAATACGCGTAGGTTTACGGAGAACACGCGAATCGCAAAGTTTTGGTTGTAACAAATACGAAAAAGTGAAATTCAACTATTTTCAACTACTCCTCGAGGGGAAAGTGTAGATCAAGGTGAAAAGTTGGAGGTGACGTTTGATAGCTGGAAGTTAAGAGGATGAAAGGGAGAGGAGAGAGGTGAGCGGGATGAAAGAATAAATAATATTATACGCGGACGGGGAATAACGCGTGACAAGTGAAGCCCGATCAATGTCAGAGTGGCAAACGTTGAATAATAAGCAAACGTGTCATGAATCCGATGAATAAATTCGCCTAGTTCAAAGCATTCGCAATCGGTGCGAAGGTACGAATATATTTAGGCGTCAGTTTCGAGTTGTTTACCTTCGCATCGTCGAGTATATTCGTATATTTACATTTTCCGTAACTCCATTCCGCTTGCCGAGCCGCGCGTTTCCGAGGGGAACGAACGCCGTTTGAATTTTTCCCGCCCTAGCAGACGACATCTGGCTCCGCGCGAAACGCGCTCTCCGTATAAACTGCACTCGAGCCGTCCGAGAGAATCCATCAGCCGCGGCGATATCGAGAGATTCTCACCGATTATGCTCGATACCTCGCGACTGACGCGTAGGGAAATTTGGAAGCGACAACTTTTTAGGTTATGGCACGCGCTTGTTTTTCCAGCTTGATTTTCACCATCTTTGTAACTTCGTCGTTACAGTTCGCGTTGCCGACAATTTGTTTGCGTTCAATTAACGTTCTCATAGAAGGTTCTGCCTCGGGCAGGAGCATGCAGCGCTCCCGAGCAGAAGAGCGAGATAATCGGCGCGCTTTGAACATCTTATTTGAAATTTGGCGCCTCGTGTCTCGCGTCTTTGACGTGTTCCGTGCCAAGGCTTGTCTTACCTAGCGCGAAAAACAATTGAAAAAAGATTCGCTGCGGTTTTTTTCATCCCTGCCTTCCCAAAAATTCAATAAGGGTTGAAAATAATAATAATAATGGCGACTATTTTAAATAATTATTGCCAGTGACAAATTGTTATTTGAGAAGGCTGAATTTTCGGAATAAATTCAGGCCGAGACGCGATATACTGCGAAATTTGGGAGATTCAAGATGGCGGACTCAATATGGCCGGTCGAAAAGTTGAGATATGGTATTTTTTCTGAAATCTGGTATGAAAAGGCGACTGAAGTCGCTGATTACGAATTCGCAGTGAAATATTTGAAAAACAAAATGGCGGATTCAATATGGCGGATTCAGTATGGCGGATAAAGATTTCGAAATATGGTAAGTTTTCCTGAAATTTGGTATAAAGAGGCGTCTGAGGTCGCTGATTACGAATTTGCTGTCCAATATTTAAAATACAAAATGGCGGATTCAATATGGCAGATTCAATATGGCGGATAAAGATTTCGAAATATCGTAAGTTTTTCTGCAATTTGGTATATAGAGGTTTCGTAGGTCGTTGATTACGAATTCGCTGTCCAATATTTAAAATACAAAATGGCGGATTCAATATGGCGGACAAAAATGTTGAAACTTGGTAACTTTTTTTTTGAGATTTTGTGCAGAGGTTTCTGAAGTCACTGATTACGAATTCGCTGTCGAATGTTCAGCGTACAAAATGGCGGACCAAAATGTGGAAATATGGTAGGATTTTCTGAAATTTGGTACGTTGGGGTTTTTGAGGTCGTTGCTTTTGCAGCTTGGACTTCTACACCAAATTTCATGGAGACACGATGGCTGAACAATTTTTTGATTGAAAACGTTGATGGGCGCGAGGCTGAATTCACGGAAATATGAATAAAATGGCTGATATAGTTTCCCACTCGTTCGAGCAATTATCTTGTGACGTTGGACGCGCCATGGCATAATTCCGCTCGATTAAATTAAGCGATCGCATTTTATTTGCATTTTTACAGCAGCCTCATTCGCCCCGTAAATCAAACCGACGGGCGTGTTACGCTTCGCAGTTTTTATTACCCGAAACGTCCGTTTCGTGGTTTTTGGTCTGCTCGCAGCTCACGATTTTCGCATCAAGGTCAACCTTTTTGCAAACTCCCGCTTCCGGTCAGATCCCATCGTAATTTTTTCGCGCCGAAATCGTTGTTTCCAAAGTTTAAGGTATGTAGGTCGACCTCGCCACGGCTTTCTCAGTCTAGGTCGACCTTGCCAAGTTCAACATCCGAGTCACTTTCCTCGAGGTTCTCAACTTTCTGCAAATTTTCTCGAAGCCTCTCGATACGTCCGTCATCCTGTCCGCGTATGAAAATCAAGGTCGACCTCGCCACGGCTTTCTCAGTCTAGGTCGACCTTGCCAGGTTTAACATCCGAGTCACTTTCCTCGCGATTTTCAACTTTCCGCAAATTTTCTAGAAACCCCTCGACATGTCTATCATCCTGCTCGCGTTTAAAAATCAAGGTCGACCTTGCTGGTTTCCGAGGCTGGACTCGATTTTTCATCCATTTTTTCGGCATCGAGCGTATTTTCTCCGTAGTTCGCAACGCCGCAGTTAATTTTTTTCGCGCCGACCGGGTAGACAGGTCGACCTTGCTGGTTTTCCACGTCTGTATCTCTGGATATCCAGGTCGATTAGCATCAACATTATCCGCGATACGGTCGATTTACCAAAAACCGTGAAAAAGTCCCTCACTTCGATATTTTTCAAACTGATGTTGCGGGTGAAAAAAAATTATTTTTCCAAAAACGTTGAATGCATCTTGTAGCACGTTTTTTCCGGTTTCCAAAACTACCCTTCACTTTTCTGTACGATCATTGGTCGCCGAGATATCCTCAGTCAATGACGAAAGCGTCCTTTTTTATCCATAATTGAATATCTCCGCGAAAACTGGACGTAGAGAGAATTTCCAAACGTCAAATTAAAGCTAAATGAACAGGCTATCACGTTCGTATAATGGCTCGGCTGATAAAAAATATCCCGGGCCAGTGGACTAAAAAAAAGGTCGACGAAAATTTTGGAAATTTTTCTCTCACGATATTTCCCAAAACTAAGCCTAAGCCAGAACTCCAAAAAATGTTCGACTCCCAAATCTCAAAAGTAGAATCTTGGAGCTTTAAAATGCTTTTTTAAGATCCTCCGTGCGACCATTTTTCACCGAAATACAGCCTTTTGAAAATCAGCGAAAAATTTGGACATTTTTCTGGCTCCCTCAATTTTTGCGAGGAATTTTTCAAAAACGCGAAGAAGCGTCCGTCGAACGACGACGCGTTGGACATGGTCTCGTGAGAATTTGCAGATACGTTGCTCGAGGGTGAGAGAGCATCGTGGATCTCATCTTGGGAATTGGAACGTTTTTTGAATAATTTCGAATTCCGGGAGGCGCGAAGATATCGGCCATCGCCAAATGGCGATTCGACGACGTTCGAACGTTTTCTGGCCTTCGGAGTCACGCGTCGTTCCACAATTTCCCTCCAGCGACGTCTCATCACGTTTAAACATTTCCCAGGAGTGGTACTAAAAATTCTCGAAATTCTGGCTACGTGATCCGCGTTCGAGATCGACGCCTCGCTCCTCGTCGCAACAGATGGTCCGTTTCGAAGTCCGAAGGCTGTGACTCTGCGCTCTCTCGACTATTTTCGGAAACTTTTCGTTCCCTCGTTTCCGCTCTGCTCGACGACTCGAAATGAAACGTCCCTTCCGATCGTTTCTCATCGTCTGGTCTCGCTGGATCTTCGCCAGTGTCCAGGAATCGAGGCACGTTCAGCGATTCGGACCGAACATTTCAACTTCTTCGATTTTCACACGAATGGAGAAAATATCGCTCGTTCCTCTCGTCCCCTCAGGAGTAAAAATTTGGCAGGGCAAACAAATCCGTTTCCGATTTCTCGTTTCTCCATAAAAACGGCTGGCCTCTTTTCATTATACTCGCCTCGTTCCAATTTCTTGGAACGACGGTTGTCAAATTTTCAATAAAAAAATAACACATCAGTTTCTTACATTCAATTAATTATATCTAATTCAATTATATTATAGTTTTCTTATCTTGCTGGACATGTTTTTTCTTTAAAAAACAAATTCAATGGTGAATGGAAAATTTGCTCCATTAAAAAAATTAGTTCAATAGTGAATGGAAAATTTTCCTCATTAAAAAAAATTAATTCAATGATAAATGGATATTTTTCCCATTGAAAAAATAAATTCAATGGTGAACGGAAATTTATCCTCATTAAAAAATTAATTCAATGATAAATGGACATTTTTCCCATTGAAAAAAATAAATTCAATGGTAAATGGAAAATTTTCCCATTGAAAAAATTATTTCGATGGTGAATGGAAATTTATTCCATTGAAAAAATAAATTTGATGGGTGATGAAAATTTTTCCCGTTGAAAAAATTAATTCAATGCTGAATGGAAATTTTTCCCATTGAGAAAATAAATTCAATGCTAAATAGAAATTTATTCCATTGAAAAAATAAATTTGATGGGTGATGAAAATTTTCCCGTTGAGGAAATAAATTTTATGGACGATGAAAATTTATCCCATTGAAAAAATGCATCTAATGACTTGTGAAAATGCCACTGTATTGAAATATTTGATAAATCGTTTCGAATAATAGTATGGAATAGGATTTCGATGCCGAATAGAAAAGTAACTAATTTTCCGCTGAATGTTCAAAAATCCAAGGACTCGTCGAGTGAATCCACGAAATTATCTACCTCTAGGAATAAATCGTTCCTCTGGATCAGTCAGGCTTGTCGGGGGAAAAAATACGGACAATCGTCATCGATGGCTCGAAGAATGTTCGGAATCGTTCCGAAAGGGGGTGGAAAATGGGCGATATAAAAACCGTCCAGTCACGTAAATCCACGCTCGGTCGTACCGATTGCGAAGAGGCGGAGCTTTTTGCCGTTCGCGTGTATCGTGAAATACGGTGATCGATGCGGCACGATTCGATGAACGATATTCTTTCGGTGGTGCCGAAGACAAAATCAATAGCGAGCCGAGGACAAAGCTTAGGGGATGACACGTGAGAGACAATGCGGGCGACGAGTCATCCCCAAAAAAAAAATATAAGCAAAAATTTTAAACAAATTTTTTAAACAAATTTCATAAAGAATTATTATAAACAAATATAATAAATATTATTAACAAATATCACATCATAAATATGCAAGCTCTCGTCGAAACGACCGCACGTGACGAGTTTCCTCGGCATTTCCACGTATCTTGTCGAGAGACGTCGCGTCAAACATCTTTCAACACAATTCGAAAAAAAAAAAAATTTGTCCCACAAATAGATTTATCATTGGACATTAGTCTCTTGTCGGTCGCGTCTGACGTCTATTCCAGGAGAGCTGACGGGTTAAAGCCGCTACAGTTTCAGAATACTTCAGCTGAAATCGTTATCGTCGAGAAAAATCAAAATCACATTCACGCAATCACGAGCTTTTGGTTACTCGGTGCGTGACCAAGCTACACTTGGGCCTGAGGTTCCAGCTTATGCATCTATGTAACGGAACCTTTCAAGATAATAACTATCTTGATTATTATTGAGCAGAGTTTTTATCCAACTAGTTAAACCAATTTAGTTCAGTGAGCTAGTTTTTTTAGTTCATTCAACTAATTTTTGTATCCAACTAGACAAACCAGTTTAGTTGAGTGAGCTAGTTGTTTAGTTTATTCAACTAATTTTCTTATCCAATTAGTTAAACCAGTTTAGTTGAGTGAGCTAGTTTTTTAGTTCATTCAACTAATTTTTTTATCCAATTAGTTAAACCAGTTTAGTTGAGTGAGCTAGTTGTTTAGTTTATTCAACTAATTTTCTTATCCAATTAGTTAAACCAGTTTAGTTGAGTGAGCTAGTTTTTTAGTTCATTCAACTAATTTTTTTATCCAATTAGTTAAACCAGTTTAGTTGAGTGAGCTAGTTTTTTAGTTTATTCAACTAATTTTTTTATCCAACTAGTTAAACCAGTTAAGTTGACTGAGCTAGTTTGTTTAGTTCATTCAACTATTATAATTTTCTTATCCAAATAATTAAACCAATTTAGTCGAGTGAGCTAGTTTGTTTAGTTAATTCAACTAATTTTTTTATTTAATTCGTTTAACTAATTCAGCTTATTTAACAATTTTTGTTATTTAACCACTTTAAACAATTTAGTTGAGTAAACAAGATCTTTCAGTTTGTTTAACTAATTTTTTGTAAACAAAACGCGATCTCGTTTCTTGAGCTGTGATCAGTTTTTTTAATTATTTTTTTTGCGAATTGACCACGTAATCGCAGTTGGTTATCGACAACGTGCCGGGACCATATCTGTTTGTATTACTTTGGTCGTGCCGCGACGTGGCAAACTTTAGTCGAGTCACGCGCGCCGCAACTTCGATATTATGATGGCGTTACGTTCTCGGACTTCGGGCTCGATTTGCGGTCAACTTCGTCGTTGACGAGTAACGAACTGAAACAAAGTTAGTCCCGGCGCGACGATGAAAAAGGGTGGGAAAACGAGGGACTTGGACGTCGCGTCGAAAAATCATTATCCCGTTCGTTAAAAATGGCTGAATCAATTCGTCGTCTCAGAGACGCGACGAACTATTTCGAAGACGATCGCTTTCCGCGAATGAGAAAACTTTCGTCGGGCGACAACGTTTTTCTATACTTTTCTTCATCAAATTATCATCGTGTTGATATGAAATTCGACGAGTTTCGAGTTTCGAGTTTTGCTAATTCGTAACCATTTTTTTTTGGCTCCAACGATCAATTTAGAGTCGAAAATAACAAGATCTGCTCCTAATGATTTGCATTCCGATGTCCAAAACGGAGGTTCGTATTTTCGGGTGAATTTTTCGGAATCGGGGTTCTGTAGCGTCGGTCTGGCTATGGTGGGTGGAGACCTTTTGTCGGGGTTGAGTAATGGTGTCATTTTTCTTCCTCGTCAAAACCACGGCATTCGAAAGACAATGGAGTCGAGTGGAAAGTTCTGGGTCGAGAATTCAAGGACTGACATAAAACTAACCGAAATTGTACTTGGAAGAGCGAGAGGCGTTGATGAGAGGCGAGATCCCATCAGATTCGTCGGACCGTGACCTTTTGGAAACAGACGAGACGTGCCCGACGTTGTTGAGAGTAGAAACCACGGTAGCGTCGAAAATTGTAAGCAATTTGAAACCGCGAGTGGGTAGACGGATAACAGTTTCCGAAATCATTTCGGCATCGCCGCGATTTTCGTGGATATTTAAATTTAATCCCGAAACAACGAGCGTTGTTTCGAAGCTTGGCTGAGCCCATTTCCATCATTTGCCCGCTTCTACGGCCTGGGGGAGCGAAGCTGAGGGAAGATTTGGAGATCGGATCAATTGTCTCGGCGCGGGAAGATTATTCGTGCAAATGTATCGCGATTCAATTATAAGCGGTATTAAGATCGCGTGGCTGCGCGAGATTCGCTCTAGATATTCGGCGGATCATTCGGGCTTTCGATAATGGATTTTAGGGGCTTAAGAGTCCCGATGTTGCGATCTTTGGAGGGTGATATTCATTTTTAGAAAGATGGTAGACAGAATCGGAGAACACCCCGAGAATTTTGGCCACAAACGGCGACGATTTCGTCCGAGCCCGATTCTCGTGGGACGCTCGGTTCCGCGGATAAACGAGATTCCGTTCCAGCCAATCGCGGAGCGCGTTACGTGGACTTCAAAGAGGCCGACGCGCGCGGCCCACTATCGGCTCTTCCCATTGGCGCGCACCGCTCCGCCCCGCCGCCGCCGCGCCGCGAGCCGACGTGTCACGCGCGACTGCGGCCGAGCTCGCTCCGTCTACCGGAGACACGGGCGCGAGCGACCCGCGAGTCCGGAACCGCGCGTCGCGAGCGCGGCGACGCGCGGCGACGCTTTCTTATCGGGGTTGGAAATTAATCGATCCACGGAGAAAGGAGTCGCTCGTGGACGTTTCCTCGGCTCGAATATCCGTCCGAAAGCTGGTCGATCGCGACCGTAGGAAAGCCCCGCGAATTCGGTTGATCTCGATCGCCTCGAGGCCGACGTTTATCCTCGAAGGATCGAGCCGGCCTGTCATCGAGGTCCGGTCTACCAACGCGCCTCGACGACGAACACGCGGACGGACCGGTACCAAAAATTGCGTGAACGGTCCGGCGTGCCGCGGTTCCAACTCGTTAGCTCCGTTTTTCTTCGACGGAACGATCCGAAAATCACACCGTGGCCGGACGCCGAGTAATCGTGCTCCCCGATACTCGACCGAGCATAAAAGTAGCCCCGAACTCGCGGCAACGATCGTCCCAACGAGGACGTACGTTGCCGCCGAGCGGCGGAATAGCGACAGCGCAGAGCAGCACACCGATCTCGACGTTGGGTATTTCCGAAAAATGCTCTCCGATCGCTGCGAGCAGTCGACGTAAGGGAACAAGCTCACCGATACTCCCATTCCCCTGACCATGCATCGTTTCCCCGGAGATCACCAGTTAGCCGTTGAAATATGAGCCGCTAACGTAAATTTCACCTGCCGCTCCGACGAAAGCCAGCAGGCATCGAGAACAAGGGAATACTACGATTTCGTAGTAGCGGCTCGTGGCATAACAACGTTTCTCCGTAACGATATCGTTTCACCCGCTCACCCGTAGAAACGTATTCTCAATTGTGGAAATGTATTCTTCGAGTGGGTACAAAGCGTCGTCGACGACCAAAGCGACTCTCTTCTACAGCTTCTCATGTTTCCACAATTGACTCCTCCCGACTTATTTCCCTTCAATTACCTCGATACCTCTCCCATCAGCGTTTTGTTACAACCATCCTTCCCACTTCCAGCAGCCCGCGTTTACGCAGACGAGCCAACTCTAACTCGATCCCCTAATTCGATGAAAAGTCCCGGATACGCGTAACAGGTTTCACCCAGTCTCCTCAACCCATCGAGTACCGAGAAAACTGCGCTATAGAGCACCAAACTATCCATGCCATTCGAAGACGAATGCTAAAAAAATTGCAATTGTTCATAAAAAAAATACATAAACAAATTAACCTGAAACTCTTTATTTCTAAAAACTGATCTCACCAATCCATTCTACGAAAACATGATGACCAGAACGTAGTTCTCCGTTTTCGTCGTCATTTTCCCCACAGAATCGGTTGTCGCAATCAGTTTGTCCATAAAACCAGCTTTCACCCCAATTTTTTTTTTATAAACAATTGCAAATGGAAAAATAAAAACACGGACATTTTTCCCATTTGCCTACGAATAGCGCTATCTAGCCCAGCTTTCGCCGGGGTCTCAATGGATCAACGTCCTCTAAGCCCAAAAATCCTCTACCCTCGAAGCAATCTTATCGCCAGATTATCGGAGCAACTATCACCATCGCGAAACAGCGATATTTAACCACGTATAAAATCTATTCCCTCTCACCTGATCATAAAAGTCGAGGGGTCAATTTTCAAAAACGTTTCGAAATCGTCTCACCAGTTTTTGGAAAAAAAATGAATTCCACGTAACTTGTGTAGTGGTTTTTTTCTGAATTTCTCACTATTCAAAATGGTGTATCAAAAAAATTTGTTTTCCGTACCGAAGGGATGTCTTCACCGTCTTAGGGATGAATCTCCGAGCATCACGCGTTTTTCACCATTCATTCGATAAAAAATGCAGTGGATACTATTTAAACGTCTCAGTTTCACTATTTAAATGTTCGCCTATTTTCGACCCATAAATAGGGGGGATTTTTGACAATGTTCAAAACACTGAAAAACCTCGTCTGCGTTTATTGGGAGGAGTAGTTTACAAAATGGAGGGACCAACATTTACAAAATGGAGGGACGTACCAACGAGACACACTCGACAGACACAGATTTGCCAATGATGCACGGAGGATGAACTCCGCATCTCCAGAACTCTGAGACGAGATCGTTGAGAAATTCAGCGTGGCGAGTCCAAGGTACTCCAGACGAGGACTAACTACAAAGGCTGTTCAGCTGTGTCCCCTCGGATTCGCCTGCACATTCTCGCTGGTTGGTTTCTCGCCTGGTAATTTCACGGAGTCATCAGCGTCGGATGGTTATCGTACCTTTGTCAGCTCGTTGCCAATTGCCAGCTCGGCTACGTGTACCCACCTACGTTTACAAGCGGTTGGGCTCTCAAGTTTTGCATCCCCAAAGCTCCGGACCGGAAAGCTGTCGTCGGCCAACCGCGATATCGAGGTTTCTCTATTCGTTTACGCCTCTCGATCGCGAGTCCCGTGGTCCTATCCTGCCCTCCCAAACAATCTTCTCCTTCCGATCTATTTTCCGGTGTGCTCCACGATGACATCGTGGTCCGCTTCAGCTCCGAGTACATCGTCTCTCTCTCTCTCTCTACTCACCGTCTCCTAGTTGATTCATTAGCATTTCCACAGCGCCACTTCCATCGCCATCTCGCGTCTCCTCTCCATATCCAGCGCGTACCTATTCTAGTCTAGAGACCTAAATTTCGCGGCATTTCTAGAATCCGATTTTTAAAAAAATAAAAATATATTCACCGTCCGTTTTTTGACTACATACTTATTGTCACTTCGATAATTCGGGAAAAAAATTAAATGTGGGGTGGAAAAAATGGTGACACGATTCCGACCTGTCTAGTCAACTAAAAAAAAACAAACATTTTTTTCTTCCCAAAATGGCGGCTGCTCGAGGAAAACGTCATTTTTGGCCTTGGAATTTTTTAAACGTATTAGCGAACAAAATGTTTTCATATTCTGGTCGCGCCATGGACTTGAGCTATAACGTCTCAACCAACAAACATGAAAAACCGAAATTTTGACCAGTTTTTTAATTTATTTAATTTCGTTTTCCACGAAAATAAACTGAACAATTTCAATTTTCTTTTTTTTTCTAAATATTGCTATTTCTTGTGAGGAAGAAGAACAAGTTATTAAGATATTAAAAGAGTATACGACTAATTAAAAAATCAGTCAACTCGTTTTGGCGAAAAGGGCGAACATTAATTCGCATTTCGCGATAACATCTGGACTATAATTAGAATGTAACAATTTCAATTAAAACTATTAATTTTGGTCATTTTATTTTACATTGTTATAATTTTTAATTTTGATTTTGTTTCTACTGATTAAAATCGATTTAACTGAAGTAAAACCGAATAAAAACGAAAATGATTTTGTACCATTCAATTTGGCTCGAGCCACAGTTTTGGCATGGAGCCACAACGAAGTCAAATTCTTGGTAAAAATATCGTTTTTCGGTGAAATTTCTCCCTTTTTTTAACGTAAATTTTTTTTTCAGGAGATATTTTAATTTTTGGTGTTACGGTCGCAGGAATTAGTCGCTGTGGTTACGGTAATTTGACCTTGAAGAGAGCTTAATAGCACCGGAAACTCGAAGCTGAGGTGAGCTATCTCGAAACGTGACAGGTAACGTAGATGAGACGTTTTTGCGAAATGGGGTTTTTGAACGACGCTGTAAACAGTCAGGACGATTAGTCGACAGGTGGCGCTGAGGTCGATACGACGGGCATATGGGGTATGTTGAGCTGCGACGAAAGATTTGTTTTTTCAAAATTTGGAATGAAAATTTCGGAAAGTGAAAACGAAAAAAGTGCAAGATTCAGTTTTGCCGCGATGCGAGGTGAGCGGAGAGGCAAGTAAAATCGTTCTCGTAGGTTCGGTGTCCTTGAGTCTGAAAAATTCAACAAGGCCAAAAAAATTAGCATAATGGCGTCGAAAAATTTATTTTAGGTTCGCCGTGCGACGCGGTTTCCTCGAGTTCGGTGTAGCGCTCTCGAGAAATGATTCCGGGTCGCGGAATTTCGTTCCGGATTCTGGAACAGTGAAATTATGGGAAGGCTCGAGCATAAAAAGCGTTTCGCATCGCAAGACTCTGAAAGTATTGTAAATCTCGAGCCGACAGACTGTTCCGAATACTAAATGTGTGAAAGTTGTCGGGAGTACGGAAAAATCTGAATTCTCGCTACCCTCATTCGGGGGAGTAAAAGTTCGAGTGCAGCTGAGTTTTAAAATATTTTCGCTCTCCATTTCGCGTTCGCGCTGATCGACCGGCGATTTTGTTGTTCGGTAATACTGAAATATTTCCGATGACAAGGAACCATCCTTTGATTTCGGAAACGAGATTGGGACTCGTCCAATCCAATTTTCCACGAGATTGCGCTTGGATTGATGCGAGGGAGGGAGCAATATGTCACTGCGGAGCTTGAATACAGATGCCTTGCGAATACATTATAAACAAAGTGCAAGCGTATCGTATCCAGCTTGAGGCGGTGCACGTATAAGCTCGGTATAAGCCTGCACCGCGTGCGAAATATACGCAAGTACATGCATATATACGGAACGACGAATAATGAAATGGTTGTTCTCTCAGTTTCACCAACAGCAACTTCAATTTCGTTTATACTCCCTATTTTTTCATACAAGTGATGTCTCACCTGACTAATAAAATTGCTGCTAAATCTGATATTTTATGTATTTATTCATTCACTCGTTCGTTTGTTCCTTTGTTCCTTTGCTCCTTTGTTCCTTTGTTCGTTTGTTCTTTTGTTCCTTTGTTCCTTTGTTCCTTTGTTCCTTTGTTCCTTTGTTCCTTTGTTCCTTTGTTCGTTTGTTCTTTTGTTCCTTTGTTCCTTTGTTCCTTTGTTCCTTTGTTCCTTTGTTCGTTTGTTCCTTTGTTCCTTTGTTCCTTTGTTCGTTTCTTCGTTTGTTCCTTTGTTCCTTTGTTCCTTTGTTCCTTTGTTCCTTTGTTCCTTTGTTCGTTTGTTCCTTTGTTCCTTTGTTCCTTTGTTCCTTTGTTCCTTTGTTCCTTTGTTCCTTTGTTCCTTTGTTCCTTTGTTCCTTTGTTCCTTTGTTCCTTTGTTCGTTTGTTTTTTTGTTCGTTTGTTCGTTTGTTTGTTTGTTCGTTTGTCTGTCTGTCTGTTTGTCTGTCAGTTTGCTTGTTTGTTTGTTTGCTTTCTTGTTTGTTTAGTTCGTCAATTTTTTAATTTTCTTTTTGTTCCTAAATTTGTGCCAAGAAATTCGACAATGATTTGCCAGGCTGCAATTGTGCCGCGAAGGAGCGTGACTTACGGCGCGCGCGTGGACTCTGCATTATGTATGCTGCATTTCCGAACCTCCACGCTTCTCGCACATGAATGGTATATTATGGCCATCGTACGTAGCCGGAGTAGAAACACGAGAGAAAATACGTCCCCGACGTTGGTCTACTAATTGCAAGACTCGATACAGCAAATACGTTCGCATATTTCGAGGTTCCGATACACCGAATTCGACTTTCAAATTTCGGAGCGAATTTTTCGATATTTCTTGATTTTCACGGCTCGTCGTATTTATTGCCTGATTACGTAACGATACGATCGAATGATGCACCTATTATATTGTATTATTTAACGTAACGCGATTAAATAACAGAAAAGTGATCGCTAAATTTCTAAATAAGGTCGAAGAAACAACGGGGAAAATTCTACTCGCGAGCAGGCGAAATTTATTGTAAGACACTCGTCGAAATTTATCGTAACGAGCTTTGTGAATATTATCACGCAGCTATTACAAACATACGCGACGCCAAGGATACAAGTAATGTTTTGTCACGCAATAGCAGCTTGTTAGCCAAAACTGTTAGCCACACGATAAATTTGTATCATTCGTTTTGGACATTAAATTGAACTACTGCAAAAAAAAAATCGTAAAAGTCGATTTTTTGGTGTCCGAAAATTCTGAAAAAATTCTGTACTTCTCTACGCATTGGATCGACTCTCTGCGATTTTTTTTTGATTTTTTGGAGCTTCGACGCCGAAGTTACACGTCTACTAACACTTTTCATTTCGACACTTTTTTTTCTCGGCAAAATTTGGTATAAAACTTTTTTTTATAACGCACCTGACGAAGAAACGGAGAATCCCTCTGGAATTTTTCCAACCCCGAATGAAGAGAGCGCGCGAGGCGCCCCAAAAAACCGGAAACGAACGAGCGTTCGCCAGTTTTTTGACGCGAAATTTGTCTGCGGCCGACGAATTTTCCACCCTCGAAAACGAACGGCTGGCAATTTTGCCACGTTCCCGTCGCGCATTCGTTTCCCTCGCAAAATTGCATTCGGTCCTCGCGTGTGGCGAGGACCGAGTAATTGAACAATCCAAGATACACCGAGCATCGGTACGGTAAGCCCGTTGAAATAACGACTTTCTACGACGCCCAACGTACGCGCATCGTTCCGTCCTCCGTTTAATACGGGAATTTCAATTCTACGGAAAATTGGACCACGGATGTTCGGGTACCACGGATGAACGCCGAAGACGTCGCCGGCGAATAGTTCATATCGTTCGCCTGGTGGTTTTCGAACCAGGCGAATTTCACCCGGCGTTGGGCGTGTCTCGTAGATCGTTGTACGTAGGTAGTACCCGTTGGAACGAGAACTTGATTTTACGTAATCGGGTCGGATGTCAACGGCTAACTGGTGATCTCCCGGGAAACGATGCATGGTCAGGGGAACGGGAGTATCGGTGAGCTTGTTCCCTTACGTCGATTGCTCGCAGCGATCGGAGAGCATTTTTCGGAAATACCCAACGCCGAGATCGGTGTGCTGCTTTGTGCTGTCGCTATTCCGCCGCTCGGCAGCGACGTATGTCCTCGTTGGGATGATCGTTGCTGCGAGTTCGGGGCTACTTTTATGCTTGGTCGAGTTTCGGGGAGCACGATTACTCGGCGTCCGGCCACGGTGTGATTTTCGGATCGTTCCGTCGTAGAAAAACGGAGCTAACGAGTTGGAACCGCGGCGCGCCGGACCGTTTACGCAATTTTTGGTACCGGTCCGTCCGCGTGTTCGTCGTCGAGGCGCGTTGGTAGACCGGACCTCGATGACAGGCCGGCTCGATCCTTCGAGGATAAACGTCGGCCTCGAGGCGATCGAGATCAACCGAATTCGCGGGGCTTTCCTACGGTCGCGATCGACCAGCTTTCGGACGGATATTCGAGCCGAGGAAACATCCACGATCGACTCCTCTTTCAGTGGATCGATTAATTTTCAACCCCGATAAGAAAGCGTCGCCGCGCGTCGCCGCACTCGCGACGCGCGGGTCGGGACTCGCGGGTCGCTCGCGCCCGTGTCTCCGGTAGACGGAGCGAGCTCGGCCGCAGTCGCGCGTGACGCGTCGGCTCGCGGCGCGGCGGCGGCGGGGCGGAGCGGCGCGCGCCAATTGGAAGCGCCGATACGCGGGCCACGCGCGTCGGCCTCTTTGAAGTCCACGTAACGCGTTCCGCGATTGACTGGAACGGAATCTCGTTTATCCGCGGAACCGAGCGTTCCACGAGAATCGGGCTCGGACGAAATCGTCGTCGTTTTTGGCCAGCATTCTCGGGGTGTTCTTCGATTCCGTCTACCATCTTTCTAAAAATATATATCACCCCTCGGACATCGAAACATCGGAACTTGTGAGCCTCAAAAATCCGTTTTAAAATGGCAAATGACCTCCTTCGGGGAGAGTCGTGTTCTGCCACGTGATCCTCACGTTGTTACTAACTGGATCCAGATTTATTCGCCAGAATTACCGCCTCGTTCAACGTAATCGATCAGATTCCTTCGCTCGGGTGAAAGTTTGTCTTCAAACTGTAATCGCTCGAGTTGTGGAAGCGGTCTGATAATTGAAACAGGTTCGGCAAAGCACGAAGGACCTTGAAACAAAAGCAAAGCTCATCGCCACGGGATTGAGCGTTTATTTTCGCAGAAACCGAGAGAGGGCGAAACGTCGCTAATCTAGCGAATTTATCACCGAAATTAGAAACGCATTCGATTTGGCGATGGGAAATCTCGAGTCCCGTTTGCGTTTCAATTCACCTGGACGTACTTTTTTTTCCTTCGCCCTCGACGAGTCGATTGGTGCTTGACGCCTGGAAAAAATTTGACGTCGACGGACGCGAACAAAAGAAGGATACTTCGTTTAATGATCGTACAGCCGGGCGGATTGAAAAGGAAAAATCATATCTGCCGGCGCGAAAAAGGGGTCGTCATCGGAGGGTGCAAAAAGCCAAATGTAAGGGTGATCAGCGAGACCGAATCTCTGTAAGCCTATTATTTGTACGGCGTAAAATCGAACTACGAAAATGAGAAATGGAACAGTACACGAATTTTTGTATTTTCGAGTCGAACTGTTTTTTGGGTGCAGATAATTGATAACAGGTTTTATCAGTATTTTTCAGGTGAAAGGGCATCTGATTGGGATAAGGAAACAATTATTCGTGAGAGCTGAACTGTTCATTCGTTCGTAACAAAAAAATATGATTTTCCGATAACAACGCGCAAAATTGATTCATTAAGATACGAAATTTAGTCGTTGATTATTTGGGAACGAATAATTTCTGAAAAACGAGTTCCCAATATTCGGTTGACAACTCGCTATGACGGATATTTTTACCGGGTAATACGCGAGTAACGCTAATTGACGGGTGGCCTCAGTTATTTTGGCAAACGACCCGCCGTCACTTATTGAAATCGGTAACAACGATACCAGCATCTATATCGCGCGAGTAGATTTGACGAGAACCAATTCGTCAGCCCCAACGATTAGTTTAAACTCGAAAATACAAAAATCCACGTACCGTCCCCGATAATTTGGCAGCACGCTGTCCGCCCTTGCATCGATCGATCACGCGACGGATATCGCTCGGCTGCTTGGAAAAAACGCCGTCTCCCAACTCGTCACGTTAGATTTCTTCGACGGACCGTCGCGTCGTCGAGCTTCGTTCGTCGTTACGCCTCCGAGTATCCTTTGTGATTTTCAAATTAAATCAGAGAACATTCCGGAGCTCGCCGACCACCTCGAGGCGACGAGTCCCCGCTCGCTTTCCTCTCGTTTCCCTACCTCTCGCGATTCCAGACTCTCGATACGAGACCAGATATCTCGTAAGCGTTCCGATCACTCGAGAAATCTGAGACACACGCGCGAAACAATATCGCGTTTCCGGACGCGGACAATAAAAGCACGCTCCGTCCCCGACCTTCGCTTTTTTCGCGCAGTTTTTTGATCCCCGCCTTCCCAAAAACCCAATAACCCCAGAAATAAACCCCAGAAGACACATTCGAGTCAAGACCTATCTGTGTTTTCTATCATCGTGTATCTCCGGCTGCTAATTTCTAGGCGAGTATCCGCACAACGAAGACTCGGCGAGCTCGAACGGCCATTAATGAACGTCTATTGAAAGCGTCTTCGATGTACGCCGTAGCATAATAACTAACTTCGACTAATTACTAACTCCCCGCGATCCGAGGCATATTACTGATATCTTCACGACCACCGATGCACAGTGAACCAAACTTGATACGATTCCCACCACGCGTCAATTTCCATCACACAGCCGCAACGTTGTTTTTCAAATCCCTTCAAAATCTCATCAATTTTGAACCCGAGCTAAAAAGTCCACCAGCTCGGCAAGGATTTTTCAAAAAAACCAGATACACGACGAACCGTGAAATCTGCATAAGAAAAACGGACGAAGGTATAATTCGTTATCATTTGTTTTCATCAGATTCAGTGCGAAATGTTGCAAAGAAAAAACCTGACGAATTAAATTAACCCGAGGCTGACGGGTTTCTGCAAAAATTCTAATAATTCTATTATCGCAGTATTTACCAAATCCCGAAACTTTGTAACTCGTAAATCATCGAAAATTATGAGAAAAACATTTGGAAAATCATTTAAAAAATCCTAGACTAAAAAAAAATCCAGCACCTCCAGCTCAAAATTGATGACATCTCAAAGAGCTGAAAAAAAATTGCGAGACTGTTTAGAAATTAAAAATGAATATTCAGAAAATCTATAAAAACAACTAGAAAAAAAATTTCCACCTCCAGCTCAAAATTAATGACATTTTGAATTGATTCGAAAAAATGTATAGCTGGTTGAACATTGAAGAAATATAGTTAGAAATAGCGAAAAAAGCTAATTGGGAAGAAATTAAAAAAATAAAAAATTCAGCTCAAAATTTATCACATTTTGAAGAGATTAGAAAAAATTCAAAATTGACGCGTGATCATGTTATTAACCTTCAATCAATTAATTAATTAAGTCTTTATTAATTCCAACGACCACCCCAAGAATTCAGACGCTCAGTAATCGATTCACCCTTCGCAATCCAAACACCTCACGTATATTACAACGTATCTCCTTGAAATACGACGAATGTCTTCAATTATTCTCACAATCAACGGATATGAAAAATCAAAATTGCTCGCAGAACTACTTTTTTTATCAAATTCATGTTTATTAAAAAAAAATTAAAAAAAATAAATGAATAAATAAATAAGTAAATAAATAAATAAATAAATAAATAGATAAATAAATAAATAAATAGATAAATAAACAAAAAAATATAAATAAATAAATAAATTGATAAATAAAAAGATAAATAAATAAAAATTGAAAACTCGACTTTGACATGATGTTTAGTGAATGCAACGTCGCTGAACACTTATGTCGTCTTTTTGATTCGTTGGCAACTGGAAGGAACTTTGAATTTTGACATCTAGTTGACGATCCTCGCGCAAAAATGCTTCTTACACGTGTAGGAGGCATCAGCTCGACGCGAGCCTCCCAACTCCAAGTTGAAAGGGCAGAAACGTATCGAAATTCACGTCTGACGACACATTTTTTGCGCCCGGCTTCTCAACTTTGCAAAGGTTCACGCGTCGTTATTTTTAAATTGGCTGGGTGGGTTGAAAAAAAATATGTGCGCCGTTTTTCCGCGACGTCGAGTTCATTTTTCACGACAGTAAATTACGTTTTACCCGAAATTGCGGTCCTCGTAAAACGACGCGTAACTTTTAGGGCGGATCAGCGACGCTGCGCTCATTACGAGGAGCTATCGAGGCCTCGTTCTGGATTTTTGGACCCTTCGCGCGAAAATGGCGGCACTTTGGGGTCGCCGTTGACAAATTTTCACCTACATGCGAGAAGTTTCGCGGGATGGTGGGACTGATTGCTTCTTGTATCGCGAGCCGCGACACGCGACAATCACGACGCGACGAGCTTTCCCACCGAAACTCAAAGTGAACAACAAGTTTCGCGAGAAAGCTCCGACACTCGTCGATCATTCGCTTGTTCTCGCGCCAAGGTCAACGATCCAATCGGCCATTCGCCCACGAGAGTCGCTCAACTCTTATCGTTAGTTGACGCCGTGGGTCCAGCTGACCCTAGCCTTTTTTTGACCCGGAATATTGCACATTAGAATGGTAGAAACGGGACTCGTGGCGCCATCTTAGGACAGCTTGGGCCTCGAACTTTCGGCATAGGTAAGTTGTTATACAGTGCGAATCCTTTAACTCTGTTAACACGTCACGGGTACGTTGGGGCTGCTCAGAGAAGCATTTTCAGGTAACACACTTATGGTCGGAAACTCCTCCTAACGGCTGTGGAGGGCTTTGAAGATTTTTTTTTCTGGTACCCAGGGGTTGCCCGTAGGGAAATGAATCAGAGGTGATTACTCGTGACCCAACGTTTCATTCAGGCGTGATCGATTTACAAATTTGTTACGTGATATCAACAAAATGATAAACTTTGAAGAACTTTTATAACAATGAAAAAACTAACAAAAACAATTCTTGTGCTACGGAAATTTCACATTATTAAACTGATCTTTCACAGTCGATGTTCAAAGTGTCCGCCACCTTGAAGAAGACACTCCGTGGAACGTCTGGTCATTTCCTCGGGTATTCTAGCGAGCTCGTCTCGAACGACATCGCTTGCAGCCATAATCCTTGCCACCAAATCCATCTCCGTGGCTACAGGTCTACCGTTTTCGGGGTACACCAGATCTTTCATTCTGCCCCAAAAATAAAAATCCAAGGGATTCAGATCCGGGGATCTAGTAGGCCATGCAACGGGCCCACCTCTTCGAATCCATCTACCTGGGTACTTCTCGTCGAGGTACTCCCGCACAATGAGACCGTAGTGGCACGATGCCACAACGTGTTGTAACCACATTCCGTGGCGAAGTCCAAGAGGAACATCCTCAAGTAATTGTGCTAGACTTTGACTCAAAAATGCTCGGTACACAAAAATGCTCCTCCACAGCCGTTAGGAGGAGTTTCCGACCATAAGTGTGTTACCTGAAAATGCTTGTCTGAGCAGCCCCAACATACCCGTGACGTGTTGACAGTGTTAAAGGATTCACCCAGTATAAGAGATGGATCAATGAATAACCAGGCAAGCATCAACAACGAGGCGGGTAACCAAGTCACTAATAAAACAATGTTTACTGGCCGTCATAGCTGAATGTAATATTAGCGGCACATTTGACATGAATTTCGCACGAGATGAAGACGGCGAATCAGTCAGAATCGACGCTATGACGCCATTACAAAATATCACACGACCATTAATAATGCAGCGCGCTTTTAGCGCAACATTCAATCCTCATCAGACAACCAGCAAGAATAATCCGCCGAGGACCGGGATCGTGCATCGACCACGAAATCAACCAGTGACAGACATATATACCTACATTATGAGTCCGAATGTCACGAGGAGAAATGTGGCGGGAATATCATTAACTTATGTCCATATTCGAGCGACGATTTCGCTTTGCAGTTCCAAACGTCCGAGTACGAACTACAAAAATCAGGACGCTTAGAGCGCGCAATGTACTTCGGTCGCGTGCCCAGGAGGCGGAATTTTGGTTTTCACCCGAGGGTTCAGTGGTGCCTGTATGACGTGATAGCGGTAGGGGCAACGCGCCATCTTCAATTTATATACATAAGCGCTTGTTACTGTATATACCGCGTGTTAGAAAAGTCTGGAAACGGTCAAATATCTCGAAAACGAGACGTTTCTCAGAAAAATGTTTCGGACCAATGTTGTAGGGTTTTAAAAGTTCTATTCAATAATTATAGTGGTTTGACCTTAAATACAAGGCTCGAGGCGAAATTGCAACCAACATGTTTTTTTTTAATAGAACACCCCATTTTTTATAGCATAGTACTAAAGATAGCAGCAAGACGTTTCCAAAACACTACTTGATAACCTATTTCTGTTGGGAATTGCCTGAGTTACGAGCTTTAGAAGTTACGGTGCCGGCAGCATTAGTGTTATCCAACATGCATCGCGTCAAGGTCACGGGGTCGGCACTAATGCGGGCGGCATGCCGCGGCACCATAAGTTCTAAAGCTCGTAACTCAGACAATTCTCAACCAAAATAGGTCTTCAAATAGTGTTTTGGAAACGTCTCAATGCCATATTTATTACTGTGCTATTAAATATGGAGTATTCTATTTAAAAAAATCATGTTGGTTTCGATCTCGCCTCGACGTCTCTACTCGAGGTCGAACGATTATAATCGTTAAATAGAACTCTTGAAACCCTACAACTTAGGTTCGGACTATTTTTCTCAAAAACGTTTCGTTCTCGAGATATTCGACCGTTTCGAGACTTTTCCAACACCCTGCATAAGGGTCTGTCACAAAGTACAACTTAAATCGGTTCCTCAGTAGCCTGACTGCTGTCCGAAGTGCTACTCTCGAAAGTGTTGGGTCCAGCAGACCCAGTGTGCATTAGTATGCCGGATTATACAAAAATTCTAATTTCTATTCGTTTTTTATCGTAAAAATCACTGAAATAAACAATTTTTTTTCAAATGTCCACCATTTTGTTAAGTGTGCTTAAAAATTAATAGGTGCAGTTATACTTTATCTAATCGTCTGACACAGACGTGTTATATTATTCTCGTTTCGCAGACTTGTATAATTTTTGATTTTTCTACTCCAGTTTTTTACTTTGTTCCCACCCCATTTCTTTTCTTCTCGCGTTTCACTCGCATTTTCTTGCCTGTTCTTCCGCCTCAGCTTTATTGTCAATTGCAGCTTGTTTTTCTCTCTTCCTCTCTCCTCTCAATTCGCGACGTTCATCAGGAACGTGGAATTCCGGTGCGAGAATTTACGAATGAAATGCTGTTCCTCGTTGCGCAGCTTAAAAATAATCCGTTTTCCATGAACTCCTCGTGTTATTTATTTAAAAAACGCCCCATGCGAAAACACATTTTCAAGACGATCTACCAAAAAAAAAACAGAAAAAAAACGCAGTCGATTTTTCATTCCGAAAATTGGTAATTTTTTCCCGAAAAACGCGCCGCAAAATAATAAATATGGCACAACTCGGGTTACTATTCGCGGCAGGAAGTTTGAGTTTCGCGAATCGAGTGTCAATTCGGTCGAGACGTGGAAAAACAGCGGCCGCTTATTTTACTCCGTCGTAAGAAAATACCGGAAACTCGAATAAATACAACATGGATGTGGATTGAAAAAACATAATTCGCCGCAAATAAGCGTAATTTATTCGAGATTATTATTAATTGTCTGATTACTCCTCTACTGGAGGCTCATCAAAGACGCCATATTTATTTTTGCTCCAGGTTATTTTTCAGCCTTTGTAACGCTTCAGCAACTGCTCGTTTGCCTCTGACGCGCGTTGCTCCCATCCGGTCTACATCGGCTCGCTGTAAACTTCGGACGTTCTAATGAGTTTTTTCCTTTATGTTCAATAAGAATGGATTAACGAGCGAGAAAATCCCGCAATTTTATCTTCCGCTGCGTTTTTCAAACGCCACTCGCCGCTCGTCCGCAACTCGCGATTCAAATTTCCCGCCGAGCAGAATGCAGCGCCGCCATTTCGTGCCGAGCAGAATGCAGCGACGAGCTAAACGAAAGCTGCGAGAGTAAATTAAGCGCGCAAGCGGCTCAGCGACGAAAAAAGGGACGAGAAATTTAAAAAAAATAAATGGCGGACGTCGGGGGAGAAAAAAAATGGCGGACGTTGGGGGAAAAAAAGAAGATCGACGTCGCGAAGGCGGGAAATTTGAACGTGCGGTTAATTATTTGGCGAAATAATTGCGAAGTCGAGGAAATTTCTGGGCCGCGGATTGCAATTTACATTCGCGTCAAAGATGTCGAGCCGATTAACGGTTCCAGTTTTGCCGGGCTTTTATTCAGCTTCGCGGTTGGCTGGTTCGTTCAGGTCGAATTTAATCCAATTACGACGCACTTTCGCGAACAGGATCGACTTCGAAGTTCGCATAATTACCTGCTCCCAACGGCGATGCCAGCGATTAACTGCTACTTCAATCGCGAATAATGGCCGCCATCTTGCGGCGGCCATTTTGAATCGCGGTGAAAGCGATCGGATCTCGGTGAAATTCGGTATCCCGGGGTTTTTGGACCTGCTGAACGCGAATTCGGGCTTATATGGGGAATGGAAGGAGACGGGAACTGGGAATAGTCGAGATGTTATTGCGAAATGCGAATTAATATTCGCCCTTTTCGCAAAAACGAATTAACTGATGTTCTAATCAGTCGTATACTCTTTTAACATTTTAATAACTTGCTCTTCTTCCTTACAGGAAATAGCAACGTTTAGGGAAAAAAAGGAAATTGAAATTGTTAAGTTTATTTTCGTGGAAAACGAAATTAAATAACGAAAAAAACTCGTAAAGATCACGGTTTTTTGCGATTGTTCGTCAAGACGTGGTTGCTTAAGTCCATCCGTATCAACTTTCAGCGAAAATGACCCTATTTCAACATTTTTATCGGCCATATTGAGTCCGCCATTTTGAATTTCAAAAATTTCACCGCGGATTCATAATCAGCTACCTCAAAAACCTCTGTATTTAAATTATCACCAAATACCAGCTCTTTTTTCCTCTTGGCATGAATTCATTGCGAGAGTTCTACTTTTCTTAATACTAATTTCTTATTAACCCTTACTGGTCACTCGGGGTTGATTCAACCCCAGCGGTTTTTCGAACTGCGCTACCTCCTAGAGTATTTGTGAAAATGGGACATGTGTCGTCATCTGTGGGTAGTTTGAAACATTTTTCATCATAAAATATCGTTCGTTATAACAAATCTGGCGTATCATTTTTCCGCACTTCGGATGTTCAAATAAATATAGTTTTTGGAACGGTCACTAATTTATTCTCACCCACCTGAAAGTATGCTGTTTCAGATTTAAGAAACGATTTTTTTTATTTTTTTTGGTTGAAAATTGAAGTCTCTGCATGGCTTTTCATGAAAAAAGTCATATTTTACGAATTTTTTTTCGACTTTTCTTTTTTGGTATTAAAAATTACACGACTTGAAAATAACTGACATGGCCTTACGCATAAAGGTTGACATTACATTGTAGTATTTTGATATAATTTTTGTTCCAATTTTTTAGTTATTTATCACTTTCCAAAGTGAGTGGGGTTGATGACACCCCATGTGACCATCACGTCAGAATCCGGAGGTGTGACCATTAAGGGTTAACAATGATTATTCTAAATAGTTATAAAATATCATTATTTTTTTCAACACACATCGGATTCCTGGGAAGGCTGGGGTCAAAAAATCGCTAGGAAATTTGTAACAAACTGCTCGTAAACGTTAAACAATCTGAAGTGTACGGTTGATATGTCGAAGAGTTTTTGAAAAGCTATTTGATTTTTTTTTTATCGATCAATTATTTTTTGCAGCCAATCAATTAATTGTATGCACTATTTTTCGTCGAGCTTTTTTTGCAGCGCCGAAAAAACGCAATTTATTTGTTCTAGTTTGAAAAAAAAAAAATAGTCCGTCAGACATTTTGGTATGCGTTGTTAAAAAAAAAAGAGACTGGTAAACACATGGGCTGTATATTTTCGCGGCCCGAAGGCTAGATAATGATGAAAATAGGAGGTAGTTTTATTTATAGAACGAAAGATATTGCTGGTATAAATCTTTGATGAAAAAAGTGCGCCGATTTGGAAACGACGTCGCCGGCAAAAAAATTCACTTGGACGTTGTTGGGGACGAAAGAAGGGACGATAAAAGCTCGGGAGGCAGGGGTGGCAGATAATGATCGTGATAGTTCGCGAAGCGAACGAATCGAGTTGGGCGAAAGATTAATCGTGTCCGAAACGAGATCGGATCGGATTCGAGGATTAATTCAATTTACACTCGACACATTATTCGTGTTAGACGTGACACCGATTCGATGGGGTGTCGCGACGGGGCTCGAGTGTCGCGACGGGCAGTCAGCTTAAGCCGAAGCATTCGGGAACCAACGTAGGGCAATCGGTTTGCAATATCCATCCCGAAAATCCGGTTTTACTCGAAAACGACGCAACGTAGGGAAAATTTACATCAGATTAGAAAGAACAAACGATAAGAGAGCTTTCTTTTTTATTTGAAACATTTTTTCGAAAAAGTGACGCTTCTCGAGATAAATTTGGCATAAGAACGCAGCGTCGCGATTCGGAAGTAGAAAATGCGATTTTTCTCGAAAACGGTGAGCCCGAGGAAAAAGTTGTTGGAAATAAAAAAGTAGTGAAAAATTACGACAAATCTTTTTTATTTGAACAATTTTTCGAAAAAGTCATTATTTTCGAAGAAAATTGGACATCTCTTCCAGTACGATGATCATGTCGCGTAAAATATGGTTTTTCTCGAAAACTACAGATCAGAGAGAAAAAACGCAAGGGGCAAAAAAGTAGCGGAAATTTGTAAGCTATAAACTTTGTTCAAACATTTTTTCCATAAAATGCACCATTTTCGAGAAAATCGGAGCAACACTCCGCGGACGATACTCGCAGGTGGCACAAAAATCTCGAAAAATCGAATTTCGCGCAGAATTTCGAAAACGACGTGGGCGAGGAAAAAATTGGGGTTCTACGCTCCAAAATTACCGGTTTTCCAATTATGATAGTAGCAACGATGATGGGGGAAATAAGAAATAAATTCGTATTTTACTTACGATCAGCAGAAAATATCGAAGGTAGGCGAAAGCAGCGACGAAATCTCGTCCCGGGTGGTCATTCTGGCGACGCGAGATCGTATGCCACTCACTCACTCACTTGCACTTGCTCGGAATTTCTTCGCCACCGATCGCCTCGCGAAAGCGTCGAAAAGGGAGGAAATTCGGCGAAATCATCGAGCTTTCATGAGCTTTTCGATCCACAATTTTTTTCAAACTTCACTCGCCAATGCAACAAATTTCTCTCGACATTCGCAGCTTTTTAGGCTCGAGAAAAGCTCAAATCGACTTCGTATCCAAAGTGATTCGTTGAAATCCCATTTTTCCCATCAATTTCTCGTGCCAAATTAATTTTTATTACACATTTTTTAATTTTTTCGTTTCTCAGTAATTCAGAAACATTTATTTGAACCTCAAAAACATAAACATAAGAACCAAATAAATTTTGCGCCAGCAGAATCGCAAATTCAGGTTTGACCTTTTTTTTTTTTTTTTTTTTTTTTAGAGAAACAGATTTTTTTTAGCTGTGAAACGTCAGTCAAATTTAACAAGCCATTGGAAATTTTCGATTTTGACTCCTCTCTCCTTTGAATCCGTCGAGGAAATACGTTTCCAAGTTTTCATATTTCAGTTTCCAAAAGTGAGAAAAAAAATTTCGTTTTTCACCGTTCAGTTTGGCCAAAATAATCTCGTCCGAGTACATTTCTCAGTTCATTCGTAACCCTCGAGGGAATCTCCTCCGTCCAGAAAGCGAACGACAGAGCGAAAAAAAATCTACATCCAACACAAAAAAGACAGGAATTTCTTTTTACCATCGATTATTTTTTTACATCAGCCAAAACTCGCATCTTACAATTTTTTCCAGTGCAATTAGTCTAAAAGAATTTTTTTTAAAAATAGTAACCCCAAAATATCGATGTTCTCCTTTTTTTCTAAATATTCCCTACCTATTTTTTCAAACCAATTAAAAACCCGTGGGAAAAAGAATCGAACGTCGTTTTTTTTTTTTTAGAGACGACGTTTTTTTTGGAGGCGACGTTATTTTTTTTTTGGAGGTGACTTTATTTTTTTTCAAATTTCATCCGACGAAAATAGTTCGAGCAATTTATTCGAAACGATTGTTACGTTCTTTTTTTTTTTTTTTTTAGGAAATATTCACTCGCAGAGCTTTTTTACGGGAGACAAGAAGGGCAGAGATCATGAACACGTGACCTTCGAGAGCGAGCTCGTTGCTGCTTCGCGCGGCGCTCCGTGCTCACTGCCCTTCGCTCGCGGCGCGAATAAAGCTCCGAGCGTCTCGCGCTTGCGCCGAGGCCGGCCGAACGAAACTTTTCGAGCGGCACACGGATCGAGTCACATGGCCGAGAACAACGTGGAGCCGGCAATTATATCCCGATTCACGTGTAGTCGTAGCATTTATCTATTCATCAATCAACTTCGCCGGATACCCGAGGCGAAGAGCATCGAGCGAGGGACGAGAAAACGAGAAAAGGAGGGTGGACCAATAATGGATCCGGCGAAACCCGACGCGGCGGACAAACAGCGAATCGTACTACTTCCACTAGTTGACGCGTGATTTCTGGAGCGGCGGGACGGAAAAAGCTCGACACCGTTGTCGCAGCTTTTGTTTTGTTTTTTTTTTTGGACCTTCAATTTTTTCCGAACGAACTTCCTCGTCGAACTTGAAGAGCTTCGCGAAACTTGCTGCAGCGCGTTAGAGCCGGACGACTGTCTGTGTAGAGTAGGCTGCTCGATCTCTTTTTTTTCTGCTCGACCTTTTTTTTTTTTTTTTGGCTGAAAAAAAAAGTCCCACGCTTTTTTCGTTTTGTACACAATTTTCCGTTTTGTACCGTGTTAAAAATGGCTTTGTTTCGCGCGCGTCGAAAATTGTTCGCCAGCACTTTGCTCGCTCATTTCTCCGCTGTGGAAGCAATTTCGGTCGATTACGGAAAATTGCGAGCTTTTAGTTTCCGCGACCGCTTAAAGTGAAAACAAATGAAAAGGTGAGCAGTCGTCGGGTATTAATATTTCGTCGTGAAATAAAATGTCGAGCCGAAGCGGTGGCTGCTTTTTCGAATTTTCCAAAATTCCGTTCGGCATCGTGATGGAAGTGGAAATTTGTGGGCGCAGTTTTGGGATTGAAAATCTAGAGAATAAATTGTTTTAAATGATAAATAATATAAATAAATGAGGAACAAAACGGAATTGAAAAAATTGAACGGGAAAAAAAATAGAAAGGTAAAAAAACTGATTACCGACTACGAGCCGCGAAAATTCGAGGGGAACGTAGAAACATGCTTGGAAGAGAAAAAAAAATTATTTACGAATTTCGAAGCGTTTTTTTCCATCCCAAACACGGAAGCTGGTTCGTCAAGTTTGGCGCGCAGAGGAACAACTCGGCGGGAAAAAATCGGAGAACAAAGGTCGAAAGATGAAAGTTGAAGGCAAAACCTCAAGCTTTCGAACCGCGTTAATGGATTTTGCCTCTGATTTTTCGTTCGCCAGATACAGCTCGGCGAAGTGGTCGCTCGGTGCGCACAATTAGCGGGATCGAGGTCGGCAAGTTTGTTGTGAAAAATTGGCGCGTTTCGTTGCGAAAAGGTGAAATTCAAGGTCTTTGAAGAACGTTGACCCGTGTTTTCTGACAAAATGACGGAGTGGCCGAGTAACTTTGCGAGCTTTCGAGCCAAACGAAGCAATTTTGCTCTTTATGTTTCTGGTATTCGGTGCTGGAGCTTTCGAAATGCGATGCTTTATTGCGTTTCTTCACGCGGAGTCCACCTCTCGAGAGGTAGATTAGAAACTCGTAATCAAAATGAACGTATCCGAAAGCTCGGGACCGTTTCGACCTGCAAACCAAAGCGTGTCTCTCTCCCTCCAATTTTCTCTCCAGTCTCCTCGGCATTTCGTAGAAATGGAAACGTCGCGTTGATTAGAATACAATTAAGCGTCATAAAATGAGCTTTTTATTTTATTTTCATTTATTTTTATTTATTTGTATTTATTTTAATTTGCTTTTATTTTCTTTTATTTATTTGTATTTATTTTTATTTACTTTTATTTACTTTTATTTATTTGTATTTATTTTCATTTATTTTTATTTATTTTCATTTATTTTTATTTATTTTCATTTATTTTCATTTATTTTTATTTATTTTCATTTATTTTTATTTATTTTTATCTACTTTTATTTATTTTTATTTATTTTTATTTTATTTTTATTTATTTTTGTTTTATTTTCATTTGTTTTCATTTATTTTTATTTATAGAGTAATTGCTTCGGCGAATAGTTATCCACTCGATTCACGGTACACATCGGACGAGCGATGTCCCGTGGAAACAAATTTATTCCGGTCATGCAAATATTTTCGAGGAGACTAGTCCGCCCCGAGTGATAATCCGGCGTAACGATTCGGAGGATTACCAAGGCACAGTGGACAGACTTCGAACGGCGCTCGTTGTTCCATCAGTTATTTAAAGACGAATAAGCGGTATTGATTTGTGAGACCTATCACCGAATGATCTTCCATTCGAGACGGTCGGATCGACTTTATTACAGTAACTTACCAAGATATCAGAGACAATACGCAGATTTTTGTATTTTCTTGTTTACCCATTTTTTTAAAAAAAATTATTTTCAATTATTAATTCTTTTTTCGCAAATGACGAATAATTTACGAGAAGTAAGAAGTTATTTGTTTGTTTGTAAACAAGTGTTTTTTTCTGCGGATTTGTAACCAAAAGACAGGCAAAGAAACGAAATACAGATGTTTGTCATCGCAAACTAATAATAAAAAATAGTACATTATGCAACAAGGGAGTTAAGTCGAGGATTGTTCAAAAAATTGGTTTCCGGGCCATCTGAAGCGTTTCGCATCGTGAAAAACCAAACGTGAAATGTTTAAAAGGTGGAGAAAAAAATGGAAGCCGCGAAAGTCTATTGAAAAAATCCACGCGCTGAAGATCTCCTCGCCGAGTACTTTGCGAGTGTCGATTAGGAAAATCCTCGTACGAGAGATTCCCTCTTCTCGGAATTCCACGCGGCGAGTCTTTATCGAAGTGTGAAAACAGGGTTCTTCGTCAGCACGAGGAGAAATCATGGGAAATCCTTCTTGCAGAATCTGCTTTCAGGATTTGTGGTGCTCGGAGGATTTGTGGACTTTTTTCGCCGCATATAAAAAGGAGATCGTGCCAGATGACCTTGTCGCGTCGTTACTTCGGAAACTGAAGGAAAAGAGTCGCGATTTCAGGCGAAGGACGAACAAATTTTCACCATCTTCGTAAACTCCGCTGACTTGGAACAAGTTATCCACCGAATTTTTTACTTCCCTTTGTCGTCGGACTGGAAATAAATAAATAAATAAATAAATAAATAAATAAATAGATAAATAGATAAATAGATAAATAGATAAATAGATAATTAGATAAATAGATAATTAGATAAATAGATAAATAGATAAATAGATAAATAGACAAATAGACAAATAGACAGATAGATAAATAGACAAGTAGACAAATAGATAAATAGATAAATAGATAAATAGATAAATAGATGAATAGATGAATAGATGAATAGATGAATAGATAAATAGATAAATAGATAAATAGATAAATAGATAAATAGATAGATAGATAGATTTATAAATAGACAAATAGACAAATATATAGATAGATAAATAGACAAATAGACAAATAGATAAATAGATAAATAGATAAATAGATAAATAGATAAATAGATAAATAGATAAATAGATGAATAGATGAATAGATGAATAGATGAATAGATAAATAGATAGATAAATAAATAAATGAATTGGAAAATTGATAAATCAAAAAATAAATTGATAAATCAGTAAATAAATTGGAAAATTGATAAATAAATAAATAAATTGATAAATAAATAAATTTAAAATACGGACGTCGCGATTCTCGCGAACGGATTCGTTGACAGATTTACGAATCGAACTGGATGTCGAACAGAAAAATGTTTGTCGACGCAGAATCGCGGATGTGTTTAGAGTGACGGGTTAGAGTTACGTTTTTGGCACGTTGCCCGGAGCTAAAAGGTCCATCGACACGAGGGACAATTATACCACGTGGCGACGGAAACGCATGGGATAAAACTCCGCGTCCTTTTTTTTTTGTTACTCGATCATCAAAAATAACTCGGTTACTGCCGGAAGCGTGGACAAATATTGGAGACAAAAATGGTGTAGCATTTTTTCAGAATTTTCCAGCATCCAAGTTTCTGACGCCGCAAGGGCATTTCACGGGTCGACGAATTTTTGGCACTCCAGGGTGTTTTCTGCGCGGCAGGTGATTTTATTTCTCACGTTGGAAAATAATTTTTCCAATGGACGATGCCGAGATGTGGCGTGGGGAAACGTCGCTCTATTTCCAAGGTTAAACGCTACTTTGCTTTATACCGGGAAATTCGGAAAAATCATTGCTTCCAGATTTTTTAATAGTATATCGTTTCGGAATTATTCTGTCAAAATTTCAAGAAGATACCAACATTATTTACAGAGGTATACTATTTTCAGCGGAGCAGCGTCGAGCGGATTTGAAATGGGTAGGAGCGCCAGCTACGCGCGCAACGCCCACCTTAAGCGAGCTTTTCTCCAAACTACGTTTCCAACGTCGGCAAGTAACGAATCCCAGAAACGACTTCACCGAACGCCCCAAAATTTTTACCACTCATCAACGATGCAATTGTCTCGTGCTCGAACGAGAGATTTTTTATTTCACCGATTTTCAGATTTTTTTCTTACATCAGCCGAAAAATTAGCGCGTTTTAAAGCAAACCAGCGAATTTTACCCAACACGTCCGCCATTTTGAATACAATAAAAATAAACAAGTTAGCCTGTCTTAGTGAAAAATTGGCGAAAACGCTTTTTTCGGGGTTCCGAGCCCGAAAGTACTTTTTGGACGTACACCTTTGAGGAAGCGTAGGTCTTGGCTCTCGTACTACAACTAGCTGCATAAATAATCGGACGATAAAAATGATTTTATAGAAGTACTCCGACTTTTTTCCAGATTATTTGGATCTCTTTTTCTTAGGAAAAATACTGCCACGAATTTTAGGATCCGGTATACTAAGAAGAAAAAAAAGGCAATTTTGACTGACATTTTTGGTACTTTGGGCGAAAGATCTGTAAAGAAATGTATTTTCGTAGTTTTTGACCTCGCGTCAAAATATTTATGTCATCTAGGCGAAATCGGACGGATAAAGGCAGATTTTGATAGGCGGATAACTTTTTTCGCGATAATCCAAGGCGAGTCGCCAAACATGTTGAAAGTTTGCGTCACGCGCTTCTTGGACCGTTTCCAACGGGTCGCGTTGATGCGGGCACCTCGTTTTTTCGTGAAATGACCAATCTCCTTTATACCCCTCGGATAGTTGACTATCTGGGTGTTTTTCGTTACCTACGTTTTCGCGACGTATCCGTGAATTCTCCTGAATTTCCATGTCCACGTTTCGCATCAAAACCGTAGCACGGCCGCGTCGATGGAAAATTAACAATCAAACGCTCCGACCTCGTTGCGTTGACGTTAAATTGTTAATTTTCCATCAACGAATTTGTATTCCTCGCAATCTCGCGCTCGCTCATAGATTTCCCTTGCCTCGTCACTTTTTCAACTTCCCGATCGCCGAACAAAATAGAATTGACGATCAATCGACGAATCGAGTGGATGTTCACTCGCGACTAGAGCTGCTCTGTTCAAAAACAAAATTACAAATTTGTCCAGCCGAAGGAGTCGGCCATTTTGCTTGAAATCAATTAGCGTGAAAAAGTAGTCCAATCTCTTCATATTTATAAGGAATATATAAATCACTCTGAATAATTATATACAATAAGTAGGTATACATTACGTTGATATTATCGTTAATACATTATTTATCACGCGGTGGCCCAGAATTAAGGGTAGCCATTGTTGTATCTTGGAGAAAATAGAATTCTGAGACGAAGAGTCCTTTCCCACTTTTTCATCGGATGCATAGATAATTAGTTATTAATTGAAATGAGTAGTTAGTCAGGCGCGCTCTACAGCGACAAGACAAGCTGAAGTGGAAGTGATGAGTGACTGCGAGAGTAAGACGCACACGTTAGTACTCGCACACGTTTGCTCATGCACACATTAGCACGTGCACACATAAGCACAGGCACACATTAGCAAATACACATCCGACCACATGCACACACTAGCACTCGCACACGGTTGCACACGCACACATTATCACACTAGCACACGCACACATTATCACACTAGCACACGCACACATTATCACACTAGCACATGTACACATTAGCACACTAGCACATGCACACATTAGCACACTAGCACACTAGCACACGCACACATTATCACACTACCACACGCACACATTATCACACTAGCACACGCACACATTAGCACACTAACATCCGCACACATTAGCACTCGCACACGTTTTCCAAAGCACACGCTTGCACACGCTTGCATACGCACACATCAGTACACCCACATATAAGCACAAGCACACATTAGCACTCGTACACGTTTGCACACACGCGCATTAGCACTCGCACACGTTTACCGAAGCACACGCTTGCACACGCACACATCAGTACACCCACATATAAGCACACGCACACATTAGCACTCGTACACGTTTGCACACACACGCATTAGCACTCGCACACGTTTACCGAAGCACACGCTTGCACACGCACACATCAGTACACGCACATATCAACACACGCACACATTAGCACTCGTACACGTTTGCACACACACGCATTAGCACTCGCACACGTTTACCGAAGCACACGCTTGCACACGCACACATCAGTACACGCAAATATCAGCACACGCACACATTAGCACTCGTACACGTTTGCACACACGCGCATGAGCAGTCGCACACGGTTGCTCATGCACAAATTAGGATTCGACCGTGGTAAAATCTTGAAAATCTGTGACAGCTCATTTTTTTGAGAATCGACATCTTGAGCAGGTAGCAAAAACGAATTTTCGAACCGCAGCAAACGGTAAAGAACCTAAATACACTTATATAGATATATATTTAGCGAATGAAAATAGAAGAGAATTCCGGGAAACCACGATCGAATGTTAGTACCGAGTTTGTATATTTATACGTTTCAACAACGAAGAACGATCGATCTCCGTCTCGATTCTCGTCGTATCGATTCCACGTTACGCAAAACAACGTTAGCCGTAAGCTGTTCATTTATTTTTCACGCATTTCTTCGTTGACTCATCCTGTCTTAATCTACATCCGCGAGTGACCCAAGTTATTACAAAACGTTGCTTAGTGAACAAATTTCTGGGTCGAATTTCATAAATGCGAACAAAATTTTTATGAAATATTATGTAAAGAGACAATAATCTGTGTCCATTATCGTTATGCGATTCGATGGAAATTGAACCACATGAGACATGATTAGAATAATTTTTTTTTTCGTTTTAAGAAAATCAGATTCCCGATGAACTCGATAGATAGTCGTTATTCGTGTAGTTTCGATCATATTTCCATTCCTTTTTTAATTTTTATTTCAGTAAGCGTATCTCAATTCCGCGTTTTATTCACGTGGTGATTAAAAAATGTGGCGTTCCAATTTTCCCTCCGTTGCAGATTTTTATAACAAAAAGATCAAATACGCGGATGACGCCAATAAACGAGAGCTTTGACGGATGATTTCGAGTTCAATCGACACGTGTTCCTCGAGCTATATAATGCGATCCCGGGATTAGTCATAAAACTGACTTGACTGATCGTCTATCTTATAAGTTAGATCGTCCGCAGAATCGACTGATCATCTATCTTATTAGTTAGACCGGGATCCACGAGTCGATTCGAGAATGACGAAATATAGTTAGCCGATCTCTGTAGCGTTCCCATCGAATTGTCATCTATCTCATAAGTTAGATCGTCCTACGAATCAACTGCCCATCTATCTTATAAGTTAGACCGGGATCGACGAGTCGATTCGAGAATGCGAAAAATAGTTAGCCGATCCCCGCAGCGTTCCGATCGAGTTGTCGTCTATCTCATAAGTTAGATCGTCCCACGAATCGACTGATCATCTATCTTATAAGTTAGACCGGGATCCACGAGTCGATTCGAGAATGACGAAATATAGTTAGCCGATCTCCGCAGCATTCCAATCGATTTGTCGTCTATCTCATAAGTTAGATCATCCCACGAATCGACTGACCATCTATCTTATAAGTTAGACCGGGATCCACGAGTCGATTCTAGAATGACGAAATATAGTTAGCCGATCTCCGCAGCGTTCCGATCGATTCGTCGTCTATCTCATAAGTTAGATCGTCCCACGAATCGACTGATCATCTATCTTATAAGTTAGACCGGGATCGACGAATCGATTCGAGAATGACGAAATATAGTTAGCCGATCCCCGCAGCTGTCCGATCGATTTGTCGTCTATCTTATAAGTTAGTTCGTCCGAAGCGCGTCCACCGTTGCAATCGGGCTCCGATTTTCTACAAACGTACCAACTTTCAACTCTATATGTTGTAAAGTTTCCGAAGTCTCGCGCTTTCCCAACTCCGTGAACAAGTAGTAAAAAGCTTTCCCCGCATTTTCATGGCTCCGAGGATGCTAGTAGTTCGGAGGTGAGCGAGCGAGCGTGTTACACTCAAATTACACTTTGTCGTCGATGTGACGAGACGTTCGCGTTATCGGGGTGAAATGCGGTCGCTGCTTAAAGTCCGGCCGACATCCGTCTATCAAACGCGGTCATCAACGATGTTAGGCTAATTCTCTCAACCTGACGCCGCGGTAACTCGGCTGTTTCCGAAAACGCGACGAGCCAACGAGCGTCCAATATTTTCCCAAAAAAAACTTTCCGCGCATCGCTTTCAACTCGAACTTGATGCCGGCCAAAAAAAAAAAAAAAAAAAAAAAAAAAAAAAAAAAAAAAAAAAAAAAAAAAAAAAAAAAAAAAAAAACACCGGCGACACAATTCGGAGAAAAAGCTTCTTCTTCCCAACTCCCATCAGATTGTTATTGTTCGCGATGTCGAGCGTGAAATTTCGTCGCTAAAGACGACGAAAGACGGAAAAAACGGCGAGCGAGTCGTGATTTCGTAACTTTTTGTACACTCTTCTTTTTTTTAGCTCCAATCGGGCGCGATGGATCATCGCTACGACTCCGAAGTAACTCGGAATCGTAAGCTCCCTCGCGCTCGTTTCATTCAAGTCGAAGGCTGCGAGAGCCGAGTATTTGGAGAGAAAATATTCATCGGAGGCACAGCAATGAAAATATCGATGTTTCACCACGGTCGCGTGCTGCTACGTTTCGCCGGAGAATATCAATAGCTCTCCGGCTTCGCGTGCGTAAGCGCGGCGTACCGACATGTCCGATCTGCTACGGCAATTCTCTACTAGCCAGACGCGCCGAGGAAAGCGGGACGAAGCTAGGCCTCGTCTCGTCTTATTGACGAGTACAAGCACATTGCGACAGCCTTTTTCTCTCCGTTTCTTTCTATTTCTCGAATCTATACGTGAAACACTTTTTTGTCAGAGTTCAACTTGTTACTGTAAGACGATTAGAGGCAATTGAATTTCTGAAATAGGCACATTTTTGAGGATTGGGTTTTCGGCATAATTTTTCCCGTAAAATCGAGCGATGCATTCAGTTTTTCCAAATAACAACTTTTATCGTAATTTGTTTAAATAATTTCTCACAAACAATTGCAAATTACAAGAACAAAAACAGGATAATTTTTTTTGGTTGCATATGAATAACCGGAGTTGTAAGTAATGCGTTACTGTATTCATTACACATTACACTGCATAATGTAGAATGGATAAGTGCTCTATAAAAAATTGCAAAAAAAATGTATAATTGGTGGGCGAACCATTACAATTTTGGAAAAGTAAAGTGTAGTGGATGAGTGTTCCATTACAATTTTAAAAAAGTAATGTGCAATGAATAAGTGCAACATTACAAATTTGGAAAAGTAAAGTGTAGTGGATGAGTGTTCCGTTACAATTTTAGAAAAGTAATGTGCAATGGATGAGGGCAACATTACAAATTTGGAAAAGTAACCTGCGATTGATGAGTGACCTATTCGAAATTACGAATCACAAAAGAAGTCATTTGTAATAGAGAGTTTTCTACTACGAATAGAAAAATTGCCGTGCTCGCGTAACGATTTGAGCGAAATAAAATAATCAGGTAGCAATGTGCAGGTTTCTAATTTACATGCGTTTATTGCGCGCAAATTACGTTACACGAGCACGGCAATTTTTCTATTTGTAATGTCCATTCCAAATTACTTTTTTTACGTTCGTAATTTGTAACGGAGTACTTATCAATTGCACATAACTTTTTTCATTTGTAATGGAACACTCATCCAGCACACGTTACTTTCTCGAATTTGTAATGGAGCACTTGTCCATCACACGTTACTTTTTAAAATTAGTAATGGAGCACTCATCCATCACACATAACTTTTTTCATTTGTAATGGAACACTCATCCAGCACACGTTACTTTCTCGAATTTGTAATGGAGCACTTGTCCATCACACGTTACTTTTTAAAATTAGTAATGGAGCACTCATCCATCACACATAACTTTTTTCATTTGTTATGGAACACTCATCCAGCACACGTTACTTTCCCGAATTTGTAATGGAGCACTTGTCCATCACACGTTACTTTTTTAAATTAGTAATGGAGCACTCATCCATCACACATAACTTTTTTCATTTGTAATGGAACACTCATCCAGCACACGTTACTTTCTCGAATTTGTAATGGAGCACTTGTCCATCACACGTTACTTTTTAAAATTAGTAATGGAGCACTCATCCATCACACATAACTTTTTTCATTTGTAATGGAACACTCATCCAGCACACGTTACTTTCTCGAATTTGTAATGGAGCACTTGTCCATCACACGTTACTTTTTAAAATTAGTAATGGAGCACTCATCCATCACACATAACTTTTTTCATTTGTAATGGAACACTCATCCAGCACACGTTACTTTCCCGAATTTGTAATGGAGCACTTGTCCATCACACGTTACTTTTTAAAATTAGTAATGGAGCACTCATCCATCACACATAACTTTTTTCATTTGTAATGGAACACTCATCCAGCACACGTTACTTTCTCGAATTTGTAATGGAGCACTTGTCCATCACACGTTACTTTTTAAAATTAGTAATGGAGCACTCATCCATCACACATAACTTTTTTCATTTGTAATGGAACACTCATCCAGCACACGTTACTTTCTCGAATTTGTAATGGAGCACTTGTCCATCACACGTTACTTTTTAAAATTAGTAATGGAGCACTCATCCATCACACATAACTTTTTTCATTTGTAATGGAACACTCATCCAGCACACGTTACTTTCCCGAATTTGTAATGGAGCACTTGTCCATCACACGTTACTTTTTTAAATTAGTAATGGAGCACTCATCCATCACACATAACTTTTTTCATTTGTAATGGAACACTCATCCAGCACACGTTACTTTCTCGAATTTGTAATGGAGCACTTGTCCATCACACGTTACTTTTTTAAATTAGTAATGGAGCACTCATCCATCACACATAACTTTTTTCATTTGTAATGGAACACTCATCCAGCACACGTTACTTTCTCGAATTTGTAATGGAACACTCGTCGATCACACGTTACTTTCTCAAATTAGTAATGGAACACTCATCCATTACATATTACTTTTTAAATCAGTAGTGGAACACTCATCCATTAAATATTACTTTTTAATTCACTAATGGAACACTCATCCATTACACATTACTTTCTCGAATTAGTAATGGAACACTCATCCATCACACGTTACTTTCTCGAATTAGTAATGGAACACTCATCCATCACACGCTACTTTTTCAACTTAGTAATGGAGAATCTATCCGAAACGCATTGTTCAAAGTAATGGATAATGCATTACTTTTGCATTACTATTTTCACAACTCTGTGAATAACGTAGTTAGCTTTCTGGGTCGACGTCGCCTATTCGTACCAGAAAAAAAAACAATCCCCACAAATCTATGCATGTATGACATTCGACAGAGATTCGAAAAAAAGGTGACAGCTATACGATCTAAATTCCCACGTGTCTGCCCTGTTTCCATTTTTGCCCAGCGTGCGTGGGTTTATTCCGGAAATGCACTCGCGGTGCGAAATTGGCGAGACATTTCCACGAATCCTGGCCCGCCGTCCATGCATCGAGCGTCGACGTTCGTCTCATCATTTTTCTCGCCTCGCTCCGAGCACGTGCTCCAGCGATCTACGGACGCGGTTGACCCTCCTCGCCGCCGGTACTCCGGAACCAACACGCTTCGTGATCCACGAGACAGCACCCGGCGGTGGTAGCAGTGTTGATCTCTTTTGCTCGCCAACGTGCACGGAGTACTTTAAAATGGGGATGGAAACGTGGGAGAAATGCGGATGTCGCCGCGTTTCACCCTCAACGTGTTACAAATGCTTGGAAATCCCTCCAACGTGTTTGATATCTTTGTATTTAGTGGGAGTCCCAGGATGGTCGGGAATTTCCGGGATCCGAATTACGTCGTTTAGCATGCGTTGCTCCAGCGGTAAGTCTTCCGCGCGGAGCTAACGAGCAGGGGCGTAGCTCTGATCCGGGGGCCCCGACGTCTACGAGCGAAAATTCGCCAAAGCTTCTCCTTTACACCTAATTTCACCCAGACTTTTAGACCAAACAGTAAAAAGTTGAAATTTCTATCCGGCTAAAAACCGATTCTAGCGCCACTTTTCTGGATATTCAAGACCAACCATTGTTTCTCAATCATCGAAAATAAAAGTGACGCAGTCGAAAATATTTTTCTCCAAAATTCCACTGAGCTAGAAAACCAGAAATGAATACTGTAAAATGCGTTGATTAATGTATTTTTTTTCAGTATAAACGACGTGAAAAATGTGCGATGAGCAAATTGACGTTTGAAAAATAAAATGTTCGTTCCGAAAAATCTGAAATGGTGTGAAAATTATTTACAACGGAGTGTTCCACTGGCTGTTCATTTTAGAATAAAAGTGACAAATACTGTTCGAGTGAAATTTATATTTTGGAGTGCTAGTTCGGTAAAAACGTACTCAAAATTTCGAATTGAGGCGTAAAAAAATGGGGGAAAAATTCGGCGCGCATTTTCCTCGACGCATGATGTTGCGCGGCCTTCACTGGATTTTTTCGAATTTTTCCCATTTTTAAAAATGGGCTCCAAATACTTGTAAAAAATGGACGGCCGGGTGAAAAAATTTGGGAAAAAATCAGGCCGCGTTTTTGGCCGAGTAGAGTATAGGAAAAAAAATATGAAACGATTTTGAGATGGTTGTATAAAAATATTTATTTCGTTGGATGCAAACTTTTTTTTTTCGTGGGGGAAAAATTGTTGTCCCCATTGGGGCGGCGGCACTGGTTCCGGGAGAGCAAGAGTAACTAGCGCGTCTCGGTTCCCGCGGGAAACGGGAAGCCAAGCAAAAAAAAAAAAAAAAAAAAAAAAAAAAAAAAAAAAAAAAAAAAAAAAGGCGAAAAAAGGAAAAGAACAATGCAGCAGCAGCAGCGAGCGATCCGCGATAATTTCTCATCGTATTTTCCTCGCAACCGAGCGGGTTCGAGTCGCCTACGAGTGTACATAGATCAATCCTTTGCGGGGAACTGCGGCATAGTTTCATCGGTTCACCGGCGAATGAAAAATATACAACGCCAACAGATTATCATCCCAGCTTCCGCTCCGCTCATCCGCCGATGATGCCGATTCGTTGATCGATTCGAGGTGTGTGCTGAAAAATTTCACTCGAACGTGCTTACACGATTCCAAGATTTACGAGCCTAACGTCAATATAAACTTGGCTTCGCATACGCGATTGATTTTTACGGGGGAGCGCGCATCTACCCCGCTAATATTATTGCCGATCCGAACCTCAGGAATTTGATCTGCGAATCTCGATGAAAACCATCTGCTCTTCATTCGAGACGACGTTTCTCCGCGAGTTTTATTTTTTATTTTTTTCTTACGTAACATCGCAACTCCCCCGAATTATTTTCGGAGCAATACTGAGAGCTCGCCATTTCCAGTTTTTTCGCAATTTATTTCTCAAATTTATTTCTTTCCTATTTATTTATTTTATTCTATTTTTTTATATTTTTTTTCGAAATTAACGCATTTTTGCAAAATTACGAAATATATGCGAAAAAATGTACAAAGTGCATCCGGATTTTTTGAATTTATTTATTTTTCATTTATTCAGTTTTTATTTTGTTTATTTCTTTTTTTCCGAACTTCGGCGCATATTTACAAAATTAGGAAATATATACGAAAAAATGTACAAAGTGCATACGAACTTTTGAATTCATCTATTATTTATTTATTAAATTTTTATTTTATTCATTTAGTATTTCATTTTTTTTATCGAAATTTGGCGTATATTTGCAAAATTACGAAATATATGCGAAAAAATGTACAAAGTGCATTCGGATTTTTTGAATTTATTTATTTTTTATTTATTCAATTTTTATTTTATTTATTTATTTAAAGAAATAATTTATCGAAATTCGGCGCATATTTGCAAAATTAGGAAATGTATGCGAAAAAACGTAGAAGATACATCCGGAGACGATGACGCGACGTAAGGATCGAAAAGTTAACGAAAGTGAAACGTGCGATGGATAAAAAAAAGAGAAACGAAGACTGGCAATGTGTGGGATGCGTGGGACTTGAGCAAAAAAAAAACAATTCTAATTTATCGTCACATTTGGAATAAAGGCGAAAATATTTATTATCAAAATATGAGCGTTAAATTAGTTTTACGACGATCGAGTGACGTAACGAATGGGAGTGAAATAAGCTGAGGTCGCTGGATTGGAGAAGTGAGATAGGTGGACGTGAGAAAATTACGAGGAATAAAACGTGTAGTTGAGAAAATATGCGGAGAAAAAAAAAGTGATTTCGAGAAATTGGACAAGTGCGATGTCATCGATTTGGAAAACTCGGAGGAGCAGGAGCATGGAAAAAATATCACGATTAGAATACGCTACAATAACTTCCTCTTTCCTTTGAAATCAGGCAACGGGAAGTTGAAAACCGTGAACTTCGCGGAATTCGCAGAAAAAAAATTGCGAGGATGAAAAAATCTGAGGAAAAAAAAATAATCGTGAAAATGAAAAATCAGGAGAGAAAAAGTGGAGAATAACAGTTTAGAGACGACAAAGTGAAGGGAAGTTGAGGAAAAAATAATAATGAAGTTCGGTGAATTGGAAATATCGAACTTTGGTGAAATTGATGCTGACGAGGCGAACGAAAAGAAAAGTCCACCTGGCCACGGAAGTTTGTGACAGACTCGGTTAATTCGAGTTGGATGTGACGGAATCGAACGAGGCTTACGAGGTTTCGCGATGTCATATCTCGCAATCGTGGGAAATCGATATGGAAGCGCGATCAGAAAGCCCAAGCGAATTGCCAGCGTGAATTGAGAAAACCCAGATCTCAGAGAAAAGCTCGATACGAGACGATTGACAAAAGTACCCCGCGATAAGGTTACGTTCCATTGTTCCACGGATCGTCGGTAATTCGTTGCTCTCGCTCATCCTCGCATTTCATCAATTCTACGACGCACAGTGGCCGATTTTCAATTCAGTCGGTTTTCACCTCGCCGACGATCCAATTCTCAGCCGAATTAAACCATTTGAGCTTGAAAACACTCGTAAGTACTTATACTCGTCGAGAGTCTTGCCCCTTTCCGGTTCTGGTTCCTCGAATCTTTGGAAATTATTTAAATAATTTTGTTTAAATAATTGATAATTTTTGCAGGAAAAATAGAGGTACCAATTTTTTTTTTAGATTCCCTGTGAATTCGATAATCCATTTGACGTTGAATAGCTTATACTAGTGCCGGCATACGATGTACCTATTTCGCTTCCTATCGCGCTGTTGTTTATGACCATTTTATTTACTGGCAAAATAACCTCTGACAAAAAATGTTAGTGAGATTTTTATCACCATTTTTCCCCTAGACTCGATTGCAGTATGATTTTTCTTAAAAAGTAATTTCTTATTTTCTCATTTTTTTGTTGTTGTTGATTGAAGCACCATAGCTTTGCTTTGCGGCATAAGTCACCTGCGTACTTTGTAAAGAGAGATGTTTTTTTACCACGTTCTTATTAGTTGTCTGTCTGTCTGTCTGTCTGGGTGGAATTTTGCCATCGAGTTTAAACTAACTCCCTAATGAGCTAGAGACCTGAAATTGTACACATAGGTCAGAATTGGATGATAAAGCAATATTCAATAGATTAATAGTCTCTACATTCATTTAAACAATAGTTGTTTAAACAATAGTTGCTTAAACAAATCGAATTTGGGGGATGAGCTAGAGACCTGAAATTGTACACATAGGTCAGAATTGAATGGCAATGCAATATTCAATCGGTTTGTGGTCTCTGCGTTTATTTAAACAATAGCTGTTTAAACAATAGTTGCTTAAACAAATCGAATTTGGAGGATGAGCTAGAGACCTGAAATTGTCCACATAGGTCAGAATTGGATGAAAATGCAATATTCAATCGGTTTCTAGTCTCTGCATTTATTTAAACAATAGTTGTTTGAGTAATAGTTGCTTCAACAAATCGAATTCGGGGGATGAGCTAGAGACCTGTAATTGTCCACATAGGTCAGAATTGGATGAAAATGCAATATTCAATCGGTTTCTAGTCTCTGCATTCATTTAAACAATAGTTGTTTAAGTAATAGTTGCTTTAACAAATAGGTGTTTAAACAAATCAAATTTGGGGGATGAACTAAACACCTGAAATTTGAAACACAGGTCAGCATTGGTTGACCATGCAATAGTCAACCGGTTTCTCGTGTCTACATTTGTTTAAACAATAGTTGTTCAAGCAATAGTTGCTTCAACAAATAGTTGTTTAAGCAGATCGAATTTGGGGGATGAGCTAGAGGCCTGAAATTTGAAACATATGTCAGCATTGGTTGAGCATGCAATAGTCAACCGGTTTCTCGCGTCTAAATTTGTTTAAACAATAGTTGTTTAAGCAACTCGAATTTGGGGGATGAGATAGAGACTTGAAATTTGAAACTTAGGTCAGAATTGGTTGATAACGCAATATTCAATTGGTTTCTCGTTTCTACATTTGTTTAAACAATAGACCAAGAAACAGAAAATAATAAATCAAATTATAAAAAAATTCAAATGTCACGTTTTTAAAACGGACTAAAAAGTATCAATTAATTTTTCACGGTCTACAATTTTGAGGGAGGATTGTTATTGGCTACGGATATTTTGTCATATTCGGAGATAAAAACGTGGGGCGCGCCAGTAAACAATACGAGTAGAAAATACGGACGAATTCACAGCTAATTTCAGTGAATTGGAAATGGGATTCACTGCAGTTTATTTGCTACTCGTTAACCGTTATGGATCACCTGCGCTCCTCGTTTTTCTCTCCAAGTATTGCAAATATATCCGTGGCCACTAACAATCCTCCCTCAAAAGTGTCGGACCATGAAAAATTCTTTTATGCTTTTCAGTCCATTTTTAAAAATGTGGCATGTGAAAAAAATTTCGTAAATAAATATCGAGTCAAATAAATGTAGCTGAAGTTTTAATATATTTCTAAAACTTTTCAAACACATTTTACCTCTATTACCAATAATTTCTCATTTTTATAATGAAATGATAGTTTTTCCTAATTTTTCTAATTTCGATTCGAAATTAGAATATTTTTATTTGTTATTTGTATAGTTTTTCACTTTCTCAGTAAGAATACCAATATTTTTGGTTCATTTATGGCTACCAAAAGCTCTATAAATCGTTTGACTCCATCAACAAATTTTATTTAGCCGAAAAACTTTATTTATAGCAAGGTCAAAAAAAATTCGTAAAAAGAGCAATTTTCGAGCATCTAAGTGAACTAATCTTTTAATAAAAACAGCTCATGCGACAAAGCGAACCATATCTTTCATATCTTAATCGAGTGTCCTATCTACAGATATAGGAGAGATTCTCCGAGGTTATTGCTAATCGAGCACAATAATTTGGATCTCATCGAGCCGCGTGAAAACCCAAATCGAAAATTAATTACCGAACAAGCTTCGATTTTTTTATAATACATTTTTTCAAAATATAAATTTTGGCAGCATTCGTCTGCAAGTTTGGAGATAACAAGAACTTTTTTAGATAAAACTAGTAACAACAATTTTAAATGTTTACTGGGATTAAAAAACATTTGTTTGCAAATGACCTTGAAATAAAATGCAAATAACCTACCATCAATTTAATCTGCTGCACTGTTTCTCAGTCTTATTTTCAGCCAATTGTGCTTTTTCCAATGGGTCCAAAAATCATATCGTACGTTCCTTTTGTCTTCATATCGTGGTAGTTGGAACCGATTTCAGCTGATATTAATTTCTGATTAGCACTAGATTCTGTTTGTGACGAAAGCATTTAGTACAAACTAGCTTCAACTATTTTTTCGAACACCACGCTCCGGGTCAATCTGACCCTTCCCACTTTTTGACCGTCCACAGCTTCGGAGCTGCTGAACCTATTCACTTGAATAGACTCAGAGGTACAGTTTGCATAGTGCTGAACTACTTTCAGAGTATTAAAAGTGTCTGGAAAATTTTTGGGATCCTTAAAAAATTCCCAAACTTGTTTTTTTAGATGAAGTGTTTTGGGAAAAAAATCGTAACTTTTTAAATTTCTGGTACCCCCATTTTTTTGCAAGTGCCTGAACTCTATGCTCGGTGCAAATCGATGACAGGGTCAAAATGACCCGTTTGGAATGCGTTGACAGATGTTCTTGCCGCGATGGGACTAGGAGCCTGTAAGCTCTTAAGTACTGCTGAGCCGAGTACGTTGCGATTCGAGCATGCGGGATAAATTATCACGCCATGTCAGGTAGAAGCAGTTGGCAGCAATACGAACGACGTTGGTTGCGGATAAATAGTCCGTGCTACACGACCAACAAGATTGTTTTCAGGGGAAACGCTCGACGTACCGCCATCCACTTTGTTCAATCCTGTTTCCTACTTTTTTGCTGCCCTCTCTCCGACTCTAACCTCCATTATTATCACTATTAGTTTTCACCTCTTATTTTCACTTTACTGTCATTTAATACTCCAATTTTCTTCACTTCAATTTCGTTTTCCGATTTCTTACCTATTTTATCAGTCCAATAACGCTTAAACTTGGTATTCGAAGACCTTCGGAGTCGTCGAATTCGAATCTGAGGTAAAAATTTGGAAATTCAAAATGGTGGACCCAATATGGCGGACTGAAATTTAAAAATCATCTGATTCTGCCGAAACTTGGTGTCCTCACGTTTTCGGGGTCGCTGAATCCGAATGTGAAGTTGAAAATGAGATATTCAAAAACGTCAACCTAGTTTTTTTTTCAACTTTCGTTTTTTTCTATTTTTTTTTCTCCCAAGGATTAATGTTTTTTTACGAATTTGAAAAAAAGCTCATCTATCTATTATTAAATGTTCTGGCAGCCGAATAATACAGTTTGGCAGAAGTTTTTCAGGTCACAAGTAACAGAGTTATAGTCAATCTTCGAGATGCCAGAAAAAAATCTCAAAATGGCGGACTTTTAAAACAAATGTAACTTTTTGCTCCAAAAACTCTGATTTTTTTGCCAACATAGGAAAATCACCAGAATAAAAAAAGCTAACCTCTGAAGTTGATTTCCTGTCTGCTTACTTGCCTTTCTGATTCTGTTCCCCTCTTACTGTATCTCCCATTTATTACTTTGTCACTATGTCCTTGTCCAATGTCTTTGTAGACGGAAACAAACTGATCTATCTATCTATCTCTTTCCCACCGAGAGAAAAAGCTTACCTTCAATTATATTGACAAAAATTGGGCGATATAATTTATATACAGGGTGCCTCACTTCAGGTGTCCTGAATGGGAGGGACTTAATTGCCACGAAGCCCCGCCCCCGTTGCCAATCAACGTTTTCATCCCACACCAACAAATTGTATCTTCTATTTTGGCGAGAATTTCGGTTTATCAAGATATTATGCTCGTTGATTAGCTACAGGGGCGTGGCTTCGCGTCGACTAGGTCCCTCCCATTCCGGACAGATGAGACGATACACCCTGTACAATTCATAAAAAATGATAGAAAAATTGCAAAAAAAAATCTATATAATCGTAGATAATATCGTACACAAATTTTATTTATTATTCCTCACGTAAATAAATAAATAAATAAATTTTTTAATTGAAAAAAAATAAATAGGTGTATATGTAATCTGTTCTTCCCGCCTCGTCTCAGATTCGTGCTCACGAAAACATACTTTTCCCCTTCGCTCAGAAAAAAGGGCTTCGACGACTGACTCGAGGAGAGTAGACCTCGGTCAAGTGAAAAGCTCCGGTGACATGAGAATATTCCGATTGAAAATTCCTATCCTCAATGAAATAATCGACTCGTTCTCATTCTCCTTTGTTCGCATGCGTTTTGCACCGTGGATTGTGCAGTTCCGCGGCGCGAATAGTCAGATTCGATAATATTCGGAAATTGGCGTGTCATTTGCATCGCGCGGAGAAATGAGCCAGCGCCGAGTGCTCGCGGTGCAGATGGAATTGCAATTCTCCTGCGACTCTCGCCTCATCAACGAATAGTCACGCTACGGAATTATTTGACGAACCGATTTGTTTACGACACGATTGGAACGCCACCGCCTCTGCCTCATTTTCATCCAACTCGCTTACAAGCTTTTTCTCCAGTTCCCAACGATATCGTCAGCATCTTGCGCATCTTCGGCAACTTCCCTCGTCATACGTATTCCCGATCCTTCATTTTCTTTTGCAGTAGTTGAATTTTTTTTATAAAATAAATAAACAATTTTTTTTTTTCTTAGTTCAACCCCAGCGGTTTTTCGAACTGCGCTACCTCCTAGAGTATTTGTGAAAATGGGACATGTGTCGTCATCTGTGGGTAGTTTGAACCATTTTTCATCATAAAATATCGTTCGTTATAACAAATCTGGCGTATCATTTTTCCGCACTTCAGATGTTCAAATAAATATAGTTTTTGGAACGGCCACTAATTTATTCTCACCCACCTGAAAGTATGCAATTTCAGATTTATGAAACGATTTTTTTTATTTTTTTTCGTTGAAAATTGAAGTCTCTGCATGGCTTTTCATGAAAAAAGTCATATTTTACGCATTTTTTTTCGACTTTTCTTTTTTGGTATTAAAAATTACACGACTTGAAAATAACTGACATGGCCTTACGCATAAAGGTTGACATAACATTGTAGTATTGGGATATAATTTTTTTTTCAATTTTTTAGTTATTCATCACGTTCCAAAGTGAGTGGGGTTGATGACACCCCATGTGACCATCACGTCAGAATCCGGAGGTGTGACCATTAAGGGTTAATATTGAGAGTGCATCGAACTTGTGGTCATACTGTCGACTTCCCCTATAACACAAAATACGGTGAAAATGACGCCAAAAATTCTATATTAAACGCAGGCGCTTACGGGACAGCATCAAACTCGTGAACAACGACTGTGATCGAAGTAGTACACTTCAACAATTTTTGGCGATATGAATAGCAGAATGTTGGCGCAAGATCGTGCAAAGCTGCAGCTCGCGTTAAATACTTTTTGCTTGGACAATAATTAAAAATGATCGGGCATTATATATTCGCGAGAAACTTGGCAACGCTGCGCTCCGCCATTAGAGAGTGGCGCTCGGTGTCTCCTGGCGGCGATTTTGAGAAGCTCGCGCTCCATGGACGAAATGGACACATCCAGCATACCGTGATACGTCTTAAATAACTGATTGGCCTGGAAATTGGATAACTGCTCGATCGTTTTAATAATACCTATCCTAATGAAAGCTGTCTTTAATTTTTCATTTTTTATTTTCATGGACGAGGCCCAATTCTGCACAGATCACGCGACGTTGCCAATTCTCGCCCTCGCGTCGATAATAGCGGTCGCTATTTAGAAAAAGAACACGCACAACTAGGCAACCTCCTCGAGAATTACCGCCTTAATTCGTCGTTTCCAAAATGACACCGCGTATCTCGGCGATTTGCTCTCATCGATCATCGGAGGTCGCACCTAGATAACGTCGAAACTCTCAAAGCCTCCAGACCTCGCGACGCGAGCGCACGCCGAGCTCCTGCTGATTTTTTTCCACCGTCCAAACAGTGAGTACTCCCTGTTGTTGCACGCTCCATCGCGGCCCCTCGTTATTGTTTGTCCAAAAAAAAAAAAAAAAAAAAAAAAAAAAAAAAAAAAAAAAAAAAAAAAAAAAAAAAAAAAAAACACGATCGTCGCTCCTCTCCTCGACGAGTTACGACCGTGCCGCCACTCTTCGCCCCTTCCTCTCGCCTCCCGCGATTCGGCTTGTTTTCCAGCCTTTTTACAACCCTTCCAAAGATCAGATGCCCAGATCCGACCAACCCTCGCCGAATTTATTTGTTTTCATCTCTCCTAGCCGTAAATTCCGCCGCGTGGCCTCAGCGAAAATTCGCAGATGGCGATGTTCGATAAGACGAGGAATAAGGAACTTCATAATTCTCACGGTTTCCGACTTCCGATCGATCTACTTGTTTTTACCTCCGGTATTTTTCACGCTCATCCTGCCAACATTTTTTAACCGGTCCCATTTTTCCAGCGATCCTGCTGCCCGCAGCGCGTTTTTCCGCCACCCCATTTCTCCATCCCTCAAAAATTCAGCCTCATCTGCTCGGGAAATTAGCAAACAAATATTAGGAAAAAAAATTGCGAATAAAGTTACCAAGACTCTATACTCCTAGGACTACAAACGTCTCACAGAAAACGACTTATACGCGCCAAAAAATGATAAAGGAACGAAATACCAAATTTTTCCGAAAATTCTCAGCACGCATCTCCAAAACAATTTTTTTTTTCCTGCAACTACCTAAAATTTTTTTGCGACCTCTTTTTCGTCACTCGTCTCAAAATCCTCCCATTTCTGGGAGAAACATACGTCGTTCCCTTTTTTCCCCATTTTCCTGGGACTCCAATTTTTTTAAGCATGAAAATTAATTTATTTTTTTCATTCTCTTATTTTTTTATTTTTTATATCACTTGCGTGGACAATTTTAGAAAAGTGAACACGAAAAATGCTTCCTGAGAAGCAGGGATTTTGTGGACGAAATTCAATGGTGCGAACAAAAAATTGTACTCAGTTTCGTGTTTTTTTCTTCTAATTCTTTGAAATTGACCTGTCAGTGATTTTCACGTGGTCGAGTTGCCTGAAATACGCGAAGAAAAGGTTTCCTATCACGGGATGGCTTCCTGGGTACGAGAAGACGTGGATTCTGGAAGATGCGCTGGCTGGTATTACCGTCGGTCTCACAGCCATCCCTCAAGGCATCGCCTACGGCATCGTCGCGGGGCTCAATCCTGAGGTAGGACGAGAAATTGATAATACACCTCGAGAGGGGGGAAACTACCACCACGCGCGAGGGATTTCGGCTATTTTAATAATTTGGTCGATGACTCGTCATTTTTTCAAAATTTGTTGCACGCGTCGAGGAGGTTCCCAAGTCCAGTAGTGCAGCGGTTATAAACAATTGAATTTCTGAAACATGGAAATTATTGAGAATGAGGTTGACGTCATAATTTTGCCCCTGGAATCTAGTAGGGTGGACAATTTTTCAAAATTACAACTTTTAACGTATTTTTTTTTAAACAATTTTTTATAAACAATTGCAAAAAACAATAAAAATACTCGAGTATTTTTTCCATTTGCCTGGGATTGGCATGGTTAGTTTGATGCCATCTGGTCTGAGTTTTACTTGGGATTTGGCGTAGTCAGTTTTACTCTCCATCACGCGATTGTTTATAACTGTTTTACATTAACAAATTGGAGTTTTACAAGAAAGTGTTACACAGGTTTTCGTCATCATTTTGCCCCTAGAACCTAGTAGGGTAGACAATTTTTCAAAATTACAACTTTTACCGTAATTTTTTTTTAAACAATTTTTTATAAACAATTGCAAAAAACAATAAAAATACGTGAGTATTTTTTCCCATTTGCCTGTGATTGGCATGGTTAGTTTGATGCTATCTGGTCCGAGTTTTACTTGGGATTTGGCGTAGTCAGTTTTACTCTCCATCACGCGATTGTTTATAACTGTTTTACATTAACAAATTGGAGTTTTACAAGAAAGTGTTACACAGGTTTTCGTCATCATTTTGCCCCTAGAACCTAGTAGGGTAGACAATTTTTCAAAATTACAACTTTTACCGTAATTTTTTTTTAAACAATTTTTTATAAACAATTGCAAAAAACAATAAAAATACGCGAGTGTTTTTTCCCATTTGCCTGTGATTGGCATGGTCAGTTTGATGCTATCTGGTCTGAGTTTTACTTGAGATTTGACGTAGTCAGTTTTGATCTCCATCACGCGATTGTTTATAACTGTTTTACACTAACAAATTGGAGTTTTACAAGAAAGTGTTACATAGGTTTTCGTCATAATTTTGCGCCTAAAATCTAGTACGGTAGACAATTTTTCGAAATAACAACTTTTATCATAATTTGTTTAAACAATTTTTCATAAACAATTGCAAATAACAAAATAACAAACACGGGTATTTTTTTTGGGTATACGAAAATCAGCTTTCAATAACGTTCCACTTATCACGAAACGATTTTACCCGGCCGCAGCCGCGATCCCTTTTTTTTAGGTTAACCTCAACGCCGATATTACTCTTCTGGCCGCCTGGCGAAACAGAATCGACGAAATAATTTTCTTTATCGATTTCAGTACGGGATGTATGCTGCTTTCATGGCCTCCTTCGTCTACATATTCTTCGGATCGAACAAAAACATTACGATCGGCCCCACCGCCATTATGGCGTTGATGATCCAGCCTCTAGTGTTGAATTGGGGCCCGGACATGGCAGTTCTCATTTGTTTCCTCAAAGGATGTATAATTACGATCCTTGCGATTTTTCATCTCGGTAAGCTACGAGACTCGTTTTATTTTTTCCCGAAATCGAATTGCCCCGGCGCACACTGATCCAAAACGAAAACGACCCCCCCCCCCCCCCCGGTCAATTTTAATCATACGGCCATCCATTTTTTTAATTGCCCGGAAATGTCATAAATTTTGAGCTTAAGGTGGCCCATCTCAGACGAATGCAACTGATGCCGAACTTTGGCCAATCTTAGCAGGCAGAAAAGGGTCGTTTTCTGACTTGGGGCAGAAAAGGGTCGTTTTCTGACCTAGGGCAGAAAATAGTCGATTTCTGACCTAGTGCAGAAAAGTGTCGTTTTCTGACCTAAGGTGGAAAAAGGTCGATTTCTGATCTAGGGCAGAGAAGTGTCGTTTTCTGACCCAGGGCAGAAAAGTGTCGTTTCCTAGTCTAGGGCAGAAAAAGGTTAATTTCTGATCTAGGGCAGCAAACTGTCGTTTTCTGACCTAGGGCAGCAAACTGTCGATTTCTGACCTGGGGCAGAAAAGTGTGGATGTGTTTTTCGAAATAATAACTTTCATCGCAATTTGTTTAAATAATTTTTTATAAACAATTGCAAATTACGAAACAAAAAATACGTATATTTTTTTATATTTGTCCACAAGTGGCATAGTTATTGTGACACTATCTAGTCCAATTTTTGCCTGCGCCTTAATACCATTATTTTCGCACATCTCGAATGGATTGAATAATTTTTTTTTAACACTGCAAATCGAAAAATATTTTTTTTCAAATTTCCCAAGAAATTCTCTCGATTTGCGTGATTTTTTGGATTTCTGATGCCATTCTAGTGCGTTTTTTTTTCAAAATTTTGTTCAACATTTTTTGAATTTTTCAATTATATTCCCGTGTCAATCGCATTTTTTTCAGAAGCTGTTTCTAATTATCTTTCCATGCGCGACTCACTTTTTCGGGTTTGGTGAACGGGAAATAAAATAGTTCCGTTTTCCGCATTGTTTGTCGACCACCATTCATCTTTATTTTGATTGGATCGTTTTCTTTCCCTTCATTTCCGCCAGTTTCTCAAGCAGGTGAAAGCTTGCCTCGCGAAGGGTGGCGAGAGCTCGTCATTTGTTCGGCTTAATTGAAAAGTATTCAATTGTCACGCGGAAATGAACTTAAAACTAAGCTCGCGACGCGTAGTGTAATTACAATGCCTATCTGACGTGTAAAAATATTCAATTTATTTCAAAGTCACCGACACACCGACGTTCTACTCTCTTCTAGGATTTCTCCTCGATTTTATATCCCTACCTGTGATCACGGGGTTCACTTCTGGCGCTGCGCTTACCATAGCATCCTCGCAGTTCCGGCCCATCCTCGGAATACCTGGCGGAAGCTCCGGTTTCATCGACTCCATTGTCTCCGTGTTTCGAGATATACGACTAATCGGATGGTGGGATACTCTGCTGGGATTCAGTTCCATCGCGTTTCTCCTCCTTCTCAAGGTGAGTCCAGCACCCGAAAAATCAAGGTAACCAACGCTGCTCCTCGAAATGTACAGAGTGAGTTAGCTACCCGGTGGGAAAGGGGCGTGGTTCTGCACGATTTTGTCACTTTTCTCTCTCCCAACCACGCTCATTATTACCCCACTACCGAGGGTGGGTAATGCTCTCCGAGCGCACGTATCTACAGGGTGCTTCATTTCAAACGAACATTTTATCATTTTCGCCGCCACACGCAAATTTGGTTCCTCACGGCAAAAAAGAAATTCTCTCACAATTCGGGCCCCTAATTTCAATTTTGAGTACTTCCTCTCGATCATTGACCTTTTCCCTTTTACATGACACGTAAATCATTTTTTTTTTGTTTCAAAAAATCGTTATAGCTCAGTTTGATTTTACGATTTTTTATCGCGATTGATCGCAATCTGTGGTACATTAGAGATTCTTCGAAAGTGTCTTTCAACATTTTTCTGTAACTTGAACCGTGTCGTCGGTGTTGCCCTGAAAAGCCCAATTTCCACGAAAGTTGTCATATTTTCTTTGTTATCAGCGTAACGGCTGTAGTGACACTAAAACAGTCAGAAAATAACTTGTAGAAAATTGAATTATCTACAAAAAATGTCTCATTACATATTTCGCTAAGATGCGTGGTTCACGAGATATATTCAAATTTGTAAATTCGAGAAATAATACAACATAAGTCAAAATTCAATGAATTCCTTGGCCTTGAATATATTACACTGATTATATCTCGTGAACCACGCATGTTAGCAAAATATGTAATTAGACATTTCTTGTAGAAAATTTGATTACCTACAAATTGTTCCCAAGCTATTTTATTGTAACTTCAGTCGTTACGTCGATAACAAAAAAAAATATGACAATTTTCGTGGAAATTGGACTTGTGAGGTCGACACCAAGGAGACGGTTCAATTTACAGAAAAATATTATCGGACACTTTCAGAAAGTCTCTAATATCCCGCAGATTACGACCAATCGTAATAAAAAAACATGAAACCGAACTGAGCTATAACAATTTAAAAAAAAATTATCATTGCAATAAATAATTACTTCGTTATGCAATGCTACTGGTTCGAATCTTGAACAAAAAATTGATAAAATATATACTGTAACATAAATACAACTCAAATGTTAGGAAAGGTAAAGCAGTCGAGTTTTTTTTTGTATTTTTAATAATCTCGTTTTTTGTATTAGAATTTACCCGGACGTCGTGGCGGTGATTGGTGCCAAAAAATCATGTGGATGACTGGTCTGGCGCGAAACGCGCTCGTTGTCATCATTGGAACATCAATGGCCTACGTGTTTCACACCTTCGATATGGAGCCTTTCCAACTGACTGGTGAGCCATAACTGATTCGTTGCGCGACAAATTTTTTGCGCCCAAAAAAAAAACAAAAAAAAACACTATTCCACTATTTCATAATTTTTCAATCGAATTTTCACGTTTTTTCTCTTCATTTTTTTAATATGATTTCATTGATGCTCACAAGCTCGTGTCATTTGTTTACAAAGCTTAGTACACTCGAGTTCTGATCTAATTAAACGTTCGAGCTTAATTCTTGTCGTACCTGAAGCGTAAGCAGAATGCAACGTCAAATTCGAGAATTATTGTCAACCTTTTTTATTCGCCATTTTTTAATCGATTCTGTTTACTCGGTCACAATTTCTAATCAACGTTTACCAAAGTCCGAGGTTTACTTCCTATAATTTCTCCGTGTTTGTTACTCGCTCTGCAGGGAGTATGGGCCAAGGAATTCCGCCGTTCACCTGGCCACCCTTCTCCACGACTTTCGAAGGGGAAACGTATGATTTCTGGGAAATGGTCAACAACATGGGCTTAACGCTGATCACGATTCCAGTCATATCAACTATCGAGCACATCGCGATTTCCAAAGCTTTCTGTGAGTAACTTTGACCCTTTCAATCACAAATTTTTTTAGCCTTCGTTTTTTTTTTTTTTTTTTTTAATGGAATTTGGTTTTTGGAATTGCTGGTTAGGTATCCGCGGACTAAATTTCAAATCAGCGACATCAGAAACTCGTATATACCAAATTTCAGAAAAGTGTACCATATTTTGACATTTTTACCAGCCATATTGAATCCGCCATCTTGAATTTCGGACATTTGACAGCGGATGCGTAAACAGTGAGCTGAGAAACCCTTGTATACCAAATTTCAGAAAAGTGTACCATATTTTGACATTTTTACCGGCCATATTGAATCCACCATTTTGAATTTCAAAAATCTGCCAATGGATTCATAATTAGCGTCGTTAAAAACCTCTGCATACAAATTTTCACACGATACTAGCTAATATTTCCTTTTGGCATGAATGTATTTTGAAAATGCTGCTTTTTGCAATAACAATTTGTTATTAGCAATAATTATTGTAAACACACTCGGCGCAGCAGTTAGAGGATGAAAACTTTGCATCGCAAACAGGGGGAAATTTCAAAGTGCTGTTACTCCGCTAATAATGATCGTAGAAAATTGAAAAATATAGCATTTCAAAGCCTGAAATCTCCTCTTTCGAAAACTTTGAATTGATTTTCTTCCAACTAATTTTTGGCAACGTGACGCTCAAAAAAATACGGTGGTGACGAATTCCAAAATTTTTCCTCAAATTCGTCGAGTTGCACCGCACGCAGGAAAAATTGCAGCACATTTCTGTTTTAACCATTAAAAAGCTCAATTCTTTCCCTTTCGATTGCTATCCTCCACAATTGCTTTACGATTTTTTTTGATCGAGTTATTGCCACTTGAACAAAAAATGGCTCTTTTTTTTGGACAGGCCGTAACTCTCGAACCAATGATTGTACAACAATGTTGAGGAGTGATTTGAAGAGCTGAAAGTCTGCTCTTTCAGCTGGTGTGCTCACTTTTGGTTTACAATTTTTTCTCGAGCGGTAAATTCATTTTCAAAGTGACGTTTAAAATGAACTTATTCCTTTTTTCGAAAAAATGCCCGCCATCGTGCTGAAAACAATAAAAATGTGAATGTTTTTTGCTATTCTTTGAGTTAACAGTATCACGAGCTAATACTCAGAACACTACATCCCTCCAATTTTTTTTTCGCTAGGATCCGAAGGGTGCAGAACGAGGTATCGCGTCAAAAGTGCTTCAGGCTTTAAGTTGATATGCTTTTCAATTTTATACCCTCGTTGTTAGCGGAGTAACAGCAACAGGTTGCGAGTGTCCGAGCGTAGTTGTGCAATACTACGAATTCTCAACGCGTAGCGCATTCCTGGAAAGACAAGAAGCGACAAAATCGACGCCAAACTGCGTACAAATAATTACAAAATCGTTGTTCTCCACCTGAGACGCCGCTGACTGAAAGCGCCAGTCAAGGACACGAAACCCAACAAAGATAGCCATCTGCTTCCACTCCACTCCGCTTACTCATCCACCCCGTCTTCTTTAAAATGAACCCGGTTCCTCAGCCATGGGCAAATCTCTGGACGCGACGCAGGAGATGTTCGCTCTCGGCTTGTCCAATATCCTGGGATCGTTCGTCAGATCCATGCCGGTCACCGGCTCCTTCACCAGGACAGCCGTGAACTACGCCAGCGGAGTGAGAACCCCCCTGGGAGGACTCTTTACCGGTAAGTTTATGCAAACGAATTCGATTCAGCTCGAACATCTGCGTTCGCTCAGCTTCCTGCCCCAGGGAAGCATCCATACTATCTTCCAATCGGTACCACCGTTCTGCACATTTCCAGGTGGCTTGGTCATGCTCGCCGTGGGCCTCCTCACCGCTACCTTCCGCTTCATACCGAGGGCCACCCTCTCCTCCATCATTCTCACAGCCATGTATTTCATGCTAGACTTCGAGACGGCAGGTCTGCTGTGGAGAGCAAAAAGTAAGTGCGAGCTCCCACTTTTCCCCCAACCATCCGCATCGGCCTCATCGGTCGTCTCGTTGCAGAGACAGACTTCGCCATTTTGGTGATCACCCTCGTTGCCTGCGTGTTTCTTGGCCTTGAGCTCGGCATCGTCATCGGCATCACGAGCAATCTTGTACTTCTGCTGTTCTACACTCTGCGTCCCAAGGTTGAGATGCGCGAAGAGCAGGTACGACGATCCCACTGGGCACGGTAACGTTGCAGCAATGTTACCGATCGTGACCGCTAATATTACCTCCACGTTACGCGCAAACCACAATTTCCTCCTCAGCAATATGACACGCTACCTAACGTGTTACGTACCCGCTACGTAACGGTCATATCGCAAAGTTATATACCACTTCCCTCCACGTTATATACCAAATATATATCACCAAGATAACATCCTAACATTTCCTCCACTTCCACGTCGTTATATTGCCCCAATGAAACGTGTTCACTGGGATGTTTTAAAATTCCTAAAACCTTCCTGAAAAAATGCCTGTGGATGTTGGATTCGAAACTAAATGTATGAGAAAACGAGCTACCAAATTATCAGGAACGCCACATAGTTTTTCGTAATCTCCAGTTCAATCTAACCATTGCAACTACCAAATTCATTTTCATGACATTTATCCACGTGATAATGATTGTATTATTATTATTATTATTATTATTATTATTATTATTATTATTATTATTATTATTATTATTATTATTATTATTATTATTATTATTATTATTATTATTATTGTTATTATTATTATTGTTGTTGTTGTTGTTGTTGTTGTTGTTGTTGTTGTTGTTGTTGTTGTTGTTGTTGTTGTTGTTGTTGTTGTTGTTGTTGTTGTTGTTGTTGTTGTTGATATCGTTTGCCAAGATAACTGAAGTCACCTGTCAATTAGTGTTACTCGTTTGATATCGTGCAAAAAATTGAAATATGGAGATCAATTATATTCTATTATTTCTCAAAAATTATCAACGCAAATGAGGTGAATAAAAAAATAATTACTGGTTTAAAAAAAGCGATTAATTGAAAACCATGGAAAGTGAGCCGTTGGCGAGTGCTTCGAATAATCGTTATTTTTTATTAAGCTTTTGAAACTTTCCAAAAAGGATGGCAAATTCCGATTTATAGCAGAGTTAAATTTCGAGTTGATGGTATTTTGTTTTATTTGTTATGATAAAAAAATGTGGCACTCTCTCCGTCAGACCAAACTTATTGGAAATTTCGATTCATGTTTAAATAGGGCTCCAAATTATATTTAACTCTTTCTTCGAAATTTGTAAACTAGCTGAACTATCAGAATGAATCTATGTAAAATAGGTTGCGTATTCTACAGTTAACGCCTCAAGCTCCTTACACCCAAATTTAAAAATCGTTTTTTGTAAGCATTCGGGCAACAGCTAATTGTTGTTTCTCAGTAAATTAGCCTTGCACATTTTTGCTGTAAAATCATTTTTTTTAAAAAAGAAATATAGAAATATAGAAATAAATAGCTTAGCTGTTGTACGTGTAATACTCCAAGTAGATGCTTTTTTGTTTTAAGGTAAAAAAAAAAAAAAAAACTAAAGTAGGAAATAAAAAAATCTGTGTACCGTTCCTAATAATTTGGCAGCCTGCTGTAAATCGTGAATGAAATTATGCACGAGAGGGCAGCTCAGTTGGATTGAGTAGAGAGTATTGAAGTGAGATGAACTGGAATAAAATGGAAGCTGGTAAACGAAATGTGGGAACGATTGTGGAAATATGAAAGAAAAAATCTAAAAATGAAGGAATAAAGATGCATAGTGTGAAGAATAGATTGGTAAAAATACACGATTATGGAAGGAACTGTAAAAAATGTTTGAAAAAAAATACGCGATGATGGGAAAAAATAAAAAAGAATAAATTCGCTCGAAAAAACGTTGGAGGTCAGAAATACTTGGGAGACATTTTGGGCAGGGAGGAAGAGGGTAAATTGGTAGGGTGAAATGGGAAATTGTAGAACGAAAGTGAAACGAGCGAGCAGAGTCGCGGATTTGTAAACATTTGGATGGTAATTTCACGAGAGAAGGTCAAATTCGCAGATCGATGGGATGAAAGTGATTCAAGTGATTCCGGACGAATCCGTGACCTTCCCGGCAGCCGAGAGTATTCGTAACAGAATGATGAAGTTGTCGGAGAGAAAATCCAGCGGGATCGTTTTCAACGGAAGAAACATCCGGAGGATCGACGTCACGGTCGCGAAGGTATTTTTTCGAATTTTTTCAATTCAACTCGAAAATTTGGAGAACGGCGAGAAAAGTGCGACAAGATAAAAAATTTAACATTTTTTGCAGAACATCAAACTTTTGGCGAGGGATATGTCTATTTTGGGACAGAAGATAGTATTCATAAATTGTGCCAAAGACGTGGAAGAGATGATCAAGACCGTCGCACCCGAGTTATCCGACAGATTCCAGGCGGATATCGCGGACCGATTGGTCGTCTGATAAGAGGCGAAGATACAGAAGATAACGATCGACGAAGTACGAAGGTCGGCGAAATCATTTTTTTTTACCAAGATATTTTACCGCGGTGTGAAATTAACGTTTGTCGTAATGGTTGTGCGCGCAGTCTGAAATTATGTACTAAAGTGGAGACGGACTTTTTTCAGGCACATCTAACTGTAAATATCAACTCCCGGAATCTACTCAGGCGAAAGCCCCGTTTTTGACTCTATGAGAATGACGGTTTTTTCTCGCCCTTCGAATTAATACAATCAATTTTTTTTTGTGGCGAAACACTCGAGCAGATATTTTTACTCGTACAATTCGATCTATGAATTTTCGTAGCAACAAATTTAATGGCAAATATGTTAAGCCCAAACCAAGAATATATCGTCACGTCGTAGTTAACTAGGTTACAAATAACCCTAAATAATTTTATATAATGCAATTACATAGGAAAAAGATGCAGAAATCCATTTTTCAAAATATGATCACTCTCAACAAAAGTTTTAAGGCATTTCAAACACGCAAAGTGATTCGGCTTGGTGGGTGAACTACATATTTTTTTGCGCACTATTCTTATTTTTATTTGATTCTTGTTTTTTTTTATTAAAAAAAAAGATTCGCACTGAAATATCGTAATCGAATTAGTTAAATAAATAAAACAATTACGCGGGTTGTCGATAATGGGGATTTCACTTCATGACCGATTTTGTGCGATTTGCTTGAATTTTTGACTTTGTAATTTTTGGTACGTACAGTGAAAAATGCTGTACCAGTTGACCGGCTCAAAATAAGTATGAAATTATTTTAGTCTAGTATTAGATATTAAAAATAATACGATTATTTTAGTGTTATTTTACAGATTGAAATTTTTTAAAACGTTGCCTAGTTGTAAAATTGAAAAAAAAATAAAAAAAAATTTCGACCTGATACGTTGACGTGGAATTGACTGTAGGAATAAGCGAGTCAAATAAGGAGTATTCGAAAAGCCTTTGTCATCGCAGACCTGTGTTATTTGTTAATAAACAAAGCGTCGATATCGTTGTCGCCTACTTTATTTGGTTCCCCGATTATTCGCGATGTACAGGGTGAGTTGGCGCGCCCGTCGCCCGAGCCACGCCCACAGCCTACGTCACGCCGCCGATACGAGCCCGTTTCTGGCCTGTTTCAAGGTGGAATTGAACGTTTTTCTTCGAGGCTGTCTCGATCTGAAGTCGTCGCCTCTGTCTGCAGCGTGGAAAAAGGTGCGAGCGGATGTTGGGCGTGACGGAGTTATCGAAGGTGGCTGAAGATGTTCGTCGAGTCGACGGAGGAATGCGCAGCTTCCGCGTGCTGGAGCATCGATTCCTTGGGGAGGAAGATCCAGTAGCAAATTTTACAGTATCTTCGCCGATGCGACTTCACGTGAGTCGACAACGAGCTCAGGGTCGCTAAACGCTCCTGGCAGTAATTACACTCGTGGTCCAGGATACGCTGCGTCGGGATCTGTAAAACGTTGTTACGTGACTGCGAACCCTCGACAATGGGACCTGGCAAAAAAATTCCTCGGCCACCCCAATTTCCTAGGGATAATTACACCCTGCATAATTGGTCTAACCACAGCTATCGCATTTTCAACGACGAAATAATTCACCAATTCGTTAAATTCAATTTTGAACGGCAATTTTTCCCCATAAAAAAATTATTTCATGGTGGACCAAAATTTATTGCTTCAAAAAAATTAATTTGGTGGTAAATAAAATTTTTCCTGCACTCAAAAAAAAAATTGTAATGGTCAGTAGAAATGCCAATACTTTAGCAAATTTATGCATTATTTACACTCCTGTTTTAAACAATTTTAAACACCCCTGAATATTGCGACTAACCTCAAAAAGTAAATCTAAATTAACGTAAAAGTAATTTTATTTTCCTGTACTTGTATTTTATAATAAATTATTCAAAAATATTTTCGATACATTCCTAAACATTTTTTTATTTTTTCAATCACTGAGCAAATTTTGCAACAAGTTAGTACTCTTTTGGTACTCTTTAAGTTAGTCCTTCGGGTACTTTGTGTTAAAAACTCGTTAAATATCTCATCGCTCTCCGATTATTTCGAAAACGACATCGATAATTGTAAATTCACCTAAAAACTCTGATTTTCAGAAAAACCCCAATTTTGCGAAAATCCGAAAAATCGTGGGCAACGAAGATAAAATCGGGTGGCAGCAAAATGCTTGAAGGGAAATCAATTACGCGCGTAATAAATTTGCTTCAGTGAAAATAATTGAAAAACGTAATATCTATTCAAAAATGACCATTTTGAGTTGTACAATTTTTCCAAAAATCGGCCTATTCTACGCGATAAAAAAATCTCGTTCCACAAAATTCTAACTCTCTCGTACAATATTCACATAATACTCGCAGCTTTCTCGTTTACCAATTTTTCGTTTGTTTTCTGATTTTTCCACAAAAAAAAAATTCCCCAATTTATTTTCAATCTTCCTCACTTTTTTGACTTCTCCGAGCCAGTTACCAGCTTCTTCTGTTTTTTCAGCCCTTCTATTGTCCTTTCAACTTATTTTCGGTTTTTCCATGGTGAGTTTTTCGAAATTCCCATGAAATGCAATTTATGTGGTATCGAACTGTATATATAAATTGGAAAAGAGGCCCTGATATTTAACTCCGTGCTTTTCGATCTATTATTTTTCCCTGTCTAATTAAAAACAAAAAATTGTTTCCAAAAAAAAAAAAATTGTTTCCAAAAAAAAAAAAATTGTTTCCAAAAAAATAAAATTGTTTCCAAAAAATAAAAAAATTGTTTCCAAAAAAAAAAAAAAAAATGTACGTTTGTCTCGATGTTGTTCGTCTTGTTGAACTTTGCGATTTTCGGAACGGCAGGTCGGTAGGAGTTGGAGTTTCGAATTCGGGCGAAATTTGACTTGGCTTTGTGTGCTGGTAGGTAAATTGTAGAATTGCGAATCGTGTTGGCGAAACAAGCCTGGAGGAGTTGATTCGAGGAATGTCTACGAGTCGACGATTCGTAAACGCAAGAGTACGACCCACGACGATCGAATCCACATTTCCAAGTGGAACGAGTCTTTTTGCTACCGCCGGGAGCGTTTCGGGGATAACTATGTAGTTGGTATATTTACATAGGATGCCTGGTGCCTGCTGTATGCCGACGAATCTGCACGAAAGCAATCCAGTCTGCAACTAGTGTCGAAGACGTTTGTTTCGCAACAATACGGCGACCATTTTTTTTTCTCCCTCGCAAAACCAAGCATTTTACCGAGCTGCATTCGTCTCTCGGCGAAGCAACGGTTCGCTGCCCCGGAAAATGATTTTATTCCAGGATATGGGAGAAAAAAAAATTATTCGTAATATACAGGGTGAATCATGCCGGCGACGACCCCAAATATCTCTGTTGCCTTTGGAGCTACGGAAAAAACGTCGGGGGGTAACTCGATTGATTTCGGGAGGCGAGTAGAGTGGTGAGAAATTCATTTTTGGGAAGGTCACAGTTTTCACGGTGTCGAGGTCAGCGCTGGTTTTTCAAATGGGAACGTGTATTTTTTTAGGCGAGATACAGCAGCTGATATTCGGACGAATCCAACGACCTATAATATCGCGACTTTGAATTCATTTTTTTCGAAATAATTGCAACTTTGCTCAAGTCCCTCCCATTTCCGACGCGTGTGGCGATACACCCTGTATAATTTTTTTTCCTCGCGACAGAGAGATGGTTTCCGGCATTTGTCGGTGCGGGGGTTGTACCCTGATGATTCTAAGCTACGTACCGGGATTTGACTGAGGATTCGCTGAAAATCGTCCCCGGTCGACGGTTTTTCCGTGGGAATTTCTCCGCTCGTTGCTTGCCGGTTCAACACGACGGCAAAGTTGTCATTCCCGGGCCTCGGAAATTTCGCCGGCGGGGCCGCGGCCCTGGTCCACTGCAGCACGCCGTTAACTGGTGTATATTTCTCCTGAAACAACATCCCTTAACGAGTTTCGAGCTTGTTTCCCACCACTTGATCCTTCGCCGCTAACTCTCGGCAAAATATTTCGAAAACTAGTGATTTTACGGAAAAAAGTGTCGGATAAAAAATGGAGCTTGGAACATTAGCTGCAAAAAAGATTCAGTATCGTTTCGCCGTCAATACAGCGCCTTGGCCGTTATTTCTAAAAATGTCGCGTCGTGTCCCGACTGTATCCCGAGCGCTCGGCTCTCTCTGCGGCGATATCTCGAGAAATATTGCTTTCCGAGAAAAAAGTTTCTCACAAAAGTTGAAGCTCTGAAAACAGGGAACAGAAAAGGTCCTATGCGTCGTTGACGTAAACTTGATATTTTCGCCGTTACGCGACTAAACAGCGGTAAAACCATGGTAAAGACGCCGAGAGCTTGCGACTGCTCTCTGTAAGCTTCCCCATTACGAGCGGTTCGACTTACCCTGCGCGTGGTTTCGAAGGGTCGTCGTATGTCGTAGACGAAATCTTTCTTAGTCATCTTCTCGCTTATGCTTCGGTGGCATCGCAAATTATATTTCGGCGTTTCCGTCGATTTAAAACTCAATTCGCGACGCGCATCCATCTTTTTGCGTTGTACGTGAACGCAGCTTCGTATAAACGACGATCGTCTTCGTCTGGCGAGTTCTTCTTTTTTTCACGCATTCCATCTCGTTTCACCACTCGACACGCAATAAAACAAATGAAAATCTGAATTTTTCGATCAATCGAAAAAAAACCAACATCGATAATTTCTCTCACGAAAAACTCAGCCATAATTTTTATTCCCCATCCCCGCAAAATTTTTTTTTTTCCAATTTTAAATTTTTTTCCAATTCCCACTGACAATTTCAATTTTTCCCCCAAAATCTTATTTTCACCGAAAAGCGAGCGCTTTTTTCTGCAGGTATGTCGAATTTTTTTACATACGTCCAAATTTGTTCATCATTTTTTCAAATCTAAATTTCAATCGTTTATTAGATAAATAATTTACGTACAAAAAACTAACAAAAGTAGCAGCCAAAAATACATTTTTCAAGTCTACCACTTTTTGTCTCTGACTCAAAAAAAAATAGAGGGACAGTTAAAAAAAAATGAAAAGTGTGCAATAAAATAAATTATAAAAAACACAAAAAAACAAACTGCGGTGAGAAATACTAACTAAAAAAAAGCTCCACAATGTATCTCCAATATCTGTCTATGGAAATTTGCAATTGGAATATATAAATAATTCATGGTACAATGTTATTTTTTTTTTTTTTTTTTAAATAATATAATGTGAACTATAATATAAATATAACTCCAATGTTAGAAAAGGTATGGCTGTCGAGTTATATTCAAATCACAGTACATATTTCATATAGTATTTGTCTAGGATTCAAAAAAGTAGCATCGCACGATAAATTATTTATACAATGCACTTACAAATTTCTAAATATGGATATAGCTTGTTTTTCGTTTTTCATAGTCAGTATTTCTCAAGGTAGTTGGTTTTTTTGTTTTTTTTTTAAATAGTTTATTTTTGAGAAATGTGTTCAAGAATGACGAGATTTTTATTATGAAACGTATTTATTTATATGTATATATAATCTCAAATTAAATAATGTAATCGGTATGGTCTTCGCGTTTCGTATTTCATTTTTTTGTTGTTTTTTTTTTTTGTTCTCTCCGTTTTCATTTTAAGATCATATCGGTAGAAGATTTCCTGCTGCCGCTCGCTTCGTATCCGAAGGTATATCATCATGAATTAAACGTAATTACAAATATAGATTGTTAATCGTTGAGTTATCGTTCGAGTAGATAATAAGAAATCACATTGTTCTTGTTCGTTAAATAATTACGTGATAGGTAAAAAAAATTAAAATAAAGAATGTAACTAAGGCCTAAATTTCAGGAATTAAAAAGTCATTCTACCCTAAACATGTGATGCGTTATAAATAATTATTGCGAGTAACGATACGAAACGTCGCAAGCATCGGTTGGCAACATTCGTAAGGTTCGATTTAACATAAATTCACTACATTCGTTTCAACTTCGATTACAACTCGATCGTTTCAACTTCTTCTCTCATCACATTTTTTACTAGCGGAGACAAAAAAAATAAGGTCACGCTACTTCGAAAGGCAACGAGTTTGGTGTCGATTAAGAATTGGCGGTTTTAGAGAGATTATTGCAAATTATGCTGTTCGAAGTGGTTGGAGAAAATTTGGGCACAGCGTGGAAAATATATCGACGAAGCAATTTCCATCGTCCAACATTTCTTTCGCGGTTCTCGAGGGAATCGATCTCGTGTCGGGTCGCGCAGACACATTTTTGCACGCTGTCCTCTCGACCTGTCGCTTCCATTCGGTTAGCAGCGACACGCGTGACACGTTCGGGCTACAATTACGTGAAGTAACGTGACGGTGACTTATTATGACTAGATTATCGTGGCATTGAGAAACTAAGTAGTGTATACATATATATGCATCGTATATGTTTCGTAGAGATCTCGAGCTGAACGGTGATGAAGGCATCACGATTGCTACTCGCAAGGCGAAGGAGTCTCGCGGTTCACTATGCATTTCGCGAGACGAGTTCGGTTTACACCAACATTTTCAAGCTTGCGAACCGGAGTCGAGGAAAAATTATACATTTTTCGTGGGTGTAAAAATTGTCAGCGGAGTAAAATGATATTTCCAGATCTGCGGAGGAGAAAGAATAATGAGAAAGTGCCCTCGAGGCTGCTAGTCGAATCTGATGGTAAAACTTGTTATTCTTCGTAGTAGAAAGAGAACAGATCGAATATTTTCGGTTTTTGGTTCCTTAAATAATATGTACAACGTGAAGTTGGATCGTTTCGTAATAAATCGTTCAACTCCTTCGAGCGAGTGCCAGCGACGCGAATAAAATCGTTGCTACGATCATGATTGGCTAGAAAAATTCTTTTATTATTAGCTTTATTTTTATGCTCTTGACCCTTCGACGAGCACGCGTAGCCACGTCAGCTGCAACTTGGCTGTTCGATCCCTGGCCCAAAAGCATTCTTTCGTTAGGATTCCCTCGGGTTTCTCAGGGAAGAGTCCACGTGACGTAGCAACGGTGCTCGTTCTTGTCTCACTTCTGGCATCTCCGTCAATTCCTGGACCGGACTCCGCTGCCATATGCTCCTCGTGGCCATTTCTTGATAGCCTCGCCGTCTTACCTACGATTAATCGTATCGATACTTGGTTACACGGCGAAGGAATATTCTTCACATGGATAGCAAGATGTACGATAATAACGAAGAAGTTCGATGTACGGTAACAAAAATAGTAAGTTTGGAGCTTCGTGCGAAGACAAGGAAATGGAGCGGGCGAAGAAAGCTAGCGCTTACTTGTCTATGGTGAAGTTCGTGCAGGTACAACGTAGATAGGGACATGTCAGCTACGGTGAGCTCTAGCGGCACGGGGAGGTCCGGGGACATATCGTGTCCAGAGCCGAACACAGAAGCTCCCAGCGACTGATTCGAGAGGCCTTGATGTAAGCTGTGAAGAAGGCCTCTGTCGTTGTGCAAAGGACCTTCAGCCCGGTTCAGACGGCGATGCACCACGGGCGACGTCACGGTTGACTTGGCGTGAACCGAGTCTTCTCCTCCGGCGTAACTACTCGACGCAACGCCGGGATTCTGGAGGCCTGCGACGCCGGACGCACATTGCGACTGGTTCAGTATCGACCCGTTAATGATACTCGATACTAAGTGGTTGTACTGTAAAATAAACAGGAATATGAAATATACGCACACCTCCCCATGCAGTATACGTATTAATCCTTAACGCTGTCGAGGGGTCACTCAGACCCCAGTTATTTTCACATGCCTACGACTTTTTCGTTTGCTGGATTTTTTTTTCACCTACTAACATTATTCTTTCGCTTGAGAAACCAATTGGACTTCATTTGTCAACGTTTTAGGTACTTGATAAAATTTTCTTCGCGCATATAACGCGATTGGAAGTAGAACTACAGGTATTTCTGGCGTGGGGTCAGGTAGACCCTACGAGATAGTTACGTTTCTGCTAGATAGTGGGTTAAAAAAGAATTCTTCGTAGTGACTGGATACGATCGACGAAGATCCACTTACCCCAGCGCCCAAACTGGAAAGGCTGTTCAAGCTGCTGTACAGCGGATTGATGTCGTTGGGTAAATCCACGACGTCTCTCTTCGCTCGTTCCCTGAGCGCGGTAACAAAAGTTTCAGCGTGACTCGGGGGTCTCCATTCGGGATTGGTGAGCGTGAAGTGCACGAGAGACAATTCGGTCTTCCCATCTTCCGCCTGAGTGTATTGATTGGACATGGGTACGTGAATTTTGTCAGGGCCTTGATGATATTTGTTGTCGAACCCGAAATTTCTCTCCTCGATTGCCGGGGTCTGCGGTGCCGTCTGCCACATAGGATTCCCGTGCTTCCTCACGTCCATTTGAGCGAAGCTGCATACATCACCGACCCCGGTAACTTCGATGGTGAAGTTTCTGTAAAAGTCTACGATGTCCAGAGCTCTCCGCCTCATGTGGAAGCATAATATGAACGGCGTCAACAACGGAGAAATCAATTCCTCCAACAAATGTACCGCTCGATATTGGAAAAGTTGGGCGACTTGAGCTCTCGTCGTATGAGTGTGCGCGTGGCCTCGCCAGCTATCCGGCCTGTAGTGGGTGTGAGCCAAAACAGCGGTGAGCAATTGTTCCGGACACCATACCAGATTTTCATCCGGTATGAAAGTTCGACAAGCTACCACGATAGCTCCAAGTATCGTCATCGTCGTCAGCACATGTTCCACGTTTAAAACATCCTCGTCGTAGACGGTCAAAATAATTAAAACTGCCAATATGCTACCAGCGACGAACACGATATTCTTCGCGATCACAGCCATCACCGGCGATGCGAATATGCTCATATATTTTGACGCTGGACGATAGGCTCGATTCAATCTAGCATTCAATTCGTGATCCAACTCGTTGAAGTGACGGAGATACAGTCGACCGTAAAGCGACCACATGCGAGATCCCAGCGTTCCAGGTTCTCGTTTGATTATCTAAGGCAAACAATTCATTCGATGGTGTTAGAGGACGATTGAACAGGAGTTGAGATTTTTTTCCCCTCGGCGAAGCATACCTCTCCGTAATTGAAGAAAGAATATAATATCTGCCACAGAAGGATCAGAGGACACAGGACAAAGTTCACTACGCCGACCCAAAGGATGTGCTTGGACAACAATCTCGCCAATTCTTGTCGCTTGTTCAACTTTTTGTAGTCCTCTTTGAGATGCCAGTTATTCTCGAACGGCGACCACGGACCCCCTGGGTCAAAACAAATTTACACACCTGAGAGTGACGAGTTTGGAGAGAAACAAATTCAATACTTACAGAACAATAGTAACTCCATGTTATATTTCAAGCCTCGAGTCATGAATATGACATCGCCAACGATGGGGACTTTGAGTCTGACGGGCAGTAAAGATTTGTTAATCATAGCAACCATGTAGTTCTTAAACCTCAGTATTCTATGGTATATATCTAATTCCGAGAGTTCTTTTTTATGAATGCACATTTGCTGATCTCGCTGTACATCCCTGACCCTTCGTTGAACCTCGTGCCACGTTAGATTATCCAATTCGGAATCGTCAATTTTCAACGCTGTGTTGAAGAATTGCTTTATGTCCCAGAACTGCGTGAGGTGATACAACACTTTGAAGACTCGCAAGCTCCAGAATATTATGGCGACGAGAATGCATATCCACGTGATGAGGTTCATCGATGCCGTACATTGGTCGATGGGGTATACTGCATCCGCCATTGACACTTTTTGCGATGTACTGTTCGTCACTTCGTCTCTAAAATGTGATAAGAGTTAATTCTTGAACGTCCGACGTCTTGCGGCTACGCGAGCGATATGCTCACCGAAATAAAATTGGGTAATCGACGCAGTGAAAAAGGAACGCGGAAAAGGTTACTACAAAGATGAACTGTCCCAGTTCCAGGGTCTCCTGTAACAACATACAGATGAACCCGTGTTTTTGGTGGTAATGGTACATCCGCGTGAAAAATGAGTCTAGATCTTCGATGTGGTTCCACTTGGCTTTACCACCCTCAGGTACAACGTGTATCATTACGCCGGATTCTTGCGGCGTTTCCTCCCCATTCTCATCGTGATCCTCTCCCTCTCCTTCCGAATAGGTTTCTAATTGTTGATAGCTGCCATCTAATACGGTCGTCATCTACAACAGTTATCGCGGCTTGCAACACTTTTCAATCTAATCTCATAAACGATACGTCGGAACAGAAACGAGGAACAGAGTAACGGTCGTTCATTCGTCAGTTACCAAATCTAGCATCCAACGCGCATCCCGATTACGATCTTATTTTCTTCACTCGTTCAAGATTCTAATTCTTCGAATGGCTGAACATAACTATCGAAAGATCGAGCATATCTAATGCTCTCCCATCTCTCGAGCTTAATTTCCAATCTATTCGTATTTACTGTTTTACGTACAATTTCTTTCTACTACAATACCTCCTCGATTGCAGTAGAATGAAATCGCTGAACTCTTTATCTGAACAACGAAAGCTCGGTGCGTAGAATTCGTACAATGTGTTTCAACGTCAACAGGTATCTTAGCGTTGATAAACGCTAAGATTGGAGTATTATTTCGAGCAGAACTGAGACTTCACGTATAGCCTTTGAAAAAATCACCGCCGTGCTCGACCGAACGACCGAACCTCCGCAATACCAAGAAGATATCAAAAGCGAGCGTTCCTCGAGAGAACAAAACGCGAAATGGACAGTCGTAAGATTCGAGAATCATGCAAAACAATGATACTAGACATGCGTGAGGATATTGTACGACGAACAACGAGTAACGATGTCAGAGAGATCGAAATTTTACCGTTCGGGCTCTGCGACTTGGCTCCAGGCAGGTAATGATAGTGTCTCGTTTCATTCTTTCATGTTATTAAGCTTATTTAACTACTAGCCAATAGCGGTGCCTCCAAGCATCTAAAAGACAGTCGATACGCGTCGTGAGACAGATATTTGATGATACATGTAAATGTGTTTACAAAAAAAGATCAGTACGCCTTGGAACATTTGATTGCGAATCGTATCGGCTCGGGGAGGTTAGATCCGAAAATTTCGCACAGTTTGTCCGATTAGCAAACGCATTAGCAACATTTCTTGATCGCGAGACGACGCTGAAATTGATAAAACGATCGTTCTTCGCGCGTCGGTACTGGAATTTTTTCATCGAATTTGCAAGAGTGAATAAACGATGGATACGAATGAAAGTGAATAAAAACAAAAGAGGGTTTCCTCGCGACACGAAGAGCAGGTGAATCGTATCGCTGAGGTTATCGTCGCGGTACTCTGCGATGAGTGCGCAGAAATGTCGAAGTGACCTTTATACAACAAAAATAGAACGGTTCGAGGTTCTAGGCGAAATGACACGGATGTTTAGTGACACAGCTGATCTTCATAAACAAAGCAATACTCGCGACTCACCTTCACCGTCGACTTTCAGTCTCTCCAGCGTTCGTATAGATTATATTATTGCGTTGATGTATCAACTACTCGACGACACCAACTTACATATTGCCACGAGATACGATTGCAATTGGAATATATTTGTTATTTACTGTCTTTTATTATTGGCGTTGCATAGCCTCCGTCCGCCTCGCCATTTTCGCCAATTTTACTTTTTTTCTCCACGGTCAGCGTCACGGTAGCACGATGAGTAGTAATCCCAGCTCTGTGATTGGCTCGAGCCAAAGAAGCGGATCTCGCTCATTGGTTCGAGGCAAAAATCCAGCCCTGTGATTGGCTCGAGCCAGTTAACGAAATATCACCTCACCTACGAGATCTAACGTGTCGACGGTGAACGTGGTTTGGCACGAGTGCATGGTAAACGCAGATACCTAAGTATCGCCCGCGCGCGTATTTATGTATCGCGTAGTAACTACACCTTTGCCGTTCGTCTTTTGTTAATCGCATACCGACGGCACGTGGTCGGTAACGAGGGGTTCCTCGTACGTTGCCGATATTCACGTAGGATAACAGCGCGGCGCGATCGTCTATTCGTATCGTATTATCGTATTCTTTTGCAAATGCGTTTGCATTGTTACAATGATACAGAGGAAACTATCGACATGCAAAATGAAAAAATAAGAGAGAAAAATAATTACAAACCAGTAAGAGTTTCACTAGTACAATCAACTTAAGGCCACAGACCAAAAACGCAAGATAAAAAGGCAAAGTGATTGGTTACTTTGTATTGTAATGCGTTTCCTGATCACACACTCTATAACACGGTGGAATTCGTTCAGTTCATTTTAATTATTATTCATGGGATCGGCACCACTCTTTAGATCCTTTTTCTTCACGTGCAATCGACTTGAGATTTTGGACTAGGGAATTCTGAAATCGAATCCCCACTGAAAATTTTCAAAATTCAAAATGGCGTATCCAACATGGTGGGCCAAAAATGCAAAGAGTCGTTTGACATGAATGAAAGTTGGTATTCGGGGGTTTTCGGGGTTGCTGATAACGAATCTGCGCTAAAAATGAAAAAAAAATCAAAATGGCGGATCCAATATGGCGGACAAAAAATGCAACAACAAAAATCGTATGACGAGAGTGAAAGTTGGTATTCGGGGGTTTTCGGGGTCGCTGATAACGAATTTCGAATATTTGTTTATATTTTCAATCGAGATATTTACAGTATTTCGGGAAATTACATTCTATAAAAATAGTGTAACAGTGAGATGGTTTCTCCGGGTCGTCTTAGGCTAACAAAAATATACTTGAAACGTATCGTTATTTAGGACTAATTTAAGTACAATGCGTATATAATAATTGTAATAGTTAATAATTAAATAGGAGTGTACACACACATGTAAAGTCGAATTAAATATATAATAATCATCACACGATCAAAAAACATGTAGTAGTATAAAAGCCCAAGTTTCGATGGCTGAATGCCACGATGAAGGAGGACTCTTCGCGCAGAAGAGGTGGGCGAAGACAATCGAGTCGTTCGTACTTCCTCGACGATGATTCTCATCATTTGCTCTTTTTATTTCCTCTTCATAGTTCATTTTCGACAGTTTCTTGCCCATTTCAAAATTACCTCATTTCAATTCGCGTTCCAAAATTTGTGTTCGTGTTTTTGTCGTTTGTCTTGTTGTCTTTTTTTTTCTTCTTCTGTCAAGTGGAAAAATACAAAAATCGAATTCATCCAAGACTCGGTGTGAGCGCAAGTGATTGTCAATTATCTATACAAGCTGCTATACCGGAAATCCGCTCTACGTTTCCGCTGTTAAAATTCTGCGTAACCGGAAATTATTATCTTATAATTTATTGTTCCCGAGAAATTATTTGCCCGGGGCGACGTGGAGCTATCCTACGTCGCGGTGCCAAAAGACTGCTCAGACCCCTCACTTCCTCTTGCTTCTGACTCGCAGCGGTGCTGGTTTCCGGAAGCGCCGTCTCCGTCGGCTCCGCTTCCTCTTCTTCGGACGCCACTGACTCGCTACTAGTTTCGACGACTGCTGGTGCCTCGGTGGTTCGCCTCCTTGGGAGCAGCGGCGACCTCCTCGGCGCTGGCGGAGCCGTCACGCGAGGTGCTTTCGGCTGCACTTGAAGTCTAGTCCTGTTTCTTAACCTGGTCAACGGATTCGCAGTTGTGCTGGGCGTCGGAGGACTAGACTCTGCTGGGGCCTGCAAATTCAAACGCAAAAAATTAAATCCATGCTCAAAACTACGAGTTTTGCGTTTCAAGGTCAAAGCTTCCTTGCGCAAGTAGCTAAAAATGCCGCTTTTCGCGTACATAACCTCAAATTTTTTCCACATCCTAATGCTGCTCCGAACAGAGTTCTGACCTCGGATTCGGATTCTGCGCAAAAAATTACCCAGGAAACGAGTCTTCACTGCCCAACAACGTAACCTTGTTGACCCAAGTCACACTACCTACCCTACCCCGAGCTATCTCAGTACAGCTTGCGGAAATCGCTCGATTCTCGCTCAGCCGATCTGTGGCTACAGCAGAATCATGTCTGGTCATTAGAGCAACGTGGGAAACTTACTTCGTGAGTTTCCTCCTCGGTGCCAGCACCCGTGGGTTCGTCAGCCGCGGCCTCCGAGGCTTCCGGAGCCAGAGTCGTGGACGTCGTGATTCCTGGTCTCAGTCTGAGGTTGATTCTTGGTCCGGGACGCAATGGTCTCGGTCCGATGCCCGGTAGTTTCGGTTTCAGACTCGGCTTCGCGGTTGTGCTCGCCTCCTGGCTGTCAGGCTGCGCCGTTTCTCCGGATTCCGCAGAAACCTCCTCGCTGGTAGTTGGTGTCTGAGTGGTGGGTCGTCCCCGTCTGCGATTGATGTTCAATCTATTGAAGGCTGGCCGTGCGACCGTCGAGGATGAAGCCGACGCCGAGGAGGCTACAGTCGAGGGAGCAGCAGTCGTTGAGACGCTGCTTCTCGAGCCAGTGGCCCGGAATCGGTTTCTGCCCGGAGCACTGGGCCTCTCAGAGTTGTCCTTAGCAGCGCTCTCCTTCTGCACGTCTTCCTCGACAGGCTGGCGTTGTCCTGGTCGTGGCCTCTTGAAGCCGCTGTTCGAAGACCCGAACCGTCCTCGAGTTCGTTGGGTCGGTTCAGCTCCCGATGAAGCCTCGGTCGTCGAGCTGCTGGATCCCCCAGACTTGAATCTACTTTGAAGAAATGTTTAAGAGTCATCCCATTCTTATCTCAACTCTCATCACTTGCTCTTATGCAAGACAAGTGCCGGGGTCTGTGCAGTGGGAGGGCTTGCCAATGGAATTTGTAGACGACTCGAGGCCCGAAGGCAAGAATTCAGTACGCTACATCCCAGTCAGCGAGGACTACACACACGAGGCCTCTGGACGAATCAGATTCCGTATCTCAATCGTATACAGCAATAAACTTTCGATTCTCTCTTTCACTTTGCTAGTTCCCACCAAGCTTAACCTGACTTTACACCAGGCTACCAGGTTAGGCTCGTACATATCGAGCCAAGGCTAAAAAAGTTTGTGGGTCCTGCGAGAACTAGCTGTAACGAAGAACGCAACTTGTTCGAGAGGCGTTTTCTAGTCACAGAGTACCACGAGACGTCCAAAGAACTCGAGGCTCGAGGCCACCCCTCTTGACTCACAGATACAACAGGGGTCAATGTACTCTATTTACAGTCCTGGTAACCTACTGGATGGGGGTCGACGTTGGGGAGGGTGTATCTGCGAGTACGATATGGTACATACCTGTTTCTGGTACCAGTACCAGGAGCAAATCCTGGTCTTCTGGGCTTGCCTCTCCCGAAGCCGAACTGTGACACAGGCGTCGTTGCTTCGGTCGTCGTGGTTGTCGTCGTAGTTGGTTCAGTGGTAGTCGTGGTAGTGGGTTCCGTTGTGGTGGTCAGAGCTTCGGTGGTGGTTGGTACGTCCGTGGTGCCTTCGTCCGAAGACAGGGTCGTAGCCTCGTCAGATTCGGCGACAGTCGTCGTAGAATCGACCGAGCTGCTCTGTTCTTGTTGCCGGAAGACGTAGAGGTCTAGAGCAGCTTTGTCCATAGCTGCTGGGTCGACAGTCGTTGGAGCTTCCGTCGTGGTCGCGTCCGGCGCTTCAGAGCTGACAGATACCGGCTTCTCGTCATCCTCCCTCCTCGCGTCTTCCCTTTTCGGCGTGTCCTCTTCAGCTTTTGAATCCGCCTCCGTCTCCGCGTCCTTCACGTTCACCGGAAGCTCCGAGACTGCGACTGGGTTCGAGGTAGCCTCGCTCTCCTCATCCTGTGGCGTCAACTGCTGTCCTTCGCTCAAATCTACCTCGACCTAAAACACGATTCAAACATCTACACTCGAAGTCATAACTGAGCCAACTTCTCCCAACCGACTCGCAGAATCCAATTGCGAGATTCACTTTCAATTGCTATGGATCTTAATTGCAAAACCTGTTCTAGAGCAGCCACATGCTCGCCTTTCCACTCAGCAGAAGGTCGTAATGTACGTAGGATGGAAAGTTCACAGTCTCGCGAATCAAGGTGTGTGCGATGAGCGCTGTTGAGAATGAGGAACGAACGCGAACGACGCTCCCACAAACAGCATTCCCATGCTCCGCACTTTGATAACGACTACAATTCATGGGCTTCAACTGTCATCTCTGGCTAAGCTAGACTTAAAGCTAGAAAACGTCTACAGCTTTCTACTCGCCCATTCGATCTAACTGTCCAGAGCTTCGTTTTGAGTTACAGAGGGAACGCAGAAACTCGACAGGCGGATGGAAAAGCCCGGAATTCGAAGAAAGTCACGCAAACGACCTACGTTCCCAAAATCGTTAAGCAGTCGACGTGTTCAGCATCATTCGCGTGATCGTAATCTCGAGTAAACACACTTTCTATTCAAGATCACTCGTTCAGCTCGGAGTGTCCTTGTTTCTCTGCTCTTCGACGCACCACGCTCATTTATATTTCGAGGAGCAGGTGACACCTACGTGACACGTGTGAAGTACGAAGCCCGATGCAGATGCAAGGAAGCGAGCTCATGTCAGTATTTGTTCCCAGTTGACATGAAACTAGTGAAACCGAAGAGAAATCCGTAGAGGCTTTTTACGACCAGACACGAGAGTCTAGAATCTATGGCGAGGTCGCAGCTGTCACGTACCTCGGGCTTAGCAGCAATGGGTCGTCGTCTGTGGGTTAAGACGACAGGCTCGTCTACTGCTTCTTCAACTGGGGCAGGTTCTGTCACTTTGGTGGGTCTTCCACGCGACCTGAGGGTAGGCCTGTCCTCGGTATCCTCGTTGGGCGTGACTCCAAGAAATCTGACGGGTCCCTTGGGTAGACTCTGCGGGAACTCAGGACCCTCCTGGTGAGTTCTGAAGCTACTAGAGTCCACCAGATCGAGGCTCGGTCGTGGCCTGTTGCCACGGGCTCGACTAGGCTCCGTAGTTCCAGTATTGTGGTTCGACCTTGACCTTCGGCAGAAAGAAACGGTTCTCTTACTTTCACTCGCTGACCGAAGAGTATCGATGTCTACGGGAAGAGGACACCCCGCGTGATTTGGACAAGGCGCTTGGCTGACCGTGACCCGGATGTTTCAGCGCGGTTTTCTGGCGAAGTCTTGGAATGTTCGCGAGCAATCGACTTACCGAGGCGGGAATCTGGTGTTAGCTGGTAGTCTCTCCTCGGTCGTCTCCTCACCACCGAGCTGTCGACTCCTAGAGCCCAATTTGCTGGGGATCACCTCGTTGGCGGCTGGCTCAACGGTCGTCGCACGATCTATGGACGTGTACTTGTTTCTGCCACTGGGGAGCCCTCGTCTGGGAGCTGCTGTAGTTCTGGCCGGACCATCGTGAGCGTTCGTCTGCGAGCCAGCCTTGCCCTCGTCATCCTCGTCGTAGTAGTAGTAGACGTATTCGTACTCGTAGTCCTTGCCGTTGGGTCCTTTCTTAACCTAAAGAAGGCCCAGAAACGGAAGTTGAGAGACGTGCTACCACGATGAAGAGGCTCCTGAAAGGGTCGCTCACCTGGATGCGGGAATTCGATCCTGCTGGCACGAGGCTCACGTCGCCGAGGTCCTCGAAGTTGCGATCGGCGTAAGAGGTGAAGGCCTTGCTGTCCTCGCGGATGATGTTCACCGGCACGAAATCGAACGATCTGACTTCGCGTGGTGTCGTCAGAATGGGAACCATAGTCGTTGGGTTTTCCCTACTGTAGGAGATGACACAATGAGGGTACTGGGTGCGACTAGCCAAGGGTCTTGACTCGCGAGCTGCGCCAGCCTCTTACCTGATCTGGACTCCTGGAAGGACCTCGTCGTCCTCGACTTGCGGCACACCAGACTTGATGCCCTCGATCTTACGAATCCCTTCCTCGGCCAGGACCCCCGAATCGCTGAAGCTCTCCAGCTCAACTCGCGCCTGCCTCTTAGACGACACCTTGTCGTAGCTCGAGCGACGATCCCCCGTCGCCTCTTGAGTCAGCTCGGTGTCTTGGAACTTTTTCGTACCCCAGGAATTTTTGCCCTTGAGCTTTTCCAAGCTCCCCATCGTCTTCAGCGCCTCGTCCGTTTCCGAAAGCTCATCGTCGGTGTCCTCCTCCGAAGTTGGCGTCGGTACGCCTTCGGGAATCTTGTGCGCCGTGACGAACTCTGCAAAAACGGAACATCAGATCTGCGAAAACAGAGCTCACAAGCAAACTCGTGGTGCTTTCGAAAAATGGTCCCCAAAGTGCCAAACTAAATACGTGGCACTCGATTATTTAACTCATTGCATAAAATTGAATAAAAATTAATTCAATTACATAAAATTGTAAATAATTTCCACCAATTTAAATAAATTTAAATTAATTTACATAAAATAAAAAATAATCTTATCAATTCAAAATTTAAATTGTTTAAATAATAAAAATGATTTCGAATAATTAAAAATTAATTGCAAATAAATAAAATTAAATTCCGTTCAAAATACTCGGAGCAATGAACATTTTTGGCATAGATGCCATTTTCACCCCATTCACGTCTACCCTTGTTTTTTTATCGCCCTCGAAGTACGAGTATCTAGGCTGCAGACAAAAATCTGTCGTTTCGATGCTAATGGATATTATAATTGCTCGCAGACAAACGTGAGGCAATGCAAGGCGAATAAACAAATGAGAAAAAAAACATCTCGCTCGTTTTACGACTAAATAATTGAGACCACTTTCTTTCGCGTGCCAGTGATCGATATACGAGGCCACCAATCTAGAAATCAACTATTCCTTCTCGCGTGGTCATAAAACGTGTCGAAATTTCGTCCAACACCGGAATGTTCTCGGTTAATATCGCCGTTTTTTGCATCGTCAAATTTTTGCAACGCTAAAAAAAAAAAAAAAAAAAAAAGGTAGTGCAGATGATCCGAGAAATTGAAGGGAAACCTTGAAATCTAGGGAATAGGCAGTCTTGTGGGGTGGGAAGAAAATCGTCGAAATTCCAGCTGCGAGAATAATTTTCAACCGGTTTCCAATTAATTCTCCAACGACGTCGAGGCTTCCAAACCGGTTTGCCAATTTTTTTTCGTTCTTTCCCAAGTTTCCGGAATTTTTCGACAGTCGCGAGGATTTTTTTTAGATGGTCGGCGTTTTTTTTTTTTGGTACACTACGCTTCTGCAGCCGAAGGTCCATACGTACGTGAATGATTTAGCAGTAGATCATCCACTCACCTTCGATAGGAATCGCTCGTCCTTGGACCGGAAGTTGGCCGCCCAAGGAAGACTCGTAAGCGACATACTCGTCTCCGGGTCTGGCTCGAGTAATGATATCCCCATCTCCCAGCGCCGTAGCCGCGAGGCCGCATATTCTGAAAAACAGCCAAAAAAACGAGACACGTCAGACATTTTTTTCGCACGCCCAAAAATTGTCGTCCAAAAAAAAAAAATTAGCAACTTTTTCTGAAAAAAAACGAGGCTCATGAGAATTTTTCTCGAACACCCAAAAATTCTCGTCCAAAGATTTAAAACAATTAGCCGCATTTTCTAAAAAAAAAACGAGGCGTGTGAGAATTTTTCTCGCACACCCAAAAATTTGCGTCTAAAAAAATATGGCCGCATATTCTGAAAAAAAACGAGGCGCGTGAGAATTTTTTTCGTGCACACCGAAAAGTTCGCGTCTAAAAAAAAAAAAAAAACCTCCAACCCAACTGGCCGCAACGATTGCTGGTAAAAATCGTAGGAGAGCGAGTCGTCGAAAACGAATCGTTGGAAACTCCCCAAACGGCACTACCGAGAATAATCTAGTACACGATAAGATCGAGATCGTGCGAATGCCTACGTCAAAGCGATTCGTAATATTTCCGCGAAACGGTATCCCCGTTTGTTTGTCTTTGTCCTTCGGCTCGCTTCGTTTCCTTGTTTTCTCTCCTTTTTCTCCTTTTCCTCCTTTTTCTCCCCTCCACTCTTTTCATTTTTTGTCTCTCTTTCCACTCCGTTTTTTTTTTTATCGCGTGCCATTCGGTTAATTGTCTCGGTGCTTTCGCAACACCGAAACGATTGCGGAACCGGAGCCACGGTTCAAGGTGACCCTTAAGCCGCCGCTCACTGATTTTCGCGTCGCGCTCATCTCGTCGCCGTCGTTATCTCTCCGTCGCCTCTGATGCCGGATCGCCGCACGTTACGATACGCGAGTGGAATTCATCGAGAAATCATACGGAGAAAGTAGTTTTCTACGCGACCAGCTTCTACCAGCCACCAACCGCCGGCCCCAACGAGTAGGGAGAGACGGGCAAAGATATAACCGGCCACCAGCTAGCATCTATCGCCCGTACCGCGTTACGCAACACGCGCGAGAAACGCGACCGCAAAACCCGACGAGACATTACTTACTACGCGGCCAACGACAGTTTTTTTTTTTTGCACTCGCATTTTTCAACACCCCATTTTCAACTTACAATTCATTTTTCAACCATTTCTCTGCCTCTCTTTTTCCCCATTCCTGCTCCCAATTCCTTCCCATCTTCTCCCAACACTAAATCCCCTTTTTTCCCCCCTTCGCAACTTTCCCAATATATTTTCCTATTTTTCCAACCATCACGCAATTTCTCGATTATTTTTCAGCACCTCATTTATAATTTTTTCAATTTTTTTCACCCCATTTTTGAAATACTAGCCAGTCGAGCTTTTTTTTCTCCTCGTGCTTTTCTCATCATTTTCCCAACTCAAGTTTTCCCCTCTTTTCTTAGTCAGCAGACTGAATTAAGGAAAAAACACCCTCAATGGGAAAATCCTCCATATTTTAATTTTTCAAGCACCTGATTTGATTTTCCTAACCTCGTTACATTTTTTTTACCATGAGGCACAATTTTTAATTTATCTACTTTCGACAACAGAAATTTTTTATTCGCCTGTTTTCCAATTGAAATTTTGCCGTCAACAATTTTTACCTTCGTTCATTTTTTTTTTCAATTTTCAAAACTGATTTTCCGACACTCGACTTTTGGCCGGACGAAGAAATTGATTCGAGAACGAATTCTCGGTTGTTTCAGGCGACGGCGCGAGGTTGAAAATAGAATCGAAGGCTTGAAACCGATGGCGGGTCTTCGAGAGAATACGTACGTCAGGCGTTTGGCCTCGAAGGGATGGCGCGTGGCGTCGCTTATCGCCCCGGGGCGATACTTTCAAACGCAAAAGACACGAATGTCAAAATCGGCGCGCGTGATCGTTGCGAAAGCTAAGATCGCCCGTAGCGTTGCGCGCCGCGCGATCCGCGCGCCCTCTGCGCTGTCGCCCCGCGCGCGCCCTCTGCGCTGTCGCCCCGCGCGCGCGCCCGCTGCTCCGTTAGCCCCGGGGAGTCCCCGCGCGGCGGCATCCGCGGGAATCCCCCGAGCGCTTCGCCGCTCTTTTATCGCATTATTCGCGTTCTGCTGGAATTTCGCCTCCCGTTTCTGCATCCTCGCGCTGTTTCCACGGTATTCCAGCGAATAAACAGCAAACCGTCTATTTTCTGTCCACCTGTCTACCTTAAGTAACGTGACGAGTACAAATTACTACTTCTATGCTCGTGTAATAATTTGTAATAAACGTACACATCGATCGCGGTTTTTAAAAATGTATATACGGTTATATAACAATTTATAAATTATTATACGACTTATTAATTATTACTTATCGGTCATTAAAAATTATTTAAATGTTATTACGTAAACAATTGATGAGAAAAAATTAAAAAATTGGTTTCCATCGACATTTTGCAACATTATCGGAAATATTTGTCACTACTTATCCAAAACTTTGTCACGACTCTTTCAATTCACAAAAAATATTCTGTTCCTCAAAATAAATGTAATGTTCATAAAAATTGCAGAAATATTTTAGCAAGATCGTCAAATTAATATCTCTTTCCACAAAAAATCAAAATAAATGTAATGTTTACGAAAAAATGCAGAAAAATTCTCCCATCGTCCTGGAATTATTGCTTTATTTCGGAAAAAATGTAATGCTTATTAAAATAAATGTTACGTTTATAAAATAAAAATAAAAACACGAAAATATTTTTATTAAAATGAATGTACTGTTCGTAAAAAAATGTTTACTCTGCGATGAATTTGCCCTCAAAATTCGGGAGCGGGAGGATATTTTTTACAGCTCCAATAGTTTTTTTTTTTCGAAATTTATGAGATTTGTTTTTTTCGTAATTCGGCGGGTGAATTTATTTGTTTATTCGTGGAATTATGTCATAGATTTTTCCGTAACCCGGCATCGAAAAATTCCGCGTGACCGATCGTCACTCGACGATCGTCGATCGTAGCCAAGGCGATCGGGTCGAAACGAGTATCGATAAATATTCCGCAGGAACTAGTCGGCCGCATTTGTATTCTAAGGCGATGAAAGTGGTCGTCGCGTTGCACCCGTAAGCCTCGAGACGCCTCTCTCGTACCTGTCCGTTTTAGAAATCAGAGATCATGTAGTAATTAACCTTGGCACGCCGTAAACATCGTTCATTTCTTCCACCACCCGACCGAGGAGAAAAAAAATGCATTCCACATTTTCATCGAGCACAACGAAGAAAAACAAAACGCCGCTATTTTCCAAATTTCAAATCGACTTCGAATTTCAATTTAAACAACAAAAAACTCGGCGGAAAAATCGCCCAAATTTCTAATTTGAATTTTTGTAAAAAAATGTAAAAACATGGCGAATAAAAAAAATACAGCGAGAAATATGAGGATGCCAAATTAAATTTCTATGCAAATAAAAAACAATAATTTTGTTTAAAAAAATATACAAATAAAAAAATTAGTCTATAAAAAATTGAATAAAAAACATCAATTTATAAAGAATGGGATAAAAAAAATTATGCAAAATTGAATAGAAAAAAAATTTGTGAAAAATTAAATTAAAAAAATTGAATAATTTTAAAAAAATGAATAAAAACAAATAAATTAATTTGTAAAAAAATGGGTAAAAAAAATTGACTGGTCTTTAGATAATTGGAAAAATACGGTTTTTTTGTTGTTCGAGTAACAATCGACGAAACAAGTCGACGAAACAATCGAGTGTCGATCGAGATTTAAAACGGGATTTCGAGGATTTTTATTATACTGAGAATTCAATGATTTCGTCTGTCTTTTTTTCCTCGTTTTTCATCTCGTTATTCAATTTTCGACAGGCGGAATACAAATGAACGACTCGTTTCCTGGATTTCTTTACGCTCCGCGGATAAAAATCGGCTTCCGCAATTTTATTTCGGATAAAAATGCGATTCTTCGTTTCGTCGATTGTTCCTTTTCTCTTTCCTCTCTCTCTCTCTCTCTCTCTCTCGCGCGCTATTAACGACGGCTCGGACAGAGCGAGGGAGAGAGAGGAGAGCGCGCGAGTGTTACGAACGCTGAGGCATCGTTGTGTAAGCGAATTTATGGTAATTCACGGAATTGTGTTTATACACGCGTTGCCACATTCCAAATATTCTCGAGAAAGTAAAAGCCGATAAGCATAATCATACACACGCGGATGGTAATCGGAGGCGCGCGGGACTGACAGATGGCCGAGGGCCTACGCAAGCGTCACAGAATTCATCGAGTAGCGGCGTCGATACCGAATGAAAATAACACGACGCTCGTTATCACGAAACGCAGGAATTTTACTTCGACCACCTTTTTTTTCATCCGACACCAAAATCACTGGATTTTCGCAATTCCTATTTTCTCCTTTTTTTTGTATAATATTTTTCCTATTTTTCTTCATATTTTCTGTATTTTTTTTTGTATAATATTTTCCCTATTTTTCTTCGTGTGTTCTCTATTTTTTTTTTTTTTTGTAAAATATTTTTCCTATTTTTCTGCATATTTTCTGTATTTTTCTTTTTTTTTGTATATTTTCCTATTTGTCTTCATATTTTCTCTATTTTTGTTCAAGGTCGGTATTTTTGTGCAGTTGAAAATTTGATTTGATTTTTTATATTATTTAATTTAATATTTCTGTGGAGCTTGGAGAGAGAATTTTGGGTTTTCTTTTTGTCTGAAAATAAAAAATTTTCTTCATTTTTTTTTTATCATTAATTAAATCTGATTTTACGAAAATTCGTATTTTTCGGTGATAAATCGATCTCGAAGTTTGGAATTTTGTTTTTTCTCCGAAAACGAGAGTAATTTTCGACGATAACAATCGGAAGCGTTTATTTTCGAAAACGTTCACCGAATTGAGCATCAATCGAGCAATTAACGATACTCTGCCCGTTTATTATTGGTGATTATTGATCGATTGGTGATTTACGACTGAAGTCGTCAGTTTCGTGTCTTCGTATTGCTGCTATTCGAGAAAAGATAAGGGAAACAAATGTGATTTCGAATCGGGTGAAAACGATCGATGTAGTCCGAGAACTCGCGGTGAACGTCGTCCGTCGCGTTTTGTTTTTTGCCCACGGCGATCGCGAGTCGAAACGAGAAATGAGGAGAAAAAAGGCTGAGAAAGAGGAAACAAAATTTAACAGCGTCTCGGTGCATTTGTCGCGTACAATTATTACGTTCGTCTCGAATTCGAGTGACGCGAACCGATCGTCGCGATCGCGACGCCACCGATGCGAATCGGGTGACGAAATGATCAAAAATCGACTTGTTACGCGAAGAATTTCAGTCCTTCCGATTCAAAAAATAGCGAGAACCGATTTTTCCCCGGACACCGATTTTTCGTCAAAAACCGAATTTTTGTGTCGGAACCAATTTTTCGACAAAACCGATTTTTTGTAAGAAATTGATTTTTTGTCGGAAACCGATTTTTTGTGGGAAACCGATTTTTCGTGGAAAGCCAATTTTTAGTTGGAAACCGATTTTTTGTTCGAACCGATTTTTCGTGGGAAACGGATCTTTCATGGGGAATCGATTTTTCGTGGGAAATCGATTTTTTGTTGGAACCGATTTTTGGTGGGTAACCGATTTTTTTTGTTGGAAACCGATTTTTTGTTGATACCGATTTTTCGTGGGGAACCGATTTTTCGTGGTAAACCGATTTTTCGTGGGAAACCGATTTTTTGTTGGAACCGATTTTCGGTGGGTAACCGATTTTTTGTTGAAAACTGATTTTTCGTGGGAAACCGATCGAAAGTCGAGGTCAACTCGCTACTGATTCGAATAAAAGTCGCATATGGACTTGGTTATTTCTTTCCTGCTCTTCGAACTTACACGGTCGTGTTTTTTTAAAGCACATTTTGACGAACTTTTAAAAAATGTCAGATTCTCGAATTTTGAATTTATCGAATATTCGCATTTGTGGATTTTCGAAGCTTCACATTCGGAACTATTCGAATTTCGAAATTCCCGCTCCGATGATTTTTCCATTTTCAAATTTGCGGATCCAAACTTTTTTTTGTCATTCGTGTTTACGAAATCGTTGATTTTGAGAGCTTCGAAGTTGTTTGTTCGTCGATCACTTTTCAAATTCATATATTCTGACGAGTTCGCAATTATCGTGTTTCAGTTTTCGAATCACGAGCTTTTGAAAATTCACTTTTGCCAAAATTTGAGCAGAGTTCCAAGTTTCCAACTCATCGAGTTTGTACATTTTTCGTGATTTCCCAATTCTCGAATCTCCCAAATATCCGCATTTTCCAAATCCCAATTTCACCCTTCTCCAATTTTCGAAATCTTTGCCTGTTCGTTTCCACAGAATCGTACAATTCGATTGGTCGTGACGAAAAAAAAAAAAATCTCCACAATGTTAAAAAATGTGCTCCCACATCGTTGCTTCTCTTTTTTTTTTTAAATATGCGCAATATACTTACAGCAGAATCGTTCCCAGCCGCATATCTCCGATTTCCAAAAGATTCTCCCCTCAAAAAATGCTCGTCCTGCGCGCGTAGGATTTCGATAAAAAAAAATCGTCACTGTTCGTTGATGCGGGTCCCAAAACGTCACTGGTCACTGGTACATCGTTGTTTGCAACGGTACAACGCACTCGGCCCTGAATCTGGGTTCAGAGAAGTAAAATTTCGAGAAAACCGATCACTCTTTTTCAAATTTCCCGCCGTTCGTCGCTCCCGACGCGCCGCGGTGAGACTGTGAGTTCGCCTGGTAGCGGCGACTAGTCTTCCTTCTCTCTCTCTCTCGCTCTCTCGAGGGTGCCGAAATCAGAACCGAAAGGACAGCGGTGTCCGAGTGTCTTTGCGACGAACGCGGAAAGGATACGCCGAGGGTATGAGAACGGGCGCGAAGTCAGACCCCTACTTATACGCCACCCACCACGTCGACCGCGGGAACCCCACCAGCCGAGAACCGTCGCCACCTATATCCAGTCTCCGCTAACTCGAGGCCCGATCAACCGCGGAGCTCCGATCGTTCTCCACCGCGAGTTACGTCGAGGAGAGTCTCGAGCGAACGAAAACGGACCACGAGCTTCGGAAAGTGTCCTGCATTCTGCAGGACTCGTCGATTCCCGCGAGAACCTCGAGGACGCCGAGGGAAGCTCCTCGAGGGTTCCAAAGCTCTCGGCTATTGGGCGCAGGGCGATCGGGAAGTTTGGCAACGAAGGAGCGACGATCCTCTCGAAGATGGCCCCAGCCTTGAAAAAGACCTTGCGTAACGACAGAGCTGAAAGCAAAGTCGAAAGTTCTGCAAGATCGAAGATGATGCGACCGGTTGTTCATTTTCAAAAGTTTCACCCTGCGATCCTTCGTGCGGGGGTCCGAGCTTTGACGCGAGCTTTTGCCGATCTGGGCCTTTTTTCGGGGGGGGGGGGGTCGAGGTGGAAAAAGTCGTCGTGGGACTCGAGGTAGACGGATGACGAAGTTTAATCTCAGTTTAATTTTCGAATGTTAGTGGAGAGAGGGGGGGCCTTACATTTTTTGAGGGGGCCCACGTTGCCCCATATCGCAAGACTTTTATTTTTCAGTGGACCTAGCATGTTGATAACAAATACGTAGCGAGGAACCGAAAATAAGACAAACGAGTGAGGAGATTCGCGAAAAAAAAATTTTGGCGGGGAGGGAGGGGGCGGCAATTTTCCCCACACCTCGAAACTCTTCTCTTTCAATGGACGTAGCATGTTAATGGCAAATACGCAGCGACGAACTAAAAATAAGAGAAACGAGTGTGAAGAGTCGAGAAAAAAAAATTTGGGGGGCAGGGGGGGCCAATTTGCCTTACACCTCGAAACTCTTCTCTTTCAATGGACGTAGCATGGAGTACGTAGCGTATAGTAGTACGTAGCATACGTAGCGAGGAACTGTACATAAGATAAACGAGTGAGGAGATTCGAGAAAAATTTTTTGGTGGGAGGGGGGAGGGCCCAATTTGCCCCACACCTCGAAACTCTTCTATTTCAATGGACGTATCATGTTAATGACAAATATGTATCGAGGAACTGAAATGAAGAAAAACGAGTGTGAAGAGTCGAGAAAAAATTGGGGGGGGGGGGGCAATTCGCCTCACATCTTTAGACTTTTATTTTTTAATGGACGCAGCATATTAATGCCAAATGTGTATCAAGGGACTGAACACAGGTAAAACGAGCGGGGAAAAGTGGATGTACGACCATTGTTTTCCAAAGGGCCCATTTGCCCCCCCCCCCACACACACACACACACACACGCACACACACAGGTACACAGTATCAGCCCTTCATGGACGGTGAGGATAGAGGGACACGTGCCTCGATGAAAAAAGTACCGTCAACGCTATTGGGATTCGTTGTCGATACGATCGTATCCGCTGCATTGGAAGCATCGTCGGGCCGTACAAGGATGAATCGACTGCAGCGTGGAACCCGATTCGGAAGAGTGCGAGTTTTATTATACTTTAAAGAGAGCAGGTGTCGGCGAGTGGTCGATGACTCTAGACAAAGGTCGTACTTTGTACTCACGAGCGCGAACACACGGGCCTTCGAATGTCCCAGACGTTGCGTAGTCCGACGAGGTGAGGAGGAAATGCATCGATTTATCGTCGAGCATCGTGACTCTCCGTGGAACGGTTATTACACCGAGACGATGCTTAATGATACACCTACTTTGCTGTAGCAAAGATTCATGAAATACCACTCATCTACGGGAAACCAAAAGAGACGCTCGTAGAAACCCTCGCAAGGGGAAGAGAACTCGTTTCTTCATGCCCAAAGAAACAAGAACTTGAGGCTACTAGAATATTCATTTGAAAGTAGTGTACAAACAATATGACCTTCTACAACCTCAACATAACCTGCACAATACTATCCTGAAGCCATTTTCCAAAGAAACTAAGTGAACCTGTCCAATTCTGTGGAATAAGGTGCCCATATACATACTTTGCTCACCTCAAGTGATTCGCGCTCATGATTCGGAGCCAACATTAGGAAGAGAACGGAGGAACGTTAGCGTAGACCTTTCAGGCCGAAGACACGAACAGTATAGCGGGAGGATGCGACCCAGCAGAGCTGCTCACCAGTGGGAGAGAAAGACGTGCCGCGCGGTGAGGAAGATGCTACACGGCAGAGTTACGTAACTTGAAGAAGCAGGGAGGAGTAGAAGAGCTACGCGACAAGGATGATGTACAGAGAAGAGTATATCACAGCGAGTAGAGATGTAGCGATGAGTAGGTACGGGTCTCAGACGGACGAGGTGGCTTCCTTGTAGAAGAGTGGTACTTTTCTGTCGACGGAGCAGGAACAAAGGTATCTAGCCAAAGAGAAAAAGCATGGGCCACGAGAGTCGATGATGACGGAAGGCCAGCAAGAACTGCTCGTAGGTTGTCGTTTGCGGCTTCGGGAGGACAGACGCGATGGAGAGTGGTGAAGCCTCGGAGCGATGGATGGATGACGGATGGAACAACGACGGTGATTCATTTCTGGATGAAGCATGATTTCAGCATTGGCTACCGCAACCGGATACGCGGCAAGGGCGTTCGACGCGATTTCGATGACGTTTCTAGTTGGACTATTGAACGGGATCGCCCAGTCGCGTCATCGATATCAGGTTGCGTAGAGAAGGAGTTCATAGATCGTTTCAAGGTCACAGACCTCGTCGAGATGGGCAATTAATGGCGACATTAACGGAAAGGCGAACGTTCTCGGTGCTGGCGATGCTCGTTGACGAGGCAAGAAGACAACGGGGAGAGGCGATGGAGCAAGACGAAAGAAACGTCCTTGTCTCGAGGCGAGGTTGCAGGTGGCAACGTACCGGGCTCGGCGTGCTACGCCTACCTCCTCATTTTTCTCACTTTTTCTCCGACCATTTCTCACAACCGCAGCGCCGCTGCGTTCTTGTGGGTCCAAAGCCAATGGGAGCGGTGGGAGAGATATTCGAGGAAAATAACAACCCGAGGAGAAACTTTGGCGCCTTCGACGCTCCTAGACAGCAAGTGATGCACAAGACCGTAGGAAACAACCATGGGGAAATTTTTTTAGTGTATGGGATTCTTAGGGTTTTGGGAGCCACTCTCAGGCGGAGAAGGTGTCAGGTGTGGGCCGCGATGCAACTAAGAGAGGAACCTTCAGAGTCGTCATTGTCGTCGCTATTTCGCGGCTTTGGAGTATAATTCCAATTCCCCATGGGCAAAAAACGAGGAGTAGGCGGGACGCGACTAAGCTAATGGCTCGCTCTTACTTTTACTGCTTTTCACAAAACGACCCTGCAAGTGACTAGACTCAAGAAGCCGACTCATCAGGCGAACCTGAAAACAGATTTTCGTTATTTCGAGTGGGAACAAAACTTCGTACCTGAGGCGGTACTGGGCCCCCCACAGAACTATTCCTCCTTCGCTCATCTGGTACTGTCTCCGAACAACGTCGAGCCTTGAACAAATTGCGGCGACCACGCCTAGCAATGGCGTCTCAATGTCACTTCGCTTTGTAATCACTTTCCGATCGACGAGGACAGATCAGACGCGAAACGGAGCAATCTCGTCGCGTCACTTCCGTTCCACGACATTGCTGACAAATTTGATAATTAAGGAACCTTCGACGTCCTCCTCCTCCTCTTCAGCTGACATTTTCTCATCCTCGTCTGCATTTCTTTCAATTTCTCGTTGACTGCACCATCTACAAGGCGTTCTCGTTTTCCTTTCTCATTTTCCCCCTCATCCAGACTCTCCCCGTATATCTTTATCCTTTTTTCGTCTTCCATCGTTAATTTCCGGTTTTTTCTTTTCTGAAAAATCAATTTTTTTTTTACTTCGCTTAATAACAGCAATAAACTCGATTATGGTCACTGTTCACCATTTTTTTTATAAAAGTAAAAAATTATTAACAAAAAAAATTATTTCGCGAAGGGGGTCCGTCTCCCCTGTTTTTTGTTCAATTGAAAAACAGCAATAAACTCAATTATGTTTAGAATTCTCAATTCTTTCATTTCTATAAGAGTGGAGAGTGCAAAATCATTTTTAAAAAAAGGCCAAAAAATTTTTTTAAAGGGGGTCCGTTGTGCCCCGGATTTTTGTGTGTGTGGAATCATTGCAAACTTATGATGAATTTGTTTGAGATAGACCAGAAAAACCTGTATAAGGTGTTCGAGAGCCACAAAAAATAATTTTTCGTCTTGAGGGGGTCGTCGTGCCCCCGTCTCCCCTAATTGTTTCTATTCAATTGAAAAACAACAATAAACTCAGTTACGCCAACAGTTCTCAGATTTTCTATTTCTATAAAAGCGAAGAGTGTAAAATTATTTTTTAAAAAAAAGGTCAAAAATTTTTTTTGAAGGGGGTTCGTCGTGCCCCGGATTTTTGTGTATGTGGAATCATTGCGAACTAATGCTGAATTTGTTCGAGATAGACCAGAAAAACCTGTATAAGGTGGTCGAAAGTCCGAAAAAAAATGTAGAGGTCTAGGGGGGGGGGGGGGGGGGCCGTCGTGCCCCCTCTCGAGTTCAGTGTTCTTTTCCAGCATCGCAGTACCTCTCGCCTCTTTCCTCACTCGTGTTGCTTTTTTCCAACATGACTGTTTTTTATCACCTTGTGGTTTTCATTTCTACGTTTCACCGTCTTCAATTGTTTTTTTTGCGCCCGTCCCCGTGGCGAAGCAGGCGTGGACGGCGGGCCACAAAGAAATGCAGTTCCCCAAGCGAGCTCGTTGATTAATTGAGCAGGCTTCGTTAGAGTCGTTCGTTTTGTCGAGAGCAGAGCTATTTTTGTGGGTAGATGCGTCTGGAAATCGGTGAAACCTTGATCGGTGGTCCCAATTTTAATTCGCCCCCCGAATCGTTATTAATCGTGGCTCGGGAATGTGAGGCGAGGAATGTTCATTCTCGGAGGAGGTGGCCAAACGACTCGCGAGACAAACGGGTCGCTGCGTTGTCGTCCTGCATCGACGATGGCGAGATAAGAATACAGAAAATAATGCGCACGGTTGTGCCAAGGAAACATTCTAGGCGCGGTCAAAGGCACCAGGAGCTCGAGGCAGCTTCGCGACGCGGATCGAAGAAGGCGTGACCCAGGTGACGAAATCCGGTAACCGACGCTGTTACATTGCGGCGATCGAGAAAAGATTCTCGACTTTCCATCCCGATTAATAATTTCCTAAAAGATACGACTGGAAATCTCTGCCATCAGCTTTCTCACTCCGCGCGACTTTGAAAAGGGCAGGTTTCATCTTCGCGTGAGAAAGTCTTCGCGCCTCGCTCCGAGGAAACGCGCGGCGTCGCGCGAACGCGTTCTCCACGATTTATGGAAACCTGTGACGACAGGAATTTGTAGAACGCGTCATCGCGGTTGTGGAAAAAACAGATGTCACAAATATTCTGATTCGATGCTTTGACAACGACGCGGAGACCTTGGCGTGTTGCACTTTCGAGGAGATCGCGACGCCTCGTGAATCTCAATGGCCCCGGGACATTCCTCGGCCTGCACTTTCAAAAACACGAGAGTTAACACTCCGCAAATACGTTGGGAGTGCCAAAAAAAGCGACATCTCGAAGCGAGAGGCGCCACTTGGACGTATTTCAGAAAATCAGTGGCAACGAGTTGCATTCGAATTTTTGTAGCCTCGAGTTTCGATCTGATAAGAAAATCGTAGAGGACTTTCTGAGGCCAGGTTGAGCGAGGAATACGACTCGTTAATTTTCGGTCCCGCGACATCGACCGATTTCGAAATATTTCGATGCGCAACATTGGAAATGTCAAAAACTGCATGCCTTGGAAGTTCTGGTAACCTATGGCCAGCTATATCTCCTCAACCCTTCCGAATAGCGTCCTGAAAAAAATTTCTTTGTATTCTCCCATTTTTTCTGCGTAAAAAAGTCCCTTACATTTTTCCTGTACGGGCGATACTTCCGGCGGGAAAAAATCGAGAGTAGAAAAGAGCGTAGAGGAAGATAGTTCCAAGAGTACACTTTTTGAGGGAGGAGCACGGAATAGGAATGATAGGTTATGGCGCCGAATTTCGAAGCTCCGAGGGACTCTGACAACGGCGAGCCGAGTTTCGTTCCTTTTCAAGAAAGTCGTCGACGACGAGTGTCATCGCGTATTTTCTCCTCGATTCCGAGTAAGATCCAGAAGCTCGCGTCAAACCGATGAAAATTAAGGTGGGTCCTCGAACAATACGCGAGCTGTGTGCAAAGAATTCCTCGCACGCTTGATCCGGCCACCGATAGAACTACCTTACAACGGATATATTTACACACGCGGCGTCCGTCGAACGTGTGAAGTCCATAGAGAGTGAATTTGAATCTCTTACTTTCTCTCCACCGCCGAGTGATTATTATAACGTCTGGGCAACACATCTACACGCAGCGTTTCACAGTCTCTCGCCGGCGTCCCGGTGCCAGTGTGACGTCACGCGATCAGAATTTCAGCGCCCGGCCGGAGCGAAGTGTGGGCGAGCAGAGGAGAGACACCGGAGAGTCACCCTCTCGCCGTCCGGGCCCGGTCGGCCATTTCGCGCACCGTCCGCCATCTTGTCGACCTCGCGGCGCCCCGCAAATGGCGGGATCGGCGCGCCAACGCATCGGCGCGTTATACAGCCACGTTCGGTGATACGTACGCTCTTCTTTTCGGACAGTTTTGTCACGCTATCTCATCCAACATGGATATTAATGATAAAATAAAATAATAACGATAAAAAGTGGACAATATTCTGGGCACGAAGTTTTCGTACGAGGATGCTCAAAGAACCGAAAGAGGCGGTAATAAACGTTGTTATTACGGATTGGGAAAGAGTGACAGCGGTTGCATGGAATCAAATACTGCCCTCAAAATTTTAGGGTGTATTTTTGGAATATTCTGCCAACGATTTGTGAAATAAAAAATGGATGCAGTCATGAAAGAGGTAGCTGAATATAACCTCAAAAATCTCATGGAAAGTAAGCTTGAAAACGTTCTCCTCGCGAGGGTTGGAAACTTTCTAGTAGGCGCAGTTTAATACGGCGATGCGTATGCGCAGAACGTATGTACTGTTTCCAAGGAAAGGGCCTATTGGATTTCGATGTTGTCGGTCATTCCGCGCGTGGCTCGCAGTCTTTTCGAGGTTACGCGATGAATGTCGTCTGCGAGCGTGGAAAACCGATGGCTGCGCTCGTTTTCGAACCTAGCCGCCATCTTGTCGTGATGAGCTGCTCCTAAAATGGCCGCCGCCGACCAAAATGGCGCTGTCCACGGACTCGCATAACGCAGGTCTGTTTCGCGCGACTCGTTTGATTCGCACCGCGTCGAAAATGAGTCCTGCTTCACAAATACGACCGAGATCGCGCGATTTCGACGCAGATAATCGGTTAACGCTGCTATCGCCGTTGCTATCCCTGAATCTAACCTCACTTTCTCTGCGCGGGTGTCACGCGTCTCTTCGATCGCGAACCGGAGCTGTCGCTCGTGAATTCTCGATCGAATGCGCAAACAAAGAAACTTTCCTACACGCCTCCATCTTTACGACCTTGACACGTCATCGCGACGCGAGAAGCAACTCTTAGAGAACCGTTTTCATTTCTCGCAAGTTTCAACTCCGACAATAATTCCGCTTTGTATCCCCATTTTTTTCTCACCTTTTTGGATCATTCGAAGTGGGTACGCTCTCTCGCACTTTTACATATTTGACCGGCGCCGTTTCGAGTCTCGAATTAGATCCCGACGACATTTTTTCGTTTTTTTTTTGGGCAGCAGTTTTTTATTTCGGTGCCTCTTAGCAAATTTATTGTTTTTTTCCCTCATTTTTCAGTGATCATAGCTGAGTCGAATGGCGAATCGGAAAATTTTGGATAAACCAAAAAATGGCTTTCAAAAAAAAAAAAAAAATCAAAAAATCGAATTTTTGGAATGACGCTGAGAAATAAATGAACATAAATTGTCAGAAATTCGTTTTACATTTTTTCGATCTTGTAATTTTTTTTCAGTTTTTTGAGTTTTTTTGTGGTTTCTCTCGAACCGGAAATTTCTAGCCAGTTTGAGTCGGGATATTTCTTCAGCGATACCGATCATGTTTCACCTTGGCGAGTTCGTGTCTCGAATCTCGGCGAGGCGACGCTCACCGCGCGGGTATCAGCATTCGTCCAACGTTTCGTAGCACGTTCGCAAAATTTTTGATTTTCTCTCCATCGACCGTTTTCTTACGATCGACGTTACGTCGGCGCGCATTTAAAAATCACGCTTCCGCGTGCCTCGACTGATTCCGGGAACACGACCGTCGCGACTGGAATGTAAAATTTGAACGCGCAAAAAAAATCCAAAATTTTCATTTTTTGACATTCGCCATTTTGTTTTTTTTTAGCCGCGGAAATGTATTTTTCGGGCGCGTTTTCGTATTGGCGCGTCCCCGAGACCCGCTGGAGCCCACGCACGACGGCTAGAAACGTCCGGCTCGTGATTTTCTCTCGGTGAGCGCAAAAACGTCGTTTTTTTGCACTTTGAGCGCGAATATCTCGCGAACGGATGATCGGAATGATACGTTGTTACCACTAGTTCGATTCGTCTCAAAAATCTCTACTCGAATGGCTAGAGAGAGGTGGAGAATTCCGCGAAGCGCGGCGAGCACGCGGCGAGACAATGAAATCGAACGGCTCGCTATATTAATGCCTCGTCATTTCTCATCGTGAAAACTCTCGCCGATCGTCGGTTTTCGATTCGCCGAGCGAGTAATAACGATCCATCGTTATATTCTCCCCGGGGACAACGAGCGGAGGTTGTTAATTATACCGGCGAGATACGCTACATTATCGTTCATCGAAGGTAACTTTGCGGAACCGGATATCAACTTGACCCACTTTTTTCCACTCGCGCCCAAGAGAATTTGCTGTCAGTTTCGATCGCCTCGGAACAACTCGCGCCTTCTCTGCCAGGAGAAAGACGGTGGATGCGGATAGTAACCTTAACATTGAAAGAATCGGCTGGCCGACGCGCTGTCCGACTTTGTAATACATACGTGGTTACTTTTTCGACGATAGAAAATTAATGGTGATCCGCGTCGCCTCCGGCCGCGACGCCGCGAGGATTTTCGCCCGATGAAATCGGCTCGCTTGAAATTTCGAATTTTTCGACTCGCCAGAAAATCGTCCGACTCGAGAGCAATTAGTTGAAAATTGAGAACTGAGTCGAAGCTAAAGAATGCGGTGTAAAATTAGAAAATTAGTTCAGAAAATTAGAAAATTTGGTATCGAAGCAAAAAATGTAGTGAAAATTCAAAAATATTTCGAGTGAGGCAAACTTTTCGAATTTTCGAGGCTGAAAAAAAAAACACGAAGGCTGTGAAAGGGAAGGCGGAAAGCGACGATCGTCGGTAAGATTTTCGACGCGTAGCTGCGAAGTCGTCAGCAGAAGTTCGCGTGGTGCAGGGAAAGCGCGAGCAAGGATCGTGGCTCGAGTGAAAGTCCTGCGCTCTTCTCCTCGCTTCTCGCCCTGTCGACGAGACTGGTCGCTCCACACCCCCGCGACGACGGCCAACAATAAAACGAGCGGAGGCATGTTTTGCCCGTTCGTTTGCCCGTCCACCTCGATCGGCGATTCGTACAGGAATTTCCACGCCGAGTTCCCCCACCTTCACGGTCATAGAAAAATGTAGCTCCGGTATTCCTATTAGAAATCATGCGCTCGCGCCCAATTAACGCGCGACTATATCCGCGGCGCGAACGCGTGTCGCGGTGATGTAACGACGATGTAACGAGAGTTATACACTCGTTACATTATCGCCGAGCCGTGGAATTTCCATCGCGTCAAGCCTCCATGAACTTCCACTCGCCTATGGAAGACGCGAGACAATTGGAAACAGAGATGTTCGGAGTTCACGTCGAATTATGAATTCGTGATATATGTTGTCGGTTCAGCGAGAAATCCCGAAATTTTTCGGCCATCGTTTTTTTTAAATGAAATTTGGTGTATGAAGCTTTTTTTCTATCGAAATTGCAAAATCAGCGACCTCGAGAACCGCTGTGTACCAAATTTCAGAAGAAGTTGCCATTTTTCGAATTTTATCGTCGGCCATATTGAATCCGCCATTTTGTATTATCAGAATCTGACTTCGGATTCGTAATCAGCGACCTCAAAAACCCCTGTATACCAAATTTCAGCGAATTCATCGTATTTACAATTTTTTGGCGGCCATATTGAAACCGCCATTTTGTATATCAGAATCTGACTTCGGATTCATAATCAGCGACCTCAAAGACCCCTGTATGCCAAATTTCAGCGAACTCATCGTATTTAGAATTTTGGCGGCCATATTGAATCCGCCATTTTGTATTATCAGAATCTGACTTCGGATTCGTAATCAGCGACCTCAAAACCCCTGTATACCCAATTTTAGCAAACTCACCATATTTAGAATATTTTTGGCGGCCATATTGAATCCGCCATTTTGTATTTCGAGAATTTGACCTCGGATTCATGATCAGCGACTTCAAAAACCTGTGTATACCCAATTTCAGCAGATTCACGATATTTAGAATTTTCGTCGGCCATATTGAATCCGCCATTTTGTATTTTAAGAATTCGACGTCGGATTCGTAATCAGCGAGTGCAAAAACCCCTAGATACCCGATTTTAGAAAGCTTATTATATTGCAACGTTTTTTCCGGCCATGTTGGATCCGCCATTTTGGATTTCTCAAATTTCACAGCGGATTTATAATCAGAGACCTCAGAAATCCCCATAACCAAATTTATCAGATGATTCTAGCTATAGTTTTGTCTTGGCGTGAATGTATTTCGAAAATTATAAAAAGCTCGTCGAAAGCAATTCCAACGACGAACATGAAGATGAATCTTCTGAAAATGGGATTGTGAAAAAGGAGGCAAAAGGTGTTCAGAAAGATATGGATTAAAAAGAAAAAAACGTGTTGGGTAGGAATAAAGAGGAAAGTTGAAGAGAAGGGTGTAGAACAGGAGCTTTCGACGGATAATGAAAAAGCTCATTCGCAGAAAATATGAGACGAAAATGAATCGAGGAAAAAACAATTTTTTCCCGATTTTTTTTCCGAACGATAATGGAAAAACTGGCCGATAAAAAATGAAGAGATAACAACATATAAAACATCGCTGAAGAATAATTATATTTGATGGGGAATTCATCAGGATGAAAGAGTAAAAAGAAGCCAAAAAAAAAGATGAAGTGCGAAAATTATGAAAAATGTAGATTGTTAAGATTGCGAGAGAGATTTTAGTAATATATGGCTACCTTTTTTTGGTCTAAGAATCGTCTTTCTCCCCTGTTTATATAGTAGCTGTCGATTTTCATCGTCAAGAACATCAGCTTCAAACGCTTGCGAAACGTGAATGTAAATATGCGATCTCCGTTTGCACTAGACACACGATGACAAAACGACGAGGTAAACATACGTAGATGACGCCGCGTCGTACTTCGCGTGATTATTTCCTACTTTCGCAACGTTCAGGTTTCATTGCACCACGTTTCCGCTAATCAGTTGTCTCGTGAAACGTTGCAACATACCGCCAAATTATCGATTCCTGCACATACCTTCGATTCTACGTGGAAAAAGTAGCACCGTGCATCAGAACTTCGATCATCGATCCAAAAAAATTGTACATACAAGTAGAAAAGGTTGAAAATAATTGATCGCAGAGTGTACTTTCACAGTCTTACCGTGTGCCAGTTTACTTGTAGAGAATCTTCATCGATACGACACATTCCGGGTTGCCGCAGCACAAAAAAGCTCAGGGAAAACACTTTTTTACAAATATCTCGAAAACCGGTGAGTTTTTGCTGAAAATGCATATAGTCAAATTTATAGCTGAGACAATTTTAAATATAAAAAGTGCCTACAATTTTTATCGTCAGAGTTACCGTTTACGAGATATAACGTCTCAAACAATCGCGCGTCCCACTGGACCTCTCGTGTAGCGTGTGCCGCACACAGCATGTGCCGCACACGGCTGACGCTCGCGATTCTTCTGAGGCCTATATCTCGTGATCGGTTGGTCCTACAGAAAAACGTTGAGAATAATTTTTATTGCAAATTGCCTTGGCTACAAAATTAGTCCTGAGAACTTTTCTGAAAAACTCAAGCGTTTTCGAGATATTGTCCAAAAACAGTTTTGAACGCTCTTTGAGGCCTCGTAATTGATGGGTTAAAGTAAATAAAAATTCAGCGCGAAACGAATTGTTTCCACTTTAGTTGTCCAACCCTCCTGAAGTGCACGCAAATTCGAGAGAGGTTCACGGATACAGATTTTTTCGGTTCTCCTTCGTGCACGTATTTTCGCACAATAGAATTTCCCATCGATACGCGAATGTTACGTCGCGTAGCTTGATTCCTTGCGAAGAATCGAATGGTACCATTACAAAAGCAAAGGTTAGCAGAGAATCTGAACCTTCGAGGCTCCTAGCTGGAATCATCGTCGACTCCACTCGCGAAGAATCATCCATGCCGTCGAACTCCGCGAGCGTCGAGAAGTAAAATGTGAAACCCCTTCACCAACGTCGCGTGCACTCGTACGAAGAGCTCATCTTCGCGGAGTACCGATTGCGCAAATCGCTTCGTTGGTTGCAATTTGTTTTGAAATTAACAACCTCGCTTATAACTGGGTCAGGTTTTGACCGTTGCCACACGATTTTAGGCACGCGAGAAACTCGACGAAGCTTGCACAATTGCCATGCGATGGCGGCTTGCATAAATTCCTAGATCGTATACCTCTACCTCCGTGGAAAGGTCAGGTTGGAGGCTGTGCCATCGTCTTTGTCTGCTCCAGCTCCGCCAACGACGCCGCGTAGTCCTCGAGACGTCAGAAGTTTCTTTTCTGTTTCCATCACAATTCTCTTCCCCACTTTGCAATTTCTATCACATCGCCCCAATTTTTTCTAATGTCTCTTCAAAATGTGTCCGTTATTCTTTCCATTTTCAGGCTCCCTAAATAAACAGTTTTCCAATTTTTATTGACTCTTACATTACAAAGTCTTGAGATTCTCACGTTAGAATTTTGTTCATTCTCTCGAATTGGAATTTTTTTTCTGTTTAACAGATTTTCTCAATTTTTTCCCCTGATTTCGAGTGACTGTTAGCTTAAAAAGTCTCGAGATTCCTCGAAGATTGCAATAATAGAGTTATTATCATTTTCTCAAATAATTTTTAGCCTCGGGTGCTAATTCCTCAGATTTTTGTTTCAACATCTCTCAGGCTGTTTACGACTGAATCTGATGAAACCAAACGGTAATGAGTTATACGTTCGTTAGTATTTCCCAGATTTGATGGTTTGTCGAGGTTAACGACATGTATCTCTCCGCACCTCCGCCTCCAATTTATGACAGGTTCCAAAGAAATTTTTAAAAAAAATGTATACATACACACATACATGGTTCTGTGATCAAAATTGGACCGTCGTTGCAGTTGTTCCAATTTTTGCCCCCTCCCAGCTAATTCGACTAATCCAACTGATTCAATTCTTTCAACTAACCAATTCAGCCCCTCCATTTTGGAAACCAAATTCGAAATAGTCGGCCAAAGTGAAACCGCTGAATTGTCCAAATCGCGAGGACTTCGCAATCACTTCGCAGGTTTCCCAGATACGCGGTTGAGCTTCAATAGATTTCGCCATCTCTGAAAATGATTTATCAACAATTTCGCAGGATTCTTCTTACTCATGGGAACGAAGCTCGTTCGCGTCACCCGCAAGTTACCAGAACTCCACGTTTCGCGGCGTAATAAAACTAATTGAGTAATTTCGCAACCTATAAAATTCCATATTCGCTCGGACAAAATTTGCGCAATCCAACATTTTTTCACGGACAATTTCTTTCATTTCTTCCAGCAACGCGGAAAATTTCTTCGCTCCTACCCGGCCGGAACTGAAATTTTCTTCTTCGTACTCGCGCGTTTCAAACGTTGCACGAAATAATCGCGTGCGAATGGAGAAAATTTACACGCGTTGATTCGCTTCATCGAGCTACTTTGTAAGTTACGTGGGCGTTCGTCCCAACTTGTTAGACACGCACGATCGACTCGACGTACCGTTAACGAGAAATAACACTCGCGCGTACGGTAATTTTCGTAGCACTGCTCTCGTCTCGATGAGTTTACAATCTTTGCCAGTTAAATATCGCAAAGACGAACTAATATTATTAATTATGAATTATATTTATGTTGTTATTATTATCATTATTATTATTATTGTTGTTGTTGCTGATGGTGCTGATGTTGTTGTTGTTGTTGATGTGGTTGTTGTTGTTGTCGTTGTTGTTGTCGTTGTTGTTGCTGTTGTTAATGTCGTTGTTGCTGATGTTGTTGTTGCTGATGTTGTGGTTGTTGTTGTTGTTGTTGTTGCTGATGTGGTTGTTGGTGTTGTTGCTGCTGATGTTGTTGTTGTTGTTGTTGTCGTTGTTGCTGCTGATGTTGTTGTTGTTGTTGTTGTTGTTGTTGTTGTTGTTGTTGTTGTTGTTGTTGTTGTTGTTGTTGTTGTTGTTGTTGTTGTTGCTGTTGTTGTTGTCGTTGTTGCTGATGTTGTTGTTGCTGATGTTGTTGATGCTGATGTTGTTGTTGTTGTTGTTGTTGTTGTTGTTGTTGTTGTTGTTGTCGTTGTTGTTGTTGAATGTTATGACTGTTATAGTTATTATTGGGGTTATTATTATTATTATTGTTCTTGTTATTATTATTCTTATTATTATTTGATACTATTAATCATATTACTAGCTGACCCGACAGACGTCCTTTCCTGTCTTAACTATGATTGATGCTACAAACATTTAGCAACTGCTCTTGCGATTTATTTATCAGTCCATCAATAGTTCTATCTGTATACCTATCTATCTATTTCACTATCCATCTATCTATCTATCTATCTGTACATCTATCTATGTATCTATTTATCTATCTATATACCTATTTGGGTGATTTTTTTTACCATTTTTTTTCGGTCCCTACCTGAAATCTCATTGGATGTGTTGCGAAAAGAATTTTCTGCAAGGTACAGGCCTCAATATTAATTTTGAGTACTTTTTCTGAGGATGAAAATATTCTCTATTTAAAATACACGTAAATCCATATATTGTTTCTTCAAATTCCTGTAACTCAGCCGCATTGTATGCTATCGCATCGAACTTGGTCTCGAGTTACTCCAATTTTTTCATTTTTTTTTAATCGCGCCAATTGGCAAACGACTGACATAAGGTGACATTAGAACGGCTAATATGGTGGTCAAGTTTTCTCAAATTTTCTGATGTTCTTGATTTTTTCTTCTCGCAAGAACATTCTCCTGACAGTAAGGAACGCAACATCAAAAGAATTAGCGTTTATCTATGTATAGATTGACGAATGATATTGTTAATAATATTAACAAACACGAAAAGTAATATTTTGAAAAAACAACGATAATGATATTATTTACAAAAAATACTATTAATTTTAATATGATTCGGAGTCTGTCGCGAAAACATCCGTGGACGGATACCGAGCCCGTTGATGGAGAGAAAGCTTCCATCCGGGATTTCGAACATCCGGTAAATCGAAATTTCCTGCGAGATGAGAGGAAGAAGCGGAAATGACCGTAAACGTCGTGAGAAAGACAGAAGGGGGCAGGAAAAACGGGACGGAGGAGAAAAGACGAGAGACGTGATGGGAAACCTCGTCGAGGTCTCCGATGTGCCGCCGAAGAAGTAATCGCCGATGCGATTGAGCGCCGCGTCTGGCGTCACTCGTCTAGAATGACGCTACTTTCGGAGTCTAACGTGAGATAAGTGAAATGTGCCTCCGAGAGACGCGGATGCCTCGTTCCCAAGGCCACTCCTTCGGTCTCCGTGGTAAGTCCTCTTACTTTCATTCCATCTCGGATTCGGTTGCCTCTGAATCTTTCGCTCCAAGCTGCTCGTGGAACGACGATCGAGGGCCCCAGCATTTTTCAACGAAGCCGAACCGCAAATCGATGCCGATTGCCGACGAATCATCGATCTGTTACGAAATGCTCGCGACCCTGGGGAAAAACGAGGACCAAATCGCGTTGAAACCACGAGAAAATCACAGCGGAAATGGAAACTCCTACGGAAACGGAAAACCCCATGAAAAGAGTCGAGTAAGGGGAAAAATTGTACGGGATGAAAATGCAGAGGGGTGGAAGATTTTTTGGGGGATTATGCATCGAGCATCGCAATGGAGAATTTTAGGAAAATATTTATTGAATTCCAAAAATAATACTGACACTGGGAATTAATTTGTGGCAAATATTTTATTGAAGGCAATTATTTTGGCCACGAATGGAAATTCATTTTTTGTAAGCGAGTTTTTGGTCGAATTCCAAAAACGAAATTGACACTGGGATTCAATTCGTGGTCAATATTTTTTCGGAGGCAATTATTTTGGCCACGAGTGGAAATTCATTTTCCGTAAGCGAGTTTTTGGTCGGATTGCAAAAATGAAATTGACACTGGAATTCAATTCGTGGTCAATATTTTTTCGGAGGCAATTATTTTGGCCACGAATGGAAATTTATTTTCTGTAAACAATTTTTATGGAAATGTGGTTGACAGTTGTGCAGAAAAATACTTGATCCGCGGTGAGCATATTCAGGAAATGCGAGGGAATGTGGGAAATATCGAAAAAATGGGAAAACCTTAAGTCTCGTGCGCGGCAGCGAAGAGCCGGTGGCGCCATCTGTGGACGCTTCTCCGTACTACCGCCAGCGAATCCGTTGTTAGAGGAAGAGTTTTGCGGGGGAAAATAATGCTTCGATGTTCGTTTACGTATATATTTTTCTCATTTAATTTACATTTATACAATAATTCACGGTTAATCAAAGAACGGCAGTAACCTCCTATATACAAGATTTTCCACTTTCCTTTTTTTTCTGGCTCGCTTGTGAATTTCAGCTTTTTGTAGTTCGGTGTGTCTCGTTAGCGTCGTCTCTCTTTCCTACTACGTCGTCTATGGACACGCGTGTCGTTGAGTGGCTACTCGTTCGTAAAATCTGACGCGATCCCCATTTTCGGAAGAAGAAGCGCGCGCGATTTCCTTCGTACTCGTGAAAATCTACGGCGACTGTTTTGATTTCATGCGTCAAATCGAGAAGAATTGGAGGTAATAAGCTCGGTGTTCTGCGCGGAGTGAGGATCGGTGGCGCCGCTGCGGCGGCGTCGGCGTACTACTTGCGGGTCTTCGGGTGTGGGGGAAAAAGAAAATAGAAACTCAACAGCGAAGTTGAACCCGTTCGATTAATTGTAAGATCGCGCCGAATATCCTCGGCGACCCTTTGGCTTCACTTGAACCTCCTCCTGCTGCGATTCCTCCTCCACTTCTTCCTGCGCCACCTTCGACCGCGAACTGAACCGACCTCTGCTTGGTTTGTCCGCCGCTTGAGCGCTGCTGCCGCGGCTACGGCTGTTATTCGACGAAACGGACCTGCAAATCGAACAAAATCCAATTTAAAAATAATGTAAAAATAAGTAAAATTCCCTACGAATATAAAAAACAATTTAAAATCCACTGCGCAGCAATGCGCGGAAAAATTCGACGCTCGGTAGAAAATAAAATTCGCGAGAATATTTAAACAGAAATTTGAACAATTACTCGAAAAAACATCCAAATAAATACGAATTTAAACAATCAAAAAGTTGAACAAATATTCGAACAAAAATCCGCCCTCTCTCTTTTTTTTAATTCGTCCTTGCAAATTAATTTCGACGTCCAATCTTACTTGGGCTTCGAGGTTGTCGGCTCGGCTGCCTGAGCTGACGCTGTTTCCGCAATTTTGTTGCTACTTCCCACCTGAGCTCTCCTCCTCTTCAGGGCCGCGAGGAGGTCCTCGTTGGATCTAGACAACCACCAATAAAAAATTAATAAACGTAATATTTGCGCTCCAGAAAAAATAATCCACTTCATCTCATTCTTTTCTGACTTGAAACAGTCTAGGAAAAAATCGCGTTCGCGACTGAATTGCGGAAAAAATGTTTTTCCGCTTTTTAAAAATTGTTCAACCATCCAATTTTGGTTGTTAAAATCTACCTCGAACAAAATGTTTATCGCTGTATTATTATTATTATTATTATTATTATTATTATTATTATTATTATTATTATTATTATTATTATTATTATTATTATTATTATTATTATTATTTTAATTATTATTATTTTTATTATTATTATTATTATTATTATTATTATTATTATTATTTTTATTTTTATTATTATTATTATTATTATTATTATTATTATTATTATTATTATTATTATTATTATTATTATTATTATTTCTGTTGCTGTTATTGTTGTTGTTGTTGTTGTTATAATAAATGATGATTATTATCATTTGCCAAAAAAAAAAAAAAAAAAAAAAAAATTACGGAGATTGAAGATTTTGGACCATGGAAGCTGAGTTTCTGTTGTTATATAGGTACCTGAAAGGTCGCACACCGCCGCTCAATTTTTTCGGGGCCTCGGTGGTGGTAGTCACGACTTCTTCTTGTTGTTCTTCGGCTCCCTCCTCAACTTCGCCCTCGTCTTCGTAGACTTCCTCCGCTGGCTTGGCCGTCGTCGACGTCGACTGAAACAACGATGTGGGTGAGAAAAAAATTGGTGGTCGAGTGGCAGCGCGTTGCGCTGGGAGCTTACCGGTGTCGGTTTTCGCCCGGGAAGTCCGCGACTTCGCGGTGCGAGGAGATTCGATCGGCCAACGGTCCTCGTCGGTGCTCGAGTCACCGGAGCTGCGGGTGCAGCCTCGTCTTCGTATTCGTATTCCTCCTCGGCGCATCTCGACGCGGCGACGAGACACAGAGCGATGATCCTGCAAGAAGCACGGAGCGATACGATTCCTCGTTAATCGACGTCGAGAAGAAGACTCCCACGTTTTCTACAACGGAGGGTGTTTCGCGTCGTTCGCCGGATTTTTGAGAATTTTTTCAGAATTTTTTAACATCGGGCAGACCGGATCGATTTCAAATATTTTTGAAAAGTAAACGGACAAACGAAAAAAACTGAAAATATTCGGATTGCCTTTTTTGTCGAGGAGAATGCTGGGGAAAAAATATGAAACGATTTTGAGAGCGTCGGGGTTTGATACTGGTCCAGTTCGCGTGGAACGCCCCATATATGTACGTGAATAAACGAGATGACGGCGTTGACCTTGACCATTCTATAAATCACGACGCCTGGAATCCTGATTTTTCGTCTTTCCAATATCTAGGAAGTTTGAAATTGGCGGTAGAAAAAACAGCGCAGCGTTCTTCCTTACCGACGCGCCGCCATTTTGGCCGCCGGCAGCGCGCCAGGGAACAAAGGATTGCTAGATGTTCCGTGTCAACGAGACTCGCGGTTAACCTATGACATTCACGTACGAGAAACGGACTTTCTCTGCGAGCTCGATTCCCGGTTACAAATGACCGTGCCGCGTGTACGGAGTACCGGTTCTCGTATTTTCTGCGTATCCGACGAACACACGTACGCGAATGACGCGAACAAGCCGACAAACGCGGTCCCGAGTCTTTGTATCGCGTCGAATTTCCATTTAGCCCGAATACAAAACTTTTCCCTCGCCATATTTCACTGAATCGAGATCGAAGTCGCAACATTCGCCGATTTTCGGCAATATTTCAGCGATTTTTGTAATATTTCATCAACTTTTCAGCGCCATCTTGTAAATTTCATATCTTACGCGCGAATTTTTCGGTTATTTTTCACGAATCTTTCAGCAACGTCGCATAACCCCCAAATACATCGCGAGAAAAGTTGCGGAATATCGGGAATCAAACGTACGATGTGATTCCAGCTTCTCGACATCGCGCGAGTGTCAGCGTTATTTTACGATCGAGGCTGCATCGTTGCGTGAGCATGAAATAACGAGATAGGCCCGAAATATGACTTCCGCGAGCGCAGTTTATTGCCTTGCATCGACGGTGGCTGCGTTCGGACTCGTGACTCGCGACCATTACGCATTCGCGCGGGCGGCCATCTTGTTCTCCTGATATGACGACACGAAGCGTTTGGTACTTTATGATAATTGGGCGGAAAGAAAGTCGGGATTGTATCTGGTAGGTAGATAGCAAGTGGCTAGGACTTCACGGATGTCGGAGTCGACTCTCCGCGGTTGTCTCGCGCGTAGTGAAAGTGAACATCTCTGGAGGCGGCCGCAACCTCGCGCGCGTACCGTCTCTGGTTCCTTCGTCAGAAATCGAAAGTATTTTCGAAACGACCAACGCGCCGCGAGTAGAAAAGTCTGTCAAATAGTACGAAGCCTCTCCACGTGCCTCGCGTGCCGATTGAGCAATCCGTGGTCTTATCTTACGCGATCGTCTGCCTCTCTTTATAAGCCCGTCGACGATCGATCACGTGTTTCAGTGCTCCAGACGCAGGTGAAGCTGGCGCACGAATGTCTCGTCGACAAAAAACGGCTTTTTATACCTAGAGCACGAGAATTTCAGCTGCAGAGATTTTTTCAGAAATTTTCCATTTTCAAAATATTGTTTTCCAATTTTTTTTTCCATTTCCCACTAGACTACGTGTAGTTTCATGCTTTGATGTTCTCAGCACCAAATTTCCAAGGTAGTCCCAAATTTTCGCGGATCTTTTTCGTCACGATACGTTTAAGTCCCCAGAAAAGAGCATTTTTACCCTAGACTCTAGTTCCCCGAACGTCCACGCATCGCCATTGGCGCTGCACTCCCTAAATCTATGTCGACCCTTCGTCCCACGGGAAAACCGACTTGTATCGAAGCTCACTCGTTGCAGGAACATTTGTCAACGATGGTTGCCAACAGTCGCGAGCAGCTGACTTTTTCTTCGCTTCGCGAAAAAAAAAAAAATTTGACGCCGCGCGGTATGCAGATCCGTGTAACGATGATTATCGTCGCTCCTCGGTTATTCGCGAGCGAGATCAGCTTTGCTAGCAAGTTTTCGTCGTGCCTGACGCTGTTCCTAGTCTCTGAATACTTTCAGTTGACCCCGATCGGTTACATGGCGTTTGCGAGCGTTGGCAAGCCTTCACTCCAAAGTAACCAACCACTGTGTCTCCGATTCGTAGACAGACGCGTTTTCTCAAACAACCACGCGAACCCCGCAGCAAGGTGTTCTCGTCCAATGCAACGAAATTCCACGACAATATTATCCAAAGTCAAAATTTCCCTAGAAATTATCCCAGAAATTATCCTAGAAATTATCCTTGAAATTATCCTAGAAATTATCCTAGAAATTATCCTAGAAATTATCCTAGAAATTATCCTCACAATCCCGGAAAAAGCTAACCAACTAAAAACTTTATTTGCAAATAATCCGATCGAATAGAGTCAATTTTTAAAATATCCATTCGACGTGAGTTGATTTTGGCTCTCAAATCACGTTTCTAGGTTACATCTTCATTTTCATTTCCAGAAAAAAACACAATTAATCGTAGTTGCAAGTAACGCAACAGAAAAAATAGAAACTAACCTCATTTACTTCCTCCTGGAAGTCTATAATTCGAGATTAGTCATAGTTTTTTTTTCTTCACCACTTAAAGAGTCTCTGGCTGCCATATTCTAGCGTTAATAACAGATTCCGGTTCAGCAAACCGATCAGAATCGTCTATTTCCTACAATTCATTTGGAATCACTGACGAAACCCCCTTTTTCTCGGCATTTTGAGGTTATGTTTGGTTTTTTCAGCGTAAGATAAATTTTTAGCGGTGAAACGTTCAACTAGGCTTGGTAATATTCCTGCTGAGGTACGAAAACCGTACTTTTCCGGAAAAATAATCAGGTTGGGCGGCGAGAGGCGTTATTTGCGTCGAAAAAATAGGTTTTGAGGTTAGATTTAATTTTTTCAGATGGGTCAGTAGAATGGCAGTGTCATGGATGCAGCTTGAGACTAACGTACAAGCAGCACTGATCGAGCTGAGGCGTTTGCGTAACGCGCCAGTATGAATCGATAACGATATAACTGGTGGAAGAAAGTTCCACCGAATTATAAACAGGCTAGTATCACGAGTCTCGTTTCGTCACGCGCAAGAACATATTAGACGGGAAACGCTACCGCGACCAACAGAGTTTACAGGAACAGCTTACAAGGACGTTCTAGGCTTGGATAGTCTCTGGCCTTGGAATGATGGCGCGTTCTTCCGCACGCCGATGTCGGACCGATGAAACATCGATTTGCTTCTAATTCCTGCATCTCGCCTACAGAATGGCGTCAGATTCGTGGAAAAACGCGACGCGTATCGTTTGTCAGCGAATTCTCTAGCGCATGCGCGACGGGATTGGTCGAAAACTAGGGATTTTTAGGGATTCGCTGAGGTCGGATCCAAGGGAAGGATAACCTTGATCTACTCGACGCTATTTCCTCGTTCGGCTGATCACTAATGACCGTCTATTTTCAGCCGCCACAATTTGTTGCCGCCGGCACGAAATTAAACCATTTTTGCACAATCTTTCAATATTTCGGAAATATTACACGACTATTGCCGGAACGCATCGGTGTTGCTGAAATATTCTCCGAATATTGTCACATCAGCGTACTGTTGGTGTACAACTGAGCACGTGTTTTCTATTTCGAAATTATTCAACAACGCATTTCCATTTTCTAGAATGTTTCCCAAGAACCCCAATAATTTTTCGATGTGTTTATCCGATTTTTCGGATCATCCGAAGGCCAGAATATTCCTGACCGATTCTCGAAAGTTCGAAGTATTTCTGTGAGATGACGAAATGTCCGAAATGTGCGATGCATTTGATACATTATTCAAAAGTTATGATATTTCTGAAATATTTCTCGCGCGTTGCTGAAAATTTGGGTTGTTTCTGTAATATTTCCGAAATATTTCTTTCATATTTCTGAAAAATGTGGCTATCACTGTAATATTTCTGAAATATTTCTCCTACGTTACTGAAAATTTGGGTTGTTTCTGTAACATTTCTGAAATATATCTCGCATGTTGCTGAAAGTTTGGGTTGTTCCTATAATATTTCTGTAATATTTTTGAAGTACGGGAAACAGTCGATTGCGTAATTTTTTTCAAAAGATTTTTCGCGTGAGTCGATGTTTGTCGAGCGTGGTCGAGATATTCGACTGTTTCCGTAATGCTTCCTGTAATATTTCAGGTATTCCATCGTTCGAAGAACATCGTAATTGGGCTCTAATTTTTTTCCCGTCGATCGAACGCAACGATGCGTTTCTTTTCGCTCGATAACCGGTGACGACAAAAATCCGAAGTCAATTTGACCAATTGAGCTCGACGAAACATCGAAAGTGACGAAATTAACACTTCGAAATTTCACTTTCCGCGGAGTTTTTGTCTCGCTAATGATAGGTACACGCGAAATAGTGACATAACGTCGCGGAGTACATAACCTCAAATCTCGGGCCTATCGCCATTTTCTCAGCCCCGTCGCCACCGCGAATCGCTGCAACGCATTTTCAAGGAAATCTCCATCCCTCGCCCGTGTTTTCAGCAATTTTCAGCAACGCTTCTCCACGAAAAAGCAAGGAAAATCGGTTTTCTACACCGCGGGTGTAATTTACCGCGTCTAAAACCTCGCGATTCGTCTTTGTTCCCCGTGATCGGGAAAATCCCCGTTTCAACAGGCTCGCTTCACCCTTCGGCGGCAAATTCAACTGGCGCAAACCACCGCAAGTGAAATCTTGGCCGAAATCAAGCGGTACTCGCCGACCATATGTTTTCTCTCGGTCGCCGTTCACTCGTTATTCACTCCGCGCCCAACGCCTTCCCTTTCATCGGCTTATATTTCCGTAAATAAAAAAGTTCACCGATCTGATCGCAGCTGTGCCGAGTTTATAAAGCCAGTTTCAACCTTTATTACGAATTACGCAACGACTAGCATGTTTCCGACGCCATTTCCCGTTTTCCTCGGCCAAAAACTTCTCGCAGCCGATTTTCAAGCTACCAAAAATCCGACTCGCACTACACGACGAACCCCCACCAAAAAAAAAATTCCATATGTCGCGAAAAATCTTACATTTGTGCTAAAAGTGTGCCAGTTTAAAAAACGATCACTTTCATTTTTTTTCCCCAACTTTTGAGCGTTTTTTTCCACAGGAAGCAGCAAAATTCTCATGCGAGAAAACAAACGATCCTTAGAAAAAAAATTCATTGGCGCGAGATGCACGTAAAAAAATTGGAAAAAAAAATCGGGAGATGGAAAAAAATGGGATGAAAAAATGAAAAAATGTGGAGAAAAAAAAAATGTCGGATGTGCTCGCTTGGAAAGTGGATTTAGAAATTGGAAACGGTGTGGTTTTTTTTTTGGGCGTACGAAAATGGGAATTACTCACGTGAACAGGCCGAGTCTCATGTTGATATCGTTGGCCGGTGCGGTGCGATGAAGATTATCGGAGGAGAACGAGAAATCCTCGGCGAACGGTGGTACGCGAATGAACGGGAAAATAGCGGCGAGAAAAATCGGAGAAACAGAAATGGAAATCGCGTAGATGCGGCGCTCGGTGTTGTTCGAGCGGAAGGAATATCGCGGCACACTACAGACGCGGAGACAGTGTACTGCGAAATGCACCCGAGGTTCCCCCTTCCCGCTATATATATGGCACTCTCACTCGCGAGCAGGAGCTGCGACCGGGCGAGTCCCTGCGCGAGGAAGTGCTCGCGGGTGGCGAACCCTCGGGAGGCGGCCGCGGGAGGCTTCTCGGGGTGGCCCGCGCGTCGCCCCCGATCCGACCCATTTCGCCCTTCGCGCGCGGGCCCGAGGGCGATCCGCCGACGACAAAAACGGCGGCGTCTCGGAATGTCCACGGAACGAGCGTTGCTCGTGGTCCCGCGCCGCCGCGGCGAAAATGGAAAGTCTTCGAGGCGTGACCTCGAGTGACCTTGAGAAGGTGCCGTTTCGACGCTCGAGCTCACCTTTCGGACGGACCAGCCGTCATTCCGTTCCCCTTGAACTCCGACGCCCGTAAATACCGGAATCGATGTCGGGAAGGAAAAAGACGGGGGAAAAAAAAGAAAGAAACGCAGAGAGAACGTTGGGCGGAGGAAGAAGAGGAAAAAAAGAGGTGAAGAAAAAAACAGAACGAGTAATAAGAAGAGGAGGAAAAAAAGAGATGATGAAAAAAAAACAAAACGAGTAATTAGAAGAGGAGGAAAAAAGAGATGAAGAAAAAAAACAAAACGAGTAATAAGAAGAGGAGGAAAAAAGAGAGTAAAAAGAAGAGGAGGAAAAAAGAGATGAAGAAAAAAAACAAAACGAGTAATAAGAAGAGGAGGAAAAAAAGAGATGAAGAAAAAAAACAAAACGAGTAATAAGAAGAGGAGGAAAAAAAGAGAGTAAAAAGAAGAGGAGGAAAAAAGAGATGAAGAAAAAAAACAAAACGAGTAATAAGAAGAGGAGGAAAAAAAGAGAGTAAGAAGAAGAGGAGGAAAAAAGAGATGAAGAAAAAAAACAAATCGAGTAATAAGAAGAGGAGGAAAAAAGAGAGTAAAAAGAAGAGGAGGAAAAAAGAGAGTAAAAAGAAGAGGAGGAAAAAAGAGATGAAGAAAAAAAACAAAACGAGTAATAAGAAGAGAAGGAAAAAAAGAGAGTAAAAAGAAGAGGAGGAAAAAAGAGATGAAGAAAAAAAAAACAAAACGAGTAATAAGAAGAGGAGAAAAAAAGAGAGTAAAAAGAAGAGGAGGAAAAAAGAGATGAAGAAAAAAAAACAAAACGAGTAATAAAAAGAGGAGAAAAAAAGAGAGTAAAAAAAAGGGAATACAGGGGGAAAAAGCAAAAAAAAGAAGGAAGCTATAAAAAGGAAAAAGCATAAAAATAGGAAAGGAGGATAAAAATAAATGGTAAAAAAAAGGAAAAGAGAGAAGAAAAATAAAAAGAAATAACAATAAGACGAGAACAATAAAGGAAAGAGGAAAAACGAAGAGTATTTTGTGATCAAAAAATGGGCGCGACTTTTTTGAGGTGTTTTCGTGATTTGTGCAATTTTTTTTTTTGTTTGAAAATGGTGCAGGTTTTTGAAATTTTTTTTACATGGTAAGTGGTATCATCGTTTCTAGTACTTTTTACAATTTTTTTGGTGGCAAAAAGGTTTGAAATGAAAAAACTAGGTGAATTCAGTTTTGTACCCAATTATGTGGCCTTGAATGGCAGGATTCGACGAGATAGGGATTTTTGGACAAATAGGACGAGTTGGACAAAAAAAATCCTTAGATTGGGAACTGGCTTTTGAGGGAAAAACGATTTTTTGGGAAACGAAAAAACGATTTTTCCAAAAAATGTTAACCCCTGAAAATGGAGTATGGAAGGATAATTGCGAGGAAGAGAGTGAACAAACGATATGAAAAAGAGAATTGCAGCAAAGTATGACGATGGGAGGTGAGAAAAAAAAAGAATAGGGGGATTAAAAACGAGCGAGAAAAATGGAACCTGAAGGCAAAAGACGGAGCGAGGTGCAAGTTGAGGAACAGAGAGGGAGAATGAGAGTAACGATGAAGGAATTGGGCGAAAAAAGTAGCTGATGAAGAAATTAGAGAGAGATACTGTGGGTTAATTAACGGTTATTGATGATCATGTCGATTTCGTACAATTAGAAAGTATATAATTGGAATTAACGGTGATTATGATGATGACGCAAAAAATGTCGCCGTTGCAACATGTCATTTTACCTTATTCGGCAATTTTTGCATTACCTTAATACTTAATTGAAATGTTGTATAATTGCGCCCGAATTTTTGTTGCTCAACGAGTTCCATCTGTTCGGCAAATTTCGTCAAAATGTTACGCCAAGGTGTTCGTGCTCTATCGTTCCAAATGTGAGGATGTGGCAACTTGGGGAAATTTTTTTGGGCCAGTTTCGATTTTCTAGTGACGAAAAAAATCGAGTTGTCAGGTGGGTTTGGAAAATGGTGAAAATTCGAGTCGAATGATTTTCATTCGCGCGTCGTGAAACGGGATAATCGAAGAAAGTTCGCGAATTTGTCGGAATTTCGATATTTGTTCGCGGTTGGCTAATATTTGATTCGGTGTGAAATTAGGCACGGTATTCGATTAGGTAGTCTTCTCGTGTTTACTCGTTCAATAGACTGGCGTGAACTCTCGTTGAGCAAACAAAATAAAACGGCTGTTCATTCCTGCGGTAAAAATGTTTTTAATCTTGCGTTACCTCTTAGGTAACCGCTTGGTCCTCCGCGCTCACCTCGCATCGCCCCATCTCGCGCCCGACCTCATTCAGCGGCGGGAGCCGAGCGTCGCGCCGTAACTCGCGGATTAGCCCCACCTCGAGATTTTGGACTGGAAAAACGGCATCGAAAATTTGTTTCTGAAGGCCGGCCTTGCACGGGCTTGTAGAGGACGAGTGAACAATTTTGTAGACGAAAGTTGAGGATCGGTTATCGGTGGAAAAAATTTGAGGTTAGGATTTGGGTCGCGCGTGACGGATCGCTCGGCGGTGGCGGACGGAGGATATTCTGGTACGACGACTCATCGTTGCCAGGCGGGAGTGTCGGCCGAACAATGGGAATTCGAATTCCACTCGTTTGCGCGCGAAAAAGGGCAAAACTATTGACCGAAGGTGGACGCATGCGGCGCGGGTTATCTCGCACGCGCAGCGTTGCCGGCTCCGTTTTCGAGCGATTTAACCGTTCGGCAACGCTGCCGGGAACCTTGACATTTCACGGGGCACAAATCGCTGGCGTGACTTTTTCGTTTTGTTCGAAAATCGTACCGTTCGCGCGGACAACGATTCTCCGACTCCGTACGCGGCAGAGACCGACAGTGAAAGTATCGCGGCGACCTCGCACCTTGCTGAAGGCAAGAATGTCGCCAGTGTCCCTCATCTCGCCTCGAATATCCAATGATTCCGCACTCTCCGCCAACCTAACCTCAATTCGTTTCGAGTTTCCCGCGAAAAATCGCGCGGACGCCTCCCAAAGATTATCCAACGTGGTTCGAAGGGATCTTCTCTTACCGACGGTAGATAAGGCAGAACTGGATCGAAAATTACTCATATTTATTCCAACAACCGAAAAACCCGCGATATCCGTGTTACGTAGCACTAATGTTACGCTCCTTTCATCATCTCTCACCGCGACGGTATTTTGGGGGAAAAAAAATCATCGTAACAACCTTCGACTCGACGTGGAATGCCTTGTATCTTTTATCGCCCACGCGCAACACCTTTCGAATATCGAAGCATTCAATTTGTCGTTATTTTATAACGAATTGTCAAATAAATTAGAAGATCAGATCGATGGATGATAACGCGTTAAATGGAACGAACGCGGAAGAGTGATCACATGTTTGTCAAAACACCTGTATGACGATCTTTGCGACTACGTTTATCTGATCGCATCCATCTCTGACCTCGGCAAAATTCGCGAAATTCGATATTTTTTTTTCAATATTTATCCGTTTCGCCAACAAATTAGTTTGTCTAATCGTTGGAACCTAAAAAAAAAAAAAAAAAAAAAAAACCTCACGTCCACTAATAGCAAGGTGCGCGAGACCCCATTTGCCAATCAGCACCTCGCGATTTATTGAAAGCGTTAGTTTGAATTTCCATGAATTATACAAATTACGATGGAATATCAACGAAGCAAACGTTGAAAGGCTATCCTAAGGATTGCGTCGAAATTTACGACAATATCGCCAAGGTCCTCGCGATCCTGTTTTATCCTCATCGCGCGTCGTTTCGAGGATAAAAAAAATTGCGAAATCTTGTTTTATCGTGATCCTTCCACGTTGCTCACAATTCCCGAGCGCCGAAACGTCCTACTCCTTATGCGGTAGGTAGCCAATTTTCTCGCGGCTTCGAAAATCGATTTTCAATTTGAAAAAAAAAAAAAATTTATATATTTTTTTGGCGCTCCGAAAACGGAACCGACTTTACCGACGGAGATTTTCCTGTCGAGGTACTCGCCTCGCGTCGCGCATCCCTTACGACCGCTTTTCAACGACCTACGCCGCAGCAGCGTCGTTGAGGCGTCAGCACGCTCGAAGGATGCCGGGAAGCGTGACGCAAGCGACCTCCTGCGGCCTCCTTTCGATTCTCGAGCGTAACGCGGTCGGTATTGTCGATCCCACCCACCGCGCAACGCCCTTAAGGATCTACGATGCCGCGACGGACTCTCGCGCGTTGTTTGATGTGAAATTGTGATAAAATCGCGGCAATAATGAGATGGAGAAACGAACTCTCTACGCGACGGAGGTGAAAAAGAATTGGGCGTAACCAATAAATATTTATCTAAGTGTCTCGAAATGGCGCAACACGTGTTTCCGATCAGCTCCAACGTGTAGTACCAACGTCGTTGCGATGTCGAATTTCTCGTATTCCTATCCGCACACCATACGTACGCGTGTATATACACGCTGCGAGGCGTTGGTATAGCGAGGTCCATGAGAAAACGCCTATGGATACGCAAACTAATCATCACGTAACGATACACGGGGCGTTCCACGTCGAGTCGCCTCCCGTCGTATATACCGGCCATTCCACGTCGAATCGAACTTCTCGTTTCTTCCCTAATTTCTTCTCTTTTTGGCACGACTGCCCAGTTTACCGCCAACGTCGACTATCACACAAAAAAAACACAAAAAAAAAAAAAAAAAAAAAAAAAAAAAAAATGCAAATTCGAAATGAATTTGCCTGTACCATTTTAAAAATTGGTTTTGAAATTCGATGAGAGCACAGGTTTCGACTTTATACGAATAAGAGCACCGCACACGATTTTCCATTAATAACCAACTTTTGTGCTCATGCTTTGAGTATTTATCGTGGTGAGAAAGAATTATTGTGCCGAGTACTGATTAATGTATTAGTAAAATCTAGGATCATGCAGTTTGCGAAAAAATAAAAAACACTCGATTATTTGTTGTATTAAATTCTATTCACTTTCTGATAGGAAAAAATGTAATTCGAGGTTCGAATAAATTATTTGCTTGTAATATTTGCTACTAGAATACCTTCACAGTATTTCTGTTTATAGTATAACCGTTTTTCATTTCTTTCATTCGTGCACGGCTCGTTTTCGGTTATACTCATGTTTTCGCGTGGAACGCACTGTATATAAGCCCGCGTTGCGTGACGTAGATGTAAATGTACACGAATGAACTTGGTGGACCAGATCCTTCTGGAGGCAGGCTTCTCCGAATGTATTTCGTGTCCTAGTTACGTTTCGATCGTAGACCACGTCGACCTCAGCGCGTTCGCATAATGGAATGAAAATGAAAGGAGAAGAATAGGAGTCGATCGTTATCTAACGCGCGTATCTTTCTCGCGAATCCATCTCCGTGTAGCCGTTTGCAATTCATAGTTAATGGTAAGCTACGATAAATGTCGCTTACGCCGGTGGGATGCGCCGGCGAGAGGGCATCACTCAACGTCTTCGTGCTCAGGTCAAATATATATAGTAGGAAATGACCAACGACTTTCGCATCGTGCATGTTATCGATTTCAAAAAAATTACCGATATCTCCGAGACTGAGAACTTTGATGCAATAATTTTATCGACAATTATGCAAGTTTTCTACAATCTCACAACTTTTTACTTTATTCCACAATTTGTTTCATATTTTTTACAATATTACACAATTTTTTTAACAATTTTTCATAATTTTTCCCAATTTTCTACAATTTTTTACAATTTGTTACAATTTACTACAATTTTTTTGAATTATTACAATTTTCTACAATTTTTCACAATTTTTTTACCATTTTTTACATTTTTTTACATTTTTAACATTTTTTTACATTTTTTACATTTTTTTTGCATTTCTTTACCTCTTTCAAATTTTTAAATTTTTTTTTACAATTTTCTACAACTTTTTACGATTTTTTACAATTTTTTACAATTTTCTACAATTTTCTACAATTTTCTACAATTTTCTACAATTTTTTACAATTTTTTACAATTTTCTACAATTTTTTCCAATTTTCTACAATTTTTTACAATTTTCTTTAATTTCTTACATGTGTAATTTCGCGAGAGATGCGAGCAGTTAATCCAGGCGGAAATGAAGGGAAACAACGAAGACGCGTTTAATCGCTCGTCGCGTGTAGGCAGAACGTTGCTAGACCGATGAACAGTTAATTGGGAACTTGCGAATCACTTGAGAAAGTATTTCTATTATGATGGTAAATGTCTCGGGGCAGCAGCGTTGATCGTTGCGTAATCGCATTGCAATATCATCGACTCGGTCGAATAGCTGTTGGAAGCTACGCTCGTAGTCTTCGTGTTGGTACGGAAATGGGAATGTTCGTTTTTCGAAATGCAATTTCCGAAGAAACAAAAACCGAGTAATTGATTTTTTTCAGTATTCGACTTATCACGTTTGATCGATAGAATTTCGCGAAGAACCGCGAATTTCAAATTTCCGACTGCTAGAATATCGAAGAAATGCGAAGTTGGACAGTTTTACCATGTACTTTCCACGTCCTGCGCGACATTCGGCGTATTTCGTTGTATTTCTCCTCGTTGAAACAATTCTCACGACGAGAAGTAGCACGCGGCTTCGACACTTCCGCGCACAGTATTTTTTTTCAATTTCGATCCAATTTTCTATAAAAAAAAGGTCGCCGAGTTACATAAATTCGACTAACATTGAAGCACCAAATAGCGAAACGGTCTCGACTGTACTTCTATTTCACAGTTATCCGCTATTCGATTCGCGCTCCGTAACGTTTCTCCTCTCGTACCCGATCCTTTGATACCGTTGGCCGTTCGAAATTCGATCCTCGGCTCTTTCGCACTCTCAAATCCGTAGTTATCACAGCACCTTTCGAAATTCCTTTCATTTTCATCACTTTCGTTAAAAAGTCCGGAAATCCAACGTTACGAACAAACCAACGAAAAATCGAAGTTAGTTTCGCTGTATATTACGTATTAAACAAAACGAACAATGAAGAGTAAATTACCAACGTTCGAGAGTAATTAAATGACGAATAAAAAAAGCAAGAACGTTAACAAAAGTTTGGAAATGGTGACATTTTGCTAGTTCAATTGTTCGTATTTTGTTATCCGATGTTCCATCAAATTTGTTGTTCTGATTCGTTGTATACATTTTTCATTCTTTTCCCAATTCAATCGTTATCCCTGCAATTTTTTTCTTCTCATTTTCACATTTGTACATTGAATAAGGCAATTTACAATTGCATGGAAAGGCTTGTAGATTTGTCAATTAGCAATTTCATTAAGTATCACACAAAAAATATAATTGTAGCTACCAATTTATAAATTATGAGTTTAATATCTGGTAACGAGTAACTTTGCAAGCTCTATACACCAAAGAGCCATGGCATATAGATGAAGAATCGAAGAGTACCCCTCAATATTCTTCTAGGAAACTACAAATCTATTTGTTGAATGCCTCACTGTTGGCGTTCGATAAGCAGCTTTGTGTAACAAAAAAAAAAGAGCAAGCATTCGAGCATCGTTCGTCCGAACCAGTGGCGAGATCTCGCAGCAGTCGCCGAGATTCGATCCAGGTGCGTCGCGTCGATCCCCTCGTTACCACGCCGGTCGATGCGAGTCCCGCGCGACATCGGAGCAGCGAACGGTGAGATCGAAGCGTCTCCGTCGAGCTGGCAGCACGCGACGGATACGGCGCTGCTTCGCGAGTCGCGTCGCGCCAGAGACAGAGATTCGGTTGGCCGAGTCAAGATTGCCAGAGTCTCCGGCACGTGGCGCGGTCCGCGCGTCTTGTAGTGGCAGAATTTGAAACTGTCGTAGCCGCGAGCGCCGCGAGTCCACGCGAGTCTCTTCACTGGCCCCGCGCGGCGCTCGTCACTTGTTGCGTCGCCGAGCACTCGCCCGGCACGGTATACCGGCGCGCTCCCATGTGATTCCGCTCAGTACCCCATCCCGCGCGTGCTTCTCTCTCTCTCTCTCTCTCTCTCTCTCTATCCGTGGTGTACGGTGTACCCGCGAACGCGTTATCCGCGAGGAACTAGCCAAGGATCTGGCAACGAGCAGCTAGGAAACAAGTGAGCGCGATCATCGCGCGTGCAGTGATGAAAAAGTTCGAATACAGTGTATGAGAGACGAGTGGAGGCGACGGCGCGCGATGCGTCGCCACGGATTTTCCACGCTGACAGCGGTTTGTTTGTTTATCATCGTCGCGGCTTCCTCAGTCTCCGAAATCATGGTGAGTTTGTTCCTTCACGATCCTCGTGCCTACGCTCGTTTAATCGTTCGATCGCGGTCGACACTCGTAATTTGTTGTTGTCTCGGGGAAATAAAACCGAACGACGCGATTACTGCGCCGTGTAACGTCAACGATGCTGTCCAACGCGTCGTCCGTGCACGTACCTTGCGAAAGGTCAACAAATCCTCTCGGCGTCTCGCTCGTCTCTTCGAAACTTACCCCACGTGATGCGATTATGCCACGCGAGACCGAAAATTACCTGCTGCGGGGGGAGCAGGGAAAAAAAGGACCGTCGAACCGGTTTACGACGAACAAAGATACTTCTCGTTCGTGAAACGTGTACATATGCTTATTTTCAGATCGAAGCACCGCACGATAACGCGGATGTTCGCGCAATCTTACGATTCCCAAACTGCCACTATGTACTACGGAATTTTTCACGATCGCTGGCCAAACATTTGACATCTATACTAGTATGATAATAATCAATTTGAATCCATAGTAAACGATAATACTGGTAATGATTTCATTTTTATTTTACTCCATTCTTTACGTCCAATTTATATTTTTTTTCTACCGAAATTTTTCAAAACCCGGTTTGTTAAAGACAGCTTTCACCATTAATGTTCAGCTCAAAAATTCGATTTCACGTTTCAGACATGCGAGCTCCGAGATATTTTGTCCACGACACGCGGCACGCCGACCGCCGCCATTCTCACAATTTAGACTATTTTCTGTTGAAAGAAATATGAATTGGGCGTAAAGAATAGTTGCACACGATGGTGTAACCCGATTGTAATTAAAAAATTCCGTACGGGAGAAAAAAAATCGTATTTATTGACGTCGATGCACTGCGCTTAGTTAGACCGATCTGCCCCCTTAAGACTGTATGTCTTATGCTTTCACGAATGTGAGATAAGTATGAAATTGATGGACTTCATATAACCGATGCGTCATTTAGTATTGGGTAAATGAAAGAATAACGTAATATCTCACATGAATCTCGATTACGGAAATTCTTGGTGAATCTCCTGACGAAATTCAGCTGTACTCTTAATGTAGGTCTGCAGTGTGGCCTAGTTTTTACCAAATATCACACCTCAAGACTTGGGGTAAATTGGCACTGATATAATGACTTCCAATGTGCGGTTCTTGACACATAGAAATCCTATAATAATGATAATAATTGACAACGATGATAATTGATAATGGTAATAATTGATGATGAATAATCAGTTGACCCAGTAATAATTAGTAATTCATAAGTTCTGCTAACCTTAGTCGCTTAAATACACTCTTTGGAAGGTGGAATATACACTCAAAAAAACAAAAAAATTTTTTTCCTCGTTCACAGGCTTAAAAGTCTCGTTTGGACATGAAAATGAGCCTGTGAAAATTGAGCTCTTTATTAACTTCCGGTTTCTCTGAGTTCGGAGAAAATAGGAAGTTATTGTAGTGACCCGAAAATGAAAAGTTGGGTTTTGAGTGGATCTCCACGTTTCGAGGTTCAGAGAGCCACTTTCGACCATCTCAGTTGGACCATTGTATGTATGCATGCATGTGTGTGTTCAAATTGTGGTCCCGTCGATATCTCGAGAAGGAGTGCTCAGATTTTGGTCAAATTGGGCTCAATATACGCGTCTTTTCTCGCCTCACAATTGGTTACATTTTGGCCTCGATGTGACGGGTAGTTTTCCCATAATTCGAATAACGACATTTTCAAAAATGGAATCAAATTGTTGCTATCTTCTGATCGGACGAACGGATTGGCATCCAAACTCGTATCCCAAGGTCTTCGAGCTCGCTGATCCCGAATCTGAAGTCAGATTTGGAAAATTCAAAATGGGGAGTCTGATAAGGCACTGAAAAGTCTAAAAATCTGACAATGCTAACAGTTTGAGAAAACCAGTGCACTCAGGAATTTTGGGCGATGAGTAAATTGTAACAAATAAGTTAGGGAAGTGCAGAGGCTGACTCACTGGCGGCTGGAAGTGAAAAGAAACGAGGAGAATATCCGCGATGCGAAACAGGTACGCAATGCTCTCGGGAGACACGCAACGCTTCCGGTGGCTCGATGTTCCTGCGATCATTTGCAACAGAATTTGGCCAACGCGAATGTTGACATGGGAATGCTATTCGCGGTTGCGGGAAAAAACGTGATAACTGATACCAGAGTTGCGTGGACATTCCACGAAGCCCACGCGCTTGCACACCTCGCCTCGACCACTAGCGGTGGGGTTACCCCTTCTCTGATACCTGACCTTCGAATCTCCACGCATCTTCGCGCCAAAAAAATGTCCATTGTTGCTCAAAGTGTAGAGAACATTCAACATTTCAGCCACGTTGATTAGTGCTGTGCTCACAGTCCACGCTGCAACACGCGATAGTGTTAGCTGCTACTGAACCAGCACTCCTAGTGCTACTCTCAGATGCACACAACAAATGTGTGCAAGTTACACAAGGTGCGTGGTAAACGTGACGCTGCTAGTCATAGCTGTATCTCGTGGAAGCCAAAGACTATATTTTCCTATTTTCCCCTAGCTCTCTCTTCAGGTGCACAATTTTTTGTTGTGGTTATGCTTGTTAAGGGGGTATTCTGGTCTAGAGCCCTACTTTTTGGATATTTTTCAAACTAGGATCAAAAAAAATTAAAAACATTTTTACCATCCATTTTTTTTATACAATATTTATTGATTTTTAAAGTATATAAAAAAAAGTGAAAAAAAAGTCACAAATTCATTCAGTAACAGGCCGGTGAAGTGGGGGTTGCCAGTCAAACGGTGCTCCCTGGTTGACATGATTCCAACCCTTGTAGTGATCTAAATCGAACAAACAGAAAAAATTCTTAATAAGTAAAGATGTCGCTATATCTTGGACTATGGCCGAAAAAAAAGAAAATTCACAAAATAGCGTCCACTTGAGAAAAAAAAAATTTACCCCTGTTTTTCGACCTTTACGATTTTTTTTAAAAATACTTCAAATTAAAATTTTTCAAAATCCATAGTCCAAGTGATAAAGAGATGTATAAAGAAGATTTTCACAAAATTTCAAAGGAATCGGTCGGATAGAACTTGAGATATCGCGTCAACCACCTCAACAAAAGGAGTTTTGAGAAAAACGCGTTTGAAGTTTGAGAAAGATTTCCAGTAGAATAACTCGGATAATAATATTTAATACTTACTTTGGATTAATCGGCGATCCCATATCCATACATTGGACCTTCTTCTTTCTCAAAATGGAGATTTTGTGAAGATCTTTCTTCTAAACGAGCTGTCCTACCTGCTTTTAAAGCAGCAGAAGCTCGTAGTTCAGAGCGATTAATCCTCAGCTCGTCACGTCTAACAGCAAATGTGTGAGCTTCAGTATCAACAATGATGCCCATGAGTGCCATTATATTTAAAATCGTTAAAAAGCCTTCATTAAAAATAGCAACGGCTAAATAATTTGCAATTTCTATAGTTTGGGTTCCAGCGTGAATATGCTTTGGAGCAAAAGTCCATATCAATAAATCGAGAGATTCATTATTATTTTGTGTTTCGGATCCTAAACATCGTTCTGATAAATCATCGGATGATAAGCTGGTATAAATGGGCTCAAATCTGATACAAAAGAATTTCTGGAAAACATCTGCCGTTCATTGCGTGATCACTCCGTTCGGCCGGTTTAGGTGCCGCGTCACAAAATCCGCCGTATCTCCCAAAATAATTCGAATTTTGAAAAATCCTATTAAGAGCATATTTTTGAAAGTCTAAGCTTTGAAAATATGCAACAAAAAAATAATTGATTTCTTCAATTCTCCAGACCAGAATACCCCCTCAACGCATTTGAGATTGGGTCGACGTCTTAATGGTCGGACAGATGACCAGCGCTTCGCTTATTATTACAGTCACTGTCACCATAAACGTGTCGACCCATTACGCACACCTTTAACTTCGCTGTCATCGCCCAAGACGCCCAAAAAAAAATGTGACCTTGAAGCCTTCGACCGAGGTCAAGCTAAGCTGCGGAATACCGTTTCCCTTCGTAGAGCCTACAACTTTTTTTTTTCAAAAAAAGGGGCCCTCTACCTGCAACGATTCGCGATGGAGGCCTGTAAAGATTGAGATGGAACGCGCTGTACTTTCTCGAACGTCGCATCTCGCTCCGGGAACAGCGTGAATAAAAGAGTATAAGGCCATCCACCTACGACAAAAATAATGTCTTCTCCCCCAGCGAACGCAGGAGGATGTTGAAGAGCGCGAGTAAGGTTGTCTGGCCCGAAATAGCGAACGACTATCGAAGCGTCCTTTAGTCCGCTCGGGGCTTCCCACGAGACCCGATCGCTCCGAAGCATCGTCATCCCAAAACACCGATGCTTTTGCTCGCGACACGAGAAATCAATCGTTCCGGAGAGAAAATCGGGACACCGAATTTTCAACAACCCCGATTCTCTTCAGCAAGAGGCGGTGGCCGCGAGGCGAACCTAAAGCCCGGTCTCACGAAACCTCGTCGAAAATCTCTTGTACCTAATAACAACGAGAATTCCACTCTAGTCCGAAGAGCAGGTGTTTCAGCATTGTTGGCTCGATCTATACCCTACCTACCTACCTACCTACCTCCCTACCTACCAGAGTACCCCGTCCACGGGGGGATCTTTTGTCCCTCGGTGGTCGTTTTAACTCCATTTCTCAGCAGACCTACCTGCAGTCTCTGTCTCTCAGCAGGTCGACAAGTTTACAAAAATGTGTCCACAATTTCCTACCCCAAGTCGAGGGAATAGCAAAAGCTACACGGGGTAGAGCGCCAAAAATGAAATCTGGCTACTCTCGTTGCCCCAACACAGAGAAAAGGAGCTTCGTCGAATTTATCTCTTTTTTTGGAAATTAATTATTCTGAAAAATGCGTAAACTTGGAAATCCCAAAGGCTGGGTATACTGTGCCGAACATACAAATTCTGCCACAATTAACGGATTTGGGGCTCAGCAATGGGTAGTATAAAAATTGAGAATGCATCTGTACATGAAGCCTGAAGTGGAGTTTTTTTGCATGTGCTTCCCGTGGAGAATTTTTACGAAAGTGCGTATAGTACTAGACAGTTTGAGCTTTGGGATCTGAAATTTACGAGGACTACTGCAAATGTTTTTATTGTCGAATAGGTAGTGCAGAAGGAATAATCTCCTTGCACCTTGGATTTGTTTATCTCCAGGTAGCTCTCTCGTAATCGATGGGCAGCCGTTGTTTAGCACTTTGCCCAGCTAGGTCACGCGTCGTTAAAGCTGCTAATCACTCTCGTTTTTCACGGCCTTGCCCGCATGAAAAAATAAATGTAAGCATTTATGCGCATTTATGCGGCATACATGTAACTTAAATTCGGTACGCCCGAAGCATTCTTTCCGCCACGTTTCTCCGATGTGTCTGAAAATTCTGAAAAAATTCCACACTGTTCTACGCCCTGAACGCACTCTGCGTGATTTTTTCCGGATTTTTTGGAGCTTCGACGGCGAAGCTACTCGCACTTTTCGTTTCTACACTTTTTTTTCCGCGAACAAATTTCAGGTTGAATTACCTACCTGCTTACCCTCGTGTTTATAACGCCTAAAACGTTTTGGACACAACGGACCCGGTGTATACAAATTTTTCGGTGTCTAGAATTTGAGGTATTTAATTTCCAATTATTTTTTTCCCCAACCAAATGATTAATTACACGAGAACCGGGTTGAGGATTTTTTTGCAAAAAATTGGACTCGTAGTCGGGAGTTTTCCGAGTTTTTCGAACCCAAAATGGAGTATTTCCGACGTCTGGTTTTTGAGAAAATAAATGAGTTATCAATACAGATTAATAACGTTGCCATGTCGGTGTCCTTGAAACACGTCTATCAAGCTAGAAACACCAGATGATCGAATCGAATTCTGCGATATCTGAGAATTGAGTGCTAATTAGATGCTAATTAAATGCTCTATTGCCGAATTAAGTGCTCTTCATCTTTTGAAAAATACCCGTGGTGTTGCTAGCTTGACATCATGCTAGAAACACCACAACCGAAGGAGGACCAATTTCGAAAAACTGTTTGGGCAGGAATTAAGTGCTAATTAGATGCTCCACGACAATCCATCGCCCGAATTAGGTGCTCCACCCCTTTGATTTTTTTTTCTATGTCCGCTGGATGTCGAGAAATCCGGAAAACACTAGGAAGACCTATCGCAAAATCATGCAAAATTGATGTTTTTGCGATTCTCGATGTGTTATGGTCGTCGGACAGCATCGGGACCATGCCCAATAGATCCAAGTCGACCCTTGCGGATCCCAAACAGTACCTGATCTTATATCTATGTCCGCTGGATGTCGAGAAATCCGGAAAACACGAGGAAGACCCATCGCAAAATCATGCAAAATTGATGTTTTTTCGATTCTCGATGTGTTCTGGTCGTCGGACAGCATCGGGACCATGCCCAATGGATCCAAGTCGACCCTTGCGGATCCCAAACAGTACCTGATCTTATATCTATGTCCGCTGGATGTCGAGAAATCCGGAAAACACGAGGAAGACCCATCGCAAAATCATGCAAAATTGATGTTTTCGCGATTCTTGATGTGTTCTGGTCGTCGGACAGCATCGGGACCATGCCCAATGGATCCAAGTCGACCCTTGCGGATCCCAAACAGTACCTGATCTTATATCTATGTTTGCTGGATGTCGAGAAATCCGGAAAACACGAGGAAGACCCATCGCAAAATCATGCAAAATTGATGTTTTCGCGATTCTTGATGTGTTCTGGTCGTCGGACAGCATCGGGACCATGCCCAATGGATCCAAGTCGACCCTTGCGGATCCCAAACAGTACCTGATCTTATATCTATGTTTGCTGGATGTCGAGAAATCCGGAAAACACGAGGAAGACCCATCGCAAAATCATGCAAAATTGATGTTTTCGCGATTCTTGATGTGTTCTGGTCGTCGGACAGCATCGGGACCATGCCCAATGGATCCAAGTCGACCCTTGCGGATCCCAAACAGTACCTGATCTTATATCTATGTCCGCTGGATGTCGAGAAATCCGGAAAACACGAGGAAGACCCATCGCAAAATCATGCAAAATTGATGTTTTTTCGATTCTCGATGTGTTCTGGTCGTCGGACAGCATCGGGACCATGCCCAATGGATCCAAGTCGACCCTTGCGGATTCCAAACAGTACCTGATCTTATATCTATATCCGCTGGATGTCGAGAAATCCGGAAAACACGAGGAAGACCCATCGCAAAATCATGCAAAATTGATGTTTTCGCGATTCTTGATGTGTTCTGGTCGTCGGACAGCATCGGGACCATGCCCAATGGATCCAAGTCGACCCTTGCGGATCCCAAACAGTACCTGATCTTATATCTATGTCCGCTGGATGTCGAGAAATCCGGAAAACACGAGGAAGACCCATCGCAAAATCATGCAAAATTGATGTTTTTTCGATTCTTGATGTGTTCTGGTCGTCGGACAGCATCGGGACCATGCCCAATGGATCCAAGTCGACCCTTGCGGATCCCAAACAGTACCTGATCTTATATCTATGTTTGCTGGATGTCGAGAAATCCGGAAAACACGAGGAAGACCCATCGCAAAATCATGCAAAATTGATGTTTTCGCGATTCTTGATGTGTTCTGGTCGTCGGACAGCATCGGGACCATGCCCAATGGATCCAAGTCGACCCTTGCGGATCCCAAACAGTACCTGATCTTATATCTATGTCCGCTGGATGTCGAGAAATCCGGAAAACACGAGGAAGACCCATCGCAAAATCATGCAAAATTGATGTTTTTTCGATTCTCGATGTGTTCTGGTCGTCGGACAGCATCGGGACCATGCCCAATGGATCCAAGTCGACCCTTGCGGATTCCAAACAGTACCTGATCTTATATCTATATCCGCTGGATGTCGAGAAATCCGGAAAACACGAGGAAGACCCATCGCAAAATCATGCAAAATTGATGTTTTCGCGATTCTTGATGTGTTCTGGTCGTCGGACAGCATCGGGACCATGCCCAATGGATCCAAGTCGACCCTTGCGGATCCCAAACAGTACCTGATCTTATATCTATGTCCGCTGGATGTCGAGAAATCCGGAAAACACGAGGAAGACCCATCGCAAAATCATGCAAAATTGATGTTTTTTCGATTCTCGATGTGTTCTGGTCGTCGGACAGCATCGGGACCATGCCCAATGGATCCAAGTCGACCCTTGCGGATTCCAAACAGTACCTGATCTTATATCTATGTTTGCTGGATGTCGAGTAATCCGGAAAACACGAGGAAGACCCATCTAGCAACACCACGGGTATTTTTCAAAAGATGAAGAGCACTTAATTCAGCAATAGAGCATTTAATTAGCATCTAATTAGCACTCAATTCTGAGATATCGCAGAATTCGATTCGATCATGTGGTGTTTCTAGCTTGATAGAGGTCCTTGAAACCGGACGAGGCGTGTGACAGCATCCCGCTGAAATGGTATAGCTCTCTTTGGCAGCATTTTCCAAAATTGGGTGGCTCTAAGAGACTCTGGGAGAGGCGTGGGAGACGGGGCGCGAGGGAGGCTCTGGAGTATACGATGCTCGCCTAAAGTGCGTCTCGAAGATTATACGACGCACAGATGGGACCAGGCGGCAGAGTAGAGTTCACGATTGTTGGGAAACAAGGGCATGACGTCGACCGTGAGCGTGCGTTGAGAATTTATGACGCAGTTATTGATAAAATTGTTTGATATCTGCGTCGACGAGGGGCAGTGGACTAGGGCCTCGTCGAGTGGGACCCAGGCGCGTGGCGACGGGTACATCTGGCTCGCGGCCCAAAAAGCGAGTGTTTTCGCGATTTTCAATTTTCACCGTCGTCGAACGACTTTTTGGATTTTTGGTCCGCCATATTGGATCCGCCATTTTACATTTTCACATTTTGATTGTATATTCGTTCTCAGCGACCCCGAAAACCCCCGGATACCAAATTTCACTCTAAATAGAAGACTTTGCATTTTCGGTCCGCCATATTGGATCCGCCATTTTACATTTAAAAATTTTGAACGTATATTCGTTCTCAGCGACCCCGAAAACCTCGGAATACCAAATTTCGCTCTCAATAGAAGACTTTGAATTTTCGGTCCGCCATATTGGATCCGCCATTTCAACATTCTCAAATTTTGATTGTATATTCGTTCTCAGCGACCCCGAAAGCCCCCGGGTACCAAGTTTCACTTTCGTCAAACGACTTTGCATTTTCGGTCCGCCATATTGGATCCGCCATTTTACATTTTCACATTTTTAGTGTATATTCGTTATCAGCGTCCCCGAAAGCCCCCGGGTACCAAGTTTCACTCTCGTCAAACGACTTTGCATTTTCGGTCCGCCATATTGGATCCGCCATCTTTGAATATCCTGCAGATCCGTCATCAGCGACGCCAATAAACCACAAGACAAACTTAGGTGTGGAAACTCCAAGAACTCCGGAATAAATGATTTTGTCTCTACCAAATGACTATTATTCAACATTTCAAAATCTCCAACTATTGCAACTTATTTCACGTCGATTTTCATTCCCTGATATAAAATTGACGTCAAAACACAAAAAACGTTTGAGAATGGGCCGAAAGCTGTGTCGACCGTACACCAAATTACACAAGAACAAAAAGAAAAGATGGCTGGAAAAATTCGTCACCGACAGGGTTAACCAGCGTCGACATCGACGCGCCGAAAAATCCAAGGTCACACGTTTTTGGCAAAATGTTCGCGCGACTCCCGTCCGAATCGCTGGAAAATGAGGAGCGTCGAACGGTGAAATAACTACCGGATCTGCGGCGCATCCGCTGTTCACGTTCGAGTAACCGCAGGATCAGAAGCGAGAGGGAGCGTAAAAAGGAGCAGAAAAAAGGGGGAGAAAAAAAGTGGGAATCTCGACCATCGGTTTTGGGTTTCTGGCGAGACTGTCCGAGAAAATACGTGGAAATTGGAATAAGCGCGAGGAATGCGGGGGATTTTCGTTGAAAAGGAAGCGCTGGCGTCCGGGGTCGAACATCTGGCGACCGGAGGTCAAAACCTGCGAAGGACAAAGGATTTCGGATCCTTTTCCTCCGCCCCTTATTCGCGGGGCTGGAAAATTTCCCGAGAAGAGATCTCCGCGGCTTTTTGTTGCTCCTTGGCCCGCTGCTCGAATCGGCCCGTCATCCGGTAGCGCCGAGACCAACTTGTCGCCAGATGTCAGGAGCGGATTTCTCCGCTGCCGACACATTTCTGCGCTCATGAAAAATTCACGGACTCGGAATTAATACTTTCGCCCACGCATCTCGAGCATCTTTGCGAGGGGTAGATGACCAACGAACGTGAATGCTGTATTCCACGGAACCACTTTTCGCGCAACACGGAATTCCGCGTCTGGTTCCCCATCTCCTTGCACCGTTCCTGCGCAACGAGAGGCATTGCCCCACGCCGCGTCACGTGACCCCCGGTAATACCTGTTCCTACTTCGTTCTAGATGCTAAAATTTCAAGTAGCCTTCTCGACCCGCCTCGCTGCACCGTAATTTTCCCATAGCCGTGCCCCGCGAAATTGGACAAAAAATACACACAAACAACAACAACAGCATTTTACTCTATTTTGCCAGTTATTTCCATTTTATTATTTTATTTTATTTCATTTTTTAATTATTCTTATGTCACCTTGTTTTGTAGGGGAAGGTCGTCAGAGTTGGGCCACTTTTTCATTATTGTCTATATCTTTTTCAAAAATTTGAATATTTCCAAAATTTGTTTTTATTCGAAAGTTCAAAGCTTCATCTAAAACATATATGTATGGCAACTTGCTGCGACAAGGGGAAAAAAAGTTATTGACGAAAGAAAAAAAAAATTGTCAGAGTTGGGCCATTTCAGTCAGAGTTGGGCCACCACTGAAATTGCATGGAATATGTACTGAAACCGGTTTTTATGGAATGGTATGCAACATTTTATTGTTCTCAATACACTTTGACATGTTTACGATGAAAAACACAGAAAATCAATTTAATCAGAGTCGCAATTTTGACATACGAAAAAACTTTTTGTTTACAAGAACAAACAAGAAGACTTTCATTTCTAGAATTTATTATAGTGTTTGAAGGTTTGCCAAACATGAAATAAAGCATTTTTTTATCTGTAATTCAAATTTTCATATTCTTTGTTGTTGCAAAAATGGTTATTTATTCATTTTTCAGTCATGAAATGAGACTTTCATTTCTACAATTTATTATTTTAGTGTTTAATGGCGCGAAAAACATGCTAAGAAATGATATTTCACTGTTAGAAAAAGAAAAGGATGTGGCCCAACTCTGACCACACGAGTGACCCAACTCTAACAACATTCGTGTTTTTTGATCGCAACTCACTACAGCTGGAGAGGTCGAGGAATCAAAATTTCCTTTTAGAAACTTGTTAATGATCGAACATACGATGTTATTATATATTTATTTCAATTTCGGCATGGTTTTTTTGCGAGTTACGGGCACTTTTTTTCGAATAGTACAATACATCCAACACTATCAAAAACAATACGAGGGCCTGACACTTTTTGGAAATAATTTCTGCGACTGTCAATGCTTTACAAAGTTAGCCGTCATCGAGACAAACAGTTCCATGCATTTGCACCGATGGCAGCATTTGTCATATACCAAATACAGTGGTGGCCCAACTCTGACGACTTTCCCCTACTATTTTTTTAAAATTATTTTCATTTTATTTTATTCAAACATTTTTTCTTATCATCTGTTCGCTTTCAGCTTCTTATTAGAAACGTGTCGGGTAGATTTTCGAGCGGAGGCGGATGCCGACTCTTTTTCCTCTTCTTCGGGTGCCGTACCACGCCGATCGGTGTTCATTAATATTAATACGAAACCTGGGACCAGTCTAGACGGTCGGGCCCAAATCGTGAGCTTCGCGATCGTTGCGTCATCGACCACGAAGAGGAGTTTTCGTAGTGGTGCGATCTCCGGTGAAGAGTGCAGCGTGTCCCGAAGGAAAACCAGAGGGAGAATGTCAAAAAGTTGTGCTTTTGCGCACTGAACACGAGGGATCCAAGGTCATTGGAGTTTCGAAAGGAATACAACAAGAAATGGGATGGCCATTTTTTTCCCGCCATTTTGGAGTCCGCAGATTTTTTAATTCCTCAAAACCTCATGATTTTTGTGTTTTGAATTTTCTAAATTGTTGGTTTAATTTTATTACAAATTCGTAATAATTGTTTAAATTTGTTGGGAAAAGAGATTAAAGATTAAATTGTGTTGAGAGAAGCCAGCGGATTGGGAAAATAATTGACAATTCTGTGGCGAAATTTACCCAAAAATGTGTGGGGAAACATTCTGGACGGGAGGACATTTTCTTTTTCGAAACTGGATCACGGGAGGAAAATCGTACTCGTAAAGTGGAGTGGCCGATCGCCGGATCTCTCAAATTCCACCGCGAGGTCGGCCTGTCCGAATTAATCGTTCCAATTACGCGATAACTTCGGATTAAATTCCTGCCGTGTCGCTCGCCACTCGTTTCATTAACCGAAGAGTTTCCAATCGTCTATTAAAAGTAATTAAAACCGTTTGACGACGCAAATTATATTACTCGGCGAATTTCAATTCGCTCTTCGCCATTCATCTCATGCCGAAGCTTGTTTAACCCTCTCGGTCAAACATTTTTTTCGGCCATCTTTTTTTTCTGATGAAATTTGGGGTACAAGGGTTTTTGAGATTGCTGATTACGGATCCGCCGTCAGGATTGATAATTCTGATACCAAATATCATAAAAAATTACTACATTTCGCAATTTTTGGTCGGCCATATTGGATCCGCCATTTTGAATATCGAACATCTGACCGCAGATTTGTAATCAGCGACCTCGAAAACCCTTGGATACCAAATTTCGGAGAAATTTGCATACTTCACAATTTTGGTCGGCCATATTGAATCCGCCATTTTGAATTTCAAAAATTTGTGAACGGAATCGTAATCAGTGACCTCGGGAACCTCTATATACCAAATTTCGGAAACATTAATGTATTTCGAGATTTTCACCCGCCATATTGAATCCGCCATCTTGAATTTCGACAATTTGACAGCGGATTCCTATTCAGTGGCATCGGAAACTCCTATATACCAAATTTCGGTAACGTTGCCGTATTTCGAGGGCTTCATCCGTCATATTGAATCCGCCATCTTGGCTCCGCCATCTTGAATTTCGACAATTTGACAGCGGATTCGTAATCAGTGGCATGGGAAACCCCTACATACCAAAATTCGGAAACGTTACCGTACTTCGACGTATTCATCGGCCATATTGAATCCGCCATCTTGAATTTCACAAATTTGCTTCTTGAGCTTTTCGAAAAAGCTGTTCGAAAGACATCATCGCATCTTATTTCGTGATGGCGGTCTCTCGCCACGTTGTTTTCGCGGCGGTGGAACCTTTTCTCATCCGTAGATCAGAATGGTGTTTCCGTGAAACCTGAATCTCGATTACCAGAGAATGACGCGATTCAAAACTTCCCGAAGTTGGAACGCCCGAGTTCGCGAATCGGCACGGCGCTCTTTTGTTTCCCAAAACATAAGCCAGTTTGTTTATCATATCGAGAAACTGTCGGGCGAGTTTACGTACCGCGAGCTACTGTACATGTAAACGACGATTTAATGAAACGAGTCGCGCAGTGGATGGAGAGCGGCAAACAACTCCGTCGGTAAAGTAGGTCTCTCCGCTTGAAAACTTTCAAATACAAGCGGCATACAAACGCGTAGCGTTGCGTTATCGATACGGACAGTTTTCCATCGCCGTCACGACTCGTCCGTGTTCCCAAAAGTTCGGAAACAAAAAAGTCATAAAAAACGATTTTCGACTTCTATTCCTACGAAGATCGTCGCGATGACGGCGTTCGATTTTCGAAAATAATTCCAAATCAAGCCGAAGCTGGGGGATCAAAATGGTCGCGTTTAGCCGTGCGAGACGAATGCGAGCAGCTTCGAATAAGCGCGTAATATATCCGGGATTAATAATATGATAATCGAGGCTTAATATAGCCCATACGCGACGAGGGGAGCTTATTACGAAATCGAATGTCAATTATTCGATCTGATATTATCTGCCGATGTATAATTATTATTTATGACCGGAACGTTGATAGGTCATTGTGAAAACTGGGGGACGGTGTTGCGTCGCAAATACAATTGTATTTCGAGTTACGATTGATCGTTTTGCCCGGAGCCAAACAAAGTTGTTTGCGACTTGATCAGCTGTCTCGGTGTCGCTGTTGCGTCTCAGTTTCCAGTCACTCGACCCGATTTATCTCGCGATCATGCATCATTATACGACGGCAAATTAACGATAAAAAGATAACCGCGATTCCTCTCACTTTACCCCGCGTCGTCGTCGTTTCAAATCAGTTTTCCTACCGCGTTGCATTACTCCGTCGCGTTTATTCTCCGCACATCGCACTGCCTCCAACACTCGACTCGTTCCGAGCGCCCCGACTTACCCCAGCTGGTCCATTTTACCCCGAGTGGTTTAATTTCTCCCCAACATCCCATTTTACCCCGAGAGTCCCGTTCCGCTCTGAACTGCCTTGTTCTATTTCGGATTTCCCGCTTCGAAACAATCGCCCCGTTTTACCCCGATCGCCCCGTCTTACCCCGAAACTCCCGTTCTGCTCAAGCTATCACGTTCTGGTCCGGATTTCTCGCTTCGAAACGGTTGCCCCGTCTTACCCCAAGCGCACCGTGTTACCCCAACGGCCCCGTATTACCCCAAGCGTCCAGTTTTTCCCTCAACTGTCTCATTCCGCTCCAAGTGCTCCATTCCTTCAAGATTTTCTCGTCTCACGCCGAGCGTCCCGTTTTGCCCCGAGGGTGTCGTTTTGCCCCGGAGGTTTCGTTTTGCCCCGGGTATCCCGTTTTTTTCGGCAGCTTCGTTCCTGTAGCATCGATCGCATCCTTTTACCCCAAATATCAAATTTTGCCTCGAGTATCTCGTTTTTCCGGCACATCCCCGTTTTGCCCCGGGTATCCCGTTTTTCCTCGACAGCCGCGTTTCTTTTGCAGCGATCGCATCGTCTTACCCCAAACATCGCATTTCACCTCGAGTATCTCGTTTTTTCGGCACCTCCCCATTTTGCCCCGGGTATCCCGTTTTTTCTCGACAACCGCGTTTCTTTTGTGTAGATCGCACCGTTTTACCCCAAGCATCAACTTTCGCCTCGAGTACCTCGTTTTTCCAGCGCCTCCCCGTTTTGCCCCGGGTATCCCGTTTTTTCTCGACAACCGCGTTTCTTTTGTGTATACCGCACCGTTTTGCCCCAAGCATCAACTTTTGCCTCGAGTATCTCGTTTTTCCAGCGCCTCCCCGTTTTGCCCCGGGTATCCCGTTTTTTCTCGACAGTCACGTTTCTTTTGTGTAGACCGCACCGTTTTACCCCAAATATCAACTTTTGCCTCAAGTATCTCGTTTTTCGGCGCCTCCCCGTTTTGCCCCGGGTATCCCGTTTTTTCTCGACAATCGCGTTTCTTTTGTGTAGACCGCACCGTTTTACCCCAAGCATCAAATTTTACTCCGAGTACCTCGTTTTTCCGCGCCTCCCCGTTTTGCCCCGGGTGTCTCCTGTTGTCCTTTTATTCGCTCCGTCCTATTTTCAGTTCCAATAACTCACGCGGACCGAATACCTTGATCTTGACGATACGAACAGGATGAAAGTAACGAATTAACGAGCGTCATTGATCAGATAAACAGAAACGATCGTTGTGCGGCGAGATCGGAGAGGGTAATATAAAAACTGGACGAACTGTTCTCGTTGGCCGTCGTCGCGCGTCGAAACTCGTCCGACCGTACTCTACTTTATGTCCCGCGTACGAGATGCGAAAAAGCACGCCCGTATCTCCGTTCGCCGCTCGCGAACGAGTTACACAATTATCATAGTAACCTGGATATAGCGTACGAGATCGTGCAAAAAGTCGCATTCCCGACATCTTTTTGCCGGGCACATGCGTCGTACGAGCTAATTGAATAAATTGTGAAAAGGAATATTGCCCCTCGGTTTTCCTCTGTTTCTCCTTGCCCCCGCGTTTCTTTCCCTCGCGTATCGCAGTGACGAACGTGTTTTACGAGTTTGCCTTTTATTTTTCAAACATCCGAACGACGCGAAAACTCGCGACGTATTGTTTGTGTCACGAGCCATATACGAGGGCGAGGCGTGAGTCAACAGAGGCGAGAGTTCAAGCCAGGTTAACCCGCTCCATCTACGACGAGATTCAGGATGGCTGATTGCGAGCCTTAGAAGGCGTAGAAATCTCCACGAAAAAAATGCCCGTCCAAATACTTTCGTCTCACTCGTGTCAACATCAATGTTCCCCGATGGTATCTCGCGCGTGGTGCTCGAATCTCAAAGAAAAGTATCGACACTTCGCGTTTCCACGTCGCTTCGTCTCTTGCCTCGTACGCAGACCCGTTTTGCCCCGCATGATTCCTATCAATTAAGGGGGTATTCTGGTCTAGAGCACTACTTTTTGGGTATTTTTCAAACTAGGATAAAAAAAAAATTAAAAACATTTTTACCATCCATTTTTTTATACAATATTTATTAATTTTTAAAGTATATAAAAAAAGTGAAAAAAAAGTCACAAATTCATTCAGTAACAGGCCGGTGCAGTGGGGGTTGCCAGTCAAACGGTGCTCCCTGGTTGACATGATTCCAACCCTTGTAGTGATCTAAATCAAACAAACAGAAAAAATTCTTAATAAGTAAAGATGTCGCTATATCTTGGACTATGGCCGAAAAAAAGAAAATTCACAAAATAGCGTCCACTTGAGAAAAAAAAAATTTACCCCTGTTTTTCGACCTTTACGAATTTTTTAAAAATACTTCAAATTAAAAATTTTCAAAATCCATATTCCAGGTGATAAAGAGATGTATAAAGAAGATTTTCACAAAATTTCAAAGGAATCGGTCGGATAGAACTTGAGATATCGCGTCAACCACCTCAACAAAAGGAGTTTTGAGAAAAACGCGTTTGAAGTTTGAGAAAGATTTCCAGTAGAATAACTCGGATAATAATATTTATTACTTACTTGAGATTAATCGGCGATCCCATATCCATACATTGGACCTTCTTCTTTCTCAAAATCGAGATTTTGTGAAGTTCTTTCTTCTAAACGAGCTGTTCTACCTGATTTTAAAGCAGCAGAAGCTCGTAGTTCAGAGCGATTAATCCTCAGCTCGTTACGTCTAACAGCAAATGTGTGAGCTTCAGTACCAACAATGATGCCCATGAGTGCCATTATATTTAAAATCTTTAAATAGCCTTCATTAAAAATAGCAACGGCTAAATAATTTGCAATTTCTATAGTTTGGGTTCCAGCGTGAATATGCTTTGGAGCAAAAGTCCATATCAATGAATCGAGGGATTCATTATTATTTTGTGTTTCGGATCCTAAACATCGTTCTGATAAATCATCGGATGATAAGCTGGTATAAATGGGCTCAAGTCGGATACAAAAGAATTTTTGGAAAACATGTGCCGTTCATTGCGTGATCACTCCGCTCGGCCGGTTTAGGTGCCGCGTCACAAAATCCGCTGTATCTCCCAAAATAATTCGAATTTTGAAAAATCCTTTCAAGAGCATATTTTTGAAAGTCCAAGCTTTGAAAATATGCAACAAAAAATAATTGATTTTTTCAATTCTCTAGACCAGAATACCCCCTTAAAGTAAAAATATTTCACCCTGATTTTTTCTTGGGCCCGACTGCGTTTGCCTGATTTTGTTTGACCTTGAGAGCCAGTAGACCCTCACGATTCGTCGCGCCCACACGGTTTACCCCGGTGAACTATTCTCAAGTCGAAAGAATAAATGACGTAGGCATTAAAGTTGGGCCAGGCTTCGGAGCTGAAAAATTTTCATTCGATCAACGAACGGAATTTTCATTGAGATTGACGGGCAGAGGTTGAGGCGAGGGTCGAAACTATTTCGATCTCTCGATCCTCGTGTATGTTTGACGTGCGCGGTGGGGAAGACGAGGAGCGAGGAAAATGTGGGCTGTACGCTGTACTTTCTCGGTGCCCGCATGAAGTACGGTCGATTTTTAAGGAGCTGTTTCGTAAAACCCCTTGAAATCGAGTAGAGGCGATCGTTGCGTAACGCGGGGCAACCAGACGAGGATCGATACGACAGGCATGAGAATCGAGGAATGAATCTGGGAGAAATCGATCGGTTCGGCGGACACTCGACACCACGATATATCTTTCGTATCGGTCCGCGCGATATGGATTCGCCAACCGATTTTTCATGGCTGGTCGAGAGACGAATGCTATCGTATCTCGGCCGGATGAAACTTGATCGAAAAATCTTCCGAACAAAACTTGTAGAGCTGCTCGAGACGCACGTTTTATGTTCCGTACCTTTTCCTCGTATCTTCGACGGTACGCGAGGAAAACGCGTATTTCCTTACCGATCTCTGCTGCACGGAGAGAAACAATCGGAGCAATGTCACGGCTCGACGTGACTAACGTAATTACAATGTGAAAAAGTGTCGCGGAAAGATCTTCATTATGCTACGATTGTACCTACTACTAATTTATTCGCCGATCGTGCTGCCGATTCAAATGAGCTATTGATTACCGGAAATAAAGCGACGCCAGGCTCTCGCAACCGGTTTGACCCAGGTCAGTTCTGAGCTGGGTGGTCGACGCTACGTTGATACGTCACAGCTGTGCGTAGCTTCGTAGTTTCGAGAAAATCGCTGAGAAATCGGTTGGAAATCGGTAAATCCGAAAAATCGGCTGACCGATTCGGCTCGAAATCATTTTGTAGCCGAATCTACGATAAAACAGAGTTCTGTAATTGAAAGTTATACCCACGGTAGATCGAGGAGAAAATCGTTAGCGAAAAATCGGCTATTGTTAGGTATATTCAAGGTCGATCGGCAAAAAATCGGCACGTAAATATACGAACGAATCGCTGGACGATCGCAAAGTCGAGTCGATTGAACCATGAGCGCGTCGGATCGTCAAAAATCGGTTCGACCGTTACCGATCTCCGCCGCATTTTGATAATTTGCCTCGATCATCGCTCCTCCTTCGGGTTGCAGTTATTTGAGACCGGTTAGGAAGTAATATTCGACCGATTTCTTACCGATCTCCGCCGTTCGTGGATCGTTTTGCGTGAAAATTTTTCCGTTCGTCTCGAGTCGGTGATCTCTTCGTAACTACGCGTGCCGAATGCCGTAGGCCTAGCGCCGAGTCTAAAAACGTGACCGGATGAAAAACACCCGAACACAAAAACGACCAGTTCGAGCTTGGAGATCGACGAAGAAAAATCCTTCGCGGCGCATTCGGTCGAGCACTCGGTTGGCCGAGACTCGAGCTGACCAACGCAACGGTACTTACATCCTTATACTTTCACAAAGATCACGTTCAGCCGCGCGTAACAGAGAGGATTAAAATTTGCCTGTAAAACTCGAATGAAAAAGGATTATCCATTAAAAAATCCAGTTCTCTTTCGCCTCTCATTTCGTTCGTCCTGCCCTTTTCTTCCCACATCACAAAACTCTGACTCGTGTATATTTAATCCACGCTTATTCATTCCAATCATCCGATCGCGGAGGCTTATATGGAGGTTATACAGGATCTTACGAAACCTATACAGTCTTCGATACCCGCGCATCTCAGGGACCTCTGAATTCGATTTTGCGGTTTAATCAATTTAACGCATAATCGCGGGCTTATATAGAGGTTATACCGCGATTTTACATGTATGGGGGCGTTTTTTTAGTGGTTTCAAAGGGTGCCTCGTCGTCAGCGGTAAAAATCATCAAAAAATTCATACTGCTCAACTAACGGGCGCCGACTGGTGACACTCGAATTTTTCAAAAACTGGAACCAAAATTTTTTATCCATTCCGTCCCACTGGATTCTTAACTTCATGCATTTTATTCCCTTTATATCGCGTTTCTCCACTCGTTCGCTGATCCTTGACTGAAAAATCGTTTTCTTGGTCGGACTCGATTTTCCGTTGGACCACGATCAGAAATCAAGTCTGAAATTTTGGCAATGCTGGGTTTGAGAATCATTCGAACACAAAGTATGAGCCTACCTTTTTTTGGGCCCACGATGTTCTGCTCGAATTTGGGGCCTCGTCGAGCGTCGATTGTCGTAAAATACACAAACGACGAACTTATCGTGAACAAGAAATTTTCGAACGACAACGTTTCGGAGAAAACGACGCGGCGCGCACTATTTTGAGAATCGATAACCAGCATTGGAGAAAAAAAAGTACAGGCTGTGAGATAGCGAGGCGCGAGCGTGACTCAATGAGTACGTAGGTATATTCATACATCGACTGATAGCTTCGATAACGTATCGCTTTGTCGCGAAGGTGAGCATCTGGCATTAATAAAATGAATTATTTAGCAAAAAAACAAAAAACCCGACTGCGTTGAGAAATACTAACTGAACAGCGGAAAAAAACCTCCATAATCTTTCTCCATTACCTGTCTATAGAAATTTGCAATTGCAATATGTAAACAATTAATGACGCAACGTTATTTTTTTGAATCCTAAATAAATAATAAATAAAATGTTGACTATAATATAAGTATGAATTGAATGTTAGAAAAGGTATTGCAGGCCATATATTATTTATATTATATTATACATTGTTAATCTGTGTCTCTATCTGTCTGTCTGTCTGCCTGCCTGTCTGTCTGTCTGCCTGCCTGTCTGTCTGTCTGTCTGTCTGTCTGTCTGCCTGCTTGCCTGTCTGTCTACCTGTCTGTCTGTCTGTCTGTCTGTCTGTCTGCCTGTCTGTCTGTCTGCCTGTCTGTCTGTCTGTCTGTCTGTCTGTCTGTCTGTCTGTCTGTCTGTCTGTCTGTCTGTCTGTATGTCTGCCTGTCTGCCTACCTGTATGTCTGTATGTCTATCTGTCTGTCTGCCTGTCTGTCTGTCTGTATGTCTGTCTGTATGTCTGTCTGTCTGCCTACCTGTCTGTCTGTATGTCTGTCTGTCTGTCTGCCTGTCTGTCTGTCTGTATGTCTGCCTGTCTGCCTACCTGTCTGTCTGTATGTCTGTCTGTCTGTCTGCCTGCCTGCCTGTCTGTCTGTCTGTCTGTCTGTCTGTCTGCTTCTCTGCCTGCCTGCCTGCCTGCCTGCCTGCCAGCCTGCCTGCCTTCCCGTCTGTCTGTCTGTCTGTCCGTCTATCTCTCTGTCTGTCTGTCTACCTGCCTGTCTGTCTACCTGTCTGTCTGTCTGTCTGCCTGTCTGTCTGACTGTCTGTCTGTTTGCCTGTCGGGCTGTCTGCCTGGCTGCCTGTCTGCCTGTCTGCTTACCTGTCTGCCTGTCTGTCGGTCTGCCTACCTGTTTGTCTGTCTGTCTATCTGTCCGTCTGTCTGTCTGTCTGCCTGCCTGTTTGCCTACCTGTCTGTCTGCCTGTCTGCCTGTCTGCCTGCCTGCCTGCCTGCCTGCCTGCCTGCCTGCCTGCCTGTCTGCCTGCCTGCCTGTCTGTCTGTCTGTCTGGCTGTCTGTCTGTCTGCTAGTCTGTCGTAGTTGTTTTGCGGCAACTACGAATCGCTACTCGACCTTCTTGCGAGCTTTTTGTTTTTTTTTTCGTTTTTCTTACGCAATTAGGTACAGCGGCTCACCTTGTCGTCGCATATCATTTGCGCGTCACTCGCGATGTAGTTACGTCGGAGCGCGAAAAATTACCGTAACGATGCCACACAAATGCGACAGACGCGAACCTACAAGTATAATATACGACTTTTCTGTTGTCTCTTCACATGTGTCTCGACAATGTCGTTCCTTTCAATTCTAACTTATCTCCGAGTATCTTTCCTCTACTCCCGTTTGACTTGCCTCCTCCAAGATACGTTGATCGCAACTTTGCCGGAAAACTTTGCACAAATTATTTTTTCCCCTCTTCTCTTTTTCACTCCAATTTCCATATTTTTCGAAAAAATTTCTGTTTTTTATCTTTCACAAAAATTAGTTCTCCAAATTTTTCACAGCCTTATTTTCTTTCCTCTTCCTCTCAGTCCAATTTTCAGAAATGGTTTTCATTTCACGGAAAATTACGCCCCTAACACCCAAACTTCGATATCGTCATTTCTGTCTGCTCGAAAAAAAAATCTACTAACCGCGTAGAATTGCTGAGAAGTATTTCCATTTTCTCGAATTTTTTTTGCAATTTCGTGTTTTTTCAATCTGTCGATATGAGAGTTCATCGTTTTCGAAAAATTCCTTGCAAAACTTGTCTTGCAGACGAGGATTAATAACAATCAACGTAATAATATCATTAACGATCAATAGAATCATGATAAAAATAATTGATACTAATAATTATTGAATATTGATGAGTTACTTACACGACTTCGAATACCAGGGGGATTTCTTTCCTCCCTAAATGGCAAACACAGGAAGATAGGTGCGAGCAGTTATTTGTGCTCGGATGAAAGATTTTAGAGTCGCTACTTGCGGTCGAACGTAGGAAACAAGATTTCTTTGGAAAACGTGAATGCATGGTGGGTCTTCGTTTGAAGTTCACGCGTATGTTGCGAGGAAATATTTGTATGAAAAGAGACGATTTCAACCTTCGCTCTACCTACCTCTGCCCTTTCCGGTTCCCAGAACTTTTCTTTGGAACATTCACCAACGTCGTCGAAACGATACCATGAATATAACGGAATACCACGAATCACAATGACGCGGAACGAGAACACGGCCGGCATGCAGAGTTCCGATTCGTCGACGCCTCGCCTTTCAACTACGTATTTACATGCACACGAGCACACGCGCGTACAGCTACGTAAACGTAAGATGCGCGATCAATGGTACAGAAATACGCGCGATCGGAAGTATCGATATTTCGATTCGATGACATTTTTGTCGGGGCGCGTTTTTCCACAAAA